>CAJQTU010000013.1:0-1232896 GCA_906901685.1 Desoria tigrina
GTGGGGAGTTATTGAGGGAAGTTAAAGAGGAGGTGGGGTGTTATTGAGAGGCATGAAAGAGGAGGTGGGGAGTTATTGAGGGGAGTTAAAGAGGAGGGTGGGTGTTATTTAATGTATTGAGGGGGGTGGGGAGTTATTGAGGGGTGTTGAAGAGGAGGGTGGGTGTTATTTAATGTATTGAGGAGTGGGAGTTATTGAAGGGTGTTGAAGAGAAGGGTGGGTGTTATTTAATGTATTGAGGGGGGTGGGGAGTTATTGAGGGCTGTTGAAGAGAGGTTGCGGTTTTATTTAGGGGTATTTAGGTAAGGGCGCTGGTGGGCACTAGGAGCTCACGCCCGGGCGGGGCAGGGGGCTAGAAGCTCAGGGCGTTAATTCTGGTGGGCGCTAGGAGCTCAGGGCGTTGATTCAGGTGGGCGCTAGGAGCTCAGGGCGTTAATTCTGGTGGGCGCTAGGAGCTCAGGGCGTTGATTCAGGTGGGCGCTAGGAGCTCAGGGCGTTAATTCTGGTGGGCGCTAGGAGCTCAGGGCGTTGATTCAGGTGGGCGCTAGGAGCTCAGGGCGTTGATTCAGGTGGGCGCTAGGAGCTCAGGGCGTTAATTCTGGTGGGCGCTACGAGCTCAGGGCGTTAATTCTGGTGGGCGCTAGGAGCTCAGGGCGTTAATTCTGGTGGGCGCTAGGAGCTCAGGGCGCGGGCGCTGCTGGGCGCTAGGAGCTCATTCCTGGGCGCTGGGCGGTGGGCGCTAGAAGACCACCTAGCCGGGCGGGGCGCTAGGAGCTCAGGGCGCGGGCGCTAGAAGCTAAGACATTGTAATACTGACACTATGGGGATATTGGGAATACTTAATGACCAAGATAAGTTTAAGTTTTTGACACGCAGGTTTCAATTTTTTGTTTAGATATGTTGAACGCATTTTTAAATCCTGTCCATAACTGTTTAACCCGTAGGGGCGTGGGTGTCTTGTTCTTAATGTCCCTAAATCGCAAAGAATGTAAGAGAGTTTTTAAATGATTAAATCCAAACTCGAGAATCTAAAAAAAAAAATTAAAATTAGCATTTTCATATAATCTTAAAATATTACTTTGAAACGAAAGATCGAGAGAAATAGGTTTATAGCCATTTTATAGCTCACCAACGAATACTTATGCGTCTAGATCACATACATCTTCCAGAAGTGCAAATATCTCCAACTACACAGTCCGACTGCATTTTACACCAGCCTCCAAAATAGCCGATTTTTTCTACTATGTATGGAAGGGCTTGAGATGGGACAGCAAATAGGAAAATGAAAAAGAGGCACAGTACTTTCAGAAACATTTTAAAAATTTCTTAAAAACCTCAGAAGAAGATCACTTCAAAATTTGTTGAACTAAATAAAATCAAAAATATTTTGAGCTCGTTATTGAACAACTATCTATAAATGAGTCCTACGAAAATACTAGAATTTATCAGTTCTTTTCCCCTCTATTTATATAAAATGGTAAAATCGGAAGTCAGGTATGTGACTGACAACTTTCTAAGCAACTCAATCAATAATATAAAAATATTTTTTTAAACAGCCCGTCTTTGTCAACAACATAAATATTTACCCGACAATGTTTTTTTTATTTATTTCATAGCATTCTATTACGCAACCTCATTTTAATTAGTGTAAATATTTTCGGATGATTGTTGGATGAAAAATAGCAACAAGTCTCAAACCGGAAGGAACAGAGAAGACCAAAGGCATAGGAACTTAACTTTCGCATGTTATTTTACATTGATTGGTTTTCATACGCATACGCTCTTTAATGATGGCAGGTTGAATTATGAAGAGCTTTGTTAGCATTAGCATCTTAAATTCCGATTGTGATGTGATAATGTATATACAAGACTCTGTTACAAACACTATTAGATAATTTTGCTTCGCAATGAATCTTGGTAAATTTTTACAAACCTAATGGCATGGGACAAACTTGAAAATCAAGATCAGTCAACCGACGCTCTGATCAAGTCGCAATTTGAGGGATTGAATGACGGGAGTTGAGAAGTTAATTGCGGTTTGTTTAGCAAGACTATCATCACGTTAACAACTTCACGAAATTGATTGATTCGTTACCAATAACCCTTAGAGCCAGGAGACAAGGACATGTTCAATATTTTATGCAGTTGGCAGTCGTTATAATCGAAGCATGATTACTAGATGTTTAATTGGCAAAGAAGGATATTGTATACATATTCCACAATGTAAAGTAACATGTACAGAGTTGTGTCCAAATAGAGCCAATTTCTTAATGACATTTAATGAAAAGGCTTATGATGCAGTTACATTTCCATCGATTAAATCCTGTTACTAAACCGTTTAAACAAATACAAATAAAGGGCCAGAGAGTAGCTTGTTTCTGCTTGCTTATATAAGTGGATAAACACAGGGAATGTGTTGTAATTGTGTGAAAATTTCTGGTTTTCCTACTTTAAAAGATTATAAGTTTAATTAATGTAATTGTTCAGTTATACTTCATTCCAATAATGAGATATTTTAGTTATTTCATGAGATTTCATATTTCTGGATGTATTGGTTTTATATATGCACTCACTATGCATATTATGCATAGCGACATAGCAAATTTTCGACACACGACGGTCGAATTAAATATGTATAACGAAATGATTATCGATAGGAAACCTATGTTGTTTTAAAATCTGCATTGGTAGTAAGAATTTTTAAAGATTTTTTTAATTTAATTTTGTTTGAATTTTACAAAATCTTAGGTCGGAATTTAAAAAAAATAACTTATGAACATAATACCTAGTTTGTACAGCCCATTAGTAAAAATTAAATCAATCGATACAAGTCAAACTTACAGCTCCTCCTCTTAAAATCAGAAGTATGAGTATCTTATCCTATTAATTACTCCCGATTGGTAAAGATGGACACGAGATAAAAAAAAGACACTTTATTTGCAAATTAATTGATATTCGATATAAAAGATGTATCATTGAGATATCATTAATTTTCAACAGATTATTTTAAATTACAGGAAAGAGTTGTTGTAGTGCATTGTCAGTAAAAAACAATAAAAGTCCTTTGTACACGCAATAAATATCAAATATGTGCATATTTATGGTAGATTACGGCTTGACTTTTGACTTGCAGATCTGAAATTTAACATACGAATCCAACTTGTCAAATAAATTAAAAATAATTGTAATTTTTATCATAATTGAAATTATGAAATACTTTCAGAAACAAAATATATACCTTCATGACCGATTTCAATAAGCAAACTCTCATGGATCTATGGCTTGAGCAGTTATTGGTCAGCGAAACTGGCCATTCTAAATTTTAAAGAGTTGTATCACTTAAACTGTAGAGTAAGATGATAATAATGTAATTCCTTACTGTTATTTTTGGCACATTTCTCAATAGCTGCCATCACTTTCGGTTGGGCAGGTGAAGGGAACGTACCGATTACGAAGGTACTTACGTCGTCTGTAAAGGTCAGGTCGTTCTTAATCTGGACTCACCTCACAACAACATAATCGAGTAATTGACAATGAAGTATAATTAATTTGCAAACAGTTCTTCAATGTATTGTTTTACCAGACCGAGATTCTTCCAAACACAGGATGTGAAGCACTATAAATAAATCAGTTTTTGCTATTTTAATCCAGAAATAGTTAAAATACATTTTGCTTAATTAACTTACTAAATTTTTGCCAAGACGGCCAGTTTCACCTCCAAACGGATAGGTCTCATTTTCACAAGCTGAAATAGCGGTATTTGACATTTCCAGTGTCATTTCTTCTCCCATGCACTTTGGGACCCTTATGGGTCCCTTCTCCCCAAGTTGATCTGTGCCACTTGTTCGAGCATCGATTCCGAGTCCTCCGTATTTCGAACCTTTAGCAGCTTCTCCCTAAAAACAAGTTTGCCTATTGTTTAAAAAATTTGAGGATGAGTAAAAAAAAAAAATTGGCAAAAAATGAGTTTGTACCGGGGGAAAAACTGCAAAAAGTTCTAAACATGCTATTAAAATCAGTAGGGATGCTCTGGAACTTAAAATTTCCAACATTTTAAACTTTATCAGTGGAACATGTGAAGGAGAGCTGGTAGTTTTTAACAAGCCTTCAAACCTGATCTCATAGATCTGTTAACAAATGCTCTTAAATATAACTACAGCCAATTAAAATGACAAAAAAGAGGAAGGAAATATCAAAACTAATTGGAAATTAATGCCGGATAAAACCATTTGGAATTAGATTTAGCTCGAAGATTTTGTCTAATTTTATCATACGTATACTTTACACTGTTTCCTGGTGTAGTATTTACAAACGATTTATGGCATATGGGCTATCGTGTCTTTAAACGTTTTAGTTTTAATGGTCTTATAAATACAAATCGTAATTGGCCAAATCAATTTATTTTTAAACATCCTTTGTAATCTATCTCGTTTAAGCCATATTTTTTGGCCCTTTAGGAACTTACAAAAACAGAAATTTTCCACCATAAATGGAATAAATAAGGATTCCGATTTTAATATGCATACAAACATTTATTGAATCATCCTGCAATTTTGATTAATTGCTAACAACATTACCTGTTCCTCCAATTATGCGATATAAGCTTCTTTTGTATTCGACTCGGCTTGGTATAAACAAAGACATTTGACTAGACAAAAAATAATTGCATCGTACAATAGCCGCTATCTTGCGCAAACAGTTTTTCAGGTGCTGTATAACCAGTTCCGTAAACAATTCATTCACGCCAAACAGATTGTTTAAAAAGTCAAGTTGTTTTAATATTAGATATGTTTCTTCTAGAACCTAGAAAATGGCTCGTAGTGGTTCAAAAAACATATTAAAAACCAGGCAGAGAGTAGGAGTTTTAATTTAAAATAGATACAAAAATCTACTCAATTAAATCGAAAAAATCGTCACTTCTTCATCTGAATTAACAAGGAATATCCTACAAACTCTCATTACAATAGACATATCTCATTTTGCAGAGAGAATATGGAATACAATGTGACAATGCACAAATTTTATGATTTTCACAACTAAAATTGTTTCAATTTCCGCTTAAAATAGGACCATAATCATACGATTAATCATCATTAAATCAAGTACTTCATATGCAATAAAAAAACTCCGGATTTCAATCTCATAGCCAAGCAATGATATCTTTAAATTTTAACGCGTGTGGCTTTCTAAAAACAGGAAATCTGTGTCAAATAGAAGAATCCCCCTGACAGTTACATTAGAGTTCGAGTAAAACTTGTCAGGCAATTAATAAGACGTGGATGACAGAAATAGTGGACAGTACAAAAGAAGTAGACGACAAATGCATAGGATAAAGAATCAGGTTATTATTATACATCGTCCAATCTACCAAACAATCCAAAATCCATTCGGGTTGATGAATAATGGCGATGTTGGTCATGTTATGATGATGGATTTGAGCCTGAGAGATTATTACCAAATCCCAAATCCAAGTGACTTTTTTGCCCGAGGTTCCTATGACAATTTTATTGACTAATCAAGTCCTCCACAATCCACAGACCTGAAATTGATTGATTTAATTTTGTTTGAACAGACCCCTCCTGCCGTGACTACTTCTTATTCGAAGAAAGCTACACAGAGAAACGGAAAGAAGGAGCTTTCTTTATAGAAATGTTTTAAGATTGCAAGGATATTAACAAAATTCGATTTCTACTAATGGTATCCTTTGACAAGGAATCTAGATTGCAGTATTAGTAAAAATGCACCCTTCTTGAATAAAAAATGTGTTTTTTCTTAGGATTTTCTTGAAATTCTTCATTATCCAATGAATGGTAAATGAGAGACTATTTTGTAAGGTCATCATCCAATGAACAAAATTTTTCGATCTATATCCACCGAGGGATACAAAAACCTAGATTCGACATACCAGATATTTATTACTATTCGACCACCTTGCATTTGCATTATAAACTGTCCTTTTAAAGCACAATCTGCTTTTGTTTCTGACAATTAAGTGCTTTAGGCAATTAAACATTATTTATAATTAAACAATTATGCATTTTTCGGAATAAATGTGGCTTTCGATAAATGGTCGAAAGTTGATTAATATTTAGGAATCGTAATATGGTGGGGTAAGGGGGGTTACCCGAAGAATCGGTATGGATTAACCTTGTTACTCCTGTTCTGTTAATATTTATTTGCCCCCATTTTGCCAGTTGCTTTTACAAACACCATTATTTCCATCAGTTTGCTCCTGGTGCAGTTTGCACAAGTTTACTTTTTTATAGTTTTGTTTGTGTCCTCTGGTCTCAAGATTAAGTAAACAAAACAGGACTTGCTACTAGGACAAAGATAAATATTCTGGGAAAGCAATGACAATGCTCTACTTATTGTTGGGTTTTATTTGGAGTTGTAGCTTGCAGGTGGGTGGTATCTGAGATGGCAAGATGATATATGGATGTTTCGCTACTTGAATGCAAAAAATCCTATAGTGTTGTCATCATTCATGAAAAAAATCGGATTCATGATCCATGGGAATTAAGAACGGTTAAAACCGAAACGGGTATCCTGGCACGAGTCAGTCCTCCTTTCCACCTCGCACCCGACACGCACACTTTCTGTTTACACCGTTTTTATCATTAGTTTCAGAAGTTCTTAAGCTTCAAAATAACGTAATTTCTCTTGCTTTTTAAAATCTACAATTTTTTTTTTAGAAAAGAGTGAATAAAATCCTAATTGAAAAACCTATTTTTATACTATTTCTGGAGTAGATAATTCGTGTTAGGATCATTTAGGAAAACCTTTTAGCCGTAACAAGGTTAGCAAACAGGATATCCATTTTGGCAAAATGAATTTCGGATCTGTATCTCCTTCCGGTATACAATTGCTTACTCTGCCCATTTCTATCAAGGGCAAAAGCCGCAGTGGTGGTACTGGTACAAAGTTGGAGTTAATGGGGCTACGAGAAACGTCTAATTTCAAGAAGGGACTTCATCAAAACACATCAAAATCCATACTTCTTGGAAGTCGGAATAATCAGAAGAACAGGCTTGGGATTTTGGATCCCTTGTTGGACTCTATTTCTAACTCACAGTCTCAGGAACCAAGTCGACTCTTAGGGAGCAACGAGAACATTAATCAAAACTACAGGAATAATAATAGTAGTACAAACTGGAATGATTCTACTTTTCTTAGTATTTCTACGCCCAAGTCTCGAATGCCAGAAATTCAGATGATCAATAAGTATTATGGACTCATACCCAAAAAGTTTACTATGCATTCGAGGCATTCTGCCGACCTCAACCAAAGGTAACTTCATGTTATTTACAGGCTTCCGAGCCAGTTGTTCATAGTCAGTATACGGAATTTCTCAAAATAAACCCCTTATTTTTTTAAACCCCCCAAATATGTGGAATTTTATTTCGGGGTGGGGATCTATTCAGGGGAATGCATTTTTTAAAATGGACAGAAAGGTCGGATGCTTCTAAAATTTCAAAATTGTAACTCAGTTAAATTAATTTTCATGAAATGCTTTCGTTGAGTTAGGAGCAGAACCAGGAGGTTCCATTTTAATAAGTTGAACGACAGGCTTTTCCAAATAATTTTCCACCAATTCCAATGAGGACTATCATTATATTTTGAACAATGTTTAACTGTTTTTCGAGGGGTATCTGTTATTTAAGGTTTGGGAAAACTTCGGGTCGATTTATTTAAAGAATTACGGGAGGTATTTCCAATTTAAAGCTGCAATTAGTTGTATTTTAAAAAAATCTTAAAATTTTATTTTAGAAACTCAAGACACGGAATAAAACTCCGTGCCAAATCCGCCGTCACCCTCATATCGACCAGAAAGTCATCCCTAGCCGAAGACTCCGACTCCGAGTACAATGAACCTTCCTCAAAGCCCGACACTACCAGAACCCGACGAGGAAGTAGCAGTGGTGACAGAAATCGGTCACAGGAAATTGGTGACAAATCCTCATCCGCCGACAACAAGGTACAGAACCACGTCGAGCTAATCACCACTAAAATGTCAGTCGAAAGGCAGCATAAGAAATGGAGGCATCGGAGAAGCTCAAGTTTGGAAGTGATGGAAACTGGGGGAAATTGTCACGCAAAGAAGGCTGCCACCTCGACCAGCTATAAGGATGCCCAGCGTGTGATTAAAATTGATTTGAATAATATGAGTTGGGAGGAGACTTATCAAAGTAACTCTCCATCCGATGAATCCCTGTCCCCATCGCCCCATACTTCCCCAAGATATCCTAATAATTATTATAATAGGAACAGCCTCAAAAACGGAACTACCCCTTCGTTCGATGACGTTAGCACTTTAAGTAATGCTTCCACTTCAACATCTTCCTATAGCCCTTCAACCTCCATTTGCCATGTCTCAAGCACTACCACAAAGCATAATGATCCTAACCTTGTACCCCTACTCGATCAACAGCGATCCACTCCGACAGACCCGTCTTGTCGAGCTGGTGATGGCTCTATTGTCCCAGCTCAAGTGCAAGTGGAAAGCAATCAAAATGTTTTGAATAAAGCCGTAGGTAACTCCAATACGGAGGCTTTACTTGGAGAAAGTCAGGGCTTGGAAACAGGCGGAGCTGGAATTGACACCGCTGGTCCGGGGATTGGTAACAGGCGGCAGAGGCTTCGAAAGACTATCAGTTTTGATGAAGCGATTTTAAGGAGCTCTGAGGGCGAAGCGAGTTTGAACGCTTCGGGGAAACCTGGTAAGCGTCTACTATTTATACGAAAATATTCAGTTCCATTACCTATTTAATAATCAGTAATTAATCACTCTACTGAATTTAATTGAAGACATTGAAGCCATGAAGCCACGAAGACCCATGACGGGAAACGCGAGGCTTTCTCTCCTGTCAAATAATAACATGGGTCAAAACCCCCCAGGGAAAGTGCACCCCTGGACTCAAAGGTCAGGTCAGGGGATGAGCCTCTCCGAGCGCCGGGCAAAGCTACAAAAATCCGTCTCAATTCATTCCTCCGACTCCTTCGACTACGGGGATGGGGAAGGTTCGGATTTCGAAACGGAATCAAACTTATCTCAGGCCACAGTCTCCTCAAGAAACTCGACAACGACCCCGACCAATAACCCCCCGCCAAATCCCTCTGCTTATCGAGAAACGAGAAAGTCCCTCTTTTTCCAACCCCCGCCGGAAGTATCGACGATGATGTCCTTAGTCAGCCCGATCGAAACGCTGGAAATTCAATACGAAATCGAGAAGGTGGCCGTGATGCTTAAAAACATGCAGAATCAGAATAAAAGTTTTATTGATCTCTATCCCGCTGAGTCCTCTCCATCCCTGAATTCTTCCTCCAACAAAGTGGATAAGACGGTGGTGGTGGTAGCGAGAAATCCCTACAAGGATAATGAGTTTGTCAAGGATAGAGACGATATTAATGGAAACCCCACCGCGCTGAGTAGGAACGGCCCTGGAGACAAAGTGATTCCTGATACGAGTCTACTTTCTCCCGAAAGTCTTGGCGATGGAAATATTAGCGGCGACATTGGCTCGGGTAAACCTGGTCTAGATTTGCATTTTTCGAATGTGGCGAATGCCAATACCACCGATTGTAGTTCAAGTAGGCCTCTGGGTGGGAATGTAGTGCCATCACTGGCAGACGACATTAGTGATTCAATCTCATTAAAAGTACAAACGGGACCGGTACCACTGCCAACTGACTTGCTAGTACCACCACCACCATCCTCAGTCACAGGACCCAGCAGAAGAGCACCTTTCAAGAAGTCGTTCTCAATTTCCTGTGAAAAGGAACTGTTCCCAACATCTGGTTGCCAAAACGAGGTTAACGGTAATGGGAGCTCCTTGCAACGGAATGGGAACAGAGGTTCACGACCTAAGACAGCCGTAATTCCAACCTCAAGACTTCTTCTAAGGTCTAATTCAAAAGCGAATTTATTATCCCGAAGCTCATCAACATCAACAATACCTGTCCTCGATCCCACATGCCCATTAACCGCACCAACCAATTCCCATAGGACAAGGCTAAGAGCCTCCAGCCCTTATCAAGGCAAAGTCAAAGGAGAAAGCCCGATTGGAATTGCTGTTCCGAAGCCTGGTATCGTTGGAAGTGGTGGTGGTGGTGGTGGTGGTGGTGGTGGTGGTGGTGTGGGTAGTGCCAATGTCACTGGTGAAAATATTCAAAGTCAAGCCCTGAGAAATCGGAAAATTCTCATCAAGAAAGCACTGATTGAAATCAATCAATCTTCATCGCATTTGCCGAAGAAATGGGGGATCCTGGGCCGACCCAAAACCGCACCTAATCCTGGTGCAACGAATAATAACAGTAAAAAACATGCCACTTCTCCCAGTACTGGATATGGTAGTTCCGGTCAGAATCAAAAGAGACACCCATTAAAAGCGTAAGCTAATCAATTTCTATTGTTTTCCATTATGATGAATAGGGTATCAAAAAATGCATCGCTTATAAATGCATTGAAATTGAAAGTGAAAGATTAATGTGAGATAGGGGGGTTACGGTTAAGAACTGTCCAAAATGTTCCAGAGTTTTTGATGCATTTTAGCTTTCTAAACGGGGCAATTCTGCATCCGGAGAAAGCATGAGCTTTTACCATTTTCTATTTGATTAGATTTTTGTAGATCAAAAAATATCCTTGATAGCGTGCGCTGTCACTATTTATTAGCCGTGGGACAGATGCCCTAAATGACAATTCTCCTACTTTCTGCCCACCACTTGTCATCACGGCTTGATTTAATATTCCATTTCATTCCCCCTCAAATCTTGTTAACTAATTGTACCATTTGTAACTACGCTAAGAACTTTAAGAATTGACTGAAGTCACGAGCTGTTAAATTTCCTGTCGCAAGCAGAATCCAATCTAAAATCCTGTTACTTTCAAAGCCTTCATGATTTTTATTAATTTACTCTTCCTCATGAGAAATATGTCATTGTCAGGATATGAATTTGTCAGGAATATTTGAGGTGACATTGACATTGGAACTAGTGTAGGTGAAAGGACTTTTGGTTTTGGCAATAAACCGGTGTGGAAATGCGAAACTCTAAATTTGAGGTTTTAGAAGTCCTATATAGTCTGATTCCTTCAGGTCAAATGTGTCATGGATAGGTTAGAAAAATTGTTTTTTATTTGCATAATAGAATATACGATTATATTTAATGAGCCATTCATTTCTAATTTCTATTATTGACCGCTTCTGGGCCTAAAAGTTGTCCCCTTTATGTCTTTTTTGACTCCTACAAAATCAATAGGTTTGGAGCTATCTCGGAGAGATTGATAATAGCTTTGTAAATAATCATTCATTACGATAAGGCTTGCATATAGCGCTTTATAACAGTAGCTACCGTTGTACTATTGAGAATTCGTAGTTTGCTAACTTCTTTTGTGAAATTCGCCAAAACCTACCCATTCTTGTTTTCGCAAGGAAAAGTTGTGTAGATGACTATCGAATTTAGATAATCTATTGTGACTAAGATTCTAGTTCCGCAAAGTTTGACAGTAGTCCTGAGTTTATCGACTCACGACCTGTAATTTACACTTAACCCACTATTGAGAGCTGTAAAAGTCCGGAAAGAGAAAGTTAACTTTTACAAGGAAGCTTTCCATTGTTTTTATAGTTTGCAAGGTGTTACAAAAACCTTAGATTTATCGACGTTTTTGAATCATGTTTCTGCATTGTTTTGGAACACCCTGGTATTAATTCAGCCTGACTTGCTGTAATTCTCTAAATACACTCCCCTTAAATGTATCCGTTCGATAGATTGAATGTCCTCGGAGTAGAGACCTAGGCCAAAATAGATCTCACATTCGGGGGGGGGGGGGGTTTGAAACATAGAACCCCAGGGATGTATTTGTAAAAATACGGCAATCACAATATTGATTTTGACCCAAAGCTATTTTTCAGTCTCCCAGCTCAATCTTCTTTTGTTTCCTTGATTTGACTCGTGAGAGTAGACGTCTGAATCAGTCTACAACCTCACTATCCAAGTTATTGTATTTAATATACGAAACCTAAAATATGCTGATGCCGACGATGATATTATCGTGCGTGTCGAATGTCTAAGAATTTGCCTCTTTCTTTGCAAAGCATCGCTTAAATAAATTGAATCTATTCGGTGAAGGTCACCACCTCAACCTCCAACCGCAGGAGTAAAACCTGGACAGTCCGTGGGAAAAGGGCTCATTCTGACTAAGAAATCGGAGCCGAACGGTGAAAACAATGACTTGAGTGAGGAGAAGGCTGAATCTGAAAACGGCATGGGGGACGGGGTTTCAAACAGTTCAGGAAATAATCGAAGGACTCTGCATAGGCAAAGTTTCTCATTAGACGAAGGGCTCCTTTTGGGATTTTCTAACAAAGAATTCGGATGGACTTCGAATTCGGAGGAGGGGACTTGCGACGATTCTTCCAAGGAAGTATCGACATTAAGTTCGAAGAAGAGGGAGGAGTGCTTAAAGATTTACGAGAAGATGATGAAGACTGGATTTGCTGTAAAGTTGGATACGATATTCAGGTACGGTTGGGGAAAATATCTAAATAAGTCCCCATTGGGATTTGATTTAATTTGGAACAATCTGTAGTTTATTAGGAAAAAAATTCAGCCCAGAATAACCTTCAAGGATATTTAGGTATGAGGCATGAGGTGGGGACTTATTTAGGAGGGGTATTTTGAGACTGGCGAAATATAATTACTGGAATAATTAATTCTTTTTGACAAAATATCTATTTATAAAAAATACTGTTTTCGAAATCTAGGGGTATGATGACGCCATCCGAATACCGGGCATTTATCAAAGCCGCTGAAACGGCCGCACGGGAAGCCGCTGATCTAGCCGAAAGCGACGCTGCGGAAAATGGGAGTGGGAAAATTGACGCTGGCGTCAACGATGTAAATCCCGTCACTTCCGACATAAAGGAGGTGTCGATACTGTAACTATTTTAACAGATTATTAAATGAAATTTTCTGTAAGGAATTACATAAAAAAACCTTTCAACTGCCGATGTCAAATCATTTTGCGGGTCAGAAACTAAACGTAACGTAATTTGTGTACCTTAAATGTAAAAATACCTGTAAAAATTACCTGTGTAGAATTGAGTTGATTTAGAACATAGGATTCTAATTTGAAGTTTGTGTTCCTAGAGTTTTGAGTAAACTAGAAAGTCGAACCATTAATTATTTTTCGAATTGATGTCATATATGTATCAGATCAATCGTAATGAATTGTAATTTTGTAAATTGAAAGGATGTGCATGGAAATATATAGCATTTTAAAGAAAGAAACGCTCATTGATTTCATTTCTGCATCTCGTATTCTTATCAGAACTAATCCATTGACGCCGATTAATCTTCGATTTATATAAGTGACCTTGACCTCTGACCTGGGCGGATATAATAAACTCATGGCAGAAGGGTCATTGGACGCTCTTGGATTTAATTTCCTCACCCACCATTCCTATATACCGTCAATGTTATAAATAAAGCTTATTCCGACTCGAAAGTGCAATTTAATTTACTATCCTTACAAAGCTCTGGTTTTGGTTCACGAATCCGAGATATGGAATATAATATATGAAGAACGCTGGATTTTTTCCACCCTATAACACGATAGCCAGCTTCATATGGAATACAGCTAATTGTACAGATACTTAGTACATTTGCTGTATATAAAACGGACTCCACCGTGTACATTCCCATACTCATACTACATTATGTCATATCATAAACATAATTTCACGTAACAGTCTGCCAGTTCCAGTCCTATAGCTTTTCTCCATAAAATATAATGTAAAAATGCATATTCTTCAGCCAACTGAGAAGGTTCAAGACAAGCATAAAATCGCATACAACATCGTGTATAGATAGAGTCAATAAATTAAATTCAGGGTCACTGGTTCATACAGAGCCTATCTGCATCTGCCTTTCTTAATACAGTTATTACACTTTTACACTACAAGTGTAATATGCTCTGTGATTTCGTAGTTCAGTCACATTTTCAGTACCGTCTGGGTCCACACTGTATATCTGTACAGTTTCAACGGTGAGATAACCTCTTATTTATCATTTTTAAGGTTTTTCCAAGTTTTCTAGAATACATATGAAAAATGTCATTATAGACTGATTTTTCAAAGTATAAACGATGGAAAAATAATATCCATAGCCATAAGTTTAAGAGTTGAGATTTTTTTGAGGATCCGACCTTCAACCCTTTCCTTTGACAATCCTATCTCTAAATCTGTATAATCCTCTACCTTTTGCTTGTCGAGGGATAATAGTAGTATCATGAATGGCAAATATACAACAACTAATAAGCCTATGCCTCTGGATGTGAAATGACAATTGTCTGCTCATGTATTGATATTTTACGGAAAAGTCGAACCTGAATGGATGTTATCGGGTCCAGAAAAACCTGAAGTGATAAATAAACATCAAGGTGTATGAAATCTCTCATGCTAGAAAAAACACATCGTTAACTAGGCTCCAGCAAGGATGTTTTATCATTCAGACACGATTCTTTAGGAACCTCTGTATAGGATTGGGATTACAATATAGACTCAATAGTAATAGACTTTGGGATCCGTGTGTTTTTATTGTATCCCATGGTAAAGGTATAGGAGACAGATGCGCAAAACAAACTGGAACTAGATTGATCTGATCCTCAACTGAAAGGGTTAAAAACTGTGGAGTAAAAAATGATTTTAAAAAGATCATTTTAAGGAGACAAAGATTTACCTCTGCGGAAAAGGTTTGGTGTAATCTAAATGCACTTTAAAAATCAGACTGCATTTACTAGTGAATTGCATCGAAATAAATCATGTTGGATATTCATATTAAAAGAAGCAAAATTAAGTGGGCAACAGATAATTATTTTGTTTTGATTATTTGCAGAGAAGGCTGATAAGAACGGACCCTCTCCTGTCATATTTGCCATCTACATAAAATCCACACGGGAGATTAATGTCAGTAATATTTGACGCCAAAACTGCTACATAATCAATGAACAAATGAACGGAATAGTTCTTGCATTTCCATTATCTTCAAAGCTAACAAATGACAATGATGTATTCAAATTAAGTCAAATGTATCGTTACATTTAATACAGAGCCACTTCATGTCAGCATATTTACAATTGGCTGATAATAAATGCTTGAAATGAAGGCCCCTGTTCCTAATGTTCAAGTTAGTATCAATAATTACTTCATTCCTCAGTTTGAATGAGACTAATAAGCCTCTGCCGAAAAGCCGCACGACATTTACTAGCACTGCCATTCGAACTGATCTGGTGGTTTTGTGACCCTTCAGCCGGTCAAGGGTCATACTGGACTAGAACGGATTTGTTCCCCTGTTGCTGTGCCAGATTTAACTTGGCGAGAGACTGTAGTCGAGAGAAATTAATCAATATGATTTGCAGTGGTGGGGATACGCAGTTTCAAAATGTTCTTCTTCTCAGCGTTTCCTTCATGCTCGTCTTTACGGCGTTCCAGACGATGGGAAATATTGAAGTAAGAAGTTCTGTAAAAAAATCTTAAATTAAATCCGAGGATGATTACTAATTTTTTTATGATTGTATAGCAAACTGTACTGGACAGTATTGTTGCGGAAAATCCGGACAAGTTTTCGGGGGATGGATACACTTCCTTAGCCATTATTTACGCCGTCTTCTCATTGTCGAATTGGATCGCACCGTCCATTGTTGCGGTCATGAAGGCCAAGGCCTCCATGTTATTTGGAGCGGTTTTGTATATTGCCTTTATAGCTAGTTTTCTATACCCCTTGACCTGGCTCTTGTATTTGATGTCTGGGATTCTCGGACTGGGGGCTGCTGGTTAGTGGGAGATTTTAATTTAAAGGAAAATAGGTGGTTGATTTTGTTGAAGGTGCGATTTTTAATGATTTAGTGATGATATAGTGATATGGACTGCCCAGGGAAGTTATCTTACGATGTGTTCTAATACGATGACAATGTCGAGAAATTCTGGGATTTTTTGGGCGATATTGCAAAGCAGGTAGGGCATGGTCTAATGTTGTTGACAATCGAAAGATTTTGGAAATGCAAAATATTTTAAATGTCAAAATTTCAGTATGTTTTTCGGTAATTCCTTTGTCTTTTGGCAATTCGAGGGGAAAACTACGATTGACCAGGATACGAGGACCCTCGTATTTTCGGTCTTAACTGGAGTTGGAGTACTTGGAATTATACTCCTGTGCTTTCTTCGTACCCCACAGTAAGTCAGAATTTAATGGGGATCCGTAGTTTATAAAAATTCATAAGGCATCAATAATATGTGGTAATTCTAACAGAGAATTTGGAATCTAGATCTGAACAGGACCTATCGTTGGCGGTTGTTGGCGTCGATATCCCTGCCGAAGGACCTCTCTCTGCCCTCAAGAAGTCTCTGAAACTGTTCACAAAAAAGAACATGATTCTATTATCTTTCACGTTCTTTTACACGGGGATCGAACTGTCATTTTTCAGTGGAGTTTACTCCTCGTCTGTAGGATTCACGGATCGATTTCCAGAGTCGAAGAGACTTGTTGGCCTCTGTGGTATTTTAGTTGGAGGGGGTGAGGTCATCGGTGGGGCCCTTTTTGGACTCTTAGGAACGAGAACGGTTAAACATGGTACGTGAAACTGGTGAATAGAACAGTTTTTTTTTGTTTTTGGATAAAAATATAACCTGTAGTTAATGTCTGAGCCATTTTTAAGCATTTTTTAACCTTCCAAGAAATGGGCAGGCGTGTATAAAAACTTTGGAAAAACGTTTTTAAATAAATACAATCAGCCAAATTCGGGCCAAATTTGTTGATTTGTTATTGCAATTGCAATTTGCAATATAGATATGCCCAATTCTATTACGCCTTTATGGAGGTTAAACAATTTGAATTAGATGTAGCTTCGAAAGGATGGGGCTATATATTTTAGTCCCCAATTAAATGCAATCTTATAAACAAACTAATTAGATAACTGATCCCTCTCTTGCAAAATCAACAGGAAGAGATCCAATTGTCCTGCTGGGATTCATATGTCACACCGTCGCATTTTACTTAGTCTTCTTAAACCTGCCAGATCTTAGTCCACTAGGCCGAACTAGTGACCACTCCTTTATCACCCAACCGTCGGTTTTGATCGCAATGTTTTGCGCGTTTTTATTAGGTAAGGCAACAAGGGGTTTAATAATAAAATCCTACACTAATTAATCTCAAAACTCAATTACAATTAGATTTCTATTGTTTTAAAAACAGGATTCGGGGATTCCTGCTACAACACCCAGATCTACTCCATTCTCGGAGGTCTGTATCCGAACGAATCTGCCCCAGCGTTCGCCCTCTTTAAATTTACACAATCGGCAGCCGCTGCCTCCTCCTTCTTCTACAGTTCCAAAGTCACGCTAAGAGTACAACTGGCTATATTGCAAACATTCTGTGTCCTGGGAACAATTACCTTCTTCCTTGTGGAGTGGGCCTCGGTGAAAAAGCAGAGGGGGCAGAATTTACAGGGCGAGTCCTGTGCCGAAGAGGAAACAGAAGATACTTACACTAATAAAGATTAGTCAATTACTAACTACCTTTAGAGCTAAATAGGAAAAGAAGGTAGTTTACTGTCCAATTTTAGACTAGATTCAGTGAAGTCATGATAGCGGATTTTATAACGGGCTATTTATATTTATAAATGTGCCTGTATTTTACATTCCAAGTTTTCATACCGATTTTATCTCGTGTGAACTTACACAGAAACCGATTTAAATGAGTTTTTTGTTATTATACATTATTTTAACCTTTTAATTTCGAGCTCATCCACCTAAAAAACTTCAATTAATAAAAATGCAAGAGTTTTCAGACTGAAGTCAGAGCGTTATATACAGATTAGATTACTGTACTCGATAAGTTAAAGTACAATTAGTAAGTAAATATAATAATGGATTTGTTGAGTTGACAGGATTTTATAAGATAATTTCCTGGTGTTGAAAACGGTTGGCGAAAGACAATAATTTAAATGCTGTGAATGGGAGGACTTATGTGATCTTGAAATGTCGTATAATATTTCAATGTGAATGCTTTATATGTACAGAATTCTATAATCAGTAGGATAGCTTAATATATTGTAATTTATGTCTGTACCTTAATGATGATTAAGGCTAATAAAACACTGTCGTGGAGAAAATTAGTCGATAATTTCGCATGGTATTTATTTTTTAGTCATTTATAAATGATTCGTTGTACAACAACTAACTTATCACAAATTGCAATCAAAATTGGTTTTTAAAAATAGTGAAACAACAAAAATTATTCCATTCATCGGTAGGAAATTTATGAGATGTTAAGGAACAAAGGAAGATGTGCTAAACCTCAAAATAGTGAACATATTATTATATAGAATTGTTGTTGTATTATAGTCTAGTACAAAATATGGTGGATATTATGTGCAATAGTGTACACACGTCTAAACTTTAATCCCATGAAATTATTTTATAGGGTTCGACAGAACTATCGAGATTTGATTTGAATCAATAAAGATTGCCAATTCTCCAGCATTTTTTAGCTGCTAGGAATTGGATTATAAGGGATGTCCGAAACATCTTTAAAAATATGTAAAGACAAGAGTCTTACAATTAGATCCAAAAAAATAGTTTAAAACTCCTTTAAGTGCTGTAGGGATCTTCGCCATAAAAATCGTCATCACTGCACTCTCCATCCTCCTTTATAAAATCAGTTTGATCGATCTTGACGGAGTGACAGACGGGGGGAGGGGCCTTGGACGTGGACGGGGCAAATTTGGTCTCCTGAGGTGACACTTTGATATCCATTTTTTCGACAATGGGTTTGACATCAACATTCTCCGCCGTAGGGGGTCTCGACATTTCAGCGGCCCGTGCCCTCTGCTCACTTCTAAACGTCTTCCTCTCTGATTTACTTAGCCCCCTCGGGTGGAAGAGGACTATTTCGCTCGCAAGTTTCTGCGAAGGGTCGTAACCGGTCTCGTATCCGTTACTTTCCGCCTCCCAATCTTCGGCATCTTCACCCCAAGGGCTTTCTTTTACTAATTGAGGTTTGACGTCTTTGCTCTTATGTTTCTTGGAGTGTTTCTTATCGTGATGACTGGACTGAGAGTTTTGATACTCTTTTTCGGCTTCCTCCTTCCTCCGTTGTTCGTCTTGTAGAGTCTTTGTAAATTCATCTGATGGAAGAAAGGTCAAAGATATTGTTAAATTTTATTTAAATAACGGATTTTTAATGTATTTTTTGTTTTGACCTACCACTCTCGTGGTACTGTAAGCTCGCGACGACATTAAATTGATCTTGGCAACGCGACTCGTGGAAGTCAATTTCGGGGGCTGGGACGTGGTGAATGTAATTAAATCTACATTGTTTCATATCCGGTTTTTTTCCAGCCGCACTCATAGCCTTGAGGTAGGCTCGGCGGCATTTGTCCATATGGACGATCAGCCGTGCATTCCTGGGAATGGATTAATGAATTTTGTGATAATCTATTTTGTATTTAATATTTTTGAATAATGAATATTGAATATATGTTATATACAAAATACATGTATTTATTAGGATTTATAATATAGATCAGACTTACGTTATTGAATGGGACAAATTGTAAGGACATTGTTGGTAAGTTTCCCCTTCGGCAAGAATAAAGTCACCGACTGGGACTGCCATTTTGAAGCTAATTTGTTTTGTTGTAAAATTGAAATTGACCTATATATATATGAATTCTAAAATTTAAATAATCATTTCACATTTGAGAATAAGAAAAAAAATACAGTGAATAATTAAATTAATAAGAAGTACATAAAATTTCTGACCTTAACAAAAACCACCTTTTTATAGGTCAAAGGTGACAATACATAAAAGCTGAGGACGAAAAAAAATTTTAAAAACTTTTTTTCAGAATAACGGTCCGGGTGCGAAATTAAATATCTAATTCAATTAAATTGAAATACGAATTTACATTGAGGAAACACCCTGTATAACATTAATTGATAAAAAATTCGAAATAAAAATTACAATACAGAAGGTGGTGGATGGTGGAGAAGGTGACACAATTATTATTGTTTTAAAATTAATGAAGGTGAATTGAAAACAAAATCAAAACAATTACTTTACTATGTACTATAATGTATAACCAGATAAAATTCTTGACGATTGGAAAGTTTGGATTTTAAATTCCAAAATTAAATGTAAAATGGTAAAATTCCCCAACCAAACTATCGTCAAAGAGAAGAATTTAGAAAGATCGATGGTGTATGGTTGGTTCACACTTGGTTTTGGTAGTTGGTGTTGGTATATGAGTATGCTGTGGTGTCAAATTGAACGTTGCGTTTCTTTGAATGAAACAGCATGCTTTTAGCCCCAAATGTCTCGAGGAATTATGAGACAGACATAACTTTTAGGATCATTCACTGTTATATTTTTAGCAGTGGTACTATGCATGCATATTTTTATAAAGTTAAATAGTACCACATATGGCAGTTGTCGTTCCTAATTTTGGATGGGGAGTTATTGCGATGGAGGGACTTATTTCGGTGGGGTAATGGATGAAGGATTATAGGATGCAAATTAAAAATGTTTTTTAATTCTTTGCTTTATGTTACAACTTTTTCCAAATTGACCTTGATTGTCCTTAGAAAAATATAATTTAGTTCGTAGGGGGGGATTGGGGGATATTATAGTAACCAGAGAGCTTTGTAACAGTTAGTTGGTCTGTCTATAATCGCATTTAAACTTAAATCCAGTGTTTTCTGACAATTCCAAATTATTACTTTTGATCAGCATAGAAGATGATGTAAGCTTATTGTAAGCATCATTTAAAAAACTTGCTGACTTAGCAATGGATTTTCTTTGCAGATCATATTGTTTAGGAGTTAGCCTAGCTATGCACAGTTGACAGTGAAAGTCTCATATATCAAATCAGTCCAATACGAGTTAAAATATAGATACATATAGCCATTTTATAAATCATAGTCCTTAAATACATTAAAAAAGTGCATATGCCAAAAAATGAGTCCGATTTTTGACGCATTTTGACTCTCCTATGTTTTCGTTACAATAAGTTTTACTTTATTATCTGTTACATTTTGCATTTACGTACGTCTTTATAAATGTTTCGTTGCCATGTTTTTCATGGCTGTCAAAATCCCAAGAAGCTTTGTCAAAACTACACTTCTTCAAAAGTGTAGTAAAAGAGGACTTTCCATGCTTTCACCGAGTTTCTATTGTAAAGGAAGTTAGGGTCTAAGAAACGATACTTTAATTCAATATACATGCACTCTCAAGGGATCTACGGACGATTCGAAAATCATTTACTAACTTAATTATGGTGAATTCAGAGTGCTTTAAGCTAGTAATAATAGTTTGCGTGGTATTCGAATTGTCTCAAAGAGCAGTTGCACAGAGACCACCACGGCCACCCATAGGTTAATATGCAATACTATAGAATCCTTGAAAATACGTATCTTTTAACTGAAAATTAATTAAAATTTTTAAATTGACCCAGACAAAGTGACCCCTGTTATACCCTGGGACGGGGAAAAATTGTTCGGCGAGTCAGACTGCCTTAGCTGGGATATTATTGGGGAATTACAAATCAGCGGCATAGCCCCCGAAGAAAAGAGGAAAGAGTTTGAGTCAAAGGCTTGCAAACTGTCTCATGGGCTGGAGTGCGTCAATGAAGCGGATTCGACAAGTGGGGCCTTGAAGGACACTTGTGTCTGTTTGCTAAGCTTTGGAAAAAAACCCGTCGCCCTGCAAGTTGAAGATAGGGGAATGCATTGCTTCATCCCGGCAGGGTAATAAATGTCAAAAATTTGCTATCTATATGCAGAAATTACAATACAACTGTGCTTTCGTATTTTTCATTCTCTGATGCCAAAATCGACCTTGTACGAAAAAATGGCAAAAAACTAATCGAAAGCTCTGGAACTGTGTGTCATGTCATGTCAGTAGATAAGTTGGTGCATAACCCCTAGTCGAAATATCGAGTATCTTGACAGCTTACAATTTACTCAAGCAACCTCAAGTTTTATATTACCGTAAATGCTAAAATAAGCCCCCCCCCCCCGATTTCACGGGTGTTTAAATAAATCCCCACTCGCCTCTCACTCACAGTGGACTTGTCTCAATATCTACAATATCCATACATGGTATTTTCAGCTATTTTAATTTTTTAAATTGAATTTTATCCACAAACTCTAACAAAATTATAGCCAAGGATTCGTGAGTGAGTGTTTCGAACAAGGGACTCCACCGGAAGACGGTTTCCCCTCGCCATACGGGGATGCCAAGGGCTCGGGTCCAGACCCACCCTTTCAGGTCGATGAAATCAACACTAACAACGAAGACCGGAAGATCCAGTACCTCGAGTGGAACACTATACGGCTCCCATGTGTTCCCCATGCCGTTTGTCGAGAGGGACCGCACTACATCGGGCGTCGGTGTCAGTGTGACAAGAACACTTTCTTCAACCGACAGGCCGGGACTTGTAGTTCCGCTTCCAGGCTTCAGTTGTCCACGATTATCCGATCCTTTGGGACCCTTAAGCCTAACCTGTCCAGCTTATTAATCCTCCTAATTTTTACTGTTAATACGCCGTTACAATGATGAGTTGAAATTAAAATCATGGATGCATTCACACATCTGTTTTTTGGGTTTTTCAAACGATTTTAAATGCTACATTGTGCATGGGCTTAGAAATTTAAAAAAATGCATAGTCGATGATATAAATATTTTTAGTAAACAGTTGTCTTTATTAAAATTAACATAACTAATTGATTCTATCAATAAATAACGGTCTTGTTTATTTTCGGAAGAGAAGGGCCTTGCATTTCGAGCAGAGTGCTTGTTTCGCCCTAGCCATAAATTCTTTAACGTCATTCGCAACCCTTGCGTCGATGACTTCCTGGCGAGTTTTGTTTTTGATTCCTGTATTTCTATATTTAAGGGCACAATCTCTGCATGGAAGAGCCATAGGTCGAGGTTCAACGACTTGATATTCTATATTGCATGATGGGCAAATCCAACTCGTTGGTCGTGGGCTAGAAGCTGGGGCTGATGGTCGGGGTGAGGGGTCAGTCGAACTTGAAGTATTATTAGTCGATGGGGGGTGTGGGTCAGTAGGGTTAGAGGCTGGTTGATTTTTAGGATCATCTTTCGACGAGCTTGAACTTGAAGTATTCTTAGTCGATGGGGGTGGTGGGTCAGTAGGGTTAGAGGTTGGTTGATTTTTAGGATCATCTTTCGACGAGCTTGAACTTGAAGTATTGTTAGTCGATGGGGGTGGTGTGCCAGTAGTGTTAGAATTTGATGGATTTTTAGGGTCATCATTTGATGAGCTGGAAGCCGCAGGAGGGTTGGAAGGAGTTGCTGAAGGGTCTGGAGTCGTTCCGTTACCCCCACTTGCTCCATCATCCGATGCTGCGGCGTTTTCGAACGCCCACTTCTGCAAGCGATTTCATTAAAATGTAAGCCATTTGCCAAATATGATATATCCGAAATATGAAGTCCAAATTGGCAGTAGAGGCATGAACTTACATGAAATGGAATAAAAAGTGCAGGCACAAAAGAGAGGGCAAGAAGTATGAGTGGAGAATCGTTGAACACTTGTTCACAGGTTGACAAATATCGATCTTCGGGGTCATTTGGAGGATCCAAGCCACAAACCTAAGCGTAATTTAAGCGAGTTAAAAAGCATGATAAAAAACTTATGAATAATTTTTACAGCTTTTTTTAACATTACTTGAACTTTGAGGTCGTTGATTTCCTGTAAAAACTGATGCTCACAATTGTTCATCCGCAAACAAAGGCTGGTGTCTCGGACCCATTCCCAGAGGTCCTCAACCCTCCCAAAGCCCCTGACTGACAAGAACAGCTCAATGAATGGACGGATTTCTTGAAAATCATCGTTTAAAGGCAACGGCAACTTTAGAACCGTGACCCAAACCCATGCATAGAGGGTCTTCAAGTTATGGAAGACTAATTGTCCTACATTCATTGCCCCCATGATAAATACTACGTAGGTCAGGAGCTTCTCTACTTTCAGAACCCAAGAATCGCAGTTTCTTAAGCAATCTATGAGATCGATTTGCTCGTTGTACAAGCCCATCAGGATCGCCGCCCCAAAACCGAGGGGAACTGTTAAAATACTTGTTTCTACTTTATCTGTATTGGCCATCTCGAATTTCGGTCCGTGTGATAAGGTCTATAGGTTTCAGAATGTCGTCCCTGCTTTAAATCATTTGATATTTGCTTATGTCTCCTTCTTTCGAAACGAATCTCGCCATTTTTTAAATAATTTTTCAGGGGCGTTCGAAAGTCCCAATCTCACTTTTTCAGCCCCCGTTGTCAAGCAATCCTGCGTTGTGAGGTCATTACGGATTCGAAAACCATGCCCAAAATCAATGTACGTGAAGTGAGATCAAGGTCTTTTTACTTTTTCGTAACCATTTAAGTAAGGAATTTTGTACTGGAGATGTGAGATGGTTTCTGAAATTTCCGAAGGTGGAAAATATTCATGGGCGCAAATGATTAGGCGTAAGATGTACATAGGCGTAAATGATTAGGCGCAATTGATTAGGCGTGTGCTTATCGGTGACGTTATCAAAGGCCCGTTTCTGCCTATCAAACCATACCATAAATAAAAGGAAACACTAGATCGCACGAAATGATAACAATGCTTTGACCAGAAAAAGAAGAAGAAAAAGAGCATTAATTAAACATATGTCGATTTATTCAATAATTTTTATTGCACAGAAAAAGATTTTACAGTAAGCAGTCGATAATTCGGAAATATATTATGGTCTTGTAAATTGAGGAGACATCCAGATTGAGACTATTTTTGTGTAGACGTGTGATGTATTCCGAAATCGTAATTTAGTCAGACAGACTCCACGATCATTGTCAAAAATATCTTTCAAGGTTGGTTGCTAGTTTGCTAGTGTCAAATCATATAAATACACACCCGAAGCCATATCACATCTTATCAATAAAAAATAAAATAAAGTATTAACCCTTCAATCGTATACGGTTACTACTATATATCCTGATGGCTGTATTCGTATCTACCGTATATTATAGCATTATGATGATTTTATTGCTGCAATTATCCGGAAATAACTTTCATGACGGTTTTAACTTGAAAATAAAAGAACAGATTTTTATTTTCAATTAGGTGAAAGATCGTCTATGTTAAGTGACTCTGATTATAAACTGTTATATTTCCCTTCAAATTCCATCTGTAGCCAACAATGTAAACGCATTAAATTATAACATCCGAACAAAAAATATGATATCAGTTCATGGAAGTTAGCATTTTTACGTTTTCAGATCTGGAGTATATAAAAGCATCGAGAGAATCATGAAATATAATATCCAGTCTGACGAGATAACAAGTTAATTGATTTTTCGACCAGATTAAAACCGATACCTCTTTCAAGAATGTTCAAGCAAATCCTCATCCTGGCCGTTGTTGCCCTGTTGGCAGTCCATGCCATGCCTCAATCCGACAATGGGGTTCGTAAAAATAACTGTTCCGGAAAATAGACAAAATTTGATCCTTATTTCAATATAATTTTAATTACAGAAGCCCTTAGTGCAAATTCTCCCTTATCCATACCCAAGGCCAGGACCGCTGAACTCCAGTAACAAATTCTTCTTTGGAGGTTGGCAAATTCATAAAAGTACCTATTAAGTTCTGATTCTGTAGTTGAATTCAAAGTAACACCTATTTTATTGTTGTTTAACAGGACTCCCACAGTTCCCATTCAAGTTCCCGTTTTTGGACATCTTCAAGCCCAAAACAACCAGCGCCCCAGCGACATTAGCCCCCACGACGATTCCGACAACAACGGTTACAACTCCATCAACCACTGTCGCCGAAGAGTAAATTAAAACTAACAAGGTTCTCTGACAGAACAACCAACTAATCAAAAATGGTTTCTTCCAACTTTGTAGACTTTGTGAATATTGGAAATAAAGTTTAATAAAATTTTCTGACTTTGAGAACACTTTTACTCTTTATTCGTGGACCCATTAATCCAATTTAATCGAATCTTTAAAGTTTGTATTGAACCATGCAAATTAGATATAATTATCCTCGAAACTAAATTGCCATTTAGTGTGGGTATATTTTTCCACCGTGTAATTGCCATATTACGCGTTTACGGGGTCACATTAATGAAGGGGATTTCATCAACGGGACTTCTGGTGTTCAGTTGAAAATAAAATTAATGGAGAATGGAGACAGAAAGTGATTTATTTTCCGGAACAGAAACTCCCATTTTATTCTAAGATTCCGGGACGACGAAATCCGAAACGGAAGTAGACTGATTTACGAGTTTCATTGAGATATTTCAGCTAACCTTAGGAAAGTAGGTTACATTGATAAAGAAATCAGAAATCACTACAAAGTAAAAGAGAACGAGGCTTGAGTACATATTATTATTAGATGACTAAGTAATGAGGTTTTCAATTAATTAACTAGTTAATTTAGGTAACTAACTAGTAGAGAAGGATTTATGGAATTGGCAGCTGCTCCATATTCCATATCCTCAATGCTTCATCCTTTTTGACAACTTAATTTAAGGGATCGATTTAAAGGAATTCCAAGTGACTATTGCATTTTTTTAGTCATCACGAGGCGAGGTCATGAAATTGACTCATTAACTGACAATTTCGGTTCGGTGCTGTGAAACATGAACTTTACGTACGTTCCAAAGTTCCAACCAAAGTTCATGATGCATTCTGGAATTCCAATTACATGTGTGCTATTTTGTGATAATAATATAAGAATTGGAATTTTGTGGTCAAAACTAGTCAAAAGACTCGCGAACGATTAGAGAAGGATTTGGAAATTCTTGAGCCACCTTTTCCGTGCTATCAACAAAAAATAAAACTTAATTGAAAAAAAATTCCTTGTTTATGTCTTTATGTGATTTCATTTTTATTTCCTCACATTCACATCGTCCAACTACACAGTTTATTTAATTTTCTACAATCCAATATTCAATTAGGAAGGTAGGACTAAAAAGACTATTTGGTCTCTCTCTGTCTGATTTTGTCGTGTAGCGTGTAGCCCTGATTTTATGTGCAAGCAACTACAGACATCGAAGGATTGCTCATCTCCCATTCATATGAAGTTAGGCAGTGTATTTCGGTCTAAATAAACGAAACAGTACAATGATATGATGACATACCTGAAAGAGGCTGAATTTTCGAACATGGAAGTCGGGAGGCGAGGAAGAGCATTTAACAAAGTCAACAGAGACGGGTTATTTATGTCTCTGCCGACTTGTGAAGCAAAAGACTCTGCCTATTATTCATTGAGATAACAAGTGACAATTACAAGGTACAAGTGGGATTGGATTTTATATAAATACTAACAATCTCGGCCAACTAGCTATGCATTTTCGTGGAGGTCTTCCCTGAAATGACAAATGAGTAGTTCATCTGTGCTTTCTTATATCCGTTTTTTAAGTACGGGGGTTGATTTCGCGTATTCGATCTCAATTTTTTTTCGTCTGGAAAGCCATAATCATAGCACTTGCCCAACCTGTCCTCAACTTGCTTATCGGACGCACCTATAATAAATGGTTTGGTAAAAGGACAAACAAGTACAAAACCTTGTGACATTGTTTTCGACGCATATTTTATGGATATTTTTCATTTTTAACCAATGTACACGTGTAAATTGATGCGATGAGGATTATTCTATTAGTAAATTTCGAGGACTTGAGTATTATGAATGTTCTCCGATGGAGGAAGTAATAGTAATATATGGAATTCATTTCATATCCACATTTTCCATTAAATTCACGACAAAACCGTAAACGCAACGTTTGCAGTCTAAACACATAAAGACTGTTAACGTTTCGGGGTTCAACGTTAAACCCCGAAAAATTGTATATAATAAGGTCGGAATGTTATAAATTTATCTGTGTACTAAATAAGGTTTATTTCATGCGAATATTTTATGTCTTTCTGGCCTAAATAAAACGATCCATGCAATTTAAATTTGTCTCGAGTTAATGAGTGCTATTAACTACACAACCGAAAATTAATTCGCTGTGATAATCTCATGAAAAAATAAGCTCGTCGTATTGACAATATCGCATTTACTCCTAAATAAGTCCCCATGCGTTTTTCATTCGAAGTCTCTCAAAATGCAACTTTTCACGGAGATTTATTCTGGGGCAATTATAATTTTATAAATTTCAACCTTTGACAAAGTCGATTCCCTACTGCAGCTTTCTACTTTCTACGGATGACTGCGACACGAAACTATTCTAGGTTTCTTACATACGTTACGGAAAAATTGAGCAAAGTCGTTTGATTTGATTCGATCGTTCTTGCTTCGTTTCAGTTTTTTCAAGCTTTAGAAACTCGACCAAATGCCTGTACGGAACTCAAATAGAAATTATGATACCGATAAATTTAACAGAAACTAAAAATATACAATGATATGCACTCTCTTAACTCTATATCACGTATTTAGTTCATAACTCTAATAAGTCTAAAACTTATCAAGGCCATGTATTTTAGCCCAGCCTAGGATAGTTCTCAAGAATCTTAATTTAATTAAGTAATTGTCTATTGTGCAAGGCTGCATAGAATTTTTTATGCAATACTTTACGATACTGAACACACATACATTCAAGGAGAGAGGCGTGTTCCGTTGGTGACATTACATATTGTTCATAGTGTCTGAGGTCAGCAGACGACGAGAAGGAGTTCAATCAATCCAATTAGGAAGATCCGTTTCTGAAACCCGATACGAGTTGATTCTAAATTCTAACTATAGCAGGTTGCACAATCCAATGAAAAAAATTGAACCCGCAATGGTACTGCCTTGGCTCTGATTATCTTATGATTTTACAGTCAGTTGCAGGCCTTTGATCATGTCAAACCCGCATTGGTATTAAAAAAAAACTACCGTAAATTCTGATATAGATTTCCTAGGGATTTATTGTAGCAAATACTAAATATTCCAATAAGGATTACTTCTATTACTTAAATTCCTCAAGACTTTGGTTTGTGCATCTACCTTCGGTATATCTGCATTACCGATAAAAAGAAAGCAATATTTTTGCAGGGCGGGGTTCTATTTCGATGAATCTCTTATTTAAAGCCCTCGTTCATGGTGACACTTATTTCGGGGCATCTATTATTACAGGATTAATTTCATACTATTTTTTTTAGATCAGCTCCTTAATTCAAGATGATATCGATATCAAGATTTAGTATACAAAGTTACTGTATAGAAACACAAGGATTTATCGAGGAGCTGGGATATATTGGCAAAGAGAAGACATCTTGCCGTCATGCCATAATTGTCTAAATCGGTTTCATGTAAGCGATATATCGTTTCATATGATCTGCATCTTAAACTACATTCCAATGAACTCAGCATCTTGAGCAAAACAAAGTTTAACGAGACATTATAAAAGGATGAAACGCATCTTTTGTTGTATCATTTGACTCCAGTAATTGTCCTGAACACCTTGCGTTCTGAAACTCTAATATTATAAGCCAAGAAACGCTACATAAGTTCGATTTTCTGAAATAAAACGCTTCAAAGCCCAAAGCATCAAAAAATTCCTTAAATCAAATGGTAACATTATATAAAACTTATTAGACCCTTTTCAAGTGAATTTCGAAATTAATAAATAATTTTCATTCTGTCTGATTTTAGGAAGATAAATTAAAACGAGAAGCTAAGGACTGTAAGTTTGTTACACTATAATAATTTTATTATAATATCTTTTTTTCACGGTTCATAATTTAAGCTGATCTGTTCGTAGTTGTCCAAAAGCTCTTCAAGAAACAAGACAAGAACAATGCGGGTGCGATTCATAAAAATGACATCAAGAAGATCATACTTGCAGTACTGCCGGATTTCAATGAAAACGAAGAGCTGGAACAACTTCTTACGAAACATGTCAAAGGTGAACTCATCTTCATCTGCTTTTATAGCTAATGTTAGGAAATTTTAATTTGCATTTTTTTCTTTTTAGTGACCAAGTACACAATTCATAACAAAAAGACCAATCAGTTTGAAGTACAATACCGTAAGCTTTAAAATAATCCAAAAATATTCGTTCAAATTCAATGAAAAAACCTAGATTTTTTCGCATCATCTCAAAATAATTTCTATTTCAGAGGAAGATACGCTAGACTTTCCATCGGTGTTGGCCATCGCCGTCCACTTCCTTTTGAAAGTGGAAATGAAGAGTGCGAATTTCTTTGCTGGGCAATCCGTAGTGAAATATTCGGATTTTCCAAAAAAAGAAAAGTCGATGGGTAAACAGGATTCAGAGAACAAGAAGAGGCTCTTTTAAGCTAAATTTAGATAAGAAGTCCGGCTTATCCGTATGGATAAGCACCCTAAACGTAAATATATATAGCCGAGCATTACTGTTTTTTTCGATTACAGCAAGTCCTACTTATTCTGTAAGAGAATTTTCGGTTTTGAATGATTGTCCTATTAGATCTGCGTAGCCCATAGACCATTTATCAGATTGTGTTTAAATCGTCACCGTCAGAATTTTGATTCAGAATTGATGGGATTGAGTTTAGGCTAGATAATTTTAGTTTAAATTTGTAATTGTATTATAGCATTTAATTATTCCACATCTGTGAATCTGTTGAACTTGAATTTTTACTTGAGAATGAAATAGAATAAACTTTGTTAACAAATCGAACATAATGAAATCATACGACTTGACTTACTCCATATTTACATGCCTATAAGCAAACATTCATGAAATGATTGAAAGCGAATAATACATTCTATAGATTGTCATGAAAAAATAATTTTCTATCTGATTTAAAATGATTTATCGACTAAATGCGACCTTTACATATTGTGCGCTTTGTGCGTACATAAACAATTATTTCGATTTAAATTCTGTCATTTACTTACATAATACGATTTTGATTAAAATAAGGTGGATATGAATTAAAATATTTCGCAATAACACAATGTCAAATGGACTGATGATATCATTGGCGTCGGATGTATTTTTTATTTTGAAACCAATAATAAAGCAGTGATGCAATATTCGGATATTTCTTAAGTGTAAATGATGTTCTATAAAAATGAATCTATTCCTAGAAATTGTAGGAATACAAATCCGAGGTATTTAAGGAGGCTTCAGCTCAACATTGACATTCCATCATATCCCAAATCAAAATGAATACCAAGATTTTACTAGTTACTGTCGGGCTTCTTGCCCTAGCCAGCGCTATGCCTAAGAAGGTAAGTTTAATAATCATACTCATCCTTAATTTCATCGGTGGATTCTCCTATTATCATTAACTTTTTCATTCTAATATTTACAGCCGCAGCAGATGGAGGGGGATGGTCCTATAATAATTATTATCAGAAACGGCGAAGAGGGTTCCGATAATATCGACATCGACTCCGATAGCTTTGAAGGGTTAATCCAAGTTCCAGCCAATCCGATTGAGAACGATGGAAAGAAACCTTGCAAACACGGAAAAACTGAAGCGGTTTCGAAAGATAATGGCGGAAGTCAAAGTGTTGAGGAACTTGATATTATTGCCAATATCTTGCCACATGAATCTGACGAAGCTGCTGGTCCCAGTGGTCCCGAAACAAATTCACAAGAATCAGAAGATTCGGAATCAGATTCCAACGAAGATACCTTCCAAGGATTTTTCCCCCACTTCCCTATGTTTTCAGGAAACTTTCTATTCAACCAGGATGGCCAACCCCAGGTACTCCCATCCCAACGGCCTGGGCGTCCAAACAATTTCCATACTATGCCATATTTCGGACCTAAGCATCACCCGGGTCATCAGGGATCTAGTTTGAATTTGAATCTTTGAATATCCCCCAAGACCGGAAATAGTCAACCCCATCATAATTTTGAAAAACCGAAGATTGTTATCTTTATTGTGAAATTCAATTAATCATAAGTAAAAACTCTAATTCCGGCCTGTTTAAATATTCTATGCTAATTTTTCAGCTGTTCTGATGATGTATTATTTTCTTTAAAAAATTAATTCTAGAATTTTCTGGAATAATTCGTTCATAACACTTAGCAGAACAAGCTGTAATTAAGTTTGAAATTATTTAATAGTTTCGTGGAATAAACGTTAAATTATAAATATATATTAAAAAAGATCTTTAAAAAATTAAAGTTTAAATTTCAAGTGTTAATCGTCGTTCGCATCTCCTTTGTAATGTCGATACTCAGGCTTAAGTTCCCACATGTTTCTGTGAGGATTCTTTACACAGTAATTACAGACCTCTTTAAGGACTTCTTTTAAGTAACCCTGTAAAATGACAAAATTAAAAGATATAGATACTGTGATATTATCTAAATTTAAACTAAATGACTTACAATAGGCTGATTAGTAATTCGAACAAGATCTTTGACATTGTAATATTGATGCTTTTCGAAAGCAGCAAATAACATTTCGAGAACTTTATCCTTGTCGTCTCGGGCTTTTTTCCCTTCTGCCTTTTTCCTCTCCTCGTATTCAATCTGAGTACAAAAAACAGTTGGTTAAATATTGCTAAATCACCACAAATAGGACTGATTCCGAATTTAAAATAAACTCACATTATTCTTGTGGTCCGCCACGGGTTTATAACTTTGGACAACCCTTTCCAAAATCTGTACACTCCTAGCAGGCTGTGAAGCCTTTTGAATCTCTTGGGCTTTCAAACGCATGTAATTGTTGTTAGCTACAGGTCGACATTCCAATTTTTGATGGACCTTTCCTAAAACGGATATCTTATCGGGTTCCTGAACTAAATCATCTCTTGTGCCTAAATATAAAATTATCAATTATTGGGATTGACCACGAAAGTTTATAATTAATAAACAAAAATTACAGTCCTTCATTAAAAATTTACCTAATTCGACATCAAAAGCGGCCAAAGTCTGATTGATCACAGGTCCAGCGATAAGATCATGTTCCCTAGGAATGTCATTCTCGCCAGGTTCTTTTAGGCATAAAGTTGCATCGCTTAAAGTTAAGGTCACTTTTGGTCGAGCTGATGCCGACGCGGACTTGTAAATCTTCAATTTCCCAGCTTCTACATTTCCTGGAATTTTTTCCCATCGAGCAGCTAAGTACTTTGGAACCTATTTATTGAAATTTAAACCAATTTATCAGTAACAGCGAACAGTTATAATGAAATAATATAAAAATCCATCCAAGAAATCAAATCCATCAACCTTGACGAGCCAAATCCCTCGATTCACCATTGAAATGTCGACTTTAGACGATATCACCGTCGGACCGTGCTTACCCGGTCCTTGCTCAGCCGCTGAAGATGATGACGTTGGGGCTGGATTATTTGACCCGGCTGCTGAAGTTGATGATTGGCTCATTTTTAGCCGTACGTAATTTCCGCTTATATGTTGTATGTTATAATATATGGCTTATTCCTGATCCTTTCCTGTAAAAATGAATTTAATTGACAATTACTTTACAAATCTGAAATCAGTGTACAATATACAATAGCAATTAATTTTAGAAGAGCACAGTATGCAGTACCAATCAATAACAATCAGTAAATTTAATTCCCAATGTACAATGCAATTCACAATTCACAATTGAACCTTCCTTGAATTGCAATGCAAATTGAAGTTGAAGTAGTTGAACCTCTTATTTGGATTTACACCTTAAATCTAATTCATAATTTATGTAATATAAAATATTTTAAAATTATGTGATTTTATTTGGCTAATTTTAATTTTACTACGGAGATAAATATGTTTCGTCGAAGTCGAACTCGAAGTGTCGAAGTAATTGCAAATCTCTTGGAAGAGAAGCTGCTTATAGAAACCGCTGCGGAAGACCCAAAAGGAATTTACTGTAATAAAAAGAGCTGTCTTCTCTTGTCTATGATATTTCCCCAGTCACTCCGAGCCGACTTGTAATTTTTAATTTTTTTAGACTCCTTAATTTGTTGTGTTTTTCAATCAAACAAGCTAAAAACAGTTTTATTTACAGGCTTGCGTAATGTAATGGTTCATTTGCATTTATAAATGCTGTTGTTTATGGATAACTTTTATGATTAAAAAATTAAACAATAAGCAAATACAAAAGATTTGAATGTATTTTATGATGGGCGTTCCACGCTCCGTCGTGCCGTGCGCTATATTATCTCTAGCTGTACGTTACTTTAGAACTGAACGGTTTATTTTGAAATTAAAGCATAATTTTGAATTTGATATGAATATATTGATTCTTTATTATTTAAATTTGATTATAAGTTTGTAGCAATGAATTTTAATTAAATTTTAGTTTCCAAATGCTTGTAGTTGTTGGGGTCGAAGCTGCTTTTTCAGTTGTAAGATTCTATAAAATGTATGGAAATGCATTAATGGGGCTATAATTTACAAAGCCAAAATATGCTATTAAAAATCATACGAGATATTTAGAAAATAATGAATTACTTGACTAAATCCTTCCACATCAAAGCTTGGTTTATCCGTTCCGTCTGAGTTTCTGATATTTCCTTTTCTTCGTCTTTCAAAGCGTTCCCCATTCGTTCTTGATCCCCTATTTTGGCTAGCAGTTGTTCTCTGTAAATAAAACGTTAAAAGTTGACAAAATTTTCTAATTATCGCATTTTTAAAGAGGTACGAAGTAGGCATATACTTGTAAGATTTTTTCCGTTCTTGACTATTTCCAGCCGTTGCATAGTTTTTGATCTCATCCTGAACCCTTTTCAATAGGACTCTGTTCACAGTTATCTCTGCCTGAAATCTACCGTATTTCAGTTGGTCCTCATCGTATTTCTTTCTCGTTGATTCCACCTCCTAAAATGTAATTAAACAGTTATAATGCGATATTGCAAATACCGAAATAATGTTCCCCATGGGGCACGTATTTCAGTATATTTGCGGTATTTGTACTTTGGTACCCTAAGAAGTGTACTCAAGCTGGAGTCTACGGATGAGAGTATTCCATCGTATCTCCGTTTAACCGTCTCGTGTTCATGTCCAAGGATTTGGGCTTGTTGCCTCATGTTATTTAAATCTATACAATTAAGGATTAAAATAATTGTTACATAATCAGTTGTAAAATGATATGTTAGTTTTTTAAACGTTTGAAATGACAGGTGTATTTAGGAAAATACTTACTCTTTACAAGAGGTGCCAAGTCAGTTTTCTTTACAGTGATCCTGTCATGGAGTTCCTGAACCGTTGCCGACATTTGCTGAAGATTCTGAGACTTCTTGTCATCCAAGACGGATTTTTCAGAAGAGACCTTCTCCAAGTTGTCCTGAATGTCGGTAAAACCCTTGATACCCATTCGGGATTCGAGTGCCGACTGTAATTTAATTAATTTTCATGCTTGTCGTCAACTCTGTGTCGTTTAACGATTCGTAGTTAACGAGGTTCAAAAGCTTACCAGATCAACAGCAGTGCTTTTCAACTGCTCGTCCAAAATGAAAATCGTCTTGCTCAAGACCCCGGATTCCGATTTCAAGTAGCCCAGTTCGCTCTTCATCTGCTTGTACCGGGTGCTTTTGACCCTTAAGTTCTTGACATATTCCTTGAAGTCATCTTCCTTGACGACGGTGTCACCCTGAAGGGTTCCAAGTCTCTGTTTCTTTTCCCCCTCGTCTTCCTTCAATTGCGTCAGTTCTGACTTCATTTCATTGATTTTTTCGACTAAATTCGATTTCTTGTTCCCAACGATTGCGGCCTGTTGCCGGAACATGACAAGTTTGTCGTCCTCTGTCTTCATCATCCGTTTCATGACCATTTCCGACACTTCGGCCTTGGCTCGATCGATCTTTTTTCGGATATCGTCCAAGTCCCTCGGAGTGAGAGCCGTTTCGTTCATCACCCTTTCGTAGATTAGTAGATCTTTTTTCCGAACTTCGATTTCCTTCGGAAGCTTCTCGTTGACGATATATTTCGCAACGTCCACATCTTGTTCCAACCGTTGGAGGATTCCTTCTGCCGTTGCACCCGTATTTGCGGCACGGATTTCCTTGACTTGACGTTGAATCCTTTGGATCCGTTGTTCGGCTTGGTTGAGGGCTTGGTTCTGACTTATATGCTGTTGGGACAGTTCTCGAGCCTTTTCCTTTTCCTTGCGGAAGGTTCGGACGACTTCTAGAGTTGCTTCGATGTTTGGTGTCCCTTCTGACTGTGGATTTTAATGTGTTTGAATGAGTGTATAAAATAAGTAATACTGTGTGTGACAAAGGTCAATGATTTTGCCTTGTTGGACTGGGATTTAAGGTGCTTTAAATTATACCTTCGTGAAAGAACCGTATTTTTGATTCCATGAACATATGGCAGAAGATAAGTTATTTTGGACTATAAGACCAAAGTTAAACACTTGAAATAATAATTACATCTTTGTGGTAGGTTTGAAAAAAAAAGCACCGGAATAAGGCCCCACAAGCATCTAGATGCTCAGTAAGGGAAAGCAACACAGAGTAAAAGTGCATCATATTCAATATTTCATGGTGCTGGTGCATGATGATTAAAAAAGCTCAATTTGACCCTAATTAAAGTTGTAAAAGTGGAATATTATAAGCTTCGTTTTAAATTTTGTAGGCTTTCAGAATTTTTGACGGACGATTTTAGGTAAATAAAAATCTCTGGAGGGCTTAAAAATCCGGATTTACGGTATTATTGTCCTCCAAGTCCTCACCTGCCTCTTTAACTTTTCGATCTTTCTCGTCATGCTTTCCTGCTCCTGTTCCATAGCCGTTATATCTTTCCGAATTTCCGAAGTTGTGAACCCTTTACTTTTCATCCCTTCGAGTTGCTTATGAGCTCCTTTAAATTGTTCGATCATTGCTTCATACTACAAATAAATTGGAATTTAAGAAATGAACGCACATTTAAAATTCAAATATTTATCTGTATTTTAAAAGCATTTTTATATAAACCTGTTGATATAGCTCTTCTACTTCAATATCAGTCCGGATATCTTGTGGAATTTCTACTTTGACAAGGAACTTTCCAAGATACGCTCGGGTCTGCAATTCGGATATTCGAGGAAGTAGCCATCCTAAAACAGGATGAATTACTTTCGAACTCCCCGAAATCAGTCCCGTCCTTAAGGAAGATCTGTGGATACATAAAAATGGCATGTTTCAAAGCGTACATTAAGAATGCTCGTGATTTTAAAAGCGTATTATCAATGAATTTAATTACGGATCATCGTCCGAAGGCTTGTATTTCAGCACCCTGAGAACATTGAGTATCCTGACCACCGTCTGCTCTGGATCTTCTTCTCGAATGTCGATTTTGTTAGAGGAGTCGATTTCGGCAAGAACATCGTTTAGTGTCTTGAATAAATGGAGCAATGCATTGATATAACAGTAATACTCATTTTTATTTGTTATATATACTTGATGTTATCTCGAATTGTTATGTACAATTTCTTGTTATACAATTAGGTTTAAAACATGATCAATAAAAATAAGAAAAATCCTATTAAAAATTACCTATAAAATACAGCACTAAAGGTTATCGTTATTTTAAGATACTACAAACTAACCTGCAATAGCTGTTCTGGAGCAAGGGAATCGAAAGAGATGACACTAAAATTTTTCTTAAAGGGCTCTTTGGCCAAGTCGTTTACAATTGACCTAATAGCTTCCGTCATAATTTTTGGATCTCTTTGAAACCTTAATTTATCTTACATTAAAATGGTATCATTATACTAAAGATAATATTATATACTCTAAAATAAGGTATGAGAGCCAGGAAGTATGTACAGTAGGGCACCGGATTACTCATATAAACCCCACATAACTCATCGACTAAGGACAAGTCGTCAGTAGCAACCGCTGCCAAAACATATACACACAATATAAATAAACACGGTTTTTTAAAAACATGCTGCTTCTATTCGGATTACATGGCAGAGAAAAAACTTACCCCTTTTACTATATCGATCAATACATGGGAGCATTTTCTGTATATTTTAACCATGTCATGTTCAAAATCTCAGTTTGCATTTTCAGGTTAATTTTATTTGACATTATTGTCCTTTGAACGGGTTTCGATCAAAAGATAAAAATAGCTTTATCTAACTTAGGCCTATATGAATAAATAAAACAGTTTTAGCCTAGATAATATAAAACCCGAATCGGATAAAGAAATATTAAACCTAATCAAGGATGTTGTTATAGACAAACTGAACGTGACCACTCTTCCCCACGACCAATTATAATAATAGTAAATTAGTTACAACCTTTTGTATGATCTTGAATATTGAAGACTTAAAATATTGGTAAGTATATACACATACCGTTGTTCTGTTTTATCTAATTAATAGAGGTCTTTTGGGGAGTTATATTTTTGAAACCTTCCAAAGGGGTAAGAATTTATATAAAGAATCCACTTATTCCGGTGTGCTTAATAAAATAAATATAAACCGTTTAAACCAAATAAAACAAGGGAATGCAAGGACATTTATTTCGAGGGGGGGGGGATTTATTTAAATACTTACGGTATTCACTAATTACCATAAAAATGACTAAATTGAATCACCAAACAAAATAAAAATCATTTCCAGACATGGAAAAGCCCAAACCCGCTCCAAGAGGGAACAATAACCTTAAAAGCAAACACCGGAGATCATCTTCCAGTGACGATAGTCATCTGAGTAACGAAGTCCAGGAACTAGCATCCCCAGTCCCTGAAACTCCAGAAAAAGACAAACCCAAAGACAGACCGAGATCTTCCCAACCGAGTCGGAAAAAGCGTCCTCCCGAACTTTCCAGCAAAAGTAAACCGGAGCGTCTCCGAGCCCGACATCGAGAAGACACGATTTCCGTAGAAGATGACGATGATCTCAACACCACCGATCTAAAGAGGCAGTTGGAACGGAACGAAAGAGAACTGACTAGAAGGGACCGAGAACTGGAAGAGGAACGGGTCGAAAATGAACGATGTACAGATCGAATAAAAAAACTGGAGAGGGATAAGGTGGAATTAAAACGGGAAGTTGAAGGGCTCAAGGACGAGTCTGAAGAGTACCGAAGGACCTTAGAAGACTACAAGGAAAGGGCATCAAGGTCGAGGAAAGGTCATATCATGACGGACTCGGAAACGGAGGACCAGGATGATATCAATCATAATGACAAGGATTTCCTGTCCAGTGCAGGGGGTAGTTTTGACATAACCATGCAGCAGAAGAATAGGGAGATTGAACAGTTCATGGAAGACATTGAGGTAAACCTAGTTTGAATATTGGTTTTAATTAGTCTGCTGTAAAGTGATAATTTTTAATACAATTCCAGAAACTCGAAGAAAACAAGAAATCGTTACAAGATAAGCTTGCCGATCTCAAAGAATCATTGGAAGAAGCGACGAAACAGATTGAATCAATGGCCCATGACCATTTCAACTTTAAGTCGAAGTTGCAAAAGTCGGAGGAGCGGATCAAGCAGTTGGAAGAGGAAAACGTGGTCATCTCCATTCGGGAGAGAGATCTTCTGGCTTTTAAAAATCGGCATGAGCAGTACCTTGAGAATCTATGTAGTGCTGTGGATGTCCGGGTTGACGTTTGGAAGGTTTCTCATTCAATTTTTTTTAAACGACCAGCATTTAGATTTGAAGTCTCTCATTTTGTTTCCTGAAAATTGAGACAATGAGTATCTTTCAATATACAATAGTAATGAAACCCCTATGAATCTGTTTAGAAACTCATGTTTGACAAAGACGAAGAAATTGATCGCCTCAACTCCAAAATCTCGGCCCTCATGTCCCAGATCCCCAACACTCAAATGGACTCTGAGCGATCAACCATCCAGCAATTAAACAAAGTAGATCATGATTTAAAACATGTCGAAATTATAAATGACTGTTTCCTCTTTGGTAGTCTGTTAATGATGAATATTTTTTATATTAGAAAATCGGAGATCGAGAGCACCACATTGCACTACTCAACGAGAAATTAGGCCAAGCAACCGAGGAAATAGAATCCAACACCAAACTCATAGAATCCCTCCAGACAAAGCTAACTTTTACTGAAGACACGGAAAAGACGGAACAACTCGTTAAATCTCTGCAGTCAAGACTCCGGAAATGCGAAGAAAAGTTGGAACGGCGGTCCAAGCAATTAAACTCAACCGAACAGGAAGCGGAAGAGAAGTCCCAGGAACTGACGTCCCTCCTCTCCAAGATGAGTGCCTACGAGGCCGGGCAGTACGGCTTACCTGAAGCCGTTTCCGAAATTAAGGACCTCAAAGTCCAAATCCGAATTCGGGACAAGCAAGTGGAAGCAGTTACACAGGAAATCAACATCCTACAGATGCAGGTTAACGATCTTCAGGATGAAAATGACATGTTTAGGGAGAAATTGGGTCTGGAGAGGCAAGCGGATGTCAGAAGAGAGACTCGCCGGTACACGCGAAGCCGGAAGAATGAGTTGACTGCACTAAGATCGAAAGTTGTCCAGTTAGAGGAGGAAGTTATCCATCAGAAAACTAAGAGTTATTCTCTGAAAAAGCAATTAAACCAGCTTGATCTGAGTCAACAGCAGCAACCTCAACAGTTCAATTCCACTACTTCGAGGCCGGGGAGCTTGATACCCGAACGAGACCGAGATAGACCCGATGGGGGCAGTGTCACTTCCCCGAAACCAGGGTCAGAGGTTAATCATGGGGACATTGTCTTGAAGGGTATGACGGGCCTGGGATTCAGGGTTGAGGAATGGAAGGAAAAGTATGAGATCATTCTGGAGGAAAATACCGCTTTGAGACGTGGTCTTCACGAGATCTTGGACTGTATGCATAAGATGACAGGTTGAACTATTTTTATAAAAGCCATTTTTTATTTATCCCGAAATAAAGTCCCAAGTCTAACCCAACTCTGTATAAATCCCCACCAGGGAATACGGAAGTGATTGGGGTTTGAAATATCTATGATGCGATGATTTCAATACATCGCTTAAGTCTAAGTGTTGGTTCCTTGAATTAGCCTCTTTTCCCGGAAATAATGTCCCATACTCTCCTGTAGATACCTAAATAAGTTCCCAAGGAGTGTACTAATTGATTTAAAATGAATGGTCATATTTCATCTAAAATTTATTTAAAGCAGATGATGGGACTGCGGATGTCATGATTCAAGCTCCAGTACTCGAAGAACTCCTACGAGAAATGTCTGCAAGGGGTATCATCAATTATCCCTTTCCGATTTCTAGTTTCCATATGAAAGTCTGTAACTTAGAGGGGAAATGTTCACAACTTCGAGAAGACCTTCATCGTTTGAGGTAATAGTCACAATCTCACAATTTTAGAAATTGATCTAAGTTATAATACTTTAAAAATATGTATCGGAAATCAGGCAAGAGGAGCGACAATGCAGAAACGAGCTTTTCCAAGCCCAAAGCGTCATAAAAACGCTCGAAGGAAGATTAAGCCCTACAGGGGAGACTGCAACAGGGGATTCCGAACAACCAACAGCCATGCCTCGCCAAAGACGTCCGCAAAGGTCTCGTTCCAGGTCACCCCGGTCAACATCATCCCGGACATCCAGCCATTCTAAAAAGGTAACTTTCGATAGTCAGAAAACTGTTGCAGAGCCATTTGACGAAGAAGCCCTAAGAGATTTTGACCCAGAAGGCCGTCGAACCTCTCTGACCGTCTTGATCCCCGGAACCGGACGAAATCTAATTTTAGAAGATCTCCAGCAAGAAATCCAGTTTCTCCGAAATCAGAATGAACTAATGAAGGAGACCTTCTCCAAAGAAAAATCCTCTTTAGATGGCCAATTACAAAGTGTGATTCACAAAGCTAACGAATTACTAAATCAAAAGGAAGATGATCCCAAGTTCCAGCTCAAAGTAGAGTTCCTCCAAGCAATCAAAGAGAACCAAGCCAATGAGATCAACTCACTGATCAAGAAGCTAGCCGAGATTGAAAATGAAAATACAGCTAGATTAGGATACCTCGAGAGATTTAAAACCAAAGCCCTCCACCAAATCTCAGCCTTCCAGCAAATCCTCGAAACCAGCGTTCCCATCCAGCTCCTTTACGCTGTCAAGAAGGAATACCGGAAGCTATCGGAGCAGTTTGAGGAATTGCAGTCCAAGGAAGAGACTTTCGCTCTGAAAACCATAGCATTCCACAAAAATGCACAGGAAATGGCGGAACTTCGAGCAGAACGTGACAAGCTAGAAGAGGACCTCGGAAAATGTCAAGCCAGACTGCTGGAAACGGCTGCTCGGTTAGAGTCCTCAGAGCCGGAGAAAGCGTCCAAAATCCCGACCCCTACGGCTTCGCCCCGGAAAACCTCCCTTAAGGACCGCTCCACCGTTTCCATTGAATCGCAAAATTCCGACCTGACTCAAAAACTCAATCACACCATCAAAATGAGCAGTCTCCTCAAGAGTCAACTTGACGAGGTCGAAGCGTCGAAACAAGTCCTCCAATCCCGGTTAATCGACGTGACGGAGAAGTACGAGAATTCCGTGAGGATGGAAAGAGAGGGGCAGGAAAAGACGATGAATTCCATCCCAAGAGAGGAATACGACCTCCTGACCTGTAAACTTATTTCGGCTGAAGAAGCCATCCTCCTTGCGAAGGATGAGGTCCTCAAATGGAAAGAAATAGCCGAGATGACTCAGAATCAGATCAAAGCTATTGAGAATATCAAAGATTTTGAGAAAATGGAACTGGATTATCTGCAGAAGGAAGTTTCTGAGCTTCAGTCCACTTCCAATGAGAAGGCTTTGATAGCAAAGTCGCAGAGGCAGTTGCTTACGGCGGATAAGGAGAAGCATCTTGCGATTCAACAAGTTCAGAAGCTGCTTTCGAAACTGTCCCAGCTGGAAGCCCATTCCGTGCAACAGGATAAGCTACACCAGGAACGAGAAATGGCACTGATTTCCATGCATACGCAAGTTATTCTGAAATACCGATCTCTGTTCGCCGCTTTGCATGAGAGCCATTCCCCGAAGTATAGCTTCAAGCAGAGTTCCGGAGCTCAGTCCCATGAACTTCGGGAAGCTTTTGAAATGTTTGAGCGGACTCAGAAAAAATGCTCCGATTTGGAGGAACAGATTTTGGAAGAGAGATTGAAGGTCGAGGAATTTGAGCAGAAGTGTACGACGCTGGAAGCGGCGCTGAATTCCTTGAAGGATGGGACTGGGCAGGAGATGGTTTATGAATCAATTCAGAAAATACAGGAAGCTCGAGTTGAGGTTAGCCTTGTAATGTTTTCTCTGAATAAGTCCCCAGTCTCAATTTCCCCCAAAACTAATTGTAAGACAGGTTGTCTCCGCCCTTTAGAAACCATGCATTCCCGAAATAAGTCCCCACCAAGATTGTCTTATCTTTTCTACAACTAAAAGCAAAGCAGGTCTCAAATAATACAAATTTTGTATCCGTAATTAGGTCGCACGTTGGAAGCGAAGAGCGGAGCAGAAAGATCGAGACTGTTTGACGCTACGGGAATCCGTTCATCGCTTAGAAGTCAAAGCAAACGATCTCGAGGAAGACCGAATTCGTTTGGAACATGCCATCGAAGTCAAGGAATCCCTCACCTCCACTCTCATGGCAAAGTCCATGGACCAACTCTACGGGATCACGGTGGAAACCTTGTCATCAACCTCAATACCGCTCCTAACTACCAGTTCCACTGGTTTTGAACTATTCCACAGTCCTACTAATCGACCTACTGAAAATAAAGAATGCCAAACCGAAGGAAGTCAGCTTTTGGAATCATCCAAGGAAGAGAAACTTCTTGTTGCTGACACGCTTTCGAAAGATAACCAGATCCTCTCGGAAATGTTAGAACGCCTTAAATCAAAAGTAGCGGACTTGGAGGCTTGTATTAAGGGGAAGGACGAGGTTATCAATGACATGAATTTCATTCGGGCTCAACAGGAAAGGGAAGTTCAGAGGGGTCCAGCCGACAGTTCGGACCTGCAAGATGCCCTTATCGTAAGCCGACGTGACAAATACATCGGGCTTGATTTAATTTATGTAACAGTAGATACCGTCTCCGTATTTACTGTTTTGCCAGGCATTCTACGGATTAAACTACGGCCACAAAAAAAAAATACATACATACATACATAGATACCTTACTCGATTTTTGTGATAATTAGGTCGCTAGAGAAAGCATGACCTCGATGCAAGATCGTTTAAAGTCTAAAGACGAAAGCGTAAGCCAGTACCGAAAGTTGCTGGCTGAGGTTAGAACTGAAATGACGAACTCTACAGAGCGGCATGTCCAGGAAATGCGGGCGTTGCAGATGACAATCCATCAGCAACAGCAAGCCTTCACGAGGTAAAAACATACCTTAATGCTGGGGATCCCTATTTAAGATCCCCCACCCACCCCCCATAATAAGTCCCCTAGCTCGACATTATAATCACCGGGTCAAGTTTCCAATGTAATGTATGAAAGGGTCTAAAATTATAATGTATCAAAAGAACGTATATTGCACCTGTTAGTTGAAACAATTAAAATAAAATACTGGATCTGCTTACATTTGTCGTTGAAAAATTAAAACGCCCTGAAATAGCTATTTTAATTAAAACTTCCGTTCCCCTTTAAAGACTTTAGTAATCTTACTTTACTCTATTTATAAACTAAAAACCCTACATGACTTGTATTTTTATTTAGGATGAAAACCACGTTAAGCCAGCCAGTGAAAGACACTTTAAATGTAGAAGGGACGATTAAAGATCAATTAACTAGAATCCACGAGTTAGAAGACGAAGTGTCAGAGCTTCAACACGCCATGGGAAACGTAGCGGCTCAACTAACGGCGGCCCGAAGCGAAGCACATCGCTGGAGATGCAACGCCGAAAACCGAGGAAAGGAAGTGGACTCGGCAAGAGAGCAAGTTAATTTCGAAAGCATGGAGGAAATTAATTCCCTTCGGCTGGAATTACGAGAAACTCATCGACGGCTGGAGGATTGTCAGGGACAATTAATGTCAATAAAATCCGGGACACAGAGGGACTCCATGACGGAGTTGGTCAATGTCCTCCGTGTCGAGCTGGAGGAAAAGGATAAGCAGATCGATGCGTATAATAAAAGTGTCCATAATCTCATGGTAATGAAATTTCAGCAATAAATTCTTAATTTTATTCGCATATGTTTACCGAAGCAACTCTTGTTCTAGAGCTCTACAAAGACGTCAGAAAAAGGCATTCTGGAAGAGCAGTTAACGGCGAAGGATAAGGAAATCAGTTCCCTCAAAGACGAGATCCAACAACTTCAGAAAACAGTAATAAATTATTTTAGACCCTTGGCAATCGATCCCACATTGCTATAAAAAATTGTTGATCAATAATATGCAAATGTTTTGTCAGATTTCTGGACTTCAAGTGAAGATTAGTAAAACCAAAGCAGTCAATTATAAATCAGGGGCCACTACAGAGCTCGACGATTTGAGAACCAAATGCCGAGATTTGATGGACGATAAGATCAAGTTGGAAAAGGACATGAGTGAAGTTCAAAGTAAACGAGATGAGGACGAACAAAAGAAGATTAAGGTTGCTGGATCCAGATAATTTTAAAGTATTCTTTAAAGCAGTCTTTTTAACAGCTAATTAACGACGATTTACGTATGAATTCCAGACAGCCGAAAGCGTAGCCCGTTGGGAAGAAAGTAAGAAATGGAAACGGAACACGGAGAAGCTGGAATCTCGTATCAAGGAATTGGACAACGAGAATGAAAAGGTTAAACGGACAAGCCAAAACCTGAGGATAACAATAACCCGTTTAGAAAAGGAAAAGATGACACTGGATGCTAAATGCAAATCTCGTCTAAATCAAAGAGAAGGTTCGGCTTCGTCTACAACTTATCGCTTCTCGGATTCCTCTTCCATGAAATCCCAGAATCCTCCGGATTCGGAAACGGATCAACAGGCCCGGATTTTGGCACAAGGTGAGATTGCAAGGCTCAACATGGAAATCCAGGACTTGAAGGAACTTGTCGAAAAGACGGAATTTGAAGGTAGAGAAGAAATTGAAACTCAGAAGATGGAAATTAAGCTCCTCAAAGAGAGGATTGTAACTCAGGAGCGTCAATTGACTGCCTATGAAATTGCTCAGAAGGTACGATTTCGATGTATTTTGAAACCGACGTGAGTGAAGGCTATTGTGTATCCTAAAATTGTATTAATTTACAGGGTGACCCAACCGCAGTCGCCGAGATCCAAAATATGGCTGTAAGAGAAGCTCAACTTCAGAAAGAGATCCGACGATTGGAGGAAGACAACTTACATTTGAATTTACAGATCGAGCAACTTCGAATGGACACTCCGAGATTAAGGGATAGAGTTCAACATCTTCAAAAGTACATGTTCTTTTCAGCGATTGTGTAACTCACACTTTATATGTGTTAATTTACGCTAATGACTGTCATCTTTGTGTCAGATTGGTCGAAGCTCTGAAGGCAGAAAACCCCAATCCTGGACAACAGGCAGCATTCGGTAAGTCGAGTAGTCAAAGGTCCTTGGGGGAGTTGGAAAAGACAATAAACGCTTTGAAAGTGGTGATCGAAAAACTTCAGACGGAAAATAAACGCTTAAAAACGAAACCTCACATCGGACTTCAACCCACTGCGTCCAGTGAGCGTCTCAAGGTAACAATCGACAGATTCGAGTTTTTTTATGATTCATAAGATCGTTCTTGTCTTTTTTTTGTCTTGGCCTAAGATAATGTTTGGTTAAACAGACTAGTATGGACAACCTTCTCCAAGAAAAGAAGCTTCTTCTGGATAAAGTTCAAAGTCTGGAACACGAAAACGAGAAGTTTCGAAAGCGGTTTGTGGGTTCCAGCTCGAATGCCGAAGCCCTTGAAAGTCGGCTTGAGGATGCTGAAAAACGGGCTAAAAGCGCAGAGATGAAATTAAGGGTCTTTTTAGGTAATTATATTTTAAGGCATTTTGAAAAATAGATCCCCAGGAATAGAGCCCCACCCCGAAATACGAACCCTCTCTTTTCCAGGGTTTGAAAAAATATAATCTCCGAGATGTATTAGTAAAATATGGTATTTCTAATGCTTAATTTCAAAAGGCGACAAGGGATCTTCGGGATCGTCGAAGGTTGATCAGCTTTCAAATTCGAGTTACGAAGCCCTGATCCATAAAATCCGTGAAATGCAGGAGGACTTGGATAAGAAGGGAAGCCTTCTTGCAGCCGCGAAGCAGTCCCTTCGGGAAGCGGAGAAGGCAACTGCTCCAAAATCCTACGCATGCAGTACTACGTCAAAAAGCACTCCAGTTCCGACCGAAAAAGACCAAGACAAGGTGCCGTAGAACTTCATATCGAGTTCAAAAATCAGTATTTTATGTACAAAATACATGTAATTAGTTCTATATCCCCAAAAGAAATTAATTCTACAAGGTTTTTGTAAAGTGTACAAGGTCAATGATGTGTCGAATGAGACTGCTTTTGTAATAGGTTTTTTTACCGAAATCAAAATAAATAAGATTTTGAAAAAATGTTTTCTTTCGTTTTGCTTAAAATAGGGGAATAAATAATTCATATGCAATAGCTTATTCAATTTTAATCTTCGGAAAACAATTCAAAGGCATCGTAAACCCTTTGTAACAAGCTTCTGCTGTGGACATCCATCCTCTTCTGGAAATTTCCTGGAGAAGATCCGCTAAAATTATTTTTACAACATTTTTCACATACAAATGAAAGGTTAGAATTATAAATCTGTAAAGTAGATATTTTTGGTTATATTTTTACCCCGGCGTTGCATAAGGGTCGTCAACTTGGTAGTAGATCAACTTCCAAAAATACAGAAGGACAATCCACCATATTATGAATGCAGATATATTGAGGAGAAGTTGGAACATCGGAAGCGTTGATATCATCCAACCGTATTCCCCCTTTACAGTTTCAAAGTCCAATAGATGTTTTAATTTTTGTTATTATTTGTTAATTCAATTACCGTTAAGTTAAATATTGGTACAAACGCACTAAATAAACTATAAACGTCCCTTTCATTCAGTAAGGTTTAGTTCCATCGAGACGATGATTGCATTTGAAATTAAATCATATTTCATATAAAAAAAAGTTATCAAGAAGTGCAGCAAAAATACGTTTTTTGTCATTAATCGAAATTACTTTGAAATTGAAGCATTACAAATCTTAAAATGACGACTACCAGCTTTAATTAAAACCGAGGTTTGTAATGAATTGTATATCGAGTAAAAAATACATTAGGTTAGGTTCTTACAGGACGAATCAAGTCATCCGGAGTGAGATGGATCAGTGCAGTATGATTAACCAAGGGATATACTTTAGGCGATCCATGATAATTTTGTATTGATTCAAATTCAGATGTTGTTGAAACTTTTGAAAAAATCGAGTTCCATAGGTTTATAACTTCCATATCTTGTTATCCTCCCTTCCTGTTATTGGCTTTAAGAATTTAATAAAAATATGCTTTAAAAAATAAATGTATACGTAATTTCGATCAGAATTAAGATTTTTTAAAGGCTGTATTTTCTTTGTCGCCAAACTGAACTTCAATAGTTTCGAAACAACTAGCGTCGTATTTCAAATGAGCCGAAAGAAAGTTTTAAAGTCGGAGAAAAAAACTGTCAATTTCAATAAGCAATATCTAAGTAAACATTAAATCTAGAAACTTTGTTAATGGAGAGCAAAATCACTTAATTATAACTTGAACTAAAAATTATTTAATGGGAGCAGCCGTGTGAGCCTACGGCTACGGCATACGGTGTACCATACCTGCATTTATACTCATTCGTCGGAAAATAAAGATTTCAGCCAAATCTTACATTCCAATTTTAATGATCAATTTCAAACAAATTTTACTAATTGTGTGTAGTTTTTAACGATTGTTTTAAAAACGGTATACTTAAGATTGTAGTAAATTTTAGAAATTTTGTATAATTCTTTTCAAGACAACAAAACAAATCATATCATTTTCCACCATCATTTTATTAAGTGATGGCAATTTTTATTAAAAAATAATGATGATTGGGTTGTTTGGTTTCGTTTGTAAATATAAAATGCAAGAAATCTAAAAAATAGAATAGATCCCTAAAAAATACATAAACACGTAAATAAATCCCCACTCCTTTGCCCTTTGAAGGAGCGAAGTAAACATCTTCGAGGAATCTGTTAAGTTATTTACAGTAAGCTCTGGCTTAGGTTACATTACAACGTAAGCTCACAAATTGTAATTATAATATTATTAATATTACAAATACATTGGTATTTAATTAGTTGCTGGCAAATTATTTTCTATGAATTTAAAGTAAATGTAAGGACCGTTCCTTTGTTCATATGGGAATTGCAAGACTCCTCAGTGAGGGTTAATTCAGCGGTAAGTGTTTTCAGGCGGGATGGGTCTCCAAAAATGTATTCATCAACATTTCATTTTAGATCCACATGCATTGACATATTCTGTAATCTGTAATTCATAATTCGACTTCGACTTGACTGGAAATTTTGAGAATATATTAAACGGAAAAGGAAAACAATCAATAAAACTCTCGCTGGTCGCTGATAATGGAGGACTTTGACCTTGACCTCGACGCTGTGGAACCGCAGATTACAAGGAACGGGAAGAAGCGTCAAGAAACAGGTAATTATTGATTATTATCGACATATATTACATTACATATCATATAAATACAAAATAAAAAATATTTGAATATATAATTTATTTATTTGTTATTGTAATTCCTGTTTTTTGTACTGTAGAAGCTTTAGTTTCGAATAAATCCTTGAAAAGACAAAGAACCGCCCCAACCCCAAAAAATGGAACGTTAGAAAACGAAGATATCCCCGTTGTTTTCGATGGCATTCCGGTAGTAAAGTACCGGAGGGTCCTTCGTCACATTCCTCAGGATATTCCATACGTCCCCGTATCCTGTGAAAATGGGTCCCGAGTCTATCTACGAATCCTGCAGGATAAGCCGAAGGTCCGAAATGAAAATGGGGAGGAGGAAGACCCCGCAACGTTATTGATGAGCACGGTCGGTGGTGGAAATAATAAGTTGTTTGAGGATTGGGACAGAATCAAGGCTGAAGCTAGGATTTTGGTAAGGTTTTCAGTTTTAAAATAACATTTCACTTTAATCTAATTCACAATTTTAAAGTTTGAATTTGATGTTTTGATATTTTATAAATGACTGATTCTGTTTTCAGAAAGATAAGTTCCACAGGGTACTTGCCAACGTTGTCGACAAAGAAAATTTAATTGAGACGTTGGGACAAACAGAGAAAAAGGCTGATGAGATTCCAGGAGGAGACTTATTATGGGTTGAGAAATATAAACCTCGAGCTTACTTGGACCTCTTGAGTGAAGAGGTAGTAATGCTAAACATTTTATATATTTTTCAACGCTTATTTGCGAATACAATTTAATTTTTAAATTGATTATTGATGTTTTAGAGCGTTAATCGAGCTCTACTACATTGGCTGAAACTTTGGGACAAGTCCGTGTTTGGAAATGACTACTTGTCGAAAGTCAAACTGACAAAGGAAAAATATGCGAAATTAGGTATGAGTATCAGTTGTAGTAGAAAGTGATGCAGTCGTAAATTGACACCACATTTAATTTTAGAAATTTTAACTGGTTTCAGAGGCGAAGGATAAAGAGAAAGAAGAGATGAAGAATCATTTTGTTCGAAAACCCGTTCAGACAGTTGAAGAATATGACGAGTTCAGCCGCCCAACAGTGAAAGTTGCGTTGCTTCATGGTCCTCCAGGTGAAATGAAACAATAAATACATTCACCGTTTCCGATGTACTCCTTGTTGGCAGTCACCAAGCAGCTTAACAAAGCTAAAATCACTAATGTACGGTTTGAAACGATCTTTAGGTTTGGGGAAAACAACTTGTGCCCATGTTGTCGGAAAACATGCAGGTAGGTATACTATACTACTGTAATATTATTTTCGTCGTCCGCTCCTCTCTCACACACACGCCTATTCTACTCATGTTATAGTAGGTCGGAGGAATCCCGACCCATCCGCCAGCTACACTCTCACACGCACACATATCCTACACACTACACATGTTATAGTAGGTCGGAGGAATCTCCTGCCATCCGTCCACTACACTCTCACACGCACACCTATCCTACACATATTATAGTAGGTAGGAGGAATCCCGTGGTATCCGTCCACTACACTCTCACACGCACACCTATCCTACACATGTTATAGTAGGTAGGAGGAATCTCGTGGTATCCGTCCACTACACTCTCACACGCACACCTATCCTACACATGTTGTATGTTTTGAGGTGTGGGTTACATATCAATTATTGATAGCTTCCCATGCCGCGCAGGCCACGAATGGCCCATTGCAGTCTCACCTATAACACGCCACTTGGTTACTGTGCTGACCTTGCATCCCCCATTTGATCATTTTTAAATCGTCCCGACTGCTTAATGAATTTAAGCAAGTCAGGTAGGGGGATGTTCCTAATGCTCTCCGGTCTCAGGAAACCTGATCCCAGAGTGCTTTGCCTTATTTGGGCATATCGACCACATTCCGCTATATAATGAAGGCTAGTCTCCTCCCCATCCCCACACATGGTGCAGAGAGGAGAGGAACCTACCTTCATAACAAACAAGTGTTTCCTACACATGTTATAGTAGGTAGGAGGAATCTCCAGCCATCCGTCCACCACACTCTCACACGCACACCTATCCTACACATGTTATAGTAGATGGTAGGAATTCCCGGCCACTCGTGTGCTCCTCTCACACACTTTTGCCTATTCCGTCAATGTTATAGTAGACGGGAGAAATTCCCGGCCACTCGTCTGCTCCTCTCACACACTCGCCTATTCCGTCAATGTTATAGTAGACAGGAGAAATTCCCGGCCACTCGTCTGCTCCTCTCTCACACTGGCCTATTCCGTCAATGTTATAGTAGATGGGAGGAATTCCCGGCCACGCGTCTGCTCCTCTCTCACACACTCGCCTATTCCGTCAATGTTATAGTAGATGAGAGGAATTCCCGGCCACTCGTCTGCTCCCCTCTCACACACGTACCAACATATATGAGCAATGAGCGGCTCATATTATGGTATCTGCATGTATGAGGGAGCGACGTATCCGCTATTGGGAAAAACTTTTTCTTTCCAATAACCTCTAACCTGAAAATATTTCCCGATTTTTAATGTATTTAAGGGGAGGGGGGACGGAGAATGTCGTTAAAAATGGGTGTCGATTTTCCCGATAGTAGCTATAAGTATTGAAAATTGAATAAGATGAGTGTTTTCTTATCAATCAGGCTACAACATCCGGGAAATGAATGCCAGCGATGACCGATCCGTAGAAATCTTTCGGAAGACTTTAGACGATACGACTCAATCAAAATCAGAAATTTTTCAAGACGGCAAACCAAATTGTTTAGTGATTGATGAAATCGATGGTGCTCCCGCTGTAAGTTAAAAAAATATTCATCTACAATACATGATGGTTATGGTTGAAGTAAATTCGGCAATAATATCATATGCAGATTTTATTTGTATTATAGGCCACAGTTAATGTACTGATTGAGCTAATAACGGGAAACGCAACAGAAGCTGGCAAGAAAAAGTTAAAGAAAGTCTTGAGACGTCCAATAATATGCATCTGCAACGACTTGTATGCTCCTTCATTAAAGTTGTTGAAAAAGCATGTGCTTGTGTTGCAGTTTCACCCCGTCACAATCTCACAGTAAAAATATACAATTTAACGAATTCGCTAGCTAATTAAATGTATGAAATTTATAAACTTTAAATGTTTTTCTAGCCTGGCAGAGAGACTGCATGAAATCTCGAACCGCGAAAATCTACATCTAGACAATGGAACCGTTCAAAGTTTATGTGAAAAGTCTGATTGTGACATTCGTTCTTGCTTATCGACTATGCAGTTTTTAAAGAAAAAACGCTGCTCACCTAAGGATGCCTTGTTTGCTCAGATTGGAATGAATGACAAAGCAAAAGGAATATTTGCAGTATGGAGTGACATATTTACAATCCCTGAGGGGTAATTGAAAATAAATAAATTGGTTTCATTACCTAGTTGCATATCATTTACCTAATTTAAAAAAATTCTAAATGATTCTGGGATGCTTTGTTATAGAAAAAAATATTCTGAAATGGAAGATCCTAGCAAACCAGATGCTCGTTTTCGATCGGTACTCAGAATGGTACAGAATTTCGGCGAGTATGAAAAACTACAAGGAGGAGTTTTTGAAAACTATTTGAGAGTAAAATTCAAGGATTGTTATTTCGAATCTGTAAGTTAACTGTAAATGTAAATATTCCAAAATGTGTATGAAAATAAGCGAATAATCTTTCGAATTGTTTAAAAAAGATCATCGAGGGATTGGGGTGGACAACATGGTTTGAGGATATGAGAATGACCATTGGACACACCCAAAATTATTCTCTTTTCGGATATTTGCCGTTATTTTTTGTCGTTTCACATTTCCTCTACGCTCAACGGGGATGGGTTAAAATTAATTTCCCTTCCAGTGAGGTACTGCTACTTGTTGTAATGTATTTATTTACACTAAATATTAAACACTAGTATATCAATAAGTTATCAATTTGTTTAGATAACTTCCCGAGCTCCGAAGTATCTGAACATCATTAAAAGTCAATTGACGGATGTTTCCCCAAATGTTGGTCGATATCTTGATACAACTGGAGTGGTCACAGATTTATATCCAGCTCTCATTTCAATAATTCAGCCTGGGACCATTAGACCGGTAACTTGTTTTAAGGAATTTGATAAGCGGTTGAAGTATAAAATTATATTTAACGACTAAATAAACTATGTTCTTCTAACAAGGTTCCAACTCAAATTTGGTCTGCCCGTGAACGCGAAACATTAAAAAATGTAGTTGATATTATGATTGCATACAATTTGAGCTACACTCAAGAAAAACACTCTGAAACCGGAGCTTACAATTTCATCCTTGACCCGTAAGTTTTAAAAACAAAACCTTTATTTATTCTTGCGACAAAACGCATTGTAATAGATTGTTTTGTTATGCCTTAAAGAGATATAGAAGAAATTGTAAAATTCAAACTTCAAGAAGGGTCGGCAAGCAAGAAGTCGTTCCCATATGGGGTTAAGCAGCTGGTGTCCAGAGAAATTGAAACCGAAAAAATGAGGCGCAGCGATAAGTGCGAGGAAATCAAAACTGACATTAATCAAGAAAAGCAGAAACAGACTCCTGATTTTAAAATACCCAAACCCGTGGCCCCTCCATCTGAAAATGCTCCTTCAAAGTGGACTAAGGTATATTTTGACTCATTCTCGGATAAGTTAACGACTAGGTTTCACTATTTTTATTACGATGTTTGTTTTTATTTTCCAGGAATTTCCAGTCGTGCTGGCTAAGGACTTTTTTGGACGAATGGTGGCCCCTTCGCAAGAAACAACTCAGCAATTATTAGCTCTTCAAAGTTAGTAAATAAATCCGTCTAGATCTTGTAATAATGCGAATGATCACATCTCGAACAATTTACTAATTCCTATATTCTGTACTTCTAGGACGATCGTCTGGAGTATACTTCAGATTTAAGGAAGGTTACAGCAACGCAGTCAGAAAATATGTTAAAATGAAGGACATACTTTAAACGTAAAGGTCGGTTATCGTTTTAATTTGTTTTATTTCCCTTAACTTGTATTTCGTTTATACAATAAATATTTCGGACATTAGATTACAAAGAACAATCTTACAGTATTAATTCGGCATTTACGAATAGGAATGGATTGTCAGGTTATAAATTGCTATAAAGGTTCGTTAGTTTGGACAAAGAATCAATGACCAGACTTGTAAGTTGATTAAAATTATCGAGGGATCCACTGCCAAATCCCCGTCCTTTCACGAAATCCCACAATGACCCTGGCGAGCTGTCAAAGTTCCTGTAATCAAATAGGGTTTTGATTTCGGTTAATAACAGTATTATGGAAAATATATAAACAAACCAATGTTTTGAATAGAATTACCTCGCAGTCGATATGGGTTTCGGTTTGATAATGTAGTACCAAAAATATAGGAAAATGAAAAACCAAATAACTCCCACAACCAATGAAATGAATACTTCGAGTGCTGGAAATCCATATGGAGTTAGATTTCCACCACATTGACCCACACAACCCTGAAATTGTAATAAAAATACAGATATAAATTAAGATAATCGTTTTCTACAAATGGCGCTCTTGTATACTACCGTAAAATGCGGTATAAGTCCACCCCCGGAATAAGTTCCCATATGCTACAATTTTTTAATGCCATGTCCTACCCCTGCTATGTTGAACTTCGCCGATCTCAAGGTTCGAAGAAATTACTCCCCAGGTGGACTTGTACAATTACGATGTTTACTGTCATAGCTGAATGTCAAATTTGTCATGTCAAACATTAGTCCCTTACCGTCGGCTTTTGAGCACTGTTTCTAATGTAATTATTGTAATTTGTCAAGTCCGACGTCCGAAAATGAAGCGATTTGAAAAGTTACTTACATACTAAATATACAACAGCTCTAGAAACGTTGTTTTTGTACTACAAAGCTGATTATCTTGAGTCGATGTGCTCTTCCATGATTTCTTTTGGGAAAAGTAACCTCACAAAGGGAATGTCAAGGGGGCAGAACTTCCAGAAAAAGAATCTCACCGGACAGAGTCGAGCAGTTTCATCAGACGTGGATTCAGACGTACTATTGTTGGCTTCTGTCGAATTTCCATCAATTACTCCTATTCTGTCAAATTTTGGCGAGTCGTCCACTCCATCATTTCCATCGTATGGGTAGTCCGTACTTGGTGTCTCTGAAGAAGTTAACCATGGCTTAAACTTCCGTTTTTTCTGAACATTTGGAGCAACGAAGAAATGCCTCGACTCCCTGTCGTTATCGATATTAGATTCTGACAGTGGTGACAATCCCTGTTCCAATTTGTTGGGGATGGGATCACCACGGACAATTTCGATGAGCTTTAGGACTAAGATGAATTGGAATAGGGAAAATAGTAAGGAGAATATTCTCAAGGTCCTCATTTTGATATTGATTTCTTTGGCACTAACAGTGTTAGTTTGTAGCTTCTTATGCTATAATGATTACTATAAAGATGATCCTCGTTGTCTGGTGATCCGGACAGTACTACTTCACCTGTCCCAAATTACCTGCTAATTTGATGGGAAGCGGTATGTGGGGTAGCATTTATGAGATCCATTGGGATGAGATTACCATGTAAATGTGATGCGTTAAGGAAAGAACCGCTACTTCCGCGAGACTCGTATTCCTCATGCATGGAACTGTGTCAATGAGGAGATTAAAATAAATTTAAAATTCTAATCCATTGTCCTATATAATATCTTGGAAGGAAGTAGTTCAATTCTTGAAATGGAGTGCTTCTATGATTCATTAAATGTCTTCTAACGCTATAACCCGATGATTTTTAAGAAATTCCAGCCAAACAAGTTTCTGTCAATTTTGAAATTTATTTCCCTTCAAGCGATAAATAAGTTAGTTTTTACAAAATATCATAAGTTATTAATTCTCCTTCTTGTCTCCGTATGCTTTTGACATTGTATCTATTGCCTTCCAAACCATTTCGGATAAGGAATCGGCTCCGGCGTTTCTTGATGACCCTACTCGATTACTAGACCATCCCATCGAAGGCGGAGGCCCATACTGGGTTTGTGGCGGACCGTACGAGGGCTGTGGGGCTCCATATTGACTTGATGGGGCGCCATATGATGGAGCAGGGGGTGGGCCGTATTCTGGAGTGGGGGAGGGCCCGTAGCCATATCTAAAAGTTTGAGGTTTAAATAGGATTTTACGACCCCGAATAATCATTATCCGATTAATAAGTGACAAATACTTACCCTTCCGGCTCTTCCTTTTTCAATCCTATAAAATTCTTGTACAACCAGAGGAATATCAATGCCCAGATTACACCGGCTTTGATAGCTGCCAGGATTTGTATTACAGGAAGTCCGGAAATGTTTGTATTCGTACTACAGTCTCCACTTACGCAGCCCTATGAAAATTTACAAAAAATTAGCCCTTATTTCTTGTCGACTTTTCTGTCAAGGACGAGGACAATACGGTCAATTTACCGGACATAACCTCCCCTCTCCATCGTCCGTTTTGCTTTTCGGATCGTCTTTCTTAACGTCTCCGGTTGTCTTATTCAGTTCCTTTTTAACGGTTTTCTGGCTCTCATCATTGGAGTCAGTTTCCTTGTCTTCGATGTTCAAACTGTCTTCGTTTTGATTCTTCAGATGTTTTTTCTTTTTCTTCCCACCCTGCTTATCCGTTTTCATATCTGGGGTAGCCGGACTTCGTATTAAAGGGCTGATTTGAGGGTTTAGGAAACCCTGACCGGGGATGAGCATGTGGTGTTGCCCCGGGTAAAAGGGGTGGTTCGGCAGAACCGGGTATTGGAAATTCCGGTCGATATCCCCTCGGTAAATTTCTCTATCATGTTCATCCTCTTCTAAAGAAGTGTTAGTTTTAGATTTCGAAACACTTGCACTCTCAACACCAGTACGAACAAAACAAGTACTGACGAACAGGGTAACTAGTATGAACATCCGTTTTGGGGAAGATTGAGAGAGACTTTTTCTGAACGGACCGACCATGGTCACTGCGATCCCTTCTATTTCGTTGAATCAAGTTAGACTAATTGTAATTATAGCTTTACTCTCGGTTTTTAAACACTTTTTAAACTACGACTGCTTAAAGTAGTGTTTGGGAAGTCCGTAGGTCAAAATCTCGAAATATCAAATTCAGACCTTGTCGGGCACGATAGTTCCTTAACACTGGAATTGGAAATCGTAAGGAAAGCACGTATTTCGAGGAGTTCCCTGACCTCTAAAGACGGTTGGCAAAATAACAATGTCAGAGCCAAACTTGTTTCCATTTGAGCTAAACAATTTTGGAGGTTAATTGTTGATGTGTAATTAGAATAATTAAATAATTAGGCCTCGTCTCTGCAGAGTAGAGTTTAAGACGGGTGTGGGCAAGGACCCAATCTAATCTAGGGGTACATATTTTTAGCGTTTAAGATCCCCCATGGGTTTATCCTATTAAAAACAACTTGCAAAAACGAATGTGTCAAATTTTAGTATGAGATTTGTGTACAAGCGTGGCATAGTGTACTTGAGCATATTTTCAAAGAAAGAGGATGATAAAATGAAAGCAACTGCAGATGAGTTACATGTAATTAGAGATAATTAGCCCAGTTTCTTGCCCGTTTAATTCTACTATATATATATGAAATGAAAAGCGACAAATTTACATAATATTTGTCTCTTTAGTCATCAAAGCGTCCTACCGGATAAAACGCGGTGATGAATCATGACAACTTTCTCTTGCATATTAAATTTATTTTGCTATCTTTTTTATGCGTTTTATAAAACGTGCAAGGTTTTAAATACTCTTAAAATGGAGCGATTAATGAACTAACGTCTTTATATACCTACATTGCAGGTGATCGCATTGAATGAGTTATGCAGAAAACAGTATTATTTTGTAGATAGATATAGATTGGTTTTTATTAGATTTTTCAGTTTCCAAATAAATGATGATAATTTATACAGTATGAGATAATTGTCACTTACAAATAGTCAATAAGTTAAATACCAAGGAATTGTCACTTGTCCTGTCATGATGTTATTTTAGTAATACATTTTAAGTAAAGGCAAGGTGAGAAAGGGAATAATCCTATTTGATTTTTTTGGAAGATGAAATAGTCTCAGTAAGTCCCTTGTATTGCTCGATCCCCTTTAGAACGATGTCTGTAAGTTGATTAAAATCAAAGTCCTTGAAATTTTTGGCAAATCCAAAGGGATCCGATCGCTTGCTGCTCCAACCCCCTGACGGAGCCCCGTATCCCACATTGCTATATTTATAATCAGTAATCAATAGGTTAAAAATATGCTCAAATATTAATTCTAAAGAAATTAGGGAAATTAGGCATAAAATGACACGATTATAATCATATACCTTCCTCCAGTAGATTGAAAAGACTTTGCAATGAACCACAAGATAATTATTCCAATTACACCCGCAACGACCGCAATAATAGCCAAAATGACGGGTAGAAACGAGACTTGGAGATTAGAGTTGCAGTCGTTTCGTTGCATCCCCTTGAAATAAAAAAAATATTTATACAGTGGATTAATTTAAGCAATTTAAGGCAGTTGTCCACTACTTAGGGACCTTTTTAATTATAATTAATTAGTTATCTTACATTGCTATTACTGCCTCCAGTACTCTGTTTAGCTGTGCTTGGATCGTGGAAGTAGGCCACTTCTGCAGGAACCGTGTTGTTCCGGTGTAAAAGTTTCTTCGTCCTTGCTTGTTGAGTCTGACGATGATAAGAATTCCCCAAATTCATGGACTCGATAGCCAACTGATCCTCAGGTCGATCCCAGATCTTCCAGTTTTGGAAGTTAGTCTCACCTCCAAACTGCCTTGATTCGCTAATTGGTTTAATAGAGTTGGAATTCCTAAGGGGTCTTTTTCCTGTTTGATTTCGGACGTTCATTCCAAGAGCTTCCGGTACAATGCAAAATATAATGGCAATTGCTACCAGAATGGATAGGAATGAGTTTCCTGACTTTTGAAACCTCATTTTGACTGATTTTTAAATGTTTCGAAGTTTGAGTAAAATTATCTGGATAGATAAGAAACTTGATTCAGAATAAGCCCGTGTCAATGTTCTAAATTGAGGGATGGCTACAGACTCAGGGAATGAGACGGTCTGTTCATTATAAAAGAGGATCCGTTGGGAACCCATGCTGATTCTTCGAAACATGATTTCCTTACAGGACAGTAGTTAAAAATAATTTCACCATTTCCTGCAAAATATCCTTCATCTCATCTACTAAGCTAGAACCGTTTTTTTACACAGCTCTCACTTTAATTACCGAGTCTATTTTGATGCAAAAGTTGGTCATGTCAAATTAAGCTATAAAAAAATCCATCGTGTGGTCTAGGTGCTTAAAAATTCAAATTCTGCATCGTAAAATCTTCATAATTTACCTATACGTATTCCTTCAAAGTTTCAAGCTGTGAGGTCAGTGATTTGTAGGCTAAACCATGAACTTGCCGTGTTTCGAAAGCAACGGCCTGTAAAAGCATCACTGACTGATATTTAAAAAGTAATCTATTTTAAATCACCCTGTGGGGAACTGCTCTCTTTACTCGTTCTGTTTAGAATTATTTAAATAACTAGGAATGGAAAATTAAATATGTTATCGTAGTTATCGACATATATTGGATTTCATCAACTTCTAGTTCTAGTTCAAGTTCTGATAATAACAGAAAAAATTTAATTATGGAAGTAAATGTATAAGTAAATGCATGTCATGGGAATGAAGGCCATACTACATGTAAATCGGTGGCAGAATAAGTGCTATTAATCACATTAATCAATTTACTATAATTGGGAGGTTCTATAAACAAGACAAACACAAATTTATTTTTCATATAATTTAACGGATGGATACGGAAAGATAAAGGAAAGATGCACACACGTTCATTTTTGTTGCCATTTAATTAACAGTAAAAACTCTATTCCGGAAGTATCGAATCGATACTACAAATTTTAGGTTGTATAGGTTTTGACGAGAAACTCGAGATTTTGTCTCCAGATTTTTTAAACAGTTTTTTCCTGCTAGGTGAAAGGTTTTGATTCTCTAAATTACATGAGGAATTTCTGATGAACGAGATTTATTCATGTCCGTATACATTCATATTTTCATAATTTCTTCATATTATGGTAATTGTGTGTTACTATTATATGCCATATCAAACATTTAATAGCCAATTAATCACAAATACATCAGTACATTTTAAATGCACTAATCTGCTACAATAGTACCATTGATAACATGAACCGTGTCCATTGCTATAATGCTAGTGAACGGGTGACAACGTTTATAATAATTAGTTAACGATTAATAAACTTATTATAATTGTAGCCCAACATTCTATTTTTAACTAATGGCCGACGTCAAAATTGATAGAGGCCCATGTCCATAACTCAACTTCTCTTCTCGTTCGAAACCGTTGCCGTTTTCATAATCATCTTCTTGGCCACTTCCCTGAGACATCATCGAAATCTCTTCATTATGAAGTGACGGAGGTAACGCTCGGAGGCTGGCGCAATCGTCCATATGGTCCTCATCGTCCGATGATGAAGACATTGTGCCGTTTTTTACGGGTTCACTGTTAAAAAATGAATAATTATGTCATTGTAAGCTAAACGAGGCTTCTCATTTCTTACCGGGGGCTACGAACTATTGGTCAGGGTCTCAAAATGGTTTGGGAAACGGTGTGATTCCTCCAATAAATTTGGCAATTACAAATGAAGTAACTAACCTGTGCCGATCAATGAGCCCTTTCGATTTATGTACTAAAGTCATCCAATTAACGGAATGGGAGGCCGAGCCAAATCCGTACGAAGTATGCGGGGACATGAAACTATTTCCAACGCCCATAGTCGACATCTTAAAGGTAGGCTCTTCACTGCAAGCTATTCCCATACTATTAACCCCGGAAGTAGAAGTGGGCCTACAATTCAAAGTCTGCGAATTTAACGACGATTCCTTCTGATCATTGACATTCGTTTCCATCGAACTCGTCACATGACTTGGATCAAACTTCATCTTATTTAGTTCGGGGAGAGGTCCAAGCGTTCTTGCAACCGATAAAAGGACTTCCGACGTCCAGAAATGCGGTATTCGAGGAAACAGCTTCCCGACATCTCCGGGCAAGTGGAACCCCAGTTTATGCATTAGGAGAACGTAAGACGGGGACATTAGAAGGATTTCCTGCCACTGTGTCCAAGGAACAATTGGAATTGATTGGCCCAACACTATTGGATAATCAAACGGAAATCGTTTAAAAAAATCGGTCGACACATTTGGTCAGAAAAAATTCAAGAACGAGCGACTTACAGGAATAGTGATACGGTACTGGACCAAAATTGTCCGAATCGAAATTCGACTGTTCAAAATTTATTATGTCATCCAGATCCAATTCCTGACTAGCTTTCGCTATCCGTTTCAGTCCCTCTTCCTTAACTTCCATTCGGAACTTGACATAGCAGGCTTCCAGGATTTGATTTTGAATCCAGGCCAGATCATGTCCATCACTCCGGATTTGGTTGATTATATCGCAAGGTGAAAGCTCCATCCTCGTTACGTCCTTGTTCCCTTTATTACTTGAATCGGCGAGTTTTGAAAAGCAATTAGGCATTCCATCTGCCGAAAGCCGACTCTCGGTGTTGGGCATTTCGGGATTGTTATTCAGTGTGTTGTAGTTGTACGAGAGGTTTCGAGTCTCTTCACTATCCGACAAATGGCTTTTAATGGATTCATTTTCATTTGAGCTGTTAGCGTTTTGGGGGTAGGAAAAGCGTTCATTGGAATATCCTTCATCGACGAGGTTAGAATCGGGTAAGGAATGACAACTTGAACTGGCGCTACTGGAACTGCTACCGTCGGTTGCCAGACCGTCACTCCCACCCAGTTCTACGCGCTCCGAAGCCAGGAATCGTAGGAATTGATTGTAGCCGATGATTCTTTGATGCAGAAGTTGATTGAGGATCTGAAATTATAATAGGGCTGAATATAACATCACAATACTGTATGACTAGCTTGCATTTTTTGCAGTTTAAATTCGTCAAATTTTTAGACAAGTCTTATTCGATTACGAACCGATTCCCTTGTTTTTCCTGATGCGGCATCTCCATACAGTTCCAGGATTTTTGCGATTGGGTCACTTGATGTTGAACACTTCGTGTAGTACCAGTATAGATCATTAAAATCTTCCTTCGTCCATCTAAATTATTTACGAAAGGAATTTTTAAAGTGAATGGTAAAAATAGTCGTTTAGAATCATAATTCTTTGATCCGACATACCCGAAATCATCAGAAACGTTGCTAGTCCCAGACTTGAAAATCTGTCTCTTATCCTCATTACTTGCATTCATAAATTTCTGAATCACGTATTCAATTAAATCGGCCCAATCCTGTAAAATCAGAAGAAAATGACAATCAGAGATTAAGGTTCTTTAGCGAATGGCTTGGAAATTTTAGGAAAGACCCACATCTTTGATTTCGAATTCAACTTCCCAAATGTTAGAAAATGTCTTTAGGATTGAGGGCTGGTAGAGTGCTTCAGGACGACCCAGATCTCCAGCAATGTGATGCTACAGTCAAAAATATTTTTTGTTACATTCTTTAGTCTAAAATCCCTGCTTTTAATTCAACCAACTCTCACATTTTTATATAAAAATCGCTCTTACCATCATAGTGAAAACACAATCGTTTACAAACTCTCCATTTTCCTTAAAATCTTCAAGGAGGTGACCATACTGTTGCATGATTATCGGGGACGAGAACTCCTTAACGAATTCAAACATTTTGAAATCTCCTTTATAATCTTCACTACAGGATATCTTCTCGAGTAGGAGGAGAAAAACATGATTTGTTATGACCAAGTCCTGGAGATATTGTTTGGACTGTACACCTGGTTTAAAGTATCTTATCAACAAAAGGAACAAATTCCTCAGTTCTTCAATTCCCAGCATTTGATCTGTAAAGCAATATACAAATATACCGTAAGCAACTGCATCATGACCAATTTTACTGAAATAAACCCCATAAAAGAGGGAATTCGGGAAAAGTAGTTTTTTACATGTATATTTATTTACTTACTCTGAAGCATAGTGATATGTATCTTATCGGCCCGAGAACAGGAAGGAACTTTGCTGTAAATCTCAACCGCTTGTACAAACTCCCTCAAAGCCGTCACGACCAAATGCATCCTTCGCAAATGGGGTTTCAGGTCATCCTTGCAAACTTGTAGGTTCTCACACATTGCCACCCCTTCATACGTCAAGTATGACAGTATTTTTAGGCTCAGGACCGGGCTAATGTGTTCCAGGTCCAATTCCATCTGAGAAGCGAACTTCAGGAAGTATGTTATCAACCACAGGAAGTGTGATTTGTCCATTTGAAGGGAGGCATTGAGACTTAATTGTTCTTGTAATACGGCCACCAAGGACCCGTATCCTTTAAGAAGGAAGTCTACAGTGAATTCCCTCAAGACGTATGAGATATCTTCTTCCGTTGGATTGTGATGAACGAGAGCTTTGATACTCGTCCTTATAAATTATTTTAAAGGAAGCTAATTTAGCATATGAATCGTGATGTGGAGGTGGACTTATCCGACGGGAAAAAATAATTACTTACTTGGTTCTCTTAGATCGCTTATGAAGCTTCTTCCGTTTCATCTCCCTCTTATCCTGAACGCTCAAGAGTAGTACAGGGGGGCTCCTTAATTGTGTTACCAATTTTACGGGATGGGACGTCATCTTAATTGGCCGTTGTTTTGTCATTGTGACCAATCCTATGGACTTGGATTGCTCGGGATCGTCTTCGTTACTCGACGTTGAGTTTTCTTCTTGAGGGAATGTGATCTGCTCAGTTGAGGTGTGGGTTGATCGTGTTGGTAAGTCTTGGTCTTCACCAGTAGACTAAATAAAATGGTAATTAATTATCCGATTAATTAATGTTAAAAACCCCGTATCGTAAATACTGGAATAAGACTCCCGGAATAGCTCATAGCCAAAATAAAATTCTAAAATTTAAATTCGACTATAAGCTTACATTGACTTTCTCCGCAGAAAAATGAGAACTGGAAACCCCTGAATCGACATCACTCATCTTCTCCTTCCCTTTTGAAGATTTATTTTTCGACTTGGCTTTAGTGTAAACCTTCTGTGAATTACATTGCTGACCCGTTTCCTTATCCTTAACCCCAGCAGGACTCGAGAAGTTCCTATTCGAGTTCTTCGACTGCGGTCTTGGAGAACCGGGCGGCGGAGAGTACTCATTATTCGGAGTAGAACTGACCGCTACGGGTTTTATGGAATTAGTCGAGTCTCTCAAATTACTCCCAGAATTACTTGTGGTAGCTCCATTATCAGAAGAATCGGACGTGGGTTCCGACGTTAACATAGGAGATGAGGAATCTGGGGGCGAGGTGTTGGACTCATTATCTTCCGAACTCTCCGACGTAGAGTTCTCAAGCCATAAATTTAAAAGCTTCTGTAAGTTTGCGACGTGTTGGTCCTTGTAGATCAAAGCTATTAGCTGAACCAGTGGAATGCCCCAGAGTTTCTTCTGCTCGCAGGTCATCAAATGCAAGAGGATCTTATCAATGCTGTGGGCGAATAGGTTCCATAATATCTGGTGCTGTGTTCCTGGTTCTTTGTTAGGAATGTGTAAGATATTTCGTAGAAGGAGGAGGCCATCTGAGACACCGTTACATTCTTCTGGGGTTAGAGTATTCACCTGTAATTAGAGGGATAACCGTCGTAAATAATTTGGTCATCATATCGAGTTGGCTTCGAGTAGCATACTACATGCTGAATGATAAGGTCTTACCTTGCTCGTAACATGTTTCAGATATTCCACAACCGGCTTTGTTACTTTAAATTCACAAAATTCTGATTTGATCCCCCGAAGAAGTCCCTCAATCTCGAATACTACTTGATGCCCTATAGATTGATAAGTTTGGGTGGGTATTAGTCAACAGAAAGGTGAATATTCGTTGTATTGTGAAATTCAACTTGAACTTCAATTCATAAGCGATACATTTGTATAAGCATAGCATTAAATCGTTCCCACAATGCCCCAAGAGCAATAGAGTAACGTTTCAGAGCGTCGTAATTCTAGCGGGAAATACGAACCTTCATCGGTGATTGCGTACTCATGCGCAATGAGACACTCAAGGGGCGAAGTGAGACAAGCGAGTAACTTGATTAGCTTTGGGAGTACAACCTTCGGAAGCTCCGCGGATGCCGATGTTAACAGAGGAAGTAAGTCTTTACTGATGACCTGGGACAGTCCTAAACTTCGACGAGTTCGAAGTGATGGACCGTCAGAGATGAGTTTTGCAAGGAGTTCATCCAAAGCACCTGAAATTTGTGCGTCAAGATACCATAAGAATTTTTCGTGTTCATTTGAATTTATCCTAAAAGATCTTAAAAAATGGTCGTCCGATAACCCCGGACTACTGATGACTGAGACTGACAGTAATGCTAGACAACCGATCTATATGTATGTACATAAGTTTAGTGACTGCTTGATAAGCAGGCTCCACAGACGCTAAAAAGATAGCCTGCATTTACTGCAATACTCGAGAATCGAGAATATATGAAGAATATGAGAGGCAGAGAAAAACAAGTTTGCTACTATTCTTTCTGCAATATATTTAATTGATTTACTTTCTCAGATTCCCGGAAAGGTAAATCAATTTGATTGTAAATATGGAATGGATCTGTCACAACCAAGATGTATTTATTTTGACAGTTTGATTTGATTTGATACTCATATTCATATATAACTACTTGTATTAGCTAAAGAAGCGAATCCCGTTTAAAACGGATATGAAAGGACTAAATTACCTCCGCAACTTTCTTTTTTCACATGGTAGTCCCCAGACGATGATATAGAGCCCAGAAGACCACAAACTTCGTGTATACTGGATGGATTTAAGATCACCCATTCCATTATAGTTTATCGATCTGTAGGAGAAAATATTAATTTTTTTACCAAATCCAAAATGATAATTACGAACATTAAACACATTTATAGCTTAATACAAAGCATTTGCACATTTCTGTAAAATAAGGTTGGAAACTAATCCAAGAATTTAAAAACTCTCTAAATTTTTTTCATAAGACAGTTATGTTTTGGCATACATACATCCGAGTCATCATCTAAGACTCACTAAAGTAATTTATAGTGTGAAACATGAAAGCCGATACCGTTGTATTTACTCCGAAGAAACTACTGTTTGACAGTCTGACGCAAACCGACTATTTTTAACTTTCTCCAATTAAGCTAAATAATTAGGCAAAGAGATAAGGATTGTTGATCAGTCATGATCGTTAGTTTCATTAGGGGAATAACAACATGTTGACCCGCACGGGACGAAGAAGCCCTACTCCGATTTCCCGAAGTCACATTGAGCTACACCTGACATTCTTCCTCACTTTAGTAAAGAGCGTGTGTGGAATTTCACGTTTGTTTTTCCAATTCCTTATCGGAAATGAGATATAATTGACATCGGAGTTTACAAACTATTCGATAAAAGTCCATTTTCGGTACCGATTTCCAAATAAACAAGTTTTCACACGAGTCATTGGTTCATCGAAACCAAACGGTCATATTGTTTTTAATGTCCGAGTTTTTCTAAACATATAAAAGTAGTGAATGGAAGGAAGGACGAAATAGGCTAAGGGATTGAGGTTGTTAGGTTTCTTTATACAATGACAATACAACCGCATAAGTCAATGATTTACGCCCAGTATGATTTTTAATTATTTTTGTAGCTAATGGTCGTAAAACATAAAATATAGTGCAAAAACGAAGTATCTAAAATAAAGACGAAATTAGAAGTTAGATAAATGTCTTTATTATTAGCTCAACGTCAAAAGTACTTATAACTCTCTCCCATGCTTGTTTTGTTAAATGCTAATATTTCTGAACGAAGATCATCGAAATTGAATACGACGAATGGGAACATTGTGTCAGCATTTAGGAAAAACGTCAGCAAGTAAAAAGGTCGGTTGGGTCAAAATGACAGCAGTTATCAACATCTCAGTAATCACTTATCCTCGTCATCGTCAAGTCTCCGAATTGAGATCAAGCATAACTTCAAAAAAAGAAACGTGAAGGTAGGGATTTAGATAACACTCGTTAAACAAGCATCCGTAAGCGTAGCATCATCATCGGATCGAGGCTGCTAGAATTATCTCCACAAAATTCTACGGAGTTCCATAAGAACTCATTTTCCAACATGCTTTGAAATACCAGCTTAGGTGAAGTCACGTTGCTCGGCTAGAGAAAGCAAAACGCTGAATTCGGGAACTGGGATTCACGTTTCAGCCCTGAATGTGGATCTACTGAGGGCTGTTCATATTTAACGCCCGGTATTAATTTTTACCGGAATAAGACCCCCCCCCCCCCCTCCTTGTCTACCAATTCAATATTAAATCCCCCTATCCTGCCACACTATGTTCGACTAATTTGTTTAAGGTTTCAAAAACTCGCTACCTGGGTAGATTTATGCCTGTACTCGGTACTAGTATTATATAGGTATTATCGTAAACTCCAACATGAATCAAATGTGCTACGAACATCCCCAACTGCCGAACTTCGGAGAAAGCATCGCATCAGACTTATTTTTTGCAATGTTGTTCGGCTCGTAGTAGAACGGCTTGTCAGTTCAGTCTCGGAAATCTTGAGAATTTGCAGGGAGCCGTCGTCGTCAGGTTCTGGTTCTGTCCTACACATTTCCCTTTCCTTACCTAACCTGGCACGTTTGCTGCAACGTGCCGATATTCTAACATGCTTATCAAAGCCTGAGGGACGCTTCCAATCTAGTAAATTGTATAGAGATATATCATATCTCATCCGTTCTGGTTCATTTTTAGGCTTGCTTTGTACTACAATATTGCCCGGGATAGTAATATCGGGTAAATCTTCAAGGAAGCCATAGTATTGAATACGATATCTCGAGTTTCAGGTATTCCTGGCAGTGCCTTCCTTACTAATATTCCAGTCCTCATTAATGATGCTGATGTTGTTTTAGAAAATAAGATTGGAAAAGACTCAAACTAATGGTTATAATCTTACAAGATCGCCAACAACCATCCAATCTGATCTGATGGGGCTTTTTAGTCGAGTGTTATGGGTTATGAATGAATTACTTCCTGTCTGGAGTATGGGATTTTTTAGACAATAATATTTGACTTTATTAAACTTTGCATTGGGATTACAAATGCATGAAATAAGAGGTTATCCATATAAGCCCCTTACTTTATTTAATTTGAATTTTTAGGACTCCTCGGAAATTGGAGTTATTTCAAGGAGGAGGGGCCTATTCTCAGAAAGGGTATTGTTTGTTGGTCTGATGGACAGAATGTTCTGTATAATCACTTACGTTAGTAAATTATTTAATAAGCTTGATAGTTAAATGATTATTACAAATATCTTCGACTAATAAGTCCCTGGAATTATTTCATAATACAAGGCTTATTGAGTTATAAAGAGGTGGGGGTTTATATCGGGGTCGGTAGTTATTTCAATATTTACCGTAGATCTAGATTGCAACCGTTTCTACAGTTTATTTGATTGAAACTAAAATTCATTAAGTGTTCTGTAACTCCATGCATTCGAATCAAAGCTTGTACACTAATCCAGACTTTTGATTATTATTGCAGTATAGTATGCTGATGCCATGCACCTTAATCGTAATCTTACAATTAAGCATGCTGTTTTATATTTTATAACTATAGGATTGAGTAAAAAATAACACACTTACAATGGCCAAGGATCCGTCAATGGATTTTGCTTAAGCTCACCGATTTTGTTTTTTTATCTGACTTTTTGAAAGGGGTCGAATTTGGGGGTTCGTGAGCATAAACTGACGGAAAAGTTCCTTTTTAACCCATCTTGTTACAATAGTTTCTTTTTTATTGTCTCTGGTTCTAAACAACTGCTGCAGTTATGATATTAAAGGACATGATTTTCTGTTTCAAAAGATATTTGTAGTTTATCAAGGTTTTTAAGATGATTTCAAAAAAATTAAGCGAAATAATTATATTCTGTCGGTTTGACACAGGAGGACAAATATCGTTGAGAAACCGGTTTGCCAGTTTTTTTCCAGTGCATTCAAAGCACCCGATAAACGTCTTTAAATATATATTATGAATCAGTTTCTAGGTTTAAGTTTTTAATAAAAGATAATTAAAGTCACACAACAACACGATTGAGCACAACCACCGTTTGATTAAGTTTCCACTACCGGACCAGCTTAAAAAACACGGATTGTCCCAAGTTGCCAACTGATAATTGTCTGATATCCTGCCTCACATATATCCTTCGTTTTAATGAAAATCGTACTGAAAGGTGCTGGATACTTGTTCTGAAATTTTGAATTTTGAAACTAAACACAATTTTTTTTTACTTACCCAATTACACTGTAGGTACAGACTTAACTTTTTAAGTAAACTTTAACAAAACTGATCGAATTGTTGGGCCGATAAGAGCTAATAAACCAGAGCCAATGAAGACCAAACTGAGTCTAAGCAATTTCATTGAGGTTGTAGTGGGTTCTTATTTAGGATTATCTTATGTCTGGAGTTTTGGAGATGTCAAGATTTCCAGAATCGTGAACAAACAAAGTGTGGGTTTTCCAGCGCATGCTGTTTTAAATGGGAGAAAGCAGAATCCTGCTTTCTCCGAAAGTACGTCGTCATTGCATTCCTGGTTTACTGTTTCATTCGGTATTTATTTTTTCTGTCAAATCTCATCGAATGTTTATCATATCAGATAAGGGTCAGGTCAGAAACTAACGTTTTTACCGAATTAAGTCCTCCGGGGCAGTACTTTTTAAAGCTTAACTATGGGATGATGGGCAAATCAGTAAATGTAACTATATTAGCCTACAACTGCAATAACATGAATGCAGGCAAAATCATTTTTAGAGCCTACACAGTAGCAGTGTAGCACAGTAAATTCTTGTTTCGGTTCAATAGGTGTTTTAATTTCTCCTATTTTTAAGGACCTATTATGATCTAACTACGTCCATGCATAGATGTAAGGAAACGTCTCATAATCCAGCGAAGTAAGCTTGTAGTTTACAGTTTCAGAGTGTCATCGGATTTTCAGAGAATGTAATTACCTCCGTCATTCATTGTCAACATTTTTCATATTAATTGCACACACCACATCACACTCATTAATTAAGTCCAGTATGGATTGGAATAAAAAAAGTCTGAAAATATACAGACGCAACCGTGTAATCAAGACCATGATTATAAAATCGTTCATTTTATGAAATGCAGCGTTTTCAGGTTTTCACCAACTATTTGAATTCATTGTTCTGTAGCAAGATGGATGCTAATTAATAATTAATCGTCCACAACCAATAAGGTTTCTTAGCTAAAATCTCCGTCTTCAAAAGCTAAAAAAGGTTGAAAAGAAAAGGTTTTGTCTGAAAAGGCTTTTCACACAAAAACAAGACGCTCGACTTGTATGAACATTACATGTTATTTTTCGGCATGAGCTTAAAAAAATCCTATTCCAAAAGTGGCGTATCTTTTTATTCCTTACTTGGAATCATGCATTAACTAGAGCACGTTTTTGTACACGTGAGCCAACCTCGACTGCTTTCTCCTCTTACTGCCTCTTCGCTTTCACCTCCAATCGTTTCAGATAGGACTTTTCCATTATGAAATATGAAATATATCCTTCATGAAGGCACATTTTATTTTGGGTAATAATTTAGGAGTACCATATTGTAGTATTGTAGTTTTTGGTAAAGTGTACGATAGATGCAAAACAGAGGCCAATCTGAAATCGAGTTTGTGATTTCTGCGATGCATGTGCCGAAAATTAAGCACGTTCTCATGCATTCTCTGACCCAAATGAGGTTGATGAAGACAAGATCGTCATCGTAAGATGTTATGATATTTTGTGATACGTACGTAATGTTACGATACGAGTTGTGTATTTAATGTTTTTTAATATAAGTAGGAGATGATCAGATCGTAGTGATACTTGACTTTCGTAAAATTTTAATTCCACATTATTTCCTTTTTAACTCAAGATCAAATAGGGGTTTTGATGCAACTAATCCAACTAATCCTGAAATGAAAATCCTCTTTTTTCTTAGGGTATCGTACAACCAAGGCATTGGCATTTATATCCTGGTTCCTGGTTTATTTCATCGAATATTTTCAAAAATTGTTTACAATCAATTTCGCGAAAAAAAAAATTCTAAAGGAAATTATAATTTTTTCCCTGTCGGAAATTCATAATACATGGATAATTTTTGGTTTACAGACCAGTTTAGATGATTCTACATTTATGTCCTTTATACCTTGTTTTGGGGTCTCGGCGAGGGAATTTATATAACTTATAATACAGCAGGGCATGGGGCACTTAAACCTGAAATTGATTCGTTAATTATGTTAAAAAACAAGGTGACCCTAGCATTAATTTAATAGCGAAGCCGAACCAATTAAAACTTAAACCAAAAGAACAGTCCTAGCGAGAAATTATTATTCGACCCCCTTTGCCCCATAGTAGTTGAAGCTTGAAGAAGTGCTTTGTTGTGATAGCGAAGTGGGAAATATTAACCCAATTTAAATCTCGTTGCTCGAGTCAATTGTGAATTCGGTGTTGGTTGATTGGGTTAGGTTAGATTGCAGTGTTTGTGGACATTATTTTCGTGTCTTTTGGTTTGTATTGGAATCAAAATTTTTAGAATTAATTTGTAATTAATAATTCTGTGTTTATAGTTTATACTGTTTGCGTTTGTAGTTAGCTTCCAGCCAGCAAGATCACGGATGAATGAAGTTGAGTTCCTCGACCATTTGCCATTCCAGTCCAGTCATTCCACATTCACAATTCACAATTCAGAGAGTGACAGGTGGACTGACCACGATTCCTTTTTCCTTTCCATTCCACCTGGCACCTGAGTCAAGGCAAGACAACAAACAAGAAGGAATGCTATAAGTCGTAAATAAGCGAGCTTTGTTTTTTTACAAAAATTTCTAATTATGAAGAATTAGGCAGCTGGGCTGGGGTTGACAAACTGCTGTTTGCAAAGTCCGATCGATGACGGACAACGGGAAACGGAAAGATGAAGACCCCACTCACTGCACACTGCATACTAATAATAATCGAAACTTTATTCTTTATGTAGATGGGTGGTAGTGGCTTCCGTAGCATACGTATATAAAATCGCATACCGATTGCGATGGAGGTTGACAGCTCACAATCAGCAGATTCTTCCCTGGAAGAGGGGGAGGACGCTTCTGCTTTATCTCGTGAAGCAACTGCATCTCCGCGACTTCAGGAGAAGATCGATGTTGTGCAGCAGGTTCTGACTGTTCTAGAATTCACATTGGCTTCTGGAAAATCAACTCACGAAACTGTATATATATTTTGTACATCATTACACATTACTATCATTAGCATTATTATTGACATTGCATGATTCATATGATGGTAACTGTATGCTGTGCGTACTGTGTACTGAAAACTAGTTAACAAATGTTTTATTCCTTTAAACATGTAGTCCGTTACCTGTCTTCACAATGATATCGCGGCTCTTCAACAAAAAATAGATGCTATGAAAACTGCAATAGTACAAAAAGAGGCGACGTTTTCAAAGTTTTCAAATACTGTGGGGGTAAGGTGTTTCACAAAAACATGTGAAAAGCCGAAGTTGTTTTCGAGTTTTAATTTAAAATTTGGTGGTTTACAGAATGAAATCAATAAGTTTTGTGCTTTGGACAACATTCTCCGTACGGTAGAAGAAAGTCGAACAGAGAACGATACTAAAATACTAATACCCGATGTTTCCAAGTAAGTTCATTTAGACTTTCAGTTTAGTCAAGTTCAAATCATTTTATAATCTATTAATAAACAAGGCAACTATTAATCAATTCAGGATCTAACTTTGTTTAATTTGTTGTTTCTTAACAGAATAGATGGTTTCATTCAAACGCATGCAATACACAAAACTCAGGAATGGCTAGGAATAAAAGAACAAATTCTCAGACTTAACTCGGAATCACAGAAGGAAAACCATCCTGTTAGATGTATAACATTACGAGTAACAATCAAGAATAATATTCTCAGTGGAGCAGACATGCAACGCGTGAATAAGCTGGCAGAAGCTTTTAATTTTAACAGAGGAAAGTCTTTGAAAAGGTACATTTTTAATTTTGCAAGCGACTTTGAGTCTTGAGAGAGACGAGCGAGAGACTTTGCAGTAATTTGTCTTCATAACTCGAATAACAAAACGATTGACTCCGCAAAGACTCCAACTTACATATGCACATTATCCTGACCATTTTTGTTGAACAACCTTTAAATCAGATGATGGTGCGGGTGGGTTGGGTACGAATTTAGAATATGAGGTGAATGAGGTCACGATAAAAAATTGAAAATCTGAAGTTATCTACACTTTGGCAAGACGGGAGCCCACAAGAGGGTTGTTTTCTTGTTTCCACAATCTCATTAGTTCCCATCTCAGGGGTTTGGGAATGAAACTAAATATATGCTTATTAATTGTATTAATATATGAATATAGGATCTATCAAAGTAATACAGTGCCAGAATTCTCGACGAAAATGTTGAAAGTTGTATGGAATCAAGTAAGTTATCTTAAACCTCAACAATTTAAATTTTCATATTTGTAAATATGTTACACTACATTGTATTTTTCAGAAAAATGTAGTAGCAGGAGAAAAAATGACGACGGACGCCCTTTTAAAAATCTCAAAAGACGTATTTCGTGGTGTAAGATATTTAGACAATATATAAATTATAATAATTAAGTGTCCTTTGTCTTGGTTCAGATATGAAGTTTGGATACACCGTTTATAAGGCGAATCTATAATTTGTTTTAATTACAATACAATATATCTTCAGGATGGAGAAGTTGTAAAACTTGATTTAATGAACATTGAAGAAACGGCTCCCCCAGAAATGGTAAGAATATCCACACAGCAGCCCATTAAATACTGATCTAAAATGTTACTTTAATAGACTATCAATTTAGTAGCACATTGCATATAGTTTATAAAGTAATTCTTCGAAATAATTACCCCCCCCCCCCCTTATTTCAGTATGCTTAAAGTACAAGCGATACCTTCGGCTGTTGATCTTAATAATAATTAAATTTTCACAATTTTCTAGCGAATGCTAAGAAACGACAGCTTTTATCGTGTTCTGGTGCCATCGGAGACAAATCAGGTTCCAGAGCCAGATCAGGAGCTAGGATCAGATAGATCTGTAATTTACAACATAACCCAAACAGTTCAAGAAGTTCCAATATTTACAAAAATAATTGAGAGTAGAAGTAGCGCAGATGTTTCGAGTTTGAGTCAAATTATTCTTCCAACAACGGTAACTGATACCCCAGAGCAACAAATTTTGCCGACTGGAACGGAAACTCAAATCGAAAATTCTAAGCGGACTCCTATTTCAAGTCTAGGAGAAACACAGTTCTCGAATCACGACAATAATAGTTCGTCGTCGATGGTTGTAAATGGAAGAATATTTAATTATGCTCTTTTACCTTCAACTTCTGTTGCTTGTAATTCTAACGCACCGGCACCAGTACCGACTCAGTGTAATCTTAGTGACAGAGAATCCGTAATTGCTCACGCCTCGTTAAGTACAAATACTGCCGTAGATAAGAATGCAACTCAGGGGTCGGGTTCAATCCATTCTTCTACTGAGCCTACAGCCGCAGATGAATTAAAAAAATTTAGAAAGGCCAACAAGAATGCGAGTAAAGCAGCAGATAGATCAATTCAACAATTGTTAGATATAAACTTAAAACCTAAAAGGCCCAGGATACCACAATCGTCAGCCGTGCCCATCAATGTAAGTGAAAACGAACTATTGACTAAAGTAAACACAGATACTGCTCCGACAAAAGTTCCTTCCACTGTTGATGAATCCGATAGTGCTTCAACATATATTCCAATTGAAAACGAAATTGGCAATCCATCCTTATCCAGTGAAGTCCTACTGTCTCCATCCAAAAATGCACAGTCTAAAAACCAGGATGAAAATCAAACAAATGAATATTTGGACGGAGTACCAATGAATAAATATCTTATTCAAGAATGCTCGAAAAACGGTATCTCGACTTTAAAGGATCTTCAGAAAAAATTACTACCCATTCTAATGGATCAACGAGATGTTCTCTGCAGAGCAGACCGAGACACTGGAAAATCGACAGCATTAGCTATCAGTGCCTTGCAGCAAGTAAATCCGGATATTCATGCTCCTCAAGTCTTAATAGTAACTCCAAATTGTGCATGTACTAACGAGGTAAGTAACTTTTCGATTAAACACGAAGAATGCTAACTAAGCCAAAATTCAAAATGTATACACAACTCTATTTGAGTTTATTAATTATATTATAAAACATAACATGACAGGTTATTTGATATAAAATATATTATTGATTTCTAAAGGTGACTGGGACAATAAATAACATCGGAAAGGATCTCATGGTCAATTGCATTAATGCCGACGAATTAGCTGCTGGTTCTTCCTCGCCTTCATCTTTCATGGCGTTGTTGATGCAGCCTAAAAGTCAAGTTCTCGTAGGAGTTCCAAGCTCACTTTTACAAATGATACATGCACAAAAGTTTCAGAACCAAGCAGTCAATATCCTAATGATCGATGATCTGGATAACATTCTTTCTCAAAGATTTCAACCTACTATTATTAAGGTAGTCTTAAATTGCTTCAATTTGTGGTCAACCGCACGTTTATCGTTTCAGTTTCATTTTTATATAGGTGGTAAAAATAACTTGCAAATTTTTATTATAATTATCTTAGATATTGTTTGCTCTAAATGCTTCAATAAAAGTTACTGTGATGACCCGTACCATAACCGCAAGCGTGAAAGAATTTTGCAAACAAAACCTTCGAAACCCATGTACTGTTATTGAACCGGAGATGTTAGCGTCGCCACAACGTTCTGAAGATAACATCCACCAAGGCAAGAAGCTCAATCCCGTTTGCAATAACAACACTGCACTTGTTATTCGAGAAGTCGATAAAACCAGTGGAAATAGCAATCCAAACGACTGTGAAATGGATTATGAATATGAATATGAACTGGTCCCTTCCCCTACATCCAGTGTACATACTATAGTATTGGACGACGACGACGACGATGTCTTCAGTACCGATATCGATGCTACTGCAACTGAAAGCGATGTCGAATCCGACATGGGAAGTTTGATCTCTTACCAATCTGAAGTCAGCAGAAACCTGCGCTCCATTTCAGTCAGTCGAAGATCATCGGAGGAAATTGAAACAATGATATGCGCCAATGAGATATTTGATGGGAATGAAGAAATTATGACTGTAGTTCCAGAGTACATGTATCAGGCATTAGGAATTCCAATGTCAGATTCTTTAAAATATTCAAATTCCTCGGACGAGGGTCACACAGGCTCGGGTCATTTCTACGTTCTTCTTTATGATGATTGTCTTAAAATGGAAACACTGTCCCTGATGGACATTGAAGATGAGAAGACTGTTATATTTTGTAACACAATCGAAAAGGTGGAATGGTTGAGCTCTCGGCTACGACAAAGGCAGCTATGGCCCCAGACTATTGTAATACTTTATTTAGTTACTTATTTTATATTTACTTTATATTGGGCTTTACTTGAATGGTTTGATGTTTTTAACGATGTCATTCTACTGTCTAATAATTTGCAGCATGAAGAAATGGATCGAAGTGAATGGTCCACTAATTTGCGAAACTTTGGAAGCTTTTGTAAATTAATTATTGCAACTGATTTTTTGGCGGAATTAACGACACAAGACACGTCTCTGGTGATTAATTATGACTTTCCAAATCCTCCTAAAAACTATGTATCGAGGTACATAAATATTATTCAACAATATCTAAATTATTAGTGTCAACCACCGTGGATCTGGATATGATACATATTAATAAATATTTTATAGAGCTGCATTTGCTGAACGATGCTTTATAAGGACCGAATCCTGTGACGCTAATCGGCCTACGGTTATAAGTTTCATTACCAACGACAATCTTACAGATATTCAAGATCTGGAACGTACATTTAATTTATCAGTTCGGCCAATGTCGAATGATTAGTGGGTTTAGTTTAGTTTACCTAACTTTATAAAAACTCATACTCAAGATCAGTCAAAACCAACACCAGGTCGCAAAAAAGACTGCCGATAACTAGAAGTTTTATATTTTAAACAATTTCTTTAAGCCGATGAAGATGAAACGAAGGCTATCATTGCATTTATAGACTTTCTATTTTTATTAATAGTTATCTCATTATGATCGCTTCCGAGATTGCGGGAAAATGATATTATTAATTATTTACATGGTTCTTCAATAATTAGATAGTAGTGTAAGTACGAATGGTCTGCATTTTAATTGTATTTACTGATGTTTGACTGCTATTTTTCTAAGGGACAGATTGAATTGTGGTTTGTGGACCTGTAGTCGATAACATTGTCGAGCAATTAAAATAGTAAATTAATAAAGGAAACATAAAAATGAAAAATTGGTTTGCTTATTTAATTTAACAAGTGTGTCAGTAACATTCAGGCATTTAATCGTAGGCAGAATACTTTTGGTCCTCTGGGAGATGCGATCGGCAGCGATATCGGCATTTTTAACAACCTATGGAAAATAATTTACAATTTACATTATTTATAATCATAATATCCAAATTAATACTAGATCTAATTAGACTTACCGCTCCACCTCGGAAATGCTACTTTCCAACTTTGCTCTAATAATGGCAAGTTCCGGAGCCAGAGAAAGATGTTCCTCGCTTAACTTCTTATTATACGCGTTCACAAATCCCTGCAACTCGGTACGTTTAGCCTTCAAATTCACATAAAAACAAATGAAGCTGTTTCAGTTTTTAATTTTCTCAGTAGAACTAGTAACTAGAAACAGGTTAGAAAGTTTGAACAGTAAATAAAAAGTAGAAAAGTTTATTTTATTGAAATGTGGAATGATTAAAGCTTGATTGTGTCTCTGTAGGTCCCATTAAGATGCACAAGCCAAAATAGGTCACCTCCGGCTTAATTATTATTAGGGATATCAATAAAAACATTGAGTTTATAAAAGAATAATTTACCTCAGCTCCAATTAATTTACGCTGCAACTCAAGCAGTTTTCCCCGTTTTATCCTCGACTCCGCCGAGTTTCTTGCCTATCGAAAGAATTTTAAAGAAATATGCATGTCATGTCTATACAAGTAAAAGTATTATTTTAAATAAACTATGCAGTAAAAATAATTCTGAATTTGAAAGAAGGTTGAAGCTGAAGGTTGCAGAACTTACCGAGATAGGATTCCTCAATTCAACTTGGTACTCCGATATTTCGTCCTGAATAAATTCAATTGTCCTCGTCATCTGACGAACAAGGTCCTTCGTCCCAGTGACTTTAGCAGGTTCGGCCGGAAGCTTTTCATTGATTGCCACTAATGCTTCTTTAAGTAAGAGCCTTTCTTCTGGACTGCTAGGGGCATCAGTGAAAATGTTTCTTCTCTCCATGATTGATGATGTCTGACGTCCAATTTTAATTAAAGATTTTTACACAACAAAGCTTCTAGATAAGAAATCAAACAATACACAATACGGATTTGAAAACACAGTCGATTTGAATTTGAGCTCACAATTCATTTCACATTTTGATTAATTTTGAATTTGATTTGTGATTTGATTTGGTTTGAGGTTATAATCTTATAAAATGTAATATACATACATAATAATAATTTACATAATATGTAATATCAAATATATTTCAGTAATTCAAATTTACTGACTCCGTTTGCCGTTGCCGTTCCCAGACGGTCTGGGCCAGACCGGCGAGCGTTTGAACTTGAACCGTGTGCCGTTCGTCTTCGTCTTGTCTAACTTGTCTTGCTTGCTTGTAAGTGTAAGTGTCTTAGCAGCACTTAGACTTTGGACTTGACTCCACAGCAGATAGTCCACAGAAGCTTAAAACGAATGTAAAAAATTAAAAAACAAATTAACTCAAAATTAAAATTCAAAATTAGTTTGTTTGTAGTTCAAGTTCAGTCTCCCTCTCCCTCCTTCGGTGAAGTGTGTGAAGTGAAGCTGAAGTGCTAGCCGCGTGATTCGCGAGAGTCGAGTGGTGCGGTGTGTGTATTGTGTATCTTAAGTGTCTGTGTGGTGTGAGTGTGCGTTAGTCTGTCTTCATATTAACTTGAATAACAAAACGTAAGTGTGCGTGGTGCGAGGGTGCGACAGACATCAGACAGCACAGCAAGCATGATGAAGCATGTATGTAGTCTCTTCTCTCTTCATATTAATTTTTACTAACTTGATAACTTTAACAAAACGACGAGTAGCTACGGGAATTCCTCCCATCTACTATAACATTGACGGAATAGGCGAGTGTGCAAGAGAGAGGAGCAGACGAGTGGCCGGGAATATCTCCCATCTACTATAACATCAATTGACGGAATATGCGAGAGTGGGTGAGAGGAGCAGACGAGTGGTCCGGAATCCCTCCCATCTACTATAACATTGACGGAATAGGCGAGTGTGTAAGAGAGAGAAGCAGACGAGTGGCCGGGAATATCTCCCATCTACTATAACATTGACGGAGTAGGCCAGAGTGTGTGAGATGAGCAGACGCGTGGTCCGGAATCCCTCCCATCTACTATAACATTGACGGAATAGGCGAGAGTGTGAGAGAGGAGCAGACGAGTGGCCGGGTCATAGTCAGAGTTTCAGATTCAGAGATTCAGACGCATTCTACATGACAAGTGTCACTTGTAAGTACAATAGTGCAAAGTATGAATATATGTAATTGTTTTAAAATCGTTAATAGTTTTGCTGTTATGTATCTATGTATGGTTGATGGTTGTCTACCACACCACGACACCACCAACTATAAAGGACACATCACACATCATGTGAGAAGAAAATTAGCAGGATTTCAGACGTATTATAGAGACAAGTTTGTGACTTTTGAAGAACATGCCAGAGAGGATTAATTAATTTTAGAATATCGAATATTAAGTAATGCATTTATGTTATATAGTCAACACCAACAGTAATAAGTTTATCTTTGTAACCTAGAATTCACTTGCTTTGCATATGAATTACAGCGTTATACTGCTACTACTAGCCAGGAAATGATATTATTTTGAGATGAGATCCATACAAAATCCATATGAATTGATAGAATTCGTGTGCGAAAGCCTTGCTATTATTTAATCAGCATCAGTATCTATAATTAATAGGCCAGATTTTTTAGTTTAAAAGCATGGTCTTTGCCAACAGAACCTTGAAATATTGAAATCTGTCATTTATTTTCAACTTTTTATTTTATGTATCTCGCGTATCGAAATTACATTATTTTTTTATTTTTTAAATTAGACTTTCTAAAATTAGCCGTATATTTTACTACAGAATATCAACTATCTGAACCTAAGTATACAATAATATTTAATTATTTTTATAATGAACAACTTATACAGTTAAGTTACCATTTACTGTAAATGCAATCGCAAATTCCTCTACTTTCTTTTCATATCCAATATTAATAATAGTATTATAATATACATAGCGAGGAAGGCAGTTTACTGTTCTGCTTTTTGTAAGAAGCCAAAAATTACACGGAAATATATTTCCATTCCAAGTAATTTTAATCCTGTTGTGGTTCAAAAGCTCTATTTCATTTTGCTACTTTCAATTTCAATAGTCGAGTCTAATTTTAATCATGTCCTCTCCTTTTGATTAAAATAGGGATTATTTCTTTGTTTTGGGATACCTTTTAAAGTAGCCGTAGCCGGTATTAGTATGCAATTTGTGGAAATAAATTGAAAGTTGCTTTTGGTTTATTAAATTAAGCATCTTTTGAATCTACACTTTGTTCGCCAGTTTCCTTCAATCGAAAATATTTTATGATTTTTAACTGTATGAAAAAAACTCGATTTTTTTCTTCATGGAAATTGGCTAGCTAAGTTTTGGAAGGTGTCTGTCAGGCAATGATGAGGATTCGACCAGAATGAAAGTATGCGGAATGAAATGTTTTAAAATGGGCAAGTCTATCCAAAATTGTTTATCAGAATTCAAATAATCGATACACACAGCAATTTTGTGGGTTAGACACATATCTAACTTTGCTTGACATTTGACGAATGGAGGACGCATTCATATTTAACTAACTCCAACGGAGACTGTATCATTATTATTACTAAAGATTTTTTCAATACTGAAGATTGGGACAGGCTGCTGATTTTGATGGAAAGTTTTGTAGTATTGACTGTTGAAGTTATAATTTTAGTCGATCATCATTTCGAAATGCACCGATCCGGTTCGCATCTGTCGATCTGGAATGACATTGTGAGCCCAAGCCTTGCACTCGATATTGACCAATACTCCAGCTATTACCGGAAATGAAATGTAAATTATTAGGATCACAATAAGTCAATTACAATAATTTATTATTGATTGATGGAGTACTTACGGATGACTTTGGTAAGATGAACCATGAGGAATGGGGATTGGTAACCGGGTTGTTTCTGGTATGGGAAATAGAATGATGGGATACCGGGCATCGGGTAGAACGAAAATGGCCCGATGTTCTCTCGGTCGGCAGGGTTTTCGCCCTCACAGGAAATCCAGACGCTGCTCGCAAATGCAAACTATGGAATGATCACAAAAAATACAATGTTAGATTGAATAAATCCCACCGGAATGGTTCTCTAAATTACTATTACTTTTACTATAGGGGAATTAAAAAATAAGAACCCTAAATAACCACCCTCCCCAAATAAAATGTGGCATACCTTCTCCTTGTTTCCTCCTTGGGTATCGAGATTTTTAACAATATAGTCCTTCAACTCCTGGGGCATTTTACCTTCATCTGAAATTAAATACAAGATATTTGTCTTAAATATAATTTCAAATTATTTCATACAAAATTTAAATATAATAATACACTTACTAATGGCCTTCTTGAACTTCTCGGGATCAAATTTGTCTTCGGTCAGCTTGGCTGCTTTAGTGTCTTCTTGAATCACTTCTGGTTCCCAGTTGAATATCTGATTGGAAATTCAAGATATTATTAATTTACTTTATTTAGAAAATCAGGTCATATAAAATTGAACACTAGAAAATTATGTATACATACCCTATTTAGCTTAAGAAGTATGCATGGCTGTCCGGTTTTGTATCCAAAATCGTTGCCCACATTGCAGGGGCCCAACTGCTTAGTTTCTACCATACAAGCTTTCTTTGATTTAGGGTCATGTGTGGTTTTAAAATCACACTTCTCCGAACCAGCCTGTTGTTTTTCGGTATCTATTTGACAAGAGACAGGGTCACAAATTAAAGAAAGAGAATCGGTATCGGATCGACCATTGGATAAACTTGTTATGAATGATGGTTGGTAAAATACCCTCAATGAATTTCTTTAACTGGTTCGACCAAAATTTGTAGTCGTCAGGCTTGTCTTTCTTGAACCAAATTAAAGTGGAGTCAACATTGGAATCTTGATCGGGCTGAGGTCGAAAACCGACACCGGGATTCGTTCCTATCAGGCTCTCGCCTTGAGTGTACTTCGGGTAGTCCACGTTCAGGGTCAAGTAGAAGATGTACAGCAACAGAGCAAAGAAAGCAGCCAGTCCCGCGTAGAAGATGATGTAGAAGATCGTTATCTTGGCTATTGATTTAAAGTTAAAGGTAGTGACTAATTGGATAATTATGGGTTTTATTTGATACTTAAAAATATAGAAATCCAAATCATAATTTATTAAAGCTCGAGCTCAGTGCATCCGCTTTATATTCAGAAACTGTTCTGCATTCCTTTTCCTTGTGAGAAATGAGTTGCCTCTTCATTAAAAAGTTTATGAATCTGACCTTTCTGTAAGTTTATTTTTATCTTTCCTTGCTTTAAAGCACATATGCATTAGGTTGTTTAGTCAGGTTTTTTAGGACTGTCTCTTACTATCTGATTCTAACTATTTCTGACATTCTGACTCATAATTCAAGTGCCCAAACCTGAAGTTGGGGAGAGCCAATCAAGATGTGCTAAATTATAGTTGGACTTGGAATTAGATAAAAAAGAGCATTTTGTGGTCTCATTCCGATTCTGATGGTATGACTCATTGTACGAGTATAATTCTAATTCTAATTATGTCGTAATTCTCTTAGGAATTTGCTTGCTAATTCTAGCATTTCCGAAAGTAATATATATGACAAAGTTTGTTTCTAAAATCAGATCATCTATAACTGTAATTGTCTGATTGATTGATTGAAGATATTCTGGTTGGTTTAATTGATTATCGTTGTCTTTCCTCTACGATTTATATTTTCATACCTGGTCAACTAACGATGCGAAATATCGGTTATCCATCGGCCTTTTAATTCGATAAAATAGAATCAAAGCACACAAACGTCTAAGTGAGGCCTAGTTTTTTATCAGCTTAGTGGTCGCAAAATATGCAATATTTCACGCTTTTTCAAATAAGAACAACTCCAAATTAATGAATTGTATGCGTATAATGAGGTATATGGCGACCTAAAAATAAAATGGACAATGGCCATGCCAAACCATTCTTGAATTTTGTCAAAAGATGCCTTAAATTAACCAAAAACTACAAATCTAGCTGCAAAAACCTTGACTTACCCCAAGACGATCCAGTCCGACCAAGGACCTCTCCAGTGTCCGAATTGTACAGGAACTTAAAGAAGCCCCCTTCCGCTGGCTTTCTATCCGTCGACATTTCCGCTCAGAATTCTAAAAGAAACCAACAACCGTTTATTTTTCACTTGAAGAGTTTGAATAGTAATGCCACTCCAAATATATACAAAAATGCATACATCTAGGTAAATTAACTGGTCAAAGAATGAGCTCCGACTGAACTAATTAGCTTTATCCCTTCTATTTCACACTCATCTTCATTGCCATCATCATCAATGCATAGACTCTGTAAGACACACGGAACTGATAGCTTGATGGACAATAATATGCAAAGGATCTTCATTAGGCTTGAACTGGCGTGCCTAATGTAATAATCCCATTAATACGATACGGACATTGTATTAATTGTAATACACTACCAAAGTATCAAGTTCTAGCGTTCTTGTTCATGGTTATCCCATTCCTTAAGCACTTTGTACTGGTTAATAAATTAAGTATATATATATATAGTTATCTCATAATTTACTGGATAGTACCCCCTTGCCATGCATCACAGAACAAACAAGATTCAGTCAGATAAACCCACTATGATCCACGCCACGAAAGTGTTGATCTTTTCCTATACTACCTTCATAACAGCGATTAGTATTAGTATAAACAGTTGGGTGGAAAATTAGAAAACCATTAATGATTACAATTTAGCATTTATTACGCATTGACTACAAATAGCTTATCTGCTTATCAGAACCCTGTCAAGTCTCTCAAAAACAACAGTTTCATTCATTAGGCCTTCCGATCCTTCAGTCCTCATCCCTCTTCTGATAATTCTTAGCGGAAAGGTCACGGTATGTATGACAAGATTCCTAGCAAAAATCAAAGTCCAAACCAAACGTACAACTACTATATATCTATATGGACTACATTACTTTACTTAGTATAATATGGTAATAAACTAAGACAATAAAGAAGGCCCATGAAATAACCGGAATAACCCAGATATTGATTTCTCTCCCGATGTACAATATGAACATTTCCGTCTGTACTATCGATATAGATGGAGGATTCAGCCGTTTCCAGTCGGTGGGTATCGGATTTTGGAACATGGAAACCCAGTTTGACAGGTTTGATGGCTACCTGAAGATATAAGCTCTCATCTATTTCTCCGACAATCATGTACTTTTAGGAATGGGAAATGTCGGCAAATTGATAACAAATGTCTTTATGGGGACCTACCGACCTGAATATCTTATGTATTTTCAAAAAAAAACTAAAAGGTCAGGCGTTCGAAGTCGTAGTTTACCTATCAATTCTCCTTGTACACGATTGAGAATTCTTAGTCCTCCGGTTTCGAAGAGTTTGAGGGTTGGTCCCAACCCGAGGTCAAAATTTACGGGGCGCACAGGAGAAAGCAGTTGCGGTTAAATTCACCACGATTCGAGTCACTTTACAAGGATGAAAATTTCCTAACCGGAAATTAATTTTCAAGAACTTTCTTTCGCTAGCTTTCAGGATTTCGAATGAAAAATAGGGCTTTCGGTAACTATGGTGATTAAAGATTGAATCAACCTTTTGTGCCCGGGACACTATGTGTCCCCGTACCTTTTGCTTTTACTTCTGCCTCCGAATGAAGCACGATATGAAAGATCCTTGCATTTCGGTCTTGAGTTCCGTTGACTTCAAACTCGAATGAGTAACTCAAAACTTCCATGCTTAAAAATATAGATCATTATCATGATTCCGGTTGCACTTTAATCCAGTGAGTTTTAGTTACATAAATCACTGTGGATTATACTTTGGTCTCCGATTTACTTGAATAGATGCGTTATGAATATTACCTAGAATAAGTTCGAATTTCTCTAGTAATAGTTTTCCGGGTACAAAACGCCAGTATAATCTATATCACATCATTAAGATGGAAACTTAAATTATGAACGACGGTATCACAGCCCAATAGAATATAGAACCTATACATGCATTAAAATTCTCGGATTCAAATTATCCATTTGTAAGACACCTTGAAATAATTTAGTGCATATCCCCACATCAAGTACGTAGTGGTTCGATTCGATACCTGTGCGTGTGTACTATCGATAACCGTTTGATAACCTCTATGCATTCTTTATCTTAGCATCTTTTTGTATATAATCAACTTATGGCCAAACCTTCACCTACTATAGCTCATAAGAGTCACAAGTCCTAAGTAATGTAAAAATTAAAGGCTTTAATTTCCTTTGACTAAACACTAAATAGAATGTGAGACGGAGTGAAAACGTAATTTACTGGTTCCCTGTCACTTCATAAAACATTTAAATTAAATCTCGGCCGGTTGAAAAGACCATGAGAATTATTGCAATTTCTATTCGCAAATTAAATCAATGGGAAAATTATAACTTTTGTCAGTTTAGAAATGTATACCAATAAATTAGTACCAGACGAGGATACTCAATAATCTGCAAAAAAAAACAAGTACGTCACCTTGAGGTATCGGTAAGGAAGAACGAAGATTTCGCAATCAATTTCAAGATCCCAACTTGAACAATGGAACGGTCACCACAACCAGGCCGCCTGTAACCTTTGGCACCCTTCGACTCCCGTCTCCGTAATAGAAAACCCTCTTGAACGGGGATTGTTGATGTTGTTAATTAAGCTGAATTTACAATCAATTAGAATTCCCCGTCAAACACAAGACTGGATATTCGGAGGTCTGAACTTTCTTGTGGAAATGGGATAATTTCCTTAGGCTCGGGTAGAATATGAAGACGGAGCGGAGAGGGAGAAAAGATCAATAAAAGAGAGGATTCTTCGACAAGGTCTCTCCTTAGCACCCGGGACAGTCAGTATGGCACTTTCCTTGCGCCCGCTCCGAGTTACCCGATATTTTTTGCCCATCCTTCCCCATGCTACCACCACCACCGCCATAACTCTTATGCTTAGCAGATAGCGATATAGAAGCCCTGGGCTTCTATTTTCCAAATCTTACGAAAGGCGATGGCTTTTGTTTCGATAGAATGCCTGGGTATATGTGTTTAAGAAGAACTAAAGAGAAAAACAAAAAATTGTCCATTTTTTAGACTTCTGACTTGGGTCAGTTTTGTTTGGGTCAAATATTGAATATGAACATCAAGATTTTTAATTTGCACTTTTTCATGTAATGATTTATGAATAATAGTTTTAAGGTTCGGTTAGATTCGCTTTTGAATCTGTTTCAAATCACAATGTCCCAAACGAGGTTTCTATTTCGGGAGGCTTTAATATTGAGATTTACGGTATATAGTTGAGGCTATATATTGGAACCTACAAGGCTTTCCCGGATCAACCGGCCCGGGCGGTATCCCGGCCCTCTGATCCCTCAATTTCTCTGGTGGTAGGAATAATGTGTTTTTGCATCGAGGAATAAAAACGTATATAATATTTCTTTGTCAGAATAATATATATATGATATCATGAATGTTAGGAGGTGAATAAGCTAATTTATGATACCCTCGCCGAAGCCCGAACTGACTTCGTTAAATGTCTTGGTTCTAGGTATTCTCACACAGGTTATAGCAATGATGTGAATATAGACACGTATGGTATAGGTAAATATTATTAGATAAAAATAGGAAGGTGATATATTTCTATATTATATGGTTGCATGACATTTGGCATTTGCAATTTGCAGGGTATGGTATGATATCATATAATGATGGAGTATTTTCCAGGCTTCAAAGAATAGAAAATTTTTGAAAATATGGGAATGAAGCCTGAAGGATCTTAATATTAATTGTATACTAAAATGTATTATTACTACTCGGTATGCGGTAGCTCGCAAATTATAAACCAAACCCGGCTTTCTCATTTTTAGGGCTGATTAACCTTTTCAATTGCATGATTTAGCTCTATTTAACGACGTGTACACGGTGTACCTAAGCTACCAGTAGTCCCCTCCCCCCCCCCCCCCCCCAGTTCGAGAGAGAGTGGAGAGTACCACTGATGCAAGCAGGGGTAACTTGAGACTCCCCAATACTAGCGCAATATAGAGCGGAGAGTGGACAGTTCCTGCAAGTGGAGAAGGGGTAACTGGAGACACTATAGCGCAATATAGACCGGCGAGTGGAGTGGATAGTATCATTCCTGCAAGTGGAACGGTGCCCTTGGAGAAAGCTAAATAAATTTCGATGTATTTCAAGAAAGCATACACGATTTCATTGAATCCGATGAATTTTGGATTTCATATTTCAGCAAGAATATCAAGATCTCAAATAAATCCTAAGAGTCACTTGTCTCTATAATGCGTCTGAAACTCTGACTAAATAAATCCCAAGAAGCTCATAATTGTCACTTTTGACAGTTTTGATTTGACCATAGAATTGGATAATATAGTAGAGATATCATATGGATTTAATTTTTTTTATGTAGTAAATGGTTATGATTTAATAACATAACTATATATTATGTAGGACTGTAGGAGTAGCTTAGCATGAGAGAAAGTGGGAAGTTGGAGAAAGTTGTCAGTAGCAGGTTTTATAGGGACGATAGCTAGAGTTCTTTTACGCGCATGCAAATGCAAATGCAAGGGAGTATAAGACCTCACCAAAACACATATAGATACATCTACTCCATACCGCCACCGCCAACTTTGACAAAAAAAAATTTAGAAGTATATATACTAAATACTACAGTCAACAGTAGTAGGCAGAGATGGGCATAATTTTTTTTTCGTCGTTCCGTTCCGTTCATCTCATCTCGAATCTCCGTTCCGTTCAAATAAAAAAAAACTGCCAATCCAAAAAATCGTTCATTCGTTCTGAACGATTGAACGGAACGAAATTTCGTTCATTTTTCGTTCTTTTTGATTGAACGAAAAATGAACGAATGAACGGCAAAAAAGAACGGAACGGCGAATTATCATAATTATTTGCATGCCATCATTTTAATTCATTTTACACAACATAATTCAATGAGTGAATCAATTACACAAAGTATAATATTTAATTACAAATTTTACGATTTTTTTTTTAATTTGTGACCTTGGTAAAGTATAAATTTAAAACTGAAAATGCGTTTCGAAATTTTAAGGTTCTTTTTAAATTTAAAGTATTCATTGATATAACTGATGACTGAAAGCAAGCGCGCACCGTAAAACAAATCGATTTCAACATAAAAATCAAATAATTTTACCGTTGATATATAGTTTATGCTTTACATTCAAAACAAATATTCTGTGTTAATCAGTAAAGTACAATGTAAATTTTAAAATGTCAGACCATTATTTCCGCGACCATTTCTTCCCAACCATTTGGCCTCCTACCAATTTATACGCGACTAAAAGTAAATGAATGAATTAATTTACTAAATCTAAATATTCTCTATATTTGTCAAAATTAAATGGACTAAGGAAAAAATAAGTTACAATTTTTTATAAGCTATTTCATTTGATTTCAGAGATTCTTGACCCTCGAATAAGAAGGTTAATTTGATCCTTTTGATTAAATAAAATTTAACCGATATTAGAAAAAGATTATTGGAAGAATTATTTGATTTTTATGGCGAAAACTAATTGTTTTACGGTGTGATTAAATACTACCGTCAGAGTAAAAGTATAAGCATTGTTGAATGGCACTGAACTGTACCTTACCAAATAAATACGTGTCACGTATATACGGTACCTAAAAAATTGGCAAGAATTTAAAATTACAATTACCAAAGTATTCAATTTCGTCAGCTGGTTAAACCGACAATGGGAGGTTTTTCAAAGTGAATTATGGAATTTCTTTTAAATCTGTCTTGTAAAATCTAACAGTCGTATACACTGTAAAAATTGGCTGAATTCATTTATTTTGACTATTTTAAAAGAGTGAAAAATTTAAAAAAATTAAAATGGACTTTTTCACTTGCTCATAGAACAACGAATTTTAATTCAATAAATTTAATAATTGGTTCGAGTTCTCTAAAGTGCAGGAAAAAATTAATTTTTCCCCAGTTTTTTTATCATACAGATCTGTATATTCTACCTATACAGTCCTGTACGTGCTTTTGAAAATTTAAGTTTATGCATTTCTAGCTCTAGACAAGTTTTTTGTAATCATGTTCATATTTGATCATTTTTGACCGTTAAACAACTTGAGTTGTCAGTTGTAGTCCGATTTTCCATTAAAAGTTTTTCATGGATAATTGGTTTTCTTCGTGTCATATGCCTATATCTCATCTCTAGTTGTTTTTCAAGAAAATATTAAGATCTCATATTTTAACCTGAGTCAGGACTTATGTAATTATGCTGTCCGTCACACGATAGAGCCTAAACGGTTAGACAGATCGAATTGAAATTCGGCACACATGTATATTTTGAAAATTCGAAGGCTAAGTTCGAAGATAGGAAAAAATCGGTCAATCGATTGACCCGTGGAGGTCATCAAAAGGGGTGTTACCAAGCTTAAAATACAGGCAAATTGAAACATTCGAACTCGGGTGCACCTGACTGACTTGATGTAAAAGACTGCACACTCTAGGTTTTTATTTAGTTTCCCATTTTTTTCAATTCTTCTAGAGATTTGGGCTCATTAAATTTTAAATAGCGTAAAAATCGGATTTGATTTTAAAAATATTTATTATCACTGAGACATTTTAAATTGGACTGCAAATGACAACTTGAGTGCTATTCAAGTAGTCAAAAATGAAATGAACCTGAATAACTAAGGCTTGACTGAGCTCGACTGACTTGATAGAGCCATTAGAAATTTTGAAAGCATGTGATTTTTTTGCTTTAAGTTTAATTTTGATTATAATATAATTTATAATTAATACTTTTAAGGGTAATTTTCATCTATGTAAGTCTAAATACTTTGCAGTTATTTGATTGATTTGAGGCGTTGTTCCTCCAGTGAAAATATTTCTAAATGAACGATTGAACGGGTCGTTCAACCGAACTTTTTCTAAAAATTCATCGTTCCGTTCAATCGTTCTTTTCTGGCTGCAAAATTTTCAGTCGTTCCGTTCAATCGTTCAATGAACGATTGAACGGAACGAGTTTTGAACGGGAAAATGAACGATGCCCATCTCTGGTAGTAGGTTTTCTTACTCTTGGTTTCTTATCTCATCACGGTTAGTGTCGATTTAGGAAATATTCCATGATTCTGGTTCGGGTGGAGAAATAAATTAATTCATGTTGTACAATTTAAAAAGGTCAAAGGTAAAATACTAGCTTATGGCTTAAGTTTTAAGTTGCTTATATCCTTTAAAATATTACATATTATTATATATAATTAATTATTGATTAATTAAATCGGAAATCGGATGATGCTACATTCCCATTGTGCATTGTACATCATATATATAGAATATCAAATATAAATAAGACTTTTTGATGTAAACAATACAATTACATATGTGTAGTAATCTTAGTCATTAGTGGAATTTGGATTTGATATGTGCTTGATGTCGATTTCAGATTTTGGAAGTCGATTCGGATTTTGCATTCCTCCATCCGGAATCCACCATACCATATCCACATTCCGATTTCAGAACAATTGAAGATCTTCATTAACAAATTTCCAAACCATGGTTTTCCTCCATTTCCCTTCGAACTTCACAGACGAGGAGCTTCTTCTGCGCCAAAAGTACAATAAGCTCCGGAGAAAGGCAAGTCCAAGGCCCAAGGAATAGCTAACTATGAACTACAAACTAAATTGCACGGATCTTTATATATCAATAATCGTAATTACAAATTAAAATTAATCTTTACGTTTACAGAAGAAAGCTTTAGAAGTATATCAAGCACCAAAAGTAGAGCCAGCCGTACGAAATCCTCTAAAACGAGCCCTCGATCCAAAGGATGCCAAGGACTATGCTAAGAAGATGATATTGGAAGGAAAAATACAAGTTTCGAATAAGGGTGTAGCCGGAAAAACTGTTTTCAGGCGGCCAGGAGGACTTCAGAGAAAGCTTACGGAATGTCGGATCGATTCGAGTAACAAGCAGTCATTTGGATCCAATTATAGCTCAAGCAATTTTTCTAATCAGAGCCGGGTGGAAACGTCGGCTTCATCTCACGGGGTAGATATCGGGTCACCACCACTATCCTCAGCAAGTACAAAAGCTTTACAGTTGGGACTACAGTATCAACCGTTTACCTCTTCAACTGTCCCTGGGGCGGAGGTTCCAAAAACTGAAATGCCATCCAAGTTTAGACCCGTTGCAATTGCGAGACGCAGTCGGGTTGTTTCATTACAATCCTCCGGAGTAGACAAATCTCCTGACAAAAGGGAGGGGACTGGTGGAGGTGGTAGGCCTCGACATGGACATACTGTCCACGTCAGGGCTCGCAATCTGGAAGAAGACCTTTGCAAAGAGGCGTTTGGAAAAATTGGGACGGTGATCAATATTTCGATGGATTTAGAACGGGCTTGTGCCTTTGTCACTTTCGATAAAATCGAGTCTGCAGAAAAAGCAATAGTCGAGGTAATATTAATTCCTAAATCAATTTAGATTTTAGATCATGATTTTAATTATTGTAATTATTTTTTTTATATACTGTAATGTAATGACTGTTTTTAATCTTGTATTGTATGGAACAGCTCAATGGAAGTTCCATCGGAGAAGCACATGTACAAGTGTCATTTGCACGACGTCAACCAGCCGTTGCGGAACTGATTAATGATGCTCCAGCTTCTGCTACGTGGACTGCATTAGCATCCAGCCAGTCACAGAAAGGAACTCATCAGGACAAACGGGAACAGGTTGTGTACGAAACAGAAGAAAGCAGTGGTGTGGATTTTTCGGTTCCCCCCGAACCAATGGAAATCTCAAGCAGTATAGTAAAACTTTCTATGGGAGATGGCTCCTTACGAAAACCTATTTAGATTGTGTGTGTGTGTGTACTTTTACTTTCAATATAAAATAGATGTCAAAGTAAAAGTTTAAATAAACTAACGTTTTGGTCCTAGTCTTATAAGAAATTCTTTATAATTGTATTTTAGTCGTCCTTTTAATTCATCAAAAAAATCTGTTCAGTGGAAAATTACAAATTCCTCAATACCTAAGCCACCAATCGTTTGGTGGGCCCAAACGATGAATATTGATGAGAACAATTTATGTATAACGAAAACGACTCAAATGAAAGGTCATATCAAATCCTAGCCTAATTAACATGGTAGAAAATGCTGATCAAAAATAAAGATATTACTGCTTCCTGCTCATATCAGTCAATTCCTTCTTGCTTTTCACGGATGGCATCCTGGAAATATTAAAACAATCATTAACAAAATTGGACATCGAGGTGCGTTTACTGTAAAATGCATAAATAAAGAGTAACCCACCCTAAACCGTTCCTCCAAGAGGGACAACTCCGAAATCAAATCTGTGATAGCATTCTTGAGTGCATCTTGGGGAGTATAATCTGCCGTAGTCTGGACACGGATAAGAATCTTGTTCTCCAGGGGATGAGGGTGCTTGTAGCCTGCAAACATGACATGGGGATCCTTCAAAAGCTGCCTAAATACAAATGAATGAAAAAAATATGTAGAAATCCAAAATCACATAACACATAAGTCAAAAGTCTGTGATCCGAATAAATACCAAATACAAAACAACTGAACTTTAAGCTTTGAACTTGCAAATGCAAACCTACAAAATGTGAAATGTCTAAGCAAAATGCAAATTAACAAAATGATTATTTTAAATGCTATCGTATTTTATTCCGAAATTGATTTTTATAATTCTTGAAAATGCTTACATTCGGATCATGTTTCCCAACGTGTGGTCCTCCTTGTTAATAGTGAAAATAGCGGCATTTGGCACCTTCGTGTCTAACTCGATAATCACCCTAAAAAACACAAAACAGCTCAAAATTAGAAACCACAACTAACTGACAAGACTTAAGATTTACATTATACCAGTTTTACTTTTTTTCTCCTTCGAAGAGGACGAAGGATTCGAATGTCGGAGGTGCGTTCATTTCCGGTTTTTACTTCCAATTCCAAAAGACGACGAGAAAAATAATATGAGTTTATTGTATTCGCCGCTTACTATTTGAGACATGTGGGGCGCTTGGAGACATGATAGAGGCTAGAGGGTATTTGTGGTTTTTGACTCCGGTTTTTGTATATGATTTCCTACTGACATCATAATTGATCATTTTTACAAAAATCTCCTGATTTGGCTTCAATTAGAAATTGGGTAATTGATCTGGAACTTTAGTCTTTTCATTCAGGTGGCATTTCGATTCAATATTCAATGATGCAAATTCAGTAGTGGCATTCTTTGCATTCACATTCAGCTCAGCATATTTCAATGACAATAAAAATGCTTTTTAAAACAACTTCATGAATCAATTAGCAATATATTTATGGATGTGTAAATTAATCTAATTTGTTTATGATGCTTTTGTAAAGGGATTTATTAAATAATATGCTATTTAAATAGGATTTTTTAACTTCATCCCCAGTACCCAGGTACAAATGCAAAATGAAATGATTTCATGTATGAAAAATATGAGCTTCGTAAAGGAATAATGTTCCCAGCTTTTTATTTAGTGCACGTCGATAATCCGATTAATAATCCGTTATATATTTAAAAATTTTAAGTAATCTATTTTAATACCCTTTCTAAAGCCTCTACTCTTCTTCGGGCTCTTCTTCCGGTTCTTCTGGTTCTTCAGGGTCTTCAGGTTCAGGTTCAGGCTCAGCATCATCATCGGCTGGTGGGTCTACTGGAGGTGGGGTTGGAGCTGGAGGAGTTGGAGCTGGAGGAGCGGTCGGAGGAGGTGCGAGCGTAGGTAATTGTGGAAGTGGAATCCAAATGGGATTAGGGGGTTTGTTAAATAAATTGGCGAGGAAACCTAGATTGGAATTAAATCAAATGTGTTAGGCTTCAATAATTATATGAAGGAACGGAAGCTCCTTCTCATAATTTATTTTAAATAGCAAAAAAATTACTGAAAAAGAACTTGGATTCTATATCTGCGGCAGTGTCTTCCTTGCTGGAACTGAAATCGGTATCTTCTTGGCCATCCTAAAAAACAATTTGAAAAAAGGATTTTTTTTTAATCTCCGAAAAAACATAATTCTTGTCTGCAACTTATCCAGCTTTACCTGTAATGGAACCGCAAATGCGGTGACTGCAACACAAGCCAGTACCGAAGCAAGAAATATTTTTGAAAACATTTCAAGAGTTTTAGGGTTCAGGGAAAGAATTCGTGCTTTAGACTAGAATCCCCACAAATTCTATGAATGTTTCCCATGAATCTGGCTGGATTTTTATACCAACCATGAACTTCGATTCTATTGTTCAAACATCTGTGGTTAAATCTACAACAGATAATGCAACCGTAAACCGTATCGATTGATGACTGAATAATAGGATAAAATGATATTCATACTGCACCGAAGTTGATCTTGAATTCTAAATACTGCACTGCTTATTAATTTCAGCACTAGGATTTATAAAATTGTAAGGATGGAATATTGAAAAGTGAATCAAATACATAATAAATGCTTTGTTCTTATTTTTAACGTTAGACCTTCAAAATAGTTCTAAATATGGACCCAATAGGATTTAAACTCCAATCTTTTGACATTTATAAAAAAATTCTGACAGTATGTATGTAGATAGATGTTATATTCCTCATTTTGGCTAAATAGAAAATCCAATGTAAAATCTGCTTCAATTTTGATCGAATCATGTCTGTTATTCATTCATTTAATTGTATGAAATACATAATGCAAGGTATGGAAATAACAAATCATGATGTAAATTGCAAAATTTCACTAACTTGACAAACTTAATGGACTTTTATCTACTTGAGATACAAACACATTTTCAACATTTGTCAATAACTTTACGATGGATGCCAGCTTCGGTAGATAATGTCTTTCCGAACTACAGTGATTGCATAAAATCACAGATGTATTAGCATATACGCTATCCAGAATGGTGTGATGGCTCATTTCGCCAGTGATAAAGACGTCCGCTGGAACAGAACCGAGCAAAGATCCTCCAGATCCGACGCATACAGCGGCTGATTGAACTTCACTTTCTATAAAACATTTATGCCATGTCAATAAAGCATTTTAATCGTATAAATTCCACGAGTTGCAATATTGAATTAATATTAAATACTCCTTACTTCCAGCATATGCCACTTGAACATAGTCTAGATTAAGACCCTGCTTAATAGCATCCACAACTTGACTTAGCTGGACTGGTCTTTCGAAATTTACAACTCGTCCTGCACCAAAAGGAACAGGAAGGGCTTCACCTGGAGTTCTGTAAATCAACAGAGGTTAGACTTAAAGCTTGCAGACCAACTTCTAAAGTCCAAGGCCTCCAATAAACCCTTCTAAAATTAGGCACCTAAATTCAGAAACCCCACATCCTTCTGAAATCTTTTTGATCTCCTCAATCTGTGTATCACTAGAATCAGGTTTTCCGTAAATCTCAATGGAAGCATTTTCGTTTCCGGTTACATCAAGTTTAAATGCGACATCGGGGTAGCTCGACAGCTTTAGAGATTGCAGTAATACGGAAACGTTGTTGAACGAAGACGCAAATAATAAACCAGGTAAAGGCTTGCTAATTAAAGACGAAGGTTGAATTGCCTTCGAGAGCAGCGGCGAATCAGAAGATCCAAAACTTTCTATTTTCACAACGAAAAAATAACTGAAATATACTCGGTTACAGAATTATCAAAAATGTATGTACCATACATACTTAGAGCTTCAACAACTTTATCATTCATTCCACCAGCAATGGAATCCAGTGTCGTATGAGGGGAGTAAACGGATATGTCAAAAGCCAAGCACCGGGCTATCAGTTCCTCCTACACATTCCATCAATAAGGTCAAGATTTATACATGAACGATATTGTATTTTTCATTCAATATTCAAAACAGACTCACCTTCCAAGAACCATAAGCAATGGCTTTCATTCCGGAGAAAATAGGAGGGTGATAAGCAATGACCAAATTAGCATTTCTGGCAATCGCTTCCTCAACAACAGCCGGTTTCAAATCATTGCAGACCAGAATCCCAGTTATTTCCTTCTTGTCCTTCGACGCCTTTCCTGATCCAACAAGAAGCCCAATATTGTCCCAACTTTCTCCAAATACTTTCGGCTTTAGCCAGCCATTCAATGTGTCTTCGATCGAGGCTAGGGACTTCCTGCTTTGAGCCATCTTTCCTAGGACTACTTTCTAGAAGGTTATACAAAATATGAAAACGCTAAATTATAATAGGCACATTTAGTAAAGAAATGAAAAGCGAACCATTTCACATTTACGAAGTAAATCCAAAAACAATGAAGAAAATGGATTCTTTATGGACTCTCCTTTCACCTTTTCAATTATCTTACCTTGATCGTTTGTGACACCGCCAGGATGCTGATTAAAATGTCTTTCGAAATCAGCTATCAAATTGGTCTATTTACGTTGTGTGTGTCTGTGCACTGTGTTTGTGTGTGTGTGTGTGTCAGAGTTCCATTTCTATCGGCAGACCGGAAAATGTTATGAAAATTAGATTCCCGCAACTACTTTGCTTCATACAGAATTCTATGAAGAGATGAAGTCGTGCTTTCACTTTTTATCCAAATGCCCCAAAATTATTTCTACTTTCTCCATACCAGCCACAACTTTCTCCGACTTTGGCAAAAACTACGACGATAGAAGAGGGTGTAATTTTATTCCGGGGTTATTTTATTTGAGTAAATAAGGCTTGCTGTCAATGCTGATAATAAGCTCAACGTGTTGTAGTCAACTGCAAAACGCTGAAATTACTCGATATGCACAAAAACTTGCTAATTTTTCTCTAATTTGCTAAAATCCATGAATGCACGATTAGCATACATACATATTCTAATTTACATGATTTCTAAAATCCTAACAGAACATAATTTTAATAATTTTCTAATAACATACAATTCGGAAGTCAACAACTCTGATCTGTCATTTATCACATCAAAGCTACATAGCCGCAGTAATTAAATAATATTCTTTCTTTACTCTGCTAAACTGTTCATCTACAGATCCAAGTGAAGAAATAGAAAAAGTTTTCATTCATCAACTACATCCGAACTGAAAGAGTAAACAATTTTTTCTCCTGTTATGTTTTCGCAGGACGAAAGGAGAGTGAATTTGTCCATTATAATCTCATTAGAGACAATAGGACTCGTCCTCGTCTGGCAGAGAGAGTAAATAAAAACCGGATTTGAGCCAAATTCGCTCTTGTCTTGGCCAGGAGTGGATGCTAAAATTCAGATGCTCGTGGAAAAAGCCGGAAACGCAGTAGAGAGTAATCCGATAAACTGAGTTTTATTATGCACATTCAAACACGCTATATTATAGAAATCCTTTCAACCAATCCCCATATATGATGGTCCGAACTTACAACTTATTCGAAAGTACAAAAACACAGGATGAGTTAGATCTTAGATCACATAAACATATCAACATATGCGTCATGCAAACCTTAGGAAAAAAACACTCAGATATTTGAATAAAATCTGCTAAACCACACAGGCATATATAGTACCGGAAATGAAAATGGTTGAATAAACATTTTAAATTCAATCATAAGAAACATGTGAATATATTAAAGATTAAAAGTTTTGTCGATAAAATCTAATCTCAGAAATATATCACCTTTGGCTTGTTACCAATTCCCAGTCCCCATTCAATGTTTATCGTAAACGACAGTGCGAAGGGACTGGTCGATGAAACTGGTCGATAAAATGATATTTGCTTGGTAGATTTCCAGATGAGTTCCTCATGATTTGCATATGGGTTCATGGAGAGGGATGAATCTATTCCCATCCGAAATGTAGAGCATATATGATGCAAAACCATAGTTGGCCGTCCACAACTTCACCATTCGATCTGGCAGAATTTAAGGCAACAACATTCTAATTTCTAAACCTCATCCAGAGTAAATGCCGTAGAACCCGAGTTGATTAAGATAGGCTTTAGCCGTCATATCCCAGACCTTGGAGAGAAGGCCATCAGGACCAGCCCTTCAGAACCCTTCTCGTAGACTGATCAACTTCATCGAGAACTACGACATATACGCATCCCGTTCTTTCCGGCTTGTCGATCAAGAGCTATACATAATAGTGTGAAGAGTCTGATTGATGATGTTCAATTCATGAATAAATTCAAACGATATCTCCTCCTTCCATGCAGATCCAGCACAATAACAACAAAAAATGCCAAAACTTATCCCTTCCGATAGACATTTGTACGACTGATGAACTCATGAATAATTGATAGATTGTAGGTTTCCTTTACAAAAATCATCGAGCAGTGATCTATTCTTTACACAACATCGTACAAGTTCCTAGGATCCTTCTCATCGTCTTCAAAGTAGTACTCGTCATCGTAGTCGTAGTCGAAGGCTTTAATCCTGTAAGGTGGATACTCGGCATCTGGATCAGCGTCCGGATCATTCGACGCTTTGGCGAAGTACATGCTGTCAGAGAAATGGACACCCGGGACGTCGTAAATGTCCCGCAGATACTCCTTGACCGTCTTCTCGGCGATGAACCGGAAGACGAGCTTAAAAATCGCGATCCCCATCCCCGTCCCGAACGTTATGGTCTGGTCGATTGTGGCACCGGGTCGGATCAGATTGAAGCCGAGGATGAAGATCTCGACTGCGAGAGTGATGAGGAGGAAGTGGGAGATGCAGATCCAGACTTGGCACTTGACGCAAGCACTTTCCACGTTCTCCGTCTGAAAGACAAGGGACATTTTTAGGGTATTTTATGCATTTTTGGGATGAAATTTGGCGTTTCTAACGACATTTCCAAATGAATGCAGTTGAATTACATGTTTGAAAGCACTTATTTTGTTTTTATTTTATTTTGACGACTACTTTTAATTTTAAAAATTTTATTAAAAATAAATCATTTTTAATAAGAGCTCAAGTCACTTGCTTCTCTAGTTGTTTGTGGCAAAATGATGAAGATTCATTTTAGCTGAAACCGTATCAGTTAAATTCACAAATAACTGTCAATTGCTGCAAATTTAAAGCTATTGACCATGAAAATCCGTTCATAAATGATGGAGACATTTATTAAAACTTGAGCACTAAAAGCTTTAAATTTTTTATGGTCGGTTCGTTTTAAAGCATTTAAAATAGTCTTAAAGTTCACACTAGAACGATTCTATTTCTCAATTCCTTTAATAAGTTCTGGAATAAATGGCATTTGCATTTTTTCTCAATAATTTCCTCTGAAATTAGGCCAACTCTCCTGCAGTTAAAAACTTTAGATCCAGACAAGGACATATTCCAATATCTTCGTCTCAAAAGATCTCCTTTAGAATTGCTTTTTTACAAAGAGCATTTGCATTTTTTCTCAATAATTTTCCGCCAGATACATTAAAATGGAATCAATAGCCGACAACCAACCAACCAACCACCCAGCCAGCCATAACATAAAAACCATACTTCTGCACTTGTCTCAAATCCTGAAACTTTCCAAAAGATTTCCCCTAATTCCGCCTCTACTTTCTCATTCTTTGCCTCCATTCCTAAGCCTCTTCTTCACATAGTTCCAGAACTTTCTCTCAGTCCAGGAAACCATAAAATAACTCCTTATTCTATACAGGCCTATATATGTGCTAAAAATCCACGGATAAGTATCCACGTGGAGTAATATTATTTTGGATGCATTGGAATTGAAACGAGTTGGGGACTTATTCCAGGACGAGGGGAAAGTAATGTGGATGGGGAAGTTATTTCGGAGACGAGCTTTTTAGGAACTTCTTGCAGTGATACTTTCTCTTTCCGCCTCAGAAAATGGGAAGAATTGATCCCACAGAATTATTAAGATCGCCATTTTTATTATCATCATCATCAGCATCGTCATCAGGATGCAAATTTTTCTTTGATGTGTGAAAGAGCTTTCTTTTCAGCTCCGGTGTAATTTCTAAAGAAATGGGCGAAAGTTTTCATTTTTTAGAGAAAGAACGCGAGGGAAAGTAGTCAAGACCAATTGAGAGATGCAGAATAATGAATTACCTCGTTGGGAAGATTACATTATGATGACGAAGCCTTATATTTCTGACGGAATTCCTAGCCCTAATAACACACTGGGATATTATTCTCTGCTGCTAAGTAAATGCCTTTGTCTATTTGAAACTTGTTACTAATAACGGTATAATGCGTCAGATAGGAGGAGACAAGTAGTTGGTATGCATGTCGTAAATAATAATTACAGTTGAGCTGGAACTGGAGCTCAGTCCCTTAAGCTTTCAGGCTCAACTTAGATATTCTAGTTCATTATTCTATAATCCAAGATTACAGGATGGTTCTGCACGCTTTTCTTAACAGGGATCCCAGGAATTTTTTTATGGATATTCCTCACTTCTCCTATTATCATTGTTTGAAAGTGTAAAGGGAGCTTTCATTTTTTAAACTCATTCTGTATAGGAGAAACGATCAAACTTCATGTAAAGTTTGTTTGTTTTTTTAGGTATGATTACTGTATCTCCTGGTATAAGAGCCCCCCTGAATAACACCCCCAGACTGACTATAGTTTTAGCTACGAATAGGAATTGAGTATTTTCCGATTCAGTACACGAAATACGATTTATTTCTAACCCAGAAACTATTATATTAACCCCCGGAATAACTCCCCAGGAATTTAAACCAGGGGGTTACGGTAAGTAGGTCTTTGAAAACAACACAATTTTGCTTCTTTCTTCTATAGGAAACTTAAAAAAATTAAATGGCTCAATAAAGACTGTTGGACCGAGGGAAGTTACTTTCATTCAGGGATCGGAATAGTAAAAGATGACAAGATGTTTGAAATGAGCATAGAATATTTAGTGTAAAATTGAGGAAGTAAACGTCCTTTCCAAACTCACCCGACTGGTTGAAGAGAGGAGCATCAAGGCGATAAAAAATTGAGATGTGTAGACTATGCATATTGATGAAAATAAGAACTCTGCAAAACCTCTCCCTGGAAGGTAAAGAAATACATCCCGTCATATTTTTAATTGCCAATTAAGTTCACCCTTCTACGAATGCGTTTCAGGGGAGAAGTTTCTTATTTTTAAGTAAAAGCGTATTATTATTATTAGTGTTAAGGTTGGGAATTAGACTGTGTAAACTTCAACCGAGCCGACAAAAGCCATTTCATCTGAACGAGTCATTTCTTCGTATTGAATATAAAATGGATAAATATTGAATTGGAGACTCTTTCCAATGGGGAATTATATTTTGTGTGGATATTATATGAGGATCTAGAACGGATATATTTTATTAACGGATGAAACGCTTTTATGAGGACATTTTGTCTGTCTGTCCGTCTATCTTACCTTAGCCGTTTTTAAACAGTTTTCGGATTTCAAACCTATAGTTTTTAAGTTAAAGCCAAATATAAGTTTAAATCGGTTACACCCCCTGACCCCAAAAAATTGAAATATGCCAAACGGCTCCCTCGTGTCGTCAATGACTTTTAACATAATTAAATGTTTTAGAAATGTTTCGTTTGTTCTCACTCCTTTGTTGCATTTTGCATTTCGTTTGCAACGGTTTATCTTGTAAGTTATCGCCTTCTGCAGGCAAAAGAGAACTCAACACGTCGAGGATGTTATCGGAGTTTGCAAATTCCAGCTATCGATCCTACTTTATTATAAAATTGTAAAGGCTATCAACTTACATTTTCCAGGACTGAAAGGCGGCCTCGTAACATCATTAAGATCCGAGAATATGAACTTGTAGGCAAAATACGACACCATGATCACGGCGACGAGCTGTAATGGACAGATTGAGAATAATTAGAATGCAGATTACTGTAAATCATGGAATGAGTCCCGAGGGTTAATGTTACAGCCCGTAAAATCCGCAGTTACACTACTGAAATGAGAGTCTATTTCGGGGACACTTATCTCATGTTTTTAATTTTTGTATTTTAATTTCATCACAACATGGAGTAACATTAGAAGGTAAATTGACACGATGTTTTTATCCTTAAGTCCTAGGGGAATTTTGTCGCCCGTTAAATCTGTGTAATTTATCATTAAACCTAAGGGATGAGGGAGAATTATTCCAGGGCCTCCGGGGGGGCTTATTGTGTGGTTAAAGACTCTTTTGAAGCTCCTAATTCAATTTGGATAAGGTCTTTGAGGGCAATCTCATTAAGAAATAGTGAAATAGTGAGTATATAAACAAGTAAATGAGCAGAAATGACCTCATGACCTCTCATTTAACATGATTAAGTAATACATTCTTATAATCATACCATGTCGATCCAAGAGATGAACCGAACATGCTTCCGATTGCGAAGTCGAATGGCTTGATATTCCATATCGAAAAAGATGAATAAAGGAATTGTTGAGGTTGAGTCAACTTGGACTTAGGGAAGTTGACAAGTTGACGTGACCGACGTAATCGGACACGGCTGACACGATTCCTCCTCCTAGGATGAGACAGCTTGTCAGCTTTAATAAATCCTTCAATCCACCTCTTAGCCAACCCACTTAGATATAATTTTCTATTATGTCCCAGTTCCTTTCCCTATACACACGCTTTTACTTCATATCTCAAGTAGCACTTGTATCGATATATGTACTGCCAATACACATATAAATACCATTTACTATCCACTATCGCTGGAACATCAAAGGTGCTGAAGGATTCAGAGAAGAAGAACTTTCACTCGAGATCATTTTTCATATCCCGGGGTATATCTCGATTTCTCAGTTCCTGGATGAATATTAAATTGTTTCAGAGTCGGGATATCGAATATTGAACATTGAATAAGATCTATAGATGCAAAGAACGATTCCAAAGTCGGTGGGGGTCTGTCCACATCCACGTGCCCTTTGACTATGATCTACTGTGGATGTTATTGGAAAAGGGTCTCATCGATCTGAATCTTGAAGAATTGTTACTGGAAGAACTGCAGTGTGTAGTGGGCTCAAGGTCCCACAGGTTCCATAGAAGGCCGATATTATTATCAACTACAAAGTAATAATAATCGCAATAATCCTCAGAATTCTACTTGTCAGGACAGAAATCCCCTCGAGATGCATAGTTTCCTTGGGTCGGGGAATGTAATCCGATTCAAATCCTCCTTTTTCTGAATAGATGAAATTGAAATCTCAAACTTTCACAACTCGGCCAAAGAAGCACCTCTGCCAGTGCCAAACCCACTCTGGCCACCACCACCACCACTTTCACCCTATTTTCACTTAGAAGCTATTGTATTCTGCGTATGAAAAGTCATTATAAAGCTACAATGCTTTAGAATTGAATCCTGTTTTTTGAGGTTTGGTTTGGATCCCTCTCTCTGGCTCAGACATTTAACCGTGCAAATCTTGACAATAATATATAAATGATATATTATAGATTGCTCGGTAAATCATTGAGATGAAAGTTTATTTCCTCTTCTCTCCAGTCCGTACTTTCACTCCCTTTCACTAGGTTAAACAGTTCCAGTTCGCTGGTTGGGGAATATTGATGGATTTTCTGGTTTGTAGTTATAGTCTTCAGACTGCCACCGACTGGATGTTGACTTTCTCCCGTTCGACTTTGTTGTTGTAGGAAGTTGTTGGTGGAAGTTGGGTACAGACTCTCCTCCCTTCGCCCTTCGATTGACTTCTCTCTGTATATATTGGTATAGACAACAAAGGTTTGTTAGCACAGTCCACCATGAGTAGTACAGAGTATAAGGGGTTTTAATAGACTCAAATCACAAATAATGATAAATATTGGATGGAGAAAGTTATAGCTAGATCCGCGGATGACAAAGAGTCGTTCAACGAGCAGAACACGCCATAATGTGTAATAGTCGGTGGAAAGGGGCTTGACAGTTAGTTTTAGCCAGTTTACTGTACGTTCTATTTTGTTAGAGAATGTTGTTGAAGGCTGTTGGGATTGGGATGGATTGTGTGCCGAATGTGGGTCAATACCAATCTTCAATAGGATTCTGATTCTGATGGATCGATTTGTATAGAAATATAAGTGCATTCTTCTGATGTGGGTCTATCGTTATGCTCGTTTTATTTGTGGTATGCACGGAGCTAATCTCGAGGTCCATTTCGGATCCGATGGACTACAATTATTTTATAATAGTAGGAGATAGAGCAATGCCAATTTAGAGAGGTGGGGGATTATTACGAGGTGAAACTTGGGGCGGGGTGGGCGTTTATTTAGACGAACTTGTATAAGCCTTGTATACTATAATAAAGAACTGAATTACAACTTCCTTTGTCCTCCCTAGCCGTCTCGATTAAATATCAGTTTCCCATCTCGACTGGCTAAGTAGCGAGTAAGTAGATTCGTTTTTAGGAAACGGTTCCCTCTCCAGTGTATTGTAACCGGATAGCCATTTCAGCATTTCTCTTGAAAGTTTTCAAGGGTTATTTAATCTACTTAGCTACAGACTCTCTCCCAGAGCCAACCTCTCTGTTGAACAGGACAAAAAAGCAAATTAGGTTAGGAAAGTTCTAAAGAAAGAATGACAATAACATGGCAGCCAGTTTCCCCATACTAATATCAAATCCCTATTCTAACAGCCTATTTCCACCATTTCTTCGATTTCTTACAGCCCATGCAGACATACGAGTCAGAGCTGGAATCATAGTCTCTGCTCCATTTTATCGTTCTTTTCCTGGAAACTTGGAATATTCCTCAAGTAGGAAAATGTCAAACTTGAAATGACATGACAGGAATGTCTTAACAATTCAATCCGAAGATAAGTCTCCTCTCTCCTGCGGTAGGAGAGCAGATTCGAAATTTCCTTCAGGTCCAGATTACACAAGCAGATTCCTAGAGCCAGAGTCACCAAAGGCAGTCGTAAACACTAACACTAAGACAAGAGCGAAATGGGAATCCCAATTCTCGGGAAAGAACAAGGGATAAAAAACGGATGATATAAATTCGGCCCAATTGTGTATTACATCCAGTCCACCGTCTCGTACCAGAAGTCTCGAATTTATCACTGGAAGTTACGTATTTAGACCTGCCCTAGCAATCCATCTACATCCAATATCGAATCAACTCTGTCTCTCTATACCCGATCTGTTAGTATATCCTGGGCTAAAAGTGGAAGTAAAAGGAGCTTGTTTTATGACGAGAGAAAGTTCTTTAATAGAATGTGCCAGGAGTTTCGTCCATCCAACCAATTGCATCCAACAGCCTCAAATCAAGCACTTTTGCCCTTCTGGTCTGTATAACAACGACGGGAATGAATGAGACTTCTTGAGGTTAAAAGGACCTTCCCACCCGGACAAAGTCCATTTCGCTTCGTTGGACTTGGAGGCTTAGAATGGACAGGATTCTATAGTATTTTTGGTTGAGGTTCAATATCCTTGATTCAGAGAGGGTTAAACAAACGGTAGCAGCTTGACAGGCTGAGCTTAAAAACCTTGATTGCTGTTTCAAACTTTGACATTGAGTCGTAAATTCGTAAAGTGCAAAGTTCTGAGAAATATGTGGAGGAGTGGGTGATATTCGGATTAATCAACTACTCCCACACGGAGCCACATAATTTCATCGGAAGAGATTACTGTAAACATGAGATATTAATTTATGAATCTAGCAGGAGCGAGATCATAAGCTCGCAGGTTCTGTTGTGTAGGCGAGCTAATAAAGGATGAATGGAATGGGACTTGGGATAGTGTTAATCTTGAGCTTTTGTATTCGAGGAAAAGCTGCTTTCGGTTCGTTGGACTTTGAGCAGAAAAAAAAATGCTACTTTCGTTTGGGAGTAATATTTTTTGGATTTGAATGGTTTATCAAAAACTTGATAAAGCAGTTGACTGATCTCAGAAGTGGGGTATATGTTCTTAGAAAACTGACAAACTTATGACGAGAGACGATAATTATTTTGATATGAATGGAGTATGGAATGAATGGAACTTGAGCGAATTTGGCTATTCGAGAGTAAGCTTCTTTTGGATCATTGATCTTGGAATTATAATTTCAGTATCAAAATTTTGCTACTTTAGGTTGGATTTACTAAATTCATTCACATATGTTCGATCAAAACCTAGCTTAAGCTCTGTATTTACTCTCCATGTTTTCCTAAAAGTACCAAATTCCCGACCACAAACACACTCTCCAGACACAAACGATGGAATATCTCCTTTACCGAGACATTAATGTGCTAAAGTAATAAACGTCAGATGGTCCTTGGAGGGTATGTGAACTTGAACGACTTTCCCATTCCAGAGAAAGTCCCTTTCGGTTCATTGGACTTTCAACTAGAATTTTGAAGCGAAAATGTCCAATTTTCTATCCGGGCAAAGTAGCTAAAGCAGTTTGCCGAATCTTAAAAACCTCCATGGAAGTTTCCACGACTTTCTCTATCAAAAATGACCGAATCCTCAACCACAAACACAAATTCTATCCTCCAACAGCCGTACTTTCTCCCCGACTTTAAGTATATTAAAGTAAAAATGAACTCTGCAGACGAACCAAAAACTCCGCGTTTGTAGCGATGATCAGAAGCTGAAGACGAGAACCAGGTCCAGGACTGACACAAAACAGACTCAGGAGCCGACTGAGCTCTCTGGCCTGGCCTGAATCTTGAACGTTGAGCAGAGGAATGATGATTGGAAGGAGAGAAAGTACGGAAGTAAAAGGTTGAAACGAAGATCTTCCTAAACTGCGCATCCTAAAATCCGGGCATTTATTTGTATGGTGGGCGAACTGCTACAATCCTGGTTCAAAACCCAAGAAGACAACATTCTATACATCATCCGCAAAGGTTAAGCGTTAAGACCATCATTCCAAACTATAGAATCCCAAAACCGAACATTCCGGACCCGCTTACGTTCTTTTGCCCTACTCCATTCCTCTGTATCTCATTGGAATTGTAGCCCAAACTACCACAACAACCAATGGCAAGTACGGAAGAATGATAGTGACAATAATAACAAAACAAGGAAAGTGTCAAACCACCGGCATACCAACCACTTCCTTGGACCCGAATTCAAAATAATGGACCAAATAGGTCAATCCTCTCAGGACATTCCGAAATACGTACGGTTCAGCATGGTTTTGTTGGTTAGGAACGAAGGAATTCCTCATTTAGCCCGTTTTTAACCCTGGGTGGAGGTCCTATATAGGCCTGCGATTTAAATAAGAGCAACCCTGACAGAGGTGACAGTTGGGTTACTTTTATGAAACTCACAAATTTTTAGAACATAATATTGTTATTCTCCTATGCTAGTAGAGATACTAACAATTCTGTCGACGTTCATAGTAACTGGTAGGATCAGAGGATTGAGGATCCCATTTATTTTCTCTATTCCTCCCAGCAAGATCTGTTTTCCTAGGACGAGAGATCATGGCTCTAATTTACAGATCCCGTTATATACGATACATTTTGCTCTGTATTCCAGAAGAGGAAATGGTTCATCCGATTCAAATCTACAATTTCCAGAACTTTCAAAACCCTCGACCATTGCTGGGCAACTTGAAGTGAAGAGAGCACTCTCCTCGGTTCTTGATGGTTGGTTTTGGTTCGGAATTACGGGGTTTTGGGCAGGAATGAAATCATGGTTTTAAGTTGCACCTTCAACCGTTTCCATCTCTCTCCCGATGTTATCATTGTCGAGGGGAATGTTTTTATTTGTCCTTTCATTTGGCCAAACACCAACTGCCGTTTTAAGTCCAATTACAAATTGCTAAAAGTTGCAAGTGATGGGAAAACTTTTCCTACGGGGTGCTTGATGGCTTTCTCTGAATTCGAGCAACCTAAATTGGGCCTCGGTAAGTGTAGAAATAACAATGTAGGTGCAGATCGGAGAATGAATGAGGAGTACTTAGAAGAACACTGTCTTAGTTTCTTATTTAGTTATTACTAGGTCTTTTATAGGCCTTGGTTCGTTGGTGGTGATGGCTAATGGTTTGGAGATTTCGGGTCGGGTTTTTAGGGTGGGAATGGAAGTGGTTAACTCTCCGGGAGAAGGATTACTTCATTGGATTATTTATTTCATTAATAAAGTCCCATGATCCCATGTTTGAGGTCTTGAGCCTCTGCTACAAATACAAATTATTCCACTGTCTCTGGGACCCGTGTCAATTACTTCGGGTCCAAGGGCCTGGTCCGACTGTCCGTCTTCCAAATGAGTTTCCCATCCCGATCCCGAATCTTGAACACTAAAGTTTGAGAGGCTGTCGAGACAATTGTACGTGTTTTTCGCGTGGGAAATCCCGTCGAGGCTAACCGCTTCTTTCAGAACTTCCCTAAGGTTTCGTGGAAATGGGTCTTATTTTGTCATCGTTTTAGCAGGACTCTGTTGATGACACCCTCGTCATTAGGACCAGAAATGAAGAGCCAGAAAAGAGCACAAGATATTTCGCAGAAGAGACAGGATTCACCACATGAATAAATCACTCCTTTTTATCAAACTTCAGTATGTTAGTGAGCAAATATAGATCTTATTGTATTGAGTGATTGGGTCCATTACGGTTTATATCGGGGATGGGCATGGAATTCGGTAGTTTTCAAGTCAGTACATTTGCTACACTTACTACAAGGGGGAAAGAGGTATCGTTTACGATTTTATTTCATCCACTCCATGTTGTACGAGCTCATAATAATATATTCTCATGTCAAAAATGCCATTATTGATACGAAGCACGTGCTGGGACTATTAAGCTATCAACTTTCACCAATATTCACGTATGGATAGTACTTCTTAAGATTTTTATTGGTAGGAGTTGAAGGAGTTTGTGGAATTTACATTCACAGTCTCGATCTCGAACCGATTCTGATGATTTAAGATGATTTCAAATCCTGGAATTCAGAGGGAACAAAATTTTATCCTCCAGGTACATTGTCAAGAAATCCCAAAATAAACTCCCCCCTGAATAATACAAGATGTACCTCTGAAGGTATATCCACTGACTACTTGATTAAATAAAAATTTGTAAGTTGATTCAAACGATCTTGCCATCTCCGACTAACTGTCCGACTTTCACCACATGGGGATTTATTTAGAGAAAGTTCCACATCTCCCTTTGTTGGGAATAAGTAGGGCGCGTCAGAACTCTGGCAGAAAAATATATTTCAAAGTTATGAAGCAAAAAGTAATTGACATTGACGAATTATTTATACTCCCTAATAGCTAATAGACTAGTGTGCTGAATCCTTCGTAATAGAATGCAGTATATAAATACATGATGGTATATTCTAAAAACATACATCTATTTCTATACTCTTACATGCCAATATTTATATCGCGTTATTGAGGTCGCGGAATGAATTTAAGCCTACCTTTGACAAAAGTAAAGCTCATCCATAAAGAAGCCACTCTTTTGTTTGTGGTTACACTCCAGTTGTCAGCTTTCTGATACTTTGCTGGTGGTTTCAGTATCAACTGCAGATTATAACTCCCAAATCCTACATGCTGCAGTTTGTCCTTATCCTTTGCACCGTTTTTTTTACCGAAAAAAATCGGGAGGAAAAATTTGCAGGTTCTGCAAAAATTGGACCATTCGTGTTGAAATTCAGTACCAGGATCGAGAGGAACCAGCAGAAGAACCAGCACTTTTTTGCATTCCTCTCAGATATTTTTTTTACTGTAGCTAAGTGCCTTAGGTTCCTCTCCCTGTAAGGGCCATAAAATGGGAATAATGGGAAGAGGGCTTGATATTAGATGTCGAGATTCCGATCCATATCCACATGTTATTTAACGGCCTATATAAATTTTTATCATATCCCCTTTCGTGTATTATATATTACGCCATTAGGGTAATAATGTTCCGGATAATGTAGGATGGTAATAATGGAAGTGACAGGTATTTTATAGGCATTAAGATCCCGTTCCGATTTATTATTATCCGTGAAGGGACGGTAAACGTGTCCGTCCTAAAAGTCTCGTATTAAAACCACCACCACCACCATCATATCACAATGTCTACAATTACGTTTCCGAACGGGAAATTTCCGATAAGGATGAGAAGGTTGATAAGGTTCATATTTTTTTGAAGTTGTGGTTATCGGTTATCCCTTTAGCCCTTTACTGAGGTCGTTCATCCTGTCAGTAAAAATTATGACAAAGAGGTCATAGTGGTGGCAGCCTGCATTTCCTTGTCCCAAAATCTTTAAATCATAAGATGGGATTTTTTCCTCATTCATATTGATGAGCTACTGTTGATTCTTCGGTCAAGTCCTGGGATTCTATTCGAAGAATGCAACTAAAGGTGATGAACTATTTTCCGTCTAGACTTACAGATCAATAGTTTTATCTTCAGAGTTCCAGTCCCTTCCAAACGTCAACGGCTAATGTAGCTGTTCTTCAGGGCTTAGGAGTCGATAAGTTTGATGGCTTCAAATCCGGTTGGAGTGAAGCTTTCTCGGTAATTAAAATCGAGATAAAAGGTAGCATTTCATCATTTCATAAATTTCTGAGTCCTAAATTCTCGATTCCGGAATGAAGTTCGAGGCTTCGAGGAAATGGACTACTTTTTGGTTCTGATTTCTGAAGAGAGAGAGTATGTATTAGTGGGGAATGGAATTCCAAGAAATCTACTTCGTTCCGGGCTACTCATTCATTCATAATTCAAATCAAAACCGTCCAAAGTTTCCAAAAGTATATACAGTTTCTGATGACGAGTTTTCGAATTATTTCTTAACACAACTGCCACCGTTCCTCGTCCATTCGAGAGGCATGGACGGAGGCTATAAAGAGAGATGACAAAGCCAGATTAAACATCAAAGGCTGAGTAATGACTTTTGTTGAAACATAAGGAGAAAATAAATACTTGTTCGAATTTCGATCTCTCCTCTCCGCATTATAATAAATAGGATAGGAACGGAGAGAGAGTAGGAAGAAGAAAGGGACATAATAAATGGGCCCATTCGAAGTCCAGTCAAGCAAACAGGAAGATAGCGAAGAATTGCTGACTTTAGTTTAGCTGGCTGTATTTTTCAGTAGAATATGCAATAATATAGAAAATTAAGGCATGACTATGGACTATGGAGTTATATCCTCTGATTTTAAATCACTTTTTACTATGGATGAGAAAATAAGGTTCTCAAAACGCCAAAACAGGCCTTAATTCAGCTGGAACAAGTTAAAAAAGATGGCGAAATATGGACAATAAGTTCCTAGAAAGGTCCAGATTGTTGTGATTTATTTAAATCTTAAAAAATCGTTTTAAAATGTTTTATTGATTTGCTTAAACTCTGCTAAATAATCCTTATTTTTTTAACTCTAACTCCAGAAAATCAGCCAAACACGAGCAAAAATCTCTGGTGTGTATGTACTTTCACTAGGAATAAAATCATATTTATTTACATACATTTTGATCCCTACTCCTTCCTTACTCTGATCTAAGTTGGCAACTGGCTCCTTTATAGTCAACCAGTATTTGATGAAATGGAAAGAGAGACGGCTTTCCATTTCCATTCCCAACCCAAGTGCAAATGAATCCAATTTTGGGAACTTCCAAGTCACAATGATCCAGTTCCACTTATTATTACCGATATATGGGACTAACAATTTCGGAGAATCAGGACTCGATCACATTGAGCAGAGAGAGAAGTCTCTATATAGAAGTCGGGTGGAAAGGGCCCTTTTATTTAATCTGGTATTACGTTTATTCCGCTCCTCCTGCTGGTGGATTTTCTCGAATGATCAATTTCAGAAAGCCCATTAATTTGTGGTATGACCAAGTTCATTTTGGTGAGACCGACTTACTTATCAACCCTTTTGTAATTGATAGGGGCGAGGGTTTGAGAAATAATTTAGCTTTGGTGACGGTAACCAATTCCCACGTCGGTTTCTCTAACCCAACATAACTGACTTCAGATAAGACAAGCTACAATATCCTAGAATGCGGAGCAGATCCCATCAAAAACGAGGACTATCCTCCTCCGCTCAAGAAGAGTAGATAAATCTTTGGGATCTCTCTCGAGACTGCAACGGAACCGCAATAACTGCAGGGCAAAATAAGAGTGTATGCGATCCCTACTCGTACGTCAATCATCCAACCGCTTGTGTGGACAGTGTAAAGCGACGGAGTGTGAAATTGAACTGCAATATGAGCGGCTTAGCGTCTGGGATATTTAGGATCTTTGAAATCTTTTGGGATTTTGGATCCAGATTAATCCGGTAGACCCAAGGATTCTCTAGAATCTGGACGAGAAAGCAAAGAAACGAAATTCGAAACCAAAAGAGCTCTGTCGAATACCACCTTTGGGAAGGATCGGATTCAATTTTTTTCCTCGTCCTGACTCTTCTTCCTAAGTGTTTAGGGGAAAGAGCTGCAATGCGGAATTAATACAGAGTTTTGCACAGATGATAAGGGCCCCAAATTCCTTGGATAGAATCGGGAGATGAAAGAGTTATGGTAGATTAGACTATGCATAATGAAGGTAGGTAACTAAAGGACTTCCCTTTTGCTGATGCTTCCGCAGCCCTTTCGTACTTCCTCCACTTCCTCAGTCATATCCGTCCAACTTGCTTCCATATTGGGACAATTTCTAGCCTTTTTCTATAGGACATCTATTTTATACTCTTGTTCCTTAAATAGACCCCCAAAATAGTTCCCCATCCAGTCCGTTGGAGACTTTAAAACAAAAATCCCCTGCTCTATTTTTTTCGCATTGGTATTTAGAAAGAGAGATTAAGACGAGTATTAGTTGGGATTTATAGAATGTTGAGTTTTTGACAACAACATTGCCGTTTTGCTCCATTTGAACGATTAAACACTCCGTAATTGAGCCCCACTCCCTAAAATCACTTGAAAGGTTTAAAAGAACCAAACTTTCAAGTTGTTCACAACTAAATTGCCTTTCTGTTCCGTTTGATAGGGTAAATACTCCTAAATACAGCCCCACCCTCTAAAAAACATTTATAAAGTTTGAATAATACAAGCCCAGGGGATCTATTTACAAAAATACGGTACATAGAGAAAGTTTGAAAACAAAGTTCTATCACAATAGGAATGAGTTCCTTTCTTCTTCAGCATTTATAGGAACTTGTCCCCTGGAAAAGGTTTACTTCGGCAAGAGAAACTCACCACCAGAGTTCTTGGGAAGCAAGAAGGCATGGCTTTTAATATATGATTTTTTGAACTTATACGCATATACAATAATAACTCAACTTAGGATTTTCGATTCCCGAGAGACACAGATCTAGTTCATCTCTCTCTGCTTAACTCTACTATCGAGTTAAAGAGATCTGTGTTGGTTGAGTCTGGATTTTAAATGCCGAATTTTAGGCGAAGGAGACAATGAGATGCTTAGTATTCTGTTCAGTCTGTTGTTCCTTCTGCTATTAAATAAATAATCTAATGGACAGTGTAATCGGGAATCCTGGATTTACTAGGAGGCTATGGAGAGGAAGTAGGTTGTCAGTTTGAAAAATCATTCTGCATCTCGGCGAGCGAGGTTGGAATTTGTAGGTTGTGTTGGTGTGAGATGTAGATCAAGTTTTTTTTGGGTCGAGGCTACCTATAATCCTTTCACGTTTTATGACAGGTTTTTGAGATCCCGAATCTCCAGGGAAAGTGTTGATGATATATAGGACTTACAACTTAAAGAGAATGATGGATTGTTTCAAGTAGAATTGTCTATGTTTGTTTACACCATTAAATTCGGGTTTTCGTAATCGATGTCCGACGTTAAGTAACAGTCCATTGACTCTCCTGTCAACGAAACAGCTATTGATTTTAGGTCTGTCATCAGAATAATATGGGGCCGCAGAATCTACCTTTTAGGTCAATTGGTTGAGTCGAAAAAAATGTTGTCTAATAAAATCCTTTAATTTCAGATCTGTGTTTGGATCCGTGTCAGAAAATTCGGAATCGATATGTCGATTGATAGTTGTCACTAGGATAATATGTCCTAGAGTATTTGTCCACCCCTAACTGTCTCAGGAATCTAGGTACACACACCTCACAATTTCACAATTTTTACAAGCATTCAAAAATTTCCATAGTTCTCAATTTTGAATCCTGGATTCATGACTATGTCAAGACGCTCAAACCAAAGCTCCAATCTCAACATTAAAAAAAATTCCAACAAAGGTTCCTGATGTATGCATGGCTTCCCTTGATTGTGGCCCAGGACCTGTGCCAAGGAAATTAAAAATGATTTATGAATTCATTTGCATTCTGCAAACCAGAACTGCACACGGACTATAATACCCCTGTCATTGGCAGATGCCGGGTGGAAATGAGATTCATTTCCCTTGAATTACAAAGTCGAACCCAAACATCTGATATCTTTCCTTCGGACGGGACAATGAAATTGTAATAAATACATCAAAATTTGAAATATATAAATGATAACACAATCCATTAGTTCTGCCGAAAGCAAACTGGAACTTTTTCCACCCACAATATTCGGTTCCAAATGTCGTCTCTTCAGCAGAAAAACAACGTCAAAGTCAAAACCCTTTGAGAAAAAAACTCCAAAAAAAGTCACAACAAGAGAAAGTTTGAACTTGACACGAAGTGACAGCCTGTTATCGTCTCCCTCTCCTACACACAATACATACTAAAACCTATCTTTAACTTGCCTCGTTTAAACTAATGTCGAACCGGATCTGAAAAGGTGACGCATTTATATATACGTCCCGTTCAACAAACTCAAGGTGAAAAGAGCCCCGAAGAAATGTAGCCTAGCACATTTATTTCCCTGTTCCAAACTGAAAGTTTCCCATCTTCTCCGAGGCATTTCATTAATTAAAACTAATCTAAAACCAGGAAATAGTATTATTACTTTCTCTGGATATAAAAAACTTTCTCTCTTCCTCTGATTTATATTAAATAACCTTCGGAATAAGGATCCGAACATCCCGAACAAACTATCAACATTTAGCGTTCAACAAGAAGAGGCTGACAAAGAAGAAGTCAGGAAAGAGAGTAAAAGTCCTCGGAAATATGTTCCTCTCTGCCCTTTCAAAAATGTAATATAAGAGACGTTTTTAGTGGAACGATCCTATTCAACGCTTTTAGATCCTGGAATTTCGGCCGGTTTTTAAGGCGGAGGTGGAGGAAAGTTTGGGTTAGTTTTAGGCACGGATCTGAGACACATCTTATCTCAACATTGTTGTAAGTTGAATAGGAAAATAAGTTGATAATAAAAGAGTTGCAGCGGAATCCCTGTTTTCCTCCACGCCTTCGGATTCTTTATTCTACTTTGGATATGTGTATATATCTAGTGGGTAATTTCGCTATCTTTACTTTTCATTCCATTCCACGTTGTCAGTTTAAGAGAACTTTCTCAGGGCAATTTCTCCAATCTGCACCCACTCAGTGTTAGAGGGGGAAAGGATGGGGAAATAGGACTGTATAAAAACTGCAAGTGGATTGAATTGGACAGTGTTTTTTGGCAGTTGGTTTTTACTTGGTTTGAGTTGAAGTCTTTGTTGGATCGTAGAGAAAGTCGCAGTTGATACAGTCATTTTGTTGGAAACTTGATTAAATCGACTAAAACTATCGGCTTTAATTTCAGAAGAACGATCCAACCTGGCCAATATAAGCACAAAATATATCTCGATTTCGTATTTTTAGTTTCGGTTATGCGTTGTTAAAATTTAGATAAAACGCTGCTAGAGCTAGTAGGCCTCGTTCATGGGTAATATACTTTAATTACATGGTTTTTACGATTGTTATTGCTATTATTGATGCAATGTTTCTATTCGTCTGCAGCGATGTTTTAGAAAGATTGGTCAATTCAGAATAACGGTCAAAAAGTACGTAAAACGTACACGAAAATTGTACCAACCAGTCATTTATTGAACCAACAACCAAATTCGAGAAGTTGTAATTCTGAGTTAGAACCAAACTCGTATCTATAAACAATAAACAATCACAAAAACTTTCAGTTTTGCCCAAAAAACACTACCGCTCCTAACAGATATTCATATTCTCTATAAAACATTATGGAATGTAGAAGATGGAACATTGAACCTAGTAAAAAAGAGGCCGAAAAACGCTGAACCTTATTTTTTAGACGGGACAAAAAAGCGAGACGCTGGATGTGGAGAAAGTGAGAGAAAGAGGGATTCGGATGGGACCTCCTGGATCCACACTCCTCTTGTCATCTTCTCCTCTACAAGGCCACTTCTTTCGCCAACTTGTCTTAGAAACGTAGCCCTTTGTTACTGCCGACAAAGCCTACAAATTTACGGCTTAGAAGGAGCTTTAATATTTAGGGCTAAATGTCCGGGATTATCAAGAAGAAGGGACATCAAATTCAGCAAATTACCCGAAATTATCGAAAAAACGAAACGGTTAAAACCATGTTAAAACCCATACCAATCTAATTTCTCAAAGCAATTAATCTCTAACTGTCACTTTAAGAACAGACGGGTTACAAAATAGGAAATTAGGGAAATTACATGTTTCTAATTATAAAGTAAATTCGGCACATACACTGCCTCAAATATCGAATACACAAACAACAAACTCTACTTTGACTTGCTCCAACTTTTAGCTCCCAACTTTCACCGTAACTTTCACCAGGCTTAAACTGCCTCCTCGTAGAGCCTGGAAATGTTACTTACGGCCCTCGAGTTAATGTTCTCAGCTCTTAAAGTCTCAACCCTCAACGCCCTAGTTTGTACACAGAAGAATTGGTTCTGTTATTATTATTGACTCGGTACAAAGTAGGCAGTAGGTAGTATGTACTATTGAGGCAACGGTAAGTACGGGTTTTGTACATTAAAAGAATCCACGATACAAAATCAGGGTCTTATTCCAAACTTCAATTTTACCTTCGGAGCCGAGCCTATTTTTCTAGATTATCAAGATCCACTGTGTACTATGGAAGACACATCCTTTCTCTTGTACTACAAAATACACAACAATATACTCAGATTTTATCCTTGAGATTTTTTCTACTCCTTTTCCTCTATTTTTGAAGTAAAAAATCCAGAATCAGTAGATACAAATTGGACGAGGTAGTTATTTTTTGGAGGATATTTGTTCAGGCATCAAAGTACCAAAGCTTTAAAAAAAACTTGCTGTGTATTTTGTATCAATAAACAGAGTAAATAATCATCCCAATACAGATGCATAAAACTCGCTCTGATTTTGTTACTTGTCCTCTTTTACGTTTCAGGTGGTTCGGATCTTATCTATTTCTCCAGAAAAATGTTAAGGCCATAAGAAATACAATTTTGTAGGTTATCTACCACCCCCGTCTAAGCCTGAATAGTTTTGCATTTCGTCTTGCATGGCCTTAGGTATTGGTGGCATTTTTTTAAAGAACAATTTCTTGTACTTTTATATATACACCGTTTGATATAAGATTCGAGATAACAGACACAAAGGCCGAAGAAGAAATGAAGGAAACGACAGAGATCCTCCGGAGAATTAAGAAAATAAAAGAAACTCATATTCCGTGAGTGGTTTAACTTGTAAAAGTGTATAAGACCCCTTCAAGAACAAGGTTATCATCTGGATGGAACTGGAACCAGGGACTTTATCTAACAGAAATGTACCGTAAAATCTACATCCTATGGAAAATGTCCCCTTAAATTCCCCATCCTAAAATCATCAGGAGCAAAGACAAAATCTTTATTTTAATTAAAAAAAAAATGAAACCTGGAATGTCATTTTGGACGTTGATGTCACAATTCCTTTAAATCATTAAATTACTCTCTCATTCGTTGGTTCCCCATGAGGACTTATTTCGAGGTTTCAGCGTAAAAATCGCAGTGTAGTACGTACACCTAATATCCTTATACTAACCAACTATTCTCTCCAACTTTTCGATCCTATTACCCAAAAAAGACGTGTTGTTCGGCTGTTCGGTAGAGGGAAAGTAGTCAGGGAAAGAGAAAATTGAATTTATTCGACATCATTACCCAAGCACAATAATGTATACAGGATTACATACAGAGCCAGGTTCAGTTTATCTCTCCACTCTGCTCCGAACATGCACTATTCTAGACCGACACAACAGTCAGTAGCAGGAGCAAAATTGGTGGTAATACGGGTCTCTGTGATATATTTATTATTATTATTATATTTATAAAAGTTGAATGGATAATACATTATCCCCACATAGAAGAGAGAGGGGGTGGTGGGGGTTAGGGTCTTATGACTCTCTTAGAAATAATGGACCCTTAAAAGCATCGGCCTCATGATCCTAACATCCTAACAGGCTGGGAGTAACATTTTTAAGAGACTTGTGATGTGGGCTGTAGGATGTAGAATGTAGCCAAAGTAAAGTAAGGAAACACATTTAATTCCAGACGCAGAGTTCCGGTAAGTACAGTTTCGGCCACGACCTGTCAAGGAAGATGGGTTGGCCCAAACTCATTGTCCAGAAATGGCTTACTGCCAACTGAACCAGGTCGGATTCTGGAGCTAAATCCCTTTGACTTTCCATTTCCTATGAAAGCCAGTGAATAATATAATGCAATTGTGTGCCCACTTGATTCCTAATTAGAGCGTGACAGGGAGAATAATATTGATCCGACATCGGGTTGAGGTTATAGTATGAGATTTTTAATTGAAACTTATCCAGGTACTGTTCTAAGTCTTATTCCGGGGCATTATAATAAAACCGAGAATTTTAGTACTATTTGTCAGTACCAGAGACTTTATGATATGGCCCTTCCTTCCTCTCTTGTTTGTCACCCTGTCGAGTTTTGTGGGTCGACAGTCGGGTCGTATAGGAAAGTTAAGGAAGAACGCGACATATTGCGACAGGATCAAATTTTCACTCGGATTGTTCCATTTCTGCAAACTAAACGGTTTTGTTAGTGTTATTAAGAGGAGAGTAAAGGAGTTTCTTGTCACCTGCGACAATTTGCGGTAGATATACGCTTCCTAAGTACATAAGACCAAACTAATTTCGCATTTCATTAACGAAGAGCAGGAATACTGAGGAGGAGACCAGGAGAAAGTAAGGGTGATGAAGAATGTTGTTTTAAGCTGTAGTCGAGATGCTAAGAAGTCATTTGATTTAGTCCTCAGTTGAGAACTTGAGAAATGTCACATAATTTTCTGCCATAGTGGGCTTTCAAATTATCTCGAATTCCAGCAGCCACCGGAATACGATTAATAATCCCAGGACTTTCTCACATAACAAAACATATATAGGTATTTCGTAGGAGAATGCTACTGAATCGAGGCAGATCTTTATGGGCAGTTTATAGGGATCTTGGTTGATAATGGAAAATTTGCAAATTTGAAAGAAGGATTACAGTTATACTGCAACATGTACCTAAATTTAATGCTTAAGCCCCCAGAATAACTCCTCACCCTCCTATAACTTTCCGATCCTTATATAGTGTTTTATGAAATCGGGTCTCCCGAAATAAAAGCCCACTGTCTACTGTATTCTCATGGACCAAATAGATGTGAAAGCCAAGTCTGATATTTTTAACTGCTTTGTAACCTAATAACTTCCCTCCCCTAAATAGCTTCCCAAGGGGACTCAAATCAGGTAATACGGTAGTTCAACAGAGCTACAATTTGCCAAAACGAAGTGCTTTTACTCCATTGATTAAGCAGGAGGAGTGTCGCGGTGCGGTGGCAGTGGTGGTTTCCTGGCATTCCACTATTCCAGGCATTTTATAACCCTTTCTTCATCTTGAGGTAGACAATTTGAGGCGTAAAATCTTTATAAATTACTCCGGATGTCTAAACCAGCTCCTCGCACTTTACCTCCACGTTTGGCTACATAAATCATCAAAAACGGTGGAGGAAAACCTACCGTTTTTTTCACCTCCTCTCCTTGAAGGCAAAAAGCTTTGAATTCGATTTCGAAGAAGATTCTTCCGATTCTCTCGAGACTCTTAAGACTGATAGGCTTTGAATGTAAAGGGGAAATGTATTGGTTGGGCCCTCTGGCATTACATGATCTTTGAAAAGGAGCACTCAAATCTCGGGAACTCTGCCTCTGTATTTACAGAGGATTGCAAATCTGATTGAAGAGAAGATGATGTGAAGATTTTTCAAAGGTATTTTATTCCTTTAATAAAACAGAGCGTAAATAACACTAATATTGACAATGGGATTCCTTAAAAAATTGTTTTCGAAATATTCGGTTCTGAAAGAGGCGTACTTTCGTATTTGTACTAAAAGAGATATTGCATGGCTTATGTCTGCATACAGAGAGATACAAATTTCTACTACTAACGAATTTATAATATGTTTAAAATAATTAGGAAGAATTGCTAAAAATTGCGAGCTTTTGATCCAACTGAAATAGATCCTCATCCCGAAATTGACCCTCAGGAGAAATAACTCCAATATAATCCTAAAAGAAACGTCTCTAAACGTGTTTAAAAGATTGTTAAAATTTCATTTATTGCAAAACGGAAAAGAAAATGCATAAAATCGATTGTCTAAACTACCATTTTAATTTTAAATTCTTATCCTAATCATACTTACTAATTTATACAAAATGACTTAATATTTTAATCAATGTACTAAACAAGTTCTCTATTCTCATATCCAGATAATTACTGACTCAATATGTGACTTAATATACCACAACCTACTTATTTTGTAAACAACTAAATATCTGTATAATCAAGAAGTAACAACCATGTTCATTCAAGGAAGTTTTGATTCAATAATAATAATAATAATAATAATAATAATACTCCGACACACCTAGTCCCCAGTTGCGTTTAATGATACACAAAAAATAGTTAACCCAGAATCAAGCCGCATTGATTGTAAACCACTAAGAGGCTGCTGAATAAATTGCAAACTAACATAACAGAGAAATCCACTCTAGACAAAAAAAAACAATTAAGTTCAGCCGTTTTTTATCTTTCTTCAAGATTTCCCATGGCACAAATACGACCTTCTTCCAAGAGATATAATGGATGATATATATTTATAAGGAAAGTAAACGAATGAGCTGGAACGGATCCCATATAATATGTCTATAATAATAATACGCTTGGATTTGTAAATGTCGATGGACTTCTCGTACATAAATGCAGTTCTTGTGTTAGCTAATCATTTGAATTATAATCAATTACGATTGTATATTGGAAGCCAAGGACCCCAATACAAGTAAGTTACTGGAAGAAAGATATAGAGGTATCGGGTCGAACCCTAACCTTTCCAGTGTAAAACAAGTAACGAAAAGTTTCCGAATTCTTCGGTTTGTTGAAAAGTTATTGAAATCATTTTTTAATAGAAATAAATGTTGCAATTTTTTATTTCGAAAATTTTTACTCGAAGTTAAAATTATTTACTTGTATTGTCACAGTTTATATGATTGATTCTTATCGAGAAAGTCTCAGGGGTAAAAAGCAAGACATTATCGGACAAACATTTTTAGGCGAAGACTGAACATTCAATTATTTTTGTTTCAATTTTCTGCTACTAAAGTCTAATTTTCTTAAAACTGCAATTTCAGGCCGTTCTGTACAGGTTACCTGGTAATACCCTTTCCAGAAATTTATCAGACTTAATATTTTCGCAATTTTGTCTTAATCAGTTCGTCGAATTGACATTTCTTCAATTTGGCGAAAGAGTGAAGAGCCTCCTGAGTCGGTACCAGAGTCCGTGAAAACAAGATAAGAATGAAATAGATTTACGATTTACTACATTCCGCAAATCCTTTTAAAACATCCTGTCATGTAATGAAAGTCAAATAAATCCTGATGAATGCATTATTTATTCCTCTATTCCAATCTTGAATAATTTCTTCTCTTACCAGGATGGTATTAGAGAACAAGTGATGACTAAGGAGACGAGTGACCCTGTAGTCGAAGAAAGTAGGGATTCAGAGGTCAAAGAAGAAACTCCTTAAATTATCCCTTATATAGTGAAGTTATGAGTTCAGATAACATACATTCCTAGGAGAATACCCGAACCGAATTGAAGGACCAAAGAACCTGTCCAGGCTCCTAGAACTGACAACGTCATATATCCAGCTGCCAGGAAATACTCTTGTGCTAGGTTAGGTTAGGTTAGTTTTGAGTTTTCTAGACGCGATAAATACAGGAACCAAAAGATTAAAAAAAACATGGAAACGGTCCTTTTTCAGAGAGAAGTACTTTACTAGACATTCTAGACTCTAGACAGTTCCTCGTCCAAAAGGAATTATAAATTACACGTCGGCTCTACATTATTTCGTAGTCTAAAGCTGTAAGGTTGCAACAACTCCTGTGGAAAAAAGAGAAGACAGACAGGGGAACAAAGGCAGTTGTCTGCTTTTGAGAATACTAACTGGACGGGTGATAATCTTCTACAGTCCGTCTCTGTCGCTTTTTAGGACAGGTGAAAGTAAGTTGTCGTACATGGGAGAAAAATAAAGTTTTTTTTGCGCTTTCAGGGTAAGGGAATTTTCCATTCAGGATCTGAATTAAATGTCTACTTAACTTATTATGCCTAGAGAAAATAATGACCTTCAAAGCTCGTTAACGGAAATACAATGCATGACGATTTGATTAACAGATATTTAAGACAAGCCAATCATGATTTTGACAGATAAGTTTAATATTTCAAAATTATGCATGTCATATGATTTCAAGGTTTACATCGTTTACTTATTCGAGTTTTTATCTAATTTTTTATTAAAATAATTTCAATTAAGCATTAATTTATTAGTATCGCCATGTATGTGCTCAAGCTTTTTGTTCTCTTATACAATTCATCATCTTTAAAGCTCCGAGGACCACTCACTCGCAGCTTTGAAATAATATTTGGCAAGGATCGACTCGACTTGGTCCACATTATTGACGACATGGTCGCCTTCGAACTTCGAAGGTTTCCGTAATATCCGTTCCCCGAAACCTCAATCCAGTCCCCTCCCCTCGGGTTGTTTGTCCACGAGCTTGCCCAAGCTTATCCTGAGCTCTCCAAGTCTCCAATATTGTCACCTCTAATCTTATCTGCCACGAGAAAAACGCTTACCTCTCTCATATAAAGTTAAAATTAAGTCGATTGAACATTTCACATTTCCATCAGCAAATTGAAGCTGGATCAAAAGTAGATCGGGAGTTTCCAAATCCCAGGGGCATTTATAATACCGTAATTCTGTGTATAACTCCCGCAGGGGAGTTTTACTTTTCAAACCCAATATAGCCCTACAAGCTCATTTAAGGATATGAGGTGGAATCTTATTTCGGGGGAAGGGGATTATTCCAGGTTTTACAGCCATTTCGAACAATAGAAGATGAGCTTATCAATCAAGAAGAGAGAGTTGAGCCTGTCGCTCCACTTAACTTCCATACGAGACCTGAGATTAGTTTGGAAAGATTGAGTTGAATGACATGAATCCCCTAAAATCCTTGACATATTTCTTACTGTCATCACTACTTCACTACTCAAAGGACCATACTATTTAATAACATCTAGCACTTATCAAAATTTAATTTTATGTTGTACAATGGTTTTATTTAATTTTCAGAACCAAACTTTTTGAAACATTAAAAAAAAGTTTGAAACGCTCTTATAAATAATATCCATACTTCTAAAATTACTTTTATTCGTAAGAACTTAAACATTAGAAAATATAGCACAGAAGGTAACATTGTAATTTGTCTTCTACAATTTAATTATGCCATCTCATAATATTTAATACATTCATTATCTTCCTTCTCAGTCATTCCCTGGAGACTCGGTTTTTTGAACGCGTTAATTAAACTTTCTCTCCTGCATTTATAATTCTCTTTCTCATCTCAACATGTAGAGATATAGGGCTAGGAATTTAATTAGAGCTTAGGGAGTTAACATTTTGCATAATCATCACATGATTGATTTAAACCTTAAGTTTTGCTGTGATTTATGTCTTAAAAGACTGAGCTAGTTTCATTGGGATTTAGTCAGACTTAATATAAAAGCTGTTTTTTAAGAACTATATTTATAGAGATTTAGAAGGTTATTAAAATTCGTATAACATTTATGAACAAAAACCTATAATATCTCCTGAACTCCAGTCAAGAACGTCACTCGAATTTTAACAAAATTAATCGTAGACCCTGTATGCATTTGTTTATTACAACTAAAATTAAAACATGATTTCCTTTGAAGATTCTACTTCATCAACAAAAGTAACCTCTTTCCGCTTACAGCAATATATCTTCTCCTTAATAAAAGCCATCAAGGCAATTGCAGCTCCAAAAAACAGGAGGTAATAAGCCCCCTTGAAATGCAAGTTGGTCAAGGCCCCCCAGCTCTCCTGCTCTGCATAATGTACCTTCGACTTATTCGTAGCTTTTTCCCATGCCCTCCTCTGCTCGTAAACATAGTCCATGTCCATCTGTCTCCATTTTTCCGTCAATCCCCCGTCCGCAGCGCTAATTATCAGGGAGTTAAAGTTCGTCCGGAATATCGCCCTCTTCTCCATGAAAATGCTGCAAGAAATGAAGGAAACGGAATCAGGGGCCCGGACCAAGGGGACTCGCCCGTGCTGATCGCTAAGATTTCGTCGGTAGACGAAATCCGCCGTCGTCACCCAAGAAATGCATGCAAATCGGTTCCCAATCGCTCGAGCAAAGCATTTCGAATCGATAGGTTCCATCTCCATCCGCGCAAACAGTTTCTGATAAGTCGGGTTCGTCGAAGTCCGGAAGAGCTGAAATGCCGCTCCACCAAGATACTGTAAAGCGATGGTAAAGTCTGAATTCGACAATTCCTCAAACGTTGCTGGCAATACCTCGACATTGGGGAAGGCAAGGAAGGAGACAAGTTGGGATCGATACGCTGTTGCCACCACCAGAGCGAAAATGATCCAAAAGGCGATGAAGAACCGGATCGGGTGCCCCACGAAAGAGCCGGTTATCGGTAGATCCTGCTCCAAAAGTGCACTCCAAGTGTATTCAATGATCCGGCCGAAATTATTCTCAGGAACACCATCCCTAGCCGCTCGGTTTATGAGGTACAGGGACACATTTACGAGGATGTAGGATAAGCCCATCCCGGCCCAGACTTCGTAGGAAAGGGGCCAAAACACGGCCTTCCAGGAGAAAAATGGGAGGGGTTCTCCGGAGGTGAACCCGATTTTTTCGTATGTAGTTGCAACAGCGAAGCCTGCCACTTTGTCCCGATGCCAGGTTTGTGCTGCGGGATAGCCGATGTCAGCGACGTTATTGACAATGTCGCCAATCCCACCGGCCCAAGTACCGTTTTTATATTGGACCCCCGTCCCAGAGGCCGGGAAGAAACTGCAGGAGAAGTTGTGTTTTAGCATGAGGTGTTGAACCACGAATTTGTAGACACCTCTCTTTGAGGTCCAGGTCCCGTCTACCTGTACGAGTTCATGAAGCCAGCGAGTGCTCATTGGGGACGTTACTTTCAGGACCTTCCCGTACATGTTTTTGACGAAATCGGGGAATAAGTATTTTGTCTCTTTAAAATGTATGACTTCGGAGGGGTTAGATTCCTGGAGTTGACCCCAAGGAATGGGAACGATTGTGGGATTTCCATGATCACAGTAAATACAGGTGGATTTCATCAGAATGCCCCCAGACGCAGATTCCGATTCCAGAATCACTGCTTTAAATTTAACCTTTATTGCGAGCAAGGAGCCGTTCCCAAGCACCCCTTCGGATATGATTTCGTCCTTGGCGAGGAATATAAAGAAATCCTCGTCTTTTTTCAAGATTTTAGACCATTTGGAAGTAGTTTCGTATAATTTGTCTGAGAAATTTGGCCAAGAGTTGTGTAACACAAAAATTCCTACAGTGCACTTGTCACGGTGCTGATGCAAATCCAATATGCTGTTGTACCGTTCAGTGGGATCGACTGCACTACTGCTATTGCATCCGGCGGTTTGGGGTATATCCACGAGAAATGAATCTTGGGACGTTTGCTCCAGGATCTTTTCGATAACTTCTCTGAAATCTCCATCGTCAATCTTTGGTTTCACGACTGTCTTGCTTTCGGCAATTAAAACGGTACAGTGAGAGAATCTAGTTGAAATTAAGTTTGAGACGAAGGTACTTAATGTTACTGAATCCATAGACTTCCTATGCAAAGGTTTCGTATCTCCGGTTAATGTCTCAGAAACCCGATGTAATAGTATACAGAGGGCGAAGAGCCATTGTAGCTCTTGGAAATGGGGAATCGACTGGATTTTGAACATGTTGATGAGTTTGAACCCACTTACAATATGAGTTTAGAAGCAGTTTGTTACAAAACTGGACCGGAAGTCTGCTCAACAATTTTTAGTGATACGATGGATGACAATTAAATCGGCAGTTCAATATTCGCCGTTTTCAGTTCCAAAGTCCTAATTGCTTGCGTAAATTCAGGTTCCGTGTCGGTTATCGGAATTCATTTTCGCACGAACTCATTATCCATATTCGTCTTCCCATATTGGGCGAGGACTGAATGACATGAATAAAATCGTGAATCGAATGTCCTTATGTTTTTAGACTTTAGATCTCGGATCCAATTGGCAAACAAGATAGTAGAAGCTTTTGGATAATTTACACCGGAATTACCTGGAAACACACGAGAGAGGTGGGCCTAATTGGCAATTTCGTGTTTAGGTAGGTATTACAACTTCAATCATATGATACAAGATTTAAGCTTTTAAAATTTCAGAGGATTCGATTTTTAAGAACTTGTGGCAGTTATCCTTGCAATTTTTTTAATTGTGCCAAGATATTGCATTGCAATTTCTGGACCTCTTCGGATCGGTTTCAAGTACGGATTGAAAAGAAATGCTCACAGGTTCTAAAACTGCCCTATTATGCAATACGTTTAGTAAGTTAGGTAAGGTACGATTGTATCTCTTTTTCTGACCGATTCATTTCAAATTCAGATTAGAATATGCGAGGCACGTAAGATGGATAAATAAAGTATGGATCATTCTCAGTCAATTACTCGATTGTAATTACGGATATCGAAGACAATACTTTATTCATTCCTTATGTCCAATGTCCTCACAAACTCCCAATCGATCAGATAAAAATGTGTAAATGCAATGCCTTGTAGTTACCGTGTAGCATGTGTATATGGTGTAATTCCAGCTACTGAAACTGCAACGGCTTTCGACTATATTGAAAGCTTAATCACTTTTGCTTTGTTCATCGTCCAGAAGGTTACATAATTTTCCACAAACGTCGCCCTGAGATAAAATTTTCAATCACATTACTTCCAGATTTTAAGCACAGACAAAATTATCTGTACGTAGAGAAGGGGCACTTTAATGTAATTAACTTACGTAAATGTCACGTCTCCGATGTAGTTTTTCGGGGCTATCCAGGAAACCTTGACTTTTGTTTTCGGATCGGAATCGGCGTGATGAGCTGCATTCTAATGGTTGTTTATAAAGATAATTAATAATTATTAATTATCACCTTAGTCGATTTAAAACAGGAATAACTAGGAACGGTGCATGCAGAAATTTCAAAAATGAAATGCTGCTGTTAAATCATGTATTAACGTTCTTGTTGGAACAGACTAGCACCTAATGAGTACCTTCAAATTTTTAAACTTCAATATTTCTTTGGTCGTCCCTAAAGCTGATGGTGATTAATATATTTAATTGTTGAAGATTTTGATTTATCTTAAGAACATTTTTGGTTAAGGAAGTCTTACCCCTCTAATGCCACCACAACTATGGGTTTTGGCAAGAGTATTCGTGTTAAAGGACCCAATAGGGGCGTTAGAAGCATCTCGTGCTTGGAGATAGTACCCCTTAAAACTGCTGTTACTGGCCGCACTTAAAGTGACTGAAATCGATTTAATTTAATTTTTATTTATTAAATTGGTTGTGCAGTTAAAGTTAAATGCATGGATATTTCTAAAATAACTAACCTTCCACAATGTCAGCGCCTTTAATCGTGTCAACCAGATCCGTGGAGACAAAAAACGGGGATTTTCCCGTCTGAGGTTCGACTTTATCATGTCCAGGGATCATTGATCGACAAACGGATCTGACTGGAGGAACTGATACTGAAAAGGATACGATTTCCTGGACAAGTATTCCAGTCAGAATTACAAGAAAAACTTGTTTCATTTTATTAATTTCAACTGTTAAAATTCGCAGATATTTAAAAGATTCCTGGTTATTATAGCAGATCAATTATTTTGATCACTTTGATTCAATACAGCTCCGTATACGACTGTAAGGTAGTAGATGACCTGTTTCTTTGAATTTAAGAGAAGTATGGAGCAATAGATTTAAGAGCAAGTTCTGTTTCTTATTCAACAATCGAATGCGATCATGGGATGAAAACAATGCAAGAGGACTGGCTTGATGTCTACTATTTTTTGTCTACCTGTTATCATCGACATTCGTTAATCAATAATAACGTAATACTGTAGGAATTACCATCCAAAAGATTCATTAAATGACTAGGACGAGACCCTTATGAAATTTGCTTTGTAAATAAAATGCAAAAATTCATAGTAAGGTGTATACTTTGTCAGATAAATCATTGTTTTGTTTCAAAAATGTAAAATTAATTAAAATTTACAATTGTTCCAAAAGCATTTTTGACATTAATCCCTACTTTGTAACTGCAAACCCTGTTATTATAAATGATTAACCTGACAGATACCATCAGCATTTCATTACTGGTGGTCCGGGCAGGTCATTTTTACAATTTCTTCATTTGTTTAGGGTCATTTTTTAAAACTAGCTTTTAGTATCGTAATTTACTACGTAGTAAATAGTAGTACTAGAGGACCAAGGCCTTCAACCTTTGCTATCGAGATTAAAACAACTGTTTTTCATGCTCGTAATATCCGGTACATTTACTATTACATAAACAATTCTCACCCGCTTGTTTGTGCTGTGTTTAGAATTCATGTGAAACCATAAGGATTAAACCAATTCCTGAAATCCAGAAGCAAATGTCTGAAAATGCAAAGCAAAACTAGAAATTAAGCCAGAGCATATTCTACTAACGAGGTCTTGTTTTAATTGAACAGGTTAATTAAAATAAAGCACAGACGTTTCTTATGACTTCTTTGTGTATTTTGTATGCAAAATGTAAACTATATGGCCAAAGTAACAAAATAAAACAACAAATGTATGTGCAAATCTCAGTTTGGTAGGCGGTTCACTCCCATTTCCAGAATAATAAAAATTTATTTCGAAATCCAGATTGTGGTATGCATGCATGAACAAGGTTTATTTATTTATTTCTGACTTTGCATGCAAAGTAATATTATTCTTCGGCAAAATAAGGTTCATGGAATTTTCCAGCTAGAGACACATCCAAGGAATTAACTTAATTAGTATATAGCTTCTGTTGTCTAAGATGTAAGATGTAACAGGCACAGGTTGAAAGCACTTGCTTTCCAGGACATGGAAGGTGTTTGATATTCTGAAACTTAACCCATGGCTATGAATTTGATATAATTTTTAGTTGAGAATTTGAGATAATGTATTTCTAAATCGTGTGAGCAAGGGCATATTTCTGATTTGCATCGCTGTAGTGTATAATTTACAACATAACCCAAAGGAGATTCAAGAACACTTTTCGATCTCCAACAAAATAAAGCCTAAAGTTGTCACTCATGAAAGATAAAAATTAAAATTAAATCGCGTTAAATTCTTAAATAATTAAAAAATAAATTAAAACCTGGCTGATCTGATGACTACTTAATGATTAAGCTAGGATGGATCTACACACAGCTGTATTGTGGATAAAACAAAATGACGAGAACACTTATAAATAAGCTATAATTAATAAAATGAATATTGTTTTGCTAGTTTCCGGTTGTCAAAATCAAGGTAACTAAACTGTTATCCGTTTTTTGCCTCAACTATTACACATTTGGTTAAGTTTCGGTCACAAATCAGAATCGACTTACAAGGAGACCACGTATGCGTATGACTGACGATCTGTTATGAGGACATACTGTGCCATTATCCCCAAACAATGGGAATTTATTCTTTAAAGCTCATTTTCATTACTATGATATGTAATTAAATCCAACAAAGCCGCATGCATGGAATTTCTCATATTTTGGTTTTGAATTTTATTATTGCATTTCTTGAGAACTGCCGTCTATAGACCAGAAAACGTAAATTTTAATTTTGTGTGTTTTTACTACAAAAGCTAAAAAAATATACTAACATAAAAACTACTTCATGTGGACATTAAGATATAAACTAATGTTAAAAACGTAATACTTTGATATATGGTGTATTTTAAGGATTCAAAAGAATATTTCCATGATCCTTGAGGGTTTGATCTTGACTAGTAAAAGACAGTTTGAAAAGAAGATTTTCAAAAAATTTGTAATTTCGATTTATAATTGTTAACAAATACGTTCTAAAAATAGACGAAAGAAAGAAGTTACTTTCTCTTCCTCCTTCGCTTTCCAATCAGAGGTGTCAAATTCGGTGCAAAGGGAATGTTAAAAACAGAAATTGTGTTCGGGAGAGGAGCAACATTTAATGCACCAATATTTCTTAAGCCGGCATTTGCAAATCCGGTATTAAGAAATCCTGCATTTAGAAATCCCTTATTTCCTATCCCAATATTTCCTACTCCAAAATTGAACAGTCCAAGATTTCCGGGTCCGAAATTACAGGCCTGAGTTGTTGATATGAGAAGTATGGTTATCTATAAGTATAATTAAAGTTTCGTTAGCTTGTATTATGATTGAGATCATTCGTTGAGGTCGTTATGTACGATCCGATCGAGGTGTCAATATCAAAGACAAAGTTTCTTCTCATTGTAGGCTAAAGCACAAAGTCAAAGTTTAACGCATTAATTAAAGTTTTTAGCTCTTTTGTTCTTAAAGACAAACAAGAACAAACTTAACTTTGATTTTAATTGGGTCAGTGGTTCAAAATGTTTCACGAATTTAATGGAAATACTTTGAATAGTTTGGAAAATCAATTAGTACTAAAATAGAATCCCACAACCCAAAACCAGACCATTGGATTAGTTGTTTGGTGAATGGATGTGGTTGCACTAACTTTATAGAGAAATCGACTAAAGAATTTCAATAAATGTCTAGCACTATAATAGATCCCCACCCCTAAATATATCCCCAATTCCCCAACCCTTAGAATTATTTAACTAATTTTGTTTTGTCAGAATTTAAGAACAATCAACAAACCTCAAGTATGGAAAGAATCCAAGTTTTCCAGAAAATCATGATTAATTGGGTTCTTCCAATCCACAAGTTTTGGAAGAATTACGGAAGGATTCAGCTAAAACTTATTTAAAAATCACTGCCTATACAGTGGGACGCGTCTATCGTGTTTACCTTACCACAACGAATTGACAGTTCGAAATGAAGTTACAAACGACGTTTGCAATAATTCTATGATCAATTATAATATGTATACAAAAAACATTTTATGATAAAATCAAATCTCTACCTTTGTAAATCATAGGGCAAGGGAAGACTAATAAACTTGTTTTTTAGTTTTTAAGGAAATTACATACACCGCGTGCATTTGGGGCTACATTCCATTATATTAAGTGCTATATGGGTCGGTTGGGTCTTTTATCATGATGTGAACATACATTATTAGCAACCACATAACGATGAACCTACTCGAAAGACAGGAAATGCAATTGCATAATTTAAATTCATTTAGTACAGCTTGATTATGATTATAAAGTAACATTAGATTCCTCTCCTTTTTTCGTAGGTAAAAAACTCTTCAGAAATTCGCTTGAAGAGGTTATGGCAATAATACTGTAATTTTTTACTACAAAATGAACAATCTTTTTTACTGTTCCTTCAACATTGAAAGTTGTAATTATGGGTCTTTCAACTTAAATTACGTGAACAATTAAACGGTGTATGATTTCAGAAAGAACTGCTTTCGAATAGCATCTCAAAAAGTCATACATTTATGAATACAACTTATTTTACATCAGTCGATTTATGCTTTCTTAAAATTCACATAACATCAGCTCGTGAGATCAAAAGATGCGATTGTCGTCGTCATGTTATTTTGTGTTTATTTTTTACAAATTACCAGCAAAGCATTTTAATCCAGATATGTAAATGCATATGATTTTAGCAAAATAGTCCAATAATCTACTATTACAGAAATCGAGATATAATTTAAAAGCCAGTTGTAATTACGGATGAAAAAAATTAGGACAAAAGCGGCGACTTGACAATCAGAAGTAGAAATAATTGCAATTTAAATCCTATATAATCTTTAGAATCTCGATATCTAATCGGCTCACACGCTTATTTATGGGATGTAGAGGAACTGCGTGTGAACATCTGCCCTTTAATAGGCTTACACCTATTACTTAAAACGGATTAATACACACGTTTAAAATTGTTAAAAATCCATTTCCTGAGTTGAGAAACAAATCTTTTAAGTTTGTGTATTTACATTTCTACTTAATAACAATAATTTAGTTGTTTAATTATCAAAAAAGCTTGTAACAAGGGGAATCTCAAAATGTCACAGCTTTATATTTTTAAATACATGTGAATGTGTAAGAAGGAGAATAAAAACATGTTGCATAACTACACGATCTATTTTCAACAGCTTGGAAAATGACCCAAAATCACAAATTTAAGACAGATAAGGATATTCATAGGGATGTAAATAAGATATATGACTGGTTCCAAACCTTGCTTAGAGTTAGAACTGATATTTTGAGCCCGTCAGCATTTAAAGACGGTTATAGATCCAGAGTCTGGATTGTAATTTAATTAAGTGAGAATGGTGCATTATCATAATTAAAGCTTAGTTTCCAAAAAATAAAAGCATGCAATTCGTCCAGAAATAATTTAAAAAAATTAGAGCGTTATGAAGGAATGGGAAGATTGGGATCCGAAGGTAGACCAATTATATGTTAAATTTCCATTAATGATATTTCATGTCCATCAAATCGGAATTAACAGCCTTTTAAGGGAAAAACTCTGATAACAAATCTGTCTTTGTTAAAACTTGCACGGCTAGGAATTGGAAAGGTACATGTCCCCAATCCGATGGAGTCCCGTCAAGAACAAGCAGGCGGCTATCGACAATCACGTTGCCGCAGCCATGGAAGGTAATTTAACTTAATTACTCAATTGAGTTCCTTTCACGTAATAATCGCCATGTACAATTGACAATGACCTAAATATAAATGAAGGATCTGATAATCCGATATCCGAATCGAATAAACGAATGAGCCAATTGCTTTAATTAAGTTATGCAACTGACAGTAACCGTTACAATGAATCCCCACTTCTCAAAAAAATGCAAGTCAGTAGCCCTACAGTGCCTTGAAAACAGAATTTTTTAGGTGTTAAAGAATCCACTAAAAATACATACCCCACCCCTGTTGTATGGCTTTAAAAAATCATATCCCATATCCCATCTATTTCAAGCTTAACTGTAATCATTCCAATTGCTAATTGTAACGGATTAATCCACAGAGACTCAGCTCGCAAAGACGGATGTCCCCTGTAAGTTGGACATTCTCTACGGTTCAAGGGAGCAGGAACGGTTGGACATATACGGGACGGACTTGGCGGAATCCGCTCCAATATTCATTTGGGTCCATGGGGGCTTTTGGCTTACGGGTAGTTAGAATATCGACGTACATTCTATTTAAAATACAGAATACGGTTATAGTACTTTGAATATGAATATATAGGGGATAAGGACTGGTCTGGCTTCTTCGTCCGGAATGTTTATTCCTGGGGTTTTAAAAGCATACTTGTGGGCTACCCATTAGGACAAGAGGGTAGGTAAATAATAGTCCGAGGATTTATAAGTAGGGCTCGTAATAAATTATCCTGGGTTTTGTTGTCCCGTTTATTTATTTGTACCGATCCCGTCTTTCGGATTATTGTAGCAAAGGTACGGGAAATGGTTGCTGCCATTCATAATGCGGTTGAGAAGGCAATGAGCCTATTCCCTCATGCTCAATTTGTTATTGCGGGTCATTCAGCTGGGGCACATTTAGTTGCCAATATCCTCTTCGGTGATAACCGACTTGGAAGGAATCAGGGTTTCCTGGACAGGATACTCGGATTTGCTCTCTTCTCGGGGGTCTACGATATTCGGCCTGTTCGGTTCACCACTATTAATGATGCCCTCGATTTGTCTTTGTAAGTCCTATTTTTTAATTTCATTTCGTTTCTTAGGCCATTAAGCTACAGCTATAAAGCATCTTGTTGGTAGTTTGGTACGTGGTCAGGGTTTCAGACGCATTTTCCATGGACTATAACGTATAAGGGATGGAAAGTTTGGTTTCTCTGAGTTGTCCCCTACATGACGAGTTATTTAAAAAATGCCATGTTTAATAACGTTTAGGGAAGAAGTACAAGACCTAAGTCCCCTGCACAACGAAGATAAAATACAACCCGGCTGGTTAAAGAAGAGGACACCTCTAAAGGTCCTAATCGGAGTAGGTGCAGCCGATCCGCCAGAGTTTAAGCGACAAGGCCAGAAGTTGGCTCAACTTCTAAGGGACAACGGTCTCAAAGAAAGCAACTTCTGGGTGAGTGATAGTGACGATCATTTCACAATTATAGAAAACTTTTCAAAAGGGAACTCGGAGTCGGGACAGATGCTGAGAGAGTTTTTAACAACTGCTTCAACTGACAAAGGAGGGGCTAATTATCAAAAAAGTAATCTCTAGAGAAGAACTTACAATTAGCAGCAGGATTTAAAAAGTCAATTTAACACCTATTATTTAGCTAATTGTAAAACTTCAATTTATATGCCGTAATTTTTTAAATAGGCCCCTCTCCCAAAAAAAAAAGCGTCCCAAATCAAAACCTTTCGATCGATATTTCTAATATGCGAAATGGCGAAATGAATGAAATGGATGAAAAAATATCCACATCAAATTGCATTACTTTTTTTATTGATAAATCTGTAGCTGTTTTAAGCCCGTTGAAAAATTAATACCCCGAAATAGAGCCCCAAACCGAAATAGATCCTCATCCATTAAGAGGATTTAAAAACACAGGGAATCTATATAGAAGAATGCGGTGCGGTTCAGGTTTCCGTCGATTAGTCCTTCAATTCCGGTTCTTTTTGGAAATAATGTACGGGAAGTTGTTAGGTTGGGTTCGGGCAAGTTGTTGGAAACAGCCTAGAAAAAGCTGGTACTGGAAAAGTGGTGGAAAGTCCTCGGAGAAATCTCTCAGAGTTTGTTCGAACACTGGTCTCAGGTGAGGTAACTTTGAGTGACAAATTGTTGGGAACAAGTGGTGCAATGGACTAGAAAATAATTTAAAACACAAAGGATTATTAACAGACCTTTTTCGAATTGATCCTTTGACATATGTATTTAAGTGCATGTAGCAGCGCTTAACTGTTCCCCAAATGCTATTAAAGTTATCCATGTGTTCCGATACAAATCTCCAGCACGGTCCCTCGTCGCATCCAGTTGACATAAACTGAAGAAAATCCAAGGGAAATAGAATTACATTTTTGCTTTTAGTTAGGAATATTAATTTTCATTGAAAAGTAAGAGGCTTTTGTATACCCAAAGTCGGGACTGAACCTCGCCTCATCTCCGTCATGGAATCTGTTAAGTTACGAGCTTTAATTTATTACACAGCAAATAAATACTCTTTGTATGCCTCACAATTATATTTTCAAAATAAATTTTGAAATTGTTTGTAATTATGGGTAAACTGATGATGACGATTTTTTAGACGAAATCAAATCTAGCCGAATGTTCTAAAAAGGGATATATCTTTGTAATCTTGTTGTTACATTTCCGGATGATGATGTGCACCAGTGGCTGCAATGGTTAAAAACACGAAGGATGAGACAGAATGGATGAGTACCCATGACCAAAATGCTGCCTAGGAACCCATTAAATCATAAAATCAGCATTAGTTTTACATAAACACTCAAAAACACCGATTTAAGTCCGCTATGGAGTTATTTCTCGAAACAGATAGAGGGTGGGGGGTACTTATTTCGACCGGACTAAAGCAATATTTACAGCATGCAAAAATACCAACTTAAAATTCAGAACACCTTAAATGACGAAGCCACCATACAAAGAACCAAAAGTTCCCCAACAACAATGCAATATTCATGCCTCCATTTCTGAGTCCCTTTGACCAAACAATAGATCCGCTTCGTGAAATCTATCCAGAAGGCAATCAAGTAGAGAAAGTGCGAAGAGACGGGAGGGCCGTATTTCCTCAGCCAACTTTTCGAGCGATTTGGCAGGAATTCGAAAGTGGGATACATGAACAGCTCATAATCCTGCAACGATCAAAAAGCAAACTTTTGCATTTTTCCTTGCCAAAACTGTCAACAAAAGGGATGAATACCATCAGAGTATTTGGATAGAGATGATGGCTCAAGGCATGTGTGATTCGCCATTCGTAGGAGGAGAGGAGTCCAATATCGTAGTAGTACTTTCTCCAGTTGCTTCGTAAGTGAGCAAAATTATGAGCTCCGATAAGAGTCAATGCAAGAAGGGTTCCAGAAATTATTTTGAGGATGGTCAAGTCACACCATGTGCCAATTATTCCGAAAAGTATGAATGCCGCAACTGTCACGTCTTCAAGTAAAATCATTTTCCTTGTCGGTCGGGGTCCAACTTCCTAAGGTTTTAAAAAGCTAGCTTTCATATCGTTTAGTCTCTACTGAAGTAAATTTTCTTAAATAATTTGTTGAGAGCTTTTCATAGCAATCAAGACAAATAATACGATATATTTCAGTCGCTGGAAACATTACTGACAAGTCAGGGTTGCCAGTAAAGCTAAAAGTTTTCAGGAATTAAAATAAAGTTGTTTTCTAAATTATGATTTTTAGGATTAATATGAATTTAATTCCCCTGGAATAACATATATTTAAGAAAAAAATCTTTGAAGTTTTTGCTCTCATACATCGACGACTATAAAACCCGTATAAAAGTCACCTTCAAAATCGGTTCGATGCGCCGTTTTAGGGTTTTATAAAATCCATTGTTGTCGAAAGTATAAGGAGATATTCGAGGTGTCAAAGCTTCCGAAACGAAGAACTTGGCTAATGTGGTTTCCACTAAATTCACATTGACCACGTGGCTGGTTTCAAAGGCTTCTGTGATATCCGTCCCTTGGGTGATTTCAAGCCATTCTGCCCCACCGGGATGACGTGGAATGAATGGGGTGAGATCGTAGAGCTTATCATGAACCCTCCACAGGTTTCCGATATCATCGTCCTTTCGCTTTCCTTGTGATTTAGTTAAGTCCAATCTTTAAAATACTGGACAAAGATTTAATGCCATGAATAGTCGAATTGTACTTACCTGTTATCCAGTCATCAGCATTTCTAAAGGGAATGTCCCTAAATCGCGGGTACTTCCAGATCCCTGGAAAACTTGATACGGGTTGTTCTTCAGATTGGGAAGTTTGGCCACTTGGAGCCATGTCCTCTGAAGGATTTTTTTTTGTAAAAATTAAAACCAGTTTATTTTGAGTTACTACGAAGAGCCTTGTTACTGACAGAAGTTACAAGCATCAAATGAATCAATAAATCTGAAAAGGATTTTAAATTCATGAGAGATTATCCTTGCATGCCATAATGAATGTAGATATCGTACATTTTTTCAACTCATTTTGAATCCAGATAAACAAGGTCAAATTAAAGTTGACAAAGTGGTAGTACGGTAGTATTGGCATATACTGATTTCAATCTCATAAATCAATATTTTTATAAGAACCATTACTTTTAATATTCCAGGCGTTGTTATCTTAAGTCCATTAAGTCACAGATGTTATTTAACTGTCTTGTTATCATAAACAAACTGTTCCTGGCTACTGTACTGCCTTGTTTGATGAATAACATTACAATAATCTCTCTAGAATAGTCAGACTATGAGACAAAAACTATATAATTAACTAAATTGTAAAGTTGACTTGCATAGTGAACGGTTGGCAAACAAATAATAACTCATAATATTACAATTTAATTTTTAGTATTTATTTTGAAACAAAGTAACCTAACACCTAACAAGAAATACTTATCTGCCAAATTTACAAATTTTTGATGTAATTGGATTCATGACAATGGCTTAACAGTAAAGTCACAGTGAATTATATTATTATTAATTATTAGCAGTAAATGAGTAGATAGAAGAACATATCGATTTTAAATTTTGATTGAGTAAACAAAGATATGAGAACTGAAGAGGTGTGGATTTGAGCTGTTAATCTTCCTTAGTTCCTCTTTTTGTCCTTGATATAAGGGAACTTTGTGACCTCAGTCCGGGCAAGTTGTCGGAAACATCCCGTGTAGAGTTCCCACTGGTACATTTTTGGGAAATTTTCGGCAAAGTCTTTCAGAGTTTGTTCAAATGCGGGTCTCAGATAAGGTAACTTGGAATGACAAACTGCAAACCGACAAGACACCGTAAATATTTCATTGCATCAAAGCTGCATCTCACAGAATAAGGTCTTCAAATTACCTGTCGGGAATAAATGATGGAGCTGATGGTTCCCGAATGTCACAAGAATGATCCAACTATTCTCATGCAATTCTCCGGCCCTGTCCCTCGTCGCGTCGAGTTGACAGAGTCTTTAATAAAATTATTTTTACAAAGTAATTTAATATTAAATTGAATGTACTCTATTAAATGGATCAACTTTTGTCAAGAGCGTTCATTGGAATTTCATACCCGAAATCTGGATCTGGTCTCGCCTCGTCTCCGTCATGGAATCTATAAATGTCGTTATTGATAATGAGCCATTTAAAAAAATTACAAGGGAAATTTCGCAACAAATTATATCAATCATCATAACTAGTTCCCTATGTTCCTGATTAAAAATGCAACTAGGAAAATGTCGTGTCCATTAGAGAAATAGCCTTCAATTAAAATAAGCATATGTTGGATAGGTTATGTTTTTCATTATTGTAACGTTCACTCACATTTCAGGGTGATGATGGGCAGCGGTTGAGCCAATCTCTAGGAATACAAAGGACGAGATGGTGTGGATGAGAATCCATGAACCAATTCCACTCTGAAAAAATCCCAAAAACAACACGCTATGGATAATAAAACGGGTTAACAATGTAAAAACCTTCGTGTAACAACAATATTAGCACATTATTTTAGAACCTGACCGATATACCATAAAAACTTAAATAACTCCCCAGGGGGACTTGTTTCGGTAGTATCAATGCTTACCTGAATACTCGGAGCAACTAAACAGAGCAGAGCAAGTTCCGCAAAAACGATCCCATTAGCACCTCTCCATTTCTGATTCCCCTTTGTCACGTTATACAATCGCTTCATAATGTCAAGCCAGAATCCGATGAAAAACAGCAAGTGACCATAGATTCTTGGCCCGTATTTCATTATCATGGTTTTTGGTCGATTTGGTAAGAACTCATACGCAGGGAACAAGAATAGCTCAATGTCCTGAGAAATGCAATTAGAAAGGCCTGAGTCATGACTTTTCCCACATTTCTTTCATTGATTATGGAACAAAGCAGGTGGATCATTACTTAATTAATTGGTAATTAAAAATTAACTAACCATGAGTGTATTAGGGAAGAGATGATGACTCAACGAATGTGCGATTCTCCATTCATAGGAGGAAAGGAGACCCAAATCGAAGTAATACCTTCTCCAGATGTCCCCCATATGGAAAAAGTTATGAGCTCCGATAAGAGAAAATGCAAGCATAACTCCGGCCATAATTTTGAGCAACGTTACGTCCATCCATGTTCCTAGGAACGCTAGGACAATGAAACTGGAAACCATCGAATCCTGCATAAGTAGCAATGTCCTTGTCGACGACGTTCCATGTTCCTTTAAGGATTTCATGCAAAAAACGGATAAAAATTGATATATTATTCTAAATTCCAATAACCGGGTGAAATATGCTTTTAGATTAGAGAAATAAAAGAATTTTCAACCTTCATGATCGGCTCGATCCGCCGTTTCAGCGTTTTGAAAAACCCATCATTTTTAAACGTATAGGGCGATATTCGAGGTGCCTTTGCATCGGAGACGAAGTACTTGGCTAATGTGGTTTCCACCAAATTCACATTCACCACGTGGCTGGTTTCAAAGGCTTCCGTGATATCCGTCCCTTGGGTGATTTCAAGCCATTCTGCCCCACCGGGATGACGGGGAATGAATGGGGTGAGGTCGTAGAGCTTATCGTAAACCCTCCATAGGTTTCCGATATCGTCGTCTATTCGTTTTCCTGGAGTATTTAAGTTCAAAATGTTTTAGAGAATTTTTAACCTTTTTTTAATTTAAAAATGGAGACACAACAGTACCTGCCATCCAGTTCTCGGCAGTCCGGAAGGGCAGTCCCCGACCCGTAGGATATTTCCATATCCCTGGGAAAGTTGAGGGGAGTTCCTCAGGGTTAGAGCTTATTTCACTCTCGTCTCTTGGTTTTGGTGCCATGATGAATTAGCTGCCAATTTCTTGCTTTTACAGTCGAAGGTGCAAATGAGACTTGATACTGCTTAAAATCGGGAGTGAATCTACGTATTTCTCGATGAAGGGCTTACAGTACAATGAAATTCTATTTCAGATCCAGCCTGCTAAGAATCTGGTTCTCCAGGTTTGTAGTCGATTCGCGTGTGCAGTTGATAATTGTGATAATTGTGGATTAAAAAAAATCCTCTCGTGTTAAATGAATGTGATTAAGTGAAGGTCATAATTATATGCGGACAATAAGATCATAAAAGGCAGGAGTGTATATAAACTTATATATGGATGTCTTTAGTGAATTTTTAAAATGCAATGATAATATTGACGTATCAGCAAATGATAATGAAGCTCATAAAATATATTCCATAGAATTACATTGCTTTTATATAAGCTAATATTATACAATCTCATCAGAATAATTCCAAGCGCTAATCCTGACCATATTCTTTACATGTGGAGGAGATTCGGTTATCAAAGCATTACATTTTTATCCGACCTTATGCTATAAAATTACTGTTTACACATGATGGTACAGAGTAACACAAGTCTGTTTTGAAGGATTAACAGAGATGTAGAAAAAGTTATTGAATTCTGGTTTGTAGAAGAGGAGGTCCTTCTTGCTATCGGCATCTCCAAGCCCCGAACCTGATCCATAAATGTCATTTTTGGCAGAGTGGATCCTATAAACTGAGGATGCAATTTCATGGCCCTGACCCTCCACTTGAGATAATGTAACCGAAACGATGTCCTTGTAGAGTCCCTTTGTCGCCTCGATGTAGGGATGAACAGAGTCTTCGTATTGACACAAGGAGCCCCCGAGGACCAAATGACCGAATAATCGAAACAGGAGCTCGTCCCTTTCTTCTGAAGTGAAGAGGGACCCTAGACCGTCTTCGTCCTCCTGGTCATCTCCGTCTTTCATTAAGATTAACTGTGGATAAGCATTATAATTATTTTAATGGTCAATTTGCATAAATTTTAGCTGTTTTTGCGAGATTTTTAAGGCGACCTTTCTCAACTTATCCCCTATTTCAATTTCCGTGAGGGGTTGCCCAAGGGATGACCCCTCAGCTTCTGGAGTAAAATACTCTGGCAGGCACTTCATTATGGCCCCGGATTTTCGAACAACTCGATCACCTTCAAATAACTTGTCGAATACTTCCATAGACGTCAAGGTGCATTTTATCTCGCTCATTTGGATTTGCTCTGCAGGAATCCCTGTATCAAAAATATAAGGAATGATTGAAACATTAAAATAAAAATCATTGGATGTTATTCTGGACTCGCTCCAGGGATAAACCGGTTGTTCTAGGAAGAGATCCTAAAGCTAACACGCTATGGTCGAAAGAAGTAACTTTCATAGTCGTTCTTATCTGAAATAGACACTGGAATACTGGAATAATTAACTCTCGCACAATGCCCCAAATTTAACGAAAATATTGTAAAAGCCCTATACACGTTTCCTTCTTTAGTAATTAATTTAAGTCCATTAAACTACAAGATGTATTTTTTCAGCTCGCCAAGTGTCACTCAACGTCTTATTAGCCTCTTCTCAGAATGCATTGCTTTTGTTTATATTGTTTCAGTTTTGCAATGCCCATGCCCTACGAAAGACCGAAACCTTTGAGGATTTCGAATCGACTGGTATATAATATTAGATTTTAGATTTTAAAGAAAAATCCGTGTTTGTTCTATTCATTTTTTAGAACAACACTCGCATTTTTTCTTCTCCATTTTTAAATTACTGATACCAATTTACCAACCAATGGGTCCAAATCGATGATCTATAGTAGCTCGCTCCAGTGTGGACGTTACTGCCGGCGAAGACAGAAAATCCTAGAGATTGAAAACAGATCCAAATTCCATCACTACATTATTTGTGGATTTCGCAATAATAACCCAACATATCGGCATAAATCATAGTATCGACAATTACAAAGAATCTCGGACCTGAATGAACTCTTCATGCAAATAAGTCTTGAAGGGTCGGCTAAAAGAGAAAGCCTGGATCCGTAGTCCATCAATCATGGACCATTTTTTAAGATTATCCCGAATCCCAGGATCTTCAAAGCCTGAGAACTTTGCTTTCGGAAGATGTTGAAATCCATACAGTCCTCCAAATTCCATATCCTAATCTTCGATAAGGCTTCACAATAGCAACAATATTGAGATGAGATTATCGATTATAACTATAATACCTTTCTTGTGTACTTAATTTTTTAAGATCTATCGTTTTGAAAAACCCCGAAATGTACGGTTCAATTGGTCTGTGAAAAATGAGAATGTGTAAAATATGAAATTTTTCAAAAGCAAGCAAAACAGCCCCGTTTTCATGAAAGAATAGATCTGTCTTTTTCCAAACCGAAAAAGTTTGATCGATGGATCGCAATTTGCATTTCGTCATTCGTCTCGCACAAGGCCCTAAATCTATAGCGACAAGATTCCAATGAGGTTGGATCATTTGCCTTTACATTTTTCTCCTCACTTTTCCGGGACCAGTTGAAAAATTACTTTCTTCGGACTGCCCCCTCCAAAAAATTTGGGGGTGGTGTCAAAATTTAGAAAAATCTCTAGGGAATATCCTAACGTTTTGGATTTGCCAAAATTCGGCAAGAGTGGCCCGTGGGCATTTTTTGATAGTTGCCAAGGGGGGGTCCCTATTTTCCCTATGTTACCTATAATCTAAAATAACAAGTCCCGGAAAAAGTGGGAGAATATTTTAAAGGCAAATGATCCAACCTCATTGGAATCTTGTCGCTATAGATTTAGGGCCTTGGTCTCGCATTTTTTATCAGAAATTTTTTCATAGCAACATCAAAATCATAGCTTCTTGAACTGCCGACTGCTGACTGGCCACTGAGGTAATTCGTCCATAAAATGACCATGATCTTTTTGATATTCAAACTCAATATTTATGTGTGTAGACATCTTTACTATATTATTCAAGTTTATGATAGACATACATAGGAATAAATAGAAGTTATTCCATGCTGCCACGCAGCATGTACTGCAGTATTAACAAAAAATAAAAATTAAATTAGTTAGAGTAACTCCAACAGATAAACACTGTTATAATTAAATATGCTTTTTAATAAATAGGGAGTCTCAGTCTCCCCAGCCGTGCTCTTCTTGCACGCACAATTCCAGCCTATACAGCGGTAGATAGGGAGTCGCAAGTCTCCCCAGCCGTCCTCCCGCACTCACAACTAGAGCCTATACTGCGGTAGATTGGGAGTCGTAAGTCACCCCAGCCCTTCTTCCGCAAGCACAACTCCAGCATACGTCGGAATTACGTCCCATGCATATCATAATCATACATTACTATTTGATAAGCTCAGCTCATGTCATGAAATATTCATTTGAAGGGCAAGAAATGTTTCAAAATTCGAATACGATTTACCAGTCAAGAATTCCTGCCTATAATCCGCTAAAACTGCTAATGTAAATGTATTTTAATAACAATTTTTTTTCTAGGAGTCCTGCAAAAAATGGCAAGGATTTTTTGGCAAGAAATGTTGACAATTTTGCCCATGGTTCTATGACGACGTTGAGAAAGACATCTTGTGTGGTTCGGGCGGAGGCTTCCATTCTACTCTGGAGATAGGCTACTTACTCCATTCGAACTAGACCATCCATAGTGCATATTTAGGCAGGAATAGGCCAGCATATTCAACATTTCTACGGAGGATCGGATCGAATTTATTTATTTTTTGTTCCCTAAATTTGAAGTAAATTTTGAAAAAGGACAAAAGACAACAATATGACTATTTTTAACCGAAGCGGTGCTGATGTAAGTAATTTCAAATTCATAGTTTTAAAACACTAAAGCTAAAGGAATGTAAAATTGTAGCAGTGTGGATTGCATTTTGCATTGCATGAATGACAAATGATGACCCGAACGAAGATCATGAAATGAATCAAATACAAAATATGAAATACAAACTATCAAATATTTGTGCATTGCACATTCACATTGCACATTCATTGATTCATTGCAAGTGTAACGCATTTTTTTTCGTCAAGTCATTGTCATTCACGTCACAGCACGTTTGATGTGTGACGACTACATACGTACCACGTACGAGGTACGACCAAAGCCAAAAGCAATTGCAATGATAGACGTAACGTCAAACGTTGAACATTGAATTGATGTCGTCAATGATAATGATGTCAATGTACAATGAAATGATATTCAATATTTGTCGAATTCTAATTGATTTGGAACGTTTAATTTGAATGAATTCATTTCATTAATTTGGAATTGTGCCTTGCAGATAGCAAAATGTCTCTCGAGGCGAATTCACACGAACAGGAGGCTGGCGGCAGCAGCGATGTCAAAATTCGACCCTGATGTCAATCTTCCATACCCCAAGCTTAAGAAGAATCTTGACGTTGTCAAGAAGCGACTGAACCGACCCTTGACGTTGTCGGAAAAAATTCTTTATTCTCATCTTGAGGATGCTCAAGGTGTGTGAATTTGTCCAAAAAGTTTCTAATCCTCGTGTTTGGCGTTTGTATTTTTTTAGTGTATGATTTCAACGGTTTATGCTGACATTCAACATTGCTGTAATTTGTAATTTGAATTTGATTACAGGCCAGGATATTGAAAGAGGTGTTTCCTACTTGAGGTTACGACCTGACCGAGTTGCTATGCAAGATGCCACCGCACAAATGGCTATGCTGCAGTTCATTTCCTCCGGACTTCCCCGGGTAGCTGTACCTTCAACGATTCATTGTGATCATTTAATTGAGGCTAAGGACGGTGGAGTCAAAGACTTGGCGAGGGCAAAGAGCACAAATAAAGAGGTTTATGACTTTTTGGCTTCTGCTGGTGCTAAATATGGGGTGGGATTCTGGAAACCCGGAAGTGGAATTATTCACCAAATCATTTTGGAAAATTACGGATTTCCTGGGCTTCTTATGATTGGTATGCTGGAATTTTTTTAATTGATTTGTTTTGTTCCTAAAAGGGAAAATCATTTTTTATTTTGACAAGGAGAAAGGATAACCATAACGTAATAGTGAATAGCGACAATCATTCAGAAAAATTGGCATGTGTATTGGTAATGGATTTAACGAAGGCCATCAACTTCCATTCAAAAACTGTTTTGATTATCATGTTGCATTACACGTCATTTGGTGTAGTCTAAATAAACATTGCCAATGTCCAGAGGTCAATAGTGTGAGCAAAGATCATTGGGCAGTTTAAATTAATATAGCTTATGGCTTATATTAATTGCCTAAACTAAAACCTATATTTATAATTTATATTGAACTTCTTGGTTCAAACTTCAGAGTTCTTGGAAGGAGGTTGCGATTAGTTAATGGGCTCGTGATTAGGACTTTTGGACTGCACTGTTAAAAACGTAAGGTTTTCAGCTCGTTGTGCTTGCAAAACGGACATTGATTTTTATTATTCATAATTCATGGTCAGTGCTTTGCTCGATAATTGTTTTGCATTTCTATTATCAATTTATTATGAGTATGCCCATGCCGTTGTGTTAACTGATGTGATAACGGATCAAACTGAGACACGTAAATACTCCCGATATTTCAACGTTCACATTACATAATTATGGATTGTTATTATTTAGATGAGCTATTTACATTCGACATATAGATAAGATTATTTAAATTGATTTTTATTACTCCAGAACTCCAGACCTAATCGCCAAGTATTTATAAGTGAAATGCATCATTATTTGAGTAGACTATCTATACTACATCTAGACATCTAGTTAATCCTGCCTTGGTACGCCATTTAGAATCGAAATGCGTGTTCTCCGTGCATATTATATTTTCATTATGGAGTTTAGTTTTCTTCAGTATATATTACAACTATTATAAGTATAACTTATTGGCAGTAATCCCAGAAACATTCATCAGCAAGACATCTTAGCCTTAGCTATCCTTATTTTCCAAAGGCATCAAAGCCAAACTTGAGCCATTTTAGTTCATAATGCAGCTTTTGGCATGTCCTTGCAAATCATAGGCAGATGCCCGATATACTAACGCTACATGTACATATTGCTATTGCATATAGTCTCTTTTAAGTTACTATATATTTATGCAATAATGATAATATAATATTATAGAAATACAATATTGTATTTCTCCACGACATCATGCACATTTATACCTGATTAATTCTAATTTACTTTACATGTAAATTATGCGATGGAAAAAATCGTAATAGTTTATCAGACAATGTTGATTTTATTTTAATTGTTCTTGATTTTTACTATGATTTGAAAAGATGGAACCTTTAGTTAATTTTTTGAACTTCTGTAATTGTAGGTACCGACTCTCACACTCCTAATGGAGGGGGGCTTGGAGGGCTATGCATTGGTGTCGGCGGGGCTGATGCCGTTGATGTGATGGCTGACATCCCATGGGAACTTAAGTGCCCCAAAGTCATCGGAGTTAACCTTACTGGCAAGCTCTCTGGGTGGACTTCACCAAAAGATGTGATTCTGAAGGTTGCTGGCATCCTGTCCGTGAAAGGTATGGACCGTGGTGTCATGTTTAGTATTATGAGATGAAAATATTGGATCTAGGGTCGATGTTTCCAGATTTTTAAATCTTAATGGTATTGTACAGGTGGAACTGGTGCAATCGTTGAGTACATTGGACCCGGAGTTGATTCTATTAGCTGTACCGGTATGGCAACTATTTGCAACATGGGTGCCGAAATTGGAGCAACCACGTCTGTATTCCCGTATGGCTCAAGCATGAGGAGATACCTGGAAGCAACCGGTATGAAAAGTTCATATCTATCTATTCATTCTATTCTATGCATTGTTATTTTTTTTATCGTTCATTTATTATTCATTTTAATTTTTCGAATATGATTAGGTCGTTCTGGAATCGCCAAGGAAGCTGATCAATCAATGGATCTTCTTGTACCTGACAAAGGAGCTCCTTACGACAGAATGGTCGAAATTAATTTAAGCGAGTTGGAACCGCATGTCAATGGGCCTTTCACTCCTGATTTGGCTCATCCCATTAGTAAACTGGGGGAAAAGTAAGTTATTAACTTGTTCATTTAGATCCCAATGCTAAACAAAATCACAGGTTAATTCATAGTTTTTATTAAAATTGATAATTACAGTGCCAAAAAAGCTGGCTGGCCCATGAACATCAAAGCCAGTTTAATTGGAAGCTGTACTAATTCCTCATACGAGGATATGGGCCGTGTCGCTTCTATAGCCCGTGAAGCCATGAAGCATGGTCTTAAGGTATTGTAGCATTAGCAGACAGTCTTTAAAATGGTTGTGATTCAATGTTACAATCATATTAATTGTGTTAATTTGTCGTTAGTCTAAAATGGAATTCCATATAACACCGGGTTCAGAACAAATCAGAGCAACGATTGAGCGAGATGGAATTGCTGAAACATTGAGGGAGTTCGGTGGAACTGTTCTTGCAAACGCCTGTGGTCCATGTATCGGACAATGGGCTCGGCATGACGTAAAGAAAGGAGACAAAAACACCATCGTTACCTCATACAACCGTAATTTCACAGGAAGAAATGACGCCAATCCTGCCACCCATTGTTTTGTTACGTCACCAGAGCTTGTAGCTGCATTGGCTCTTGCTGGTACCCTTGACTTCGACCCTAGAACTCAGACTCTAAAAACGCCAAGTGGAAAAGAAATCAAATTATCTGAACCTAACGCGGATGAACTTCCTTCAAGAGGATTTGACGCTGGCGAGGACACGTACCAAGCACCCCCTGGCAGTTCTAGTGGTCTTAATGTGATAGTTGATCCTAAATCTGACCGTCTTCAGCTGCTGGAACCTTTCCCAAAATGGGATGGAAAGGACCTTGAAGATCTCTTGATTTTGATGAAAATTAAAGGAAAATGTACAACGGATCACATTTCTGCTGCGGGACCGTGGCTTAAATACCGAGGACATTTAGATAACATTTCAAATAATATGTTTATTGGGTAAGCGTCGACATCTATAGATAATTATGTTTGTATGAGATCGTAGTATTTCTGCATTTATAAATAAATTGACTTGTTTAGGGCTATCAATATTGAAAACGAAACGGCGAACAAGATCAAAAACGTACTGACAAGCGAATGGGGTGGTGTTCCTGATGTAGCGAGACATTATAAAAGTATGCCTATTACCGAACCGATTTTAACGTAATTGATAATTTATATATAAGTATCGGTTTAACGCAATTTGTTGTTAAAATTAGGTCAAGGCAAAGGATGGGTAGCAATCGGAGACGACAATTATGGTGAGGGAAGCAGCCGAGAACATGCCGCCTTGGAGCCAAGGTAAATTTAAATTATCAAAAGATTACAACGATTGTCGATCAAATCATTCCAAGCTTTAAAGTATGTTGATTTTGTAAAATATATTTTCAGACATCTTGGGGCCCGTGCTATCATCGTTAAAAGTTTTGCTCGAATCCACGAAACAAATCTAAAGAAACAGGGTCTGCTTCCTTTGACGTTCGCTAATCCTAGCGGTAAGCTATATTTAGTTGTTGACGTATTGAAATATTTCGCAGATTTAATGATTGGAGCCGGCAAAATTATCAAATTTCCAAATATTTTTATTTCCAGATTACGACAAAATTAATCCTGGTGACAAAATTAGTTTGGTTGGACTTGCAAAGTTAGCTCCTGGCAAACCAGTTGACTGTATTATCAAGCACTCTGACGGAAAACAGACCCAAATTAAATTGAATCATTCGTGTAATGACGGACAAATCGAATGGTTCAAAGCCGGTTCTGCATTGAACTTCATGAAATTAAAGAAAGCTTAAGTTGAACCGTTCTTTTGTTTTGCGGAGAAAAAAATAATGAACAAACAAAATATATTGTGAAAGTACAGAAACCACCTGTATTGTATGAGTATGGGTGATCTAGATTATCTTCTTCTAAGTCTAAATATGTTCAGTCAGGCATACGTAGATCAACACAGGATATAAATGCAAACAAATGTTATTTAGTTCTAGAGTTCGCGTTAGTTAAATTAGATAATTTATTGGAAAACATTGTTCTTTCAGAAATTGAAGGTATATGAACAATGACTGTCAATCCTCCAGCTTATTTATTCTAGTCTTATTTTAGAAGAACAAATTGGAAGATTAGTTTTTTTTTGTCTCGTCCTATCTTGCCTGCAGACTGCAGCCGGTTAAAAATATTATGTATTATCATTATTGTCTTCGAAAAGATGATGGAGGATGGTTAATAAAGAAAATATTATAACCTGCTGATCTGATCCATGATTTGCTGATCTCTCAAGTTTCGAAACCATTCGTCATAATTGCTCCGGCATTCAAAGTTGTGATTTTGAATAGTTTGGGTGGAGCTTATCGATGTCGCAAGGATAAAAAATGTTTGCGAATTTGAGAAAAACATCGATGTATCGATCAGTTCAGTCATCGTCGATAAGTTGGGCATTGATAGATAAGATTCTCACAGTGCCCCAACCTGGAGAAAAAGGAGTTTATGCGTGGGTTTTGCGAAGTTGCCTCTCTTGACTTTTCTTATGTGTCTCTCTGCTTGCTTGCGTGTGGGAACTTTGCAGAATCGACAACCAACAACAACTGCATTCATTTCATTGCATATAGTGTATAGGAACAAGAACAAGAAAGATTTGATTTGTAATTAATTTGTCGGCTATTTTAAAACCCAAAATTGCAAGTGGAACTGATTCATAATTCAATTACAAATTAACTTGGACTTTGGAGGAAGGAAGACGGTCCTTAAATTTAATAGGACTTGTTGTGGCTTGTGGCTTGAGAACCGGATCGTAAATCCTAATCAAATCCCGGTGTTTTTCTTCTGATTTATGATTTTGGATTAAATTGGATTTACAAAATTGTGAATTGCAAATCGAAATTCAAAAATGCAACTACAAGTGAAGCTTAACTTGTTAAAAATTTAAATTTTGAGACCTCATTCACCGATACATCATATGTCATACATCACATTTTGAGATTTGAGATTTTGACATTTCATATTCAATATTGATGTAGCACATATATTGACATAATTCATTTTAAATTGAATACTATTTCATATTTCATGTCAGAAAATCAAAGAACTACGTTTTTGGTTTTATAAGTTTACTAGAGGTGGCAAGTCGTAAAGTCTTGCTCGGATTTGCTTGGACATGACGGGAGTGTTATTTCAAGCGTTGAATACAGTTAAAAATTACCTCGTTCATAGTTTTGCACCAGGGGCTGAGCGAGGTCGGCCAGACGCTCAGGACTTTGGTGGTGGTGAAGGGAACGAAGGCGACCAGAGGCAACGTCAACTGGGGCGACCTTTGGTATCGTCGAGGTTCTTTCCTTTCGGGACAAGAGGGGATTCAGGAAGTCGAAAGCGGCCGGCGGAGCGTCTTATTGAGTAAGTGTGAAGTGGGATAATGTGTCCAATGTGCAATGGCTTAAAAGTTAAAATCAATTTCCATCGTAATCAGTCAGTAAATGCTATAATAATGAAATACTAATTGCATGATTGCAGGTTCGAGTTAGAAATTACTGACGACGAGGACGAGGAAGTATATTCGACCCGGGATAATAATCTGGGACACTATAATAAAAGAATTAATTCAACGAAACGATTTCGACCACTCGAAGAAGAATCCAAAGAAGATAACATGACAGAACCGAATAGAAGAATTGTGACACGAGGCTCTGGAATATCTCCATGCATCCAAGGTCTTGCCAAACAACCATGGCAGTTTAATTTCAGATCAAAAAAGTCTTTTAAGCGTAAAGAGCTTCATAGTGAACGTGGTGCCACCGCTTCTGTTGAGTTGCTCCGCGGTATGCTTATTAATGCGCTTATACACTTATAAGAGTATCGTTTTTTTTACTTTTTGATTTAATTGACAACCAAGTGTGGCTTTGTAGTGACTCAGTTCAGTTGCCATTTTTGTGTTTAATTACGTAGAACTAAAATATTTTTGAATTTTGATTTTATTTAAAAAATGTTTAGGTTCTTTACTTAAAGATGTTGTACCGTCCACTTCAAAATCGGTAAGACAAAACCCTGCGCAATCATCTGATGAACATCATTATTCCGTGGAAGCAAACACACATCAGCCTTCAAGTATGGAATCGACGCTCACAGATTTGAGAAATTTTCAGTTCAGCAAGCCGGCTACCGTTCAGGTTAGACTGTAAAACTCCATTAATTTTTTTAACACCGCAAAAAATAGATAGTACATAAATACCGTTTAAATATTATTAAATTTTTGTAACAAACCTGATTTTTTTATAATTAAAATTTAAAATGATTTTCTTATCCTTAGACGAAAGATATTGAAGTGGTTACATTGGATGAAGATAGTGATGACAGTAAACGGAAAGGCATGGCCAAAGTGGCAGTACCATCTCATTCAGGCAAAATTTATGAGTTCCGGAAGACAGTGAAATCGCCAATGAAATCGAAAAAGCATACCAAGCCTTTCTCAAACTTTATTAGTTGCTTGGGGCGAAAATCTGTGGATCCTATGAACAGTGTATGTAAATATTAAGCATATTGATACTGATCCGAGGGTATGGATATAGGTATATAAGGTTCTTACTTCTGAATTCCATAAAATGCATAAGGTTTTGATAATTCAACAGACAATCAGACTGGAAGAGAGAAACAAGTACGCTGAGCTAATTAAGAAATTCAACGATCTGAAGCAACCGTAAGTGGTCCATTATTGCTGTCTGTATATTGGAGTTAATTGAGTTCCATTCAGTACTAAGTATTCGAACTCAAATATATGGTTTATCATCGAAATAGTAACTAATCAATTACTGTTTTTGAACGTAAGATTTGGATACAAAAATTCGGCACTGCAAAAATCTAAACTTAATATGGATGATGTTCAAGCTCTATACCAGAAATTCCCTGCAGGAAAATCCAGCCCACAAGTTACATTTCGATCCAGATTTGACTCAAGTTTTAATTCACCACTATCCTCTTCGACTCCTAAACTTACCGATAGGATTGCACTTGAAAAGAGTAGACTCTTTTCTACTCCTTTTGTGCCAAAAACCTTAGCTTTACCAGTGAAGCCGCCAGTAATAAATCTTGAAGACGAATACAAAGATAAGCCTGTTAATGGAGAGTCTCATTCATCGTCTACTTCAATTGAAGGATCTAGTGTCGACGCTGATCTACCAGCTCATGCGAGCTTTGTCGACCTGGAGGATGCTTTAAATTCCAGTTTAGCTCCATTGTCAGACAGGCAAGATTCTGAAAAGAGAGATGACGAATTAGAGATGATGTCCAATACTTCAAGCAGACCAGATAGTGACATTGCAATATTGTCGGAATCTATTTTAAATAAATACAAGGGTAGAAGACTGAATAGCTTAGCATTGGAACAGAATTTATCACCATATGTCAATAAAGGATGGTTAAACGAGCTGTAAGTTTTCGAAATCTTTATATTATCAAGAAATACAACATTGGACCACACTCTTTCTAAAATATCTAATTACTTAATTTTTCCTTTGTTATGATGCGATATTTAAGATCCTCGTCATTTCGAGAAAACCAGAAAGCTCGAGACAAGCAAATCAAAGAACATTTGGAAACTATTGATGTTATTCAAAAAGAGTCCACTCTGGAAACCGATTTGAGGGAACGCATGAGAAAGAAGTTGACTTTAACTGAGATTATAGTTCTAGAAGAACCTATTCCCGAGTTACCAGATATCACGGATTCTATGAAAGAAGTGATTAACTTAGCTGTAAGTTTCATAATTTCATTACATAGGGCTTATGGATGACACCATCCCATGTCCTAATCAAGCCCAGAAACTATGTCATTCAATTACCAAACTTACCATATATTTTACAGAGGCGACCTGGCAGAGAAAATGACGTTTTGGCTACAGTCTTCAACATCGACGTTACTCGGGGTGATATAAAAACTCTCGCTCCTTGTAAATGGTTGAATGATAATGTAAGCATTATCTAAACGTTGTTGTTAATATACAAACTACAATAATTTCTTGATAAATTATTTATGATTTACGTGGTTTAATTAGGTCATCAACATTTATATGGAATTGATAGCCAATAGGAGCAAAGAAACTAGTTCATATCCCAAAGTACATGTGTTCACCACATTTTTCTATCCAAAGTTACTGAAGGAAGGTTATTCTAACACCCTTAAACGTTGGACTCGGAAGGTACACTTTTCTTGGATTTGTAGTATTGCTACACTTGAACGTTTTACTTTTGACAGTAGTGTCAAGCTCCCCATCAATAATTTGTAATTTCATTTAAATTTTAGGTTGATGTATTTGCAAACGATCTTCTGATTTTCCCCATTCACTTGGGCCTCCACTGGTGTTTAGCGTGCGCCGATTTTCGGGTCAAGACCTTGAAGTATTACGATTCTTTAGGAGGAAGGAATGAAAAATGTCTTTACGTAAGTCGTAATTTATGATAATGTTTTCTTAAAATGTAAATTCCAATTAGGATTCACTGATATATTTTTATCCACAGGCCCTCTTAAACTATTTGGCAAACGAAATGAAAGAGCGTAAAGGAGAAATTCTTGAAAAGAGCGATTGGGAACTTGAAAATGTTGAGGATATCCCGATGCAGCAAAATGGAAGTGATTGCGGCGTATTCTCGTGCAAGTTTGCGGAATATTTATCCAGGGATTCAAAACTGACGTTTCTGCAAGAGAATATGAATTATTATCGCGAAAGAATGATCTATGAAATCATTAAAAAAGACTTACTTCATCCGTAATTTATATAGGTGTTGTATCAAAGTAGGTAATTATTAAATATACATTATACAATGACCTGATATTTTGCTAAAAATGTCCGTATCGGATTTACCTGTACCACTGCAAAGTAATTTTATACTGGTCTAGAGTTTTGCAGTAGAAAAGCCAATTCCTGTGGCTTCGAACGTGTCCGTATGATTAATTAGGTACATCGAGTAATTAATAATGAAATAAATTATAAGGATAACATGAAGACTCGATGTTCGAGTACCATGTTAAAATAAGGTGTCGGTTGTTTGTGCAGTGTTGTCTGCGATAAGCCTCTCAGTCATTAGTGAATTTTACAAAAGAACAAATAGCTTGATACATTAAGTTTCCGTCGTTTCGGAGCTATGATTTGCGGTGTACTATCATATGAATAGTACAACGACATGGGATATAATATATAATCTCCGTTGGATTAGCCAACATTATTAAGAGCATGTAAATTGTCAATTATTGTTTAAAAAACAAAATATGACTTTTGACTGGTCTTACATTTTTTCTTTCAGAATCGATCAGTGATGCTGGTGGAGAGAGCTTTAATATCATCTTGGCTAACAGCCCAAAAAAAATCCTAAAGCCTAAACACCTTAATTTATCTAAATAATCTCCCACAACAAAGCTCCTTAAAAAACCAGGCTACCAAGCTAACTCAAACGGTTTTTCCACCAGCATCAGTATGCTTTATCATAGGTTTTGACACTTTTGACCCGCAGCCGCCGAAGGTAGCCAATAATATTGAAAACATACCTTTACTTTTATTGGACTAATTCAATATCATCATTTATTTATTCTACAACAACCAAAGTAATGTAATAAAATGGTTTCAATTCAAATGATCATGATGGCTTCGAGTTCTCATTTATTGTCAGTACGAAATAGTACGAATACGAAATCCATTTGTACCAAATTGCACCAAATTGTACCCATCCATCCAAAAAGTAAGAGATGACATGTACTTTTAAATATTAACAAAGTTAATGATGCTATTGCTATTCAATGGTAATTCATGTGTTGATGGACACGCGAATAAGCAGTCACCAATAATTGTCATACGAAATCGACATTTTGAAGAAGGGGAATATCCTAAAAGATGGAAATTGTGCTTAAAAGCGGCACACATTTATTAGTATACAATCCTTATAGTTAAGGTCAATTATTCAATTTGGGCATTCTGTATATAGAGTGGACCCTATACCTATCGTGTTAAACCTAAGAGATCATATAGAGTGATGCTCCTCCGGGTCTCCGGACCCGGAGGAGCTAAGAGATGTGTGTGAAAGAGAAGCGGACTGGGATTCCCTATACTCACCATAGTCACCATCCATGTTAAGCATCAGGATGTGTGTGACAGAGAAGTGGACGGGATTCCCTATACTGCACCATGTTAAACTCCGTGTGAGAGAGGAGAGGACTGGATTCCCTATACTCACCGTGTTAAACTCCGTGTGAGAGTAGAGGATGCGATGCCCAATACTCACCGTGTTAAACTCCGCGAGTTGTCTGTGTGAGAGAGGAGAGGACTGGATTCCCTATACTGCACCATGTTAAACTCCGCGACTTGTCTGTGTGAGAGAGGAGAGAGAGGAGAGGACTGGATTCCCTATACTGTACCATGTTAAACTCCGCGAGCTGTCCGTGTGAGAGAGAAGAGGACTGGATTCCCTATACTGCACCATGTTAAACTCCGCGACTTGTCTGTGAGAGAGAGGAGAGGACTGGATTCCCTATACTGCACCATGTTAAACTCCGCGAGTTGTCTGTGTGAGAGAGGAGAGGACTGGATTCCCTATACTGCACCATGTTAAACTCCGCGACTTGTCTGTGTGAGAGAGGAGAGGACTGGATTCCCTATACTCACCGTGTTAAACTCCGTGTGAGAGAGGAGAGGACGCGATGCCCTATACTCACTTTGGTAAACTCCGCGTGAGAGAGGGAGGACCAGAGGAGACCGGGCCTTGGGTTTCCCCATGCCCCATATATATCGCAATATACACGTACGTACTTTGGTACACAGTTTAGAACATTTAGCTTTTAAAGTACCATTAATTTAATTGACATTTATCTGGCTCTGGCATTTCAGAATCGCAATAAGTAAATCATTAGTATTTTTAGTATGTCTTGCAAATCAAAGTACTACTTTTTTAGTATTTTGACTTTTGAGTCTTCTCGTTCTCGTTTGAGTGAGATTGGAATTCCATGCATAAGAAATGCACGCATGCGATGGAAGGGAAGAGATGAACAAAATTGATCGGTTTTGTTTGTGTTGAGTTTTCGTAATTCCTTGAATATCCTAATACCCAGGTCAGAATTCACTTCACACTATCACAACTTGCACATTGTGCATTGGGTTGTAGTTATATTATTATTACACATTATATTATCCAAGTTGTGTTGTAGTATAGTTGAACTGGACAAAAACTGCAAAGTAGTGCAAGTGCAAACTTTGCAAACTACAATCAACAATCAATGTAAGACTGCAGCCCTTTCTATAGTATTCGCTGGACGGTTTTATTGCATATTGTGTGTTGTGCATTATATTTAAGATTTGTAAAAGCTCGTTTTTGGAATTATTATCATATATATACAATTAAATACAATATAAATTAATTAATGATCTTTCTTTGATCTTCAATCTTAAAAATCTGACATAAACTTTGAAATGAATTGAACTTTGAACTTCAATTCCAGTCCAGCAGAGTCCAACTCACGTTATTCCTTGATTTGTGATTACAATCAACAATAATTTGTAATTCGAAATGGGAATGGAAAATGGAATGGGGGCTGATTGACGTGATTGATATGATCAAATGATGGAGATGGAATAAAAGTACAAAATATACGAAGGGTTTGTCTGTAATAATAATGAATAATTAATTTATTAATTATTATTTTTTAAGCACATAGTCAATAGTACAATAGTTGTAAAAATGTGATATGAATGGGATATTTGTATCTTAACAGGTGTATAATTCACCCTTACCAATAATAATTTGCCATTAGAGGCACTTATACTCGCTTGTGCCATGGCGTCATCAGGAGGTAGCGGCGGAGCGAGCGGTCCATCCTCTTCATGGCGGAATTCTGGGGGCCTAGGGACTTCCGCGGGGTCTGATGGTAGTGGAGGTATTATATTTTGACACAATTAATAGTAGTTGATCATTCTACATTTAACGCTGTAATTATCTTGACTAAACTTGACTTGATCCATGATTTGTTTGATTTAAAATAGGAAGTGAAAGGGTCCATTCAATCATTTCACCAAGTCCAACTTATCCAACAGGACATAACAGTCATCAGCATCATCGAGAACGGGAAAGAGATCGGGATAGTAATCATGAAACAATCTGTAACTTGCTGTCCATGTTGACCATTGGAGTCGATTCCAACCAGCAACATCATTCGTCCTCATCCCCATTCGCCATCGAAGGGAATGTGATGCATGGCCAGACAGCGGATAATCAAAGGATGCTACTCATCAACATGGCCAATTCACCAGAAAGTTGTCTTGCTTTGCGAAGGGCTGGATGTATTCCACTACTGATTGAACTTTTACATCCACCCCAGTCCTCGTCGGATGGAACCCATCAGCCTCCTGAGATTATTAGAGTGAGGGCGGCCAAGGCTCTGAAGAATATTGTCCAGTTTAACCCAGATGAAAAAATGAAAAGGAAAGAGCTTAGAGTTTTGAAACTATTGGAAGGAATTAGACTGTTTAGTGAGGCTGTTAAAGCACTGCTCAAGGTACACAAGCATATGCCATTGGAAGGAAGTCACAAAGCAGCTCAGGGGGCTACAATGGAAAATGTTCAGCATCCCACAGCAAATATAACTACTTTGATGAAACTTTCTTTTGATGAGGAACATCGCAATACAATGTGTCTTTTGGGAGCTATTCACGCTTTGGCCGATCTCATTGTGGTAATTTGTAAATATTCATAATCTTCCATTTTAATATCAAAAGTTAAATTCAGTTTGATTTCTTTCTATTTTTGCAATAGTCTGATCATCTGATTCATGGAAATGATGCTCCAGACTTGAAAGAAGAATGCCTTTTACTAAGACGTTACTCTGGAATGACATTAACAAACTTGACATTTGGGGACGGAACGAATAAATGTAAAATTCAATAAACCTATCATTAATAAAATTGGTATAAATGTACTAAATACACGCATCTAAATGAATTTGTCCGTGATTTAGCTTTACTCTGTGGAATGAAGGAATTTTTGTCTTGTTTGGTTGCCCAGTTGGATTGTGAGAATGAAGATATTTGTCAAGTAACTGCAAGTGTTTTAAGAAATTTGTCTTGGCATGCCGATGGAACATCTAGAGCATCTTTGCGAGATTCGGATGCTGTTCCTAAGTTAACCGTAGCTGCAATTAAGTCATCCAAAGAGTCGACATTAAAAGCGACCCTGAGCGCATTGTGGAACTTGTCAGCTCATTCAGCCGCAAATAAAGTAACACTGCCAAAAATTGCATTTAAGTTTACTCTATTTTATTGACCGAAAATGTTAATAAAAATAATGTGTTCTTTATTAGTCAGCAATCTGCTTGGCGTCTCAAAATGCTCTAGCATTTCTGGTGTCACTTTTGCGTCCTAATAACCCTGTAATGAAGCAGATGAAAACCCCGATGACTATTATTGAAAACGCTGGTGGAATTCTTCGAAACATTTCCTCACAAGTAAGTGGGTCGTCTGAACTGAGGAAGGTTCTGAGGGAAAACCACTGCTTTGAGATACTTCTGGAGCATTTGAAGTCTAGCAGTTTAACAGTTGTTTCCAACGCTTGTGGAACATTGTGGAATCTATCCGGAGGAACGGACTGTGAAGAAGACCAGAGAAAGTTACTTGATTTAAATGCCGTACCGATGCTCAAGAGTTTAGTTTACTCAAAGCACGACCGAATATCACAAGGAGCAAGCTCTGCACTTAGAAATCTTTTGTCTTCAAGATTTGCCAAAGATCATACTCTTCATTTGGACTCTAGACTGACAGCCCAGATATATTCTCCAAGTCCTGGTGATCGAGGAACCTATTTAAGTGATCATAATTTAAAGTCTCCAGGCTCGGACAACGAATTTGATATGGAATTCAATGTTGCACATCAAAATCATCATCACCATCGACATCCTCAACTTCTTCAACAAGAGCCTCCTGCAGCTCATCAACATTCATCATCAGCGGCTGGGAGTTTCTTCCATCGACCAATCTTAAATAACAGCCATAAACCCCTCCCTTTGCACTTCCATAATCATCCGCCATTTCCCCAATCCTCGCCCGGCTTTCGTCATCGACCGTCGACAATAAACTACACTGCGGAATCCGAACCGCTGGATTTAACTATGACGTCAGCAAAGTCTTCGCCAATTCATGTTATTTCAGCCGCCGAGTTCGGTGGCATGGGAAGCCACACTGTACACCATCACCACAGACATGGAGGGACTTCAAACGTTGCTGGAGGATTCTACCGACCGCAGTCTCAAAATCAGACCCACACTTTCCTTAATGCACCAACTATGATTCATCAAGCGGAAACAGTCACCGATGGATCAGGATCTGTAAGGAAGTACAGCTTTCCTGGAGCAAAGTTTAATCAAAGTTGCCCCGAGATTCTTTCTCGGTTTCAACAAAATTTAATCCCAGCCCATCAAAATATTCCTGACTCCAAGCCGCTTGACTACTCTTCTACTTCTGCATCAACATCGTCATCAACTCGAGGTGCCGGTGAAGCTGCTGGTATCTCAAACGACTCAAATGGTGGAGGTGATACCACTTTTAATTACTCGTTGCAATTTACGGAGGTTGAGCCAGACGATGCTAGCTCCCACGTAAATAATGGAAATGGGTCTACATCGAAATCTGAAGATACGGTGAAGACGTATTGTTATGAAGGCACTCCACATAATTTTTCCATTTCAAATTCATGTCAAGACCTGGTACAAGAATTGGAATACGAGAAAGAGGCAGCTGTGGCTTCTAATGGAGTTCAAAGTTCGGAAAACCAATCCAGCAATAACAAATTGCAGTCTATCGATGAAGTGCCAAAGTCATACTATGTCGAAAATACACCAGCAATATTCTCACGCACAAGCTCTTTAAGCTCCATCAACTCGTCGGGAGGTTTAAATGCGGGTGAAAATCAAGCCGAATACGGTGAAGGTTCTGGACAAATGATTCAAGACTCTTCACGACAAGAGAAATCTTCACCTCGTGAAGAGTGTCCTCATATCGTACCGCAACCGATTCCGATGCCTCGAAAAAAATTAATGTCCAACTCGCTTCAACCTCATTCGCATACGCCAAGGGTAACCTTTTCTGCAGAAGAAACACCCCTTATGTTTTCAAGGTGTAGCTCTGTAGCTAGTCTCGATAGTTTAGACGTTGGAATAAATGGTAGTGGACCCGGAGCAGCACAGAAGAATGAGGATGATTTGAGTGATTATAGTAGACGAGCTAGTGAAGTCGTCAGTCCATCCGATTTGCCGGACTCTCCAAGAGCCCTTGCACCTCCAATTAGAATTTACGAGCAAAATAAACCCTTGAAAAATAATGTCGATACCCATCAACCGAGGAAACAGGAGGATGAAGATACGCTAAAGATATTTTCGATGGAGGAGAGAAGTGGCCTTAATAGCTGCCGTAGCCTTAGTCCTTTGACTGTCGATGGAGAAGAACTTCCGGTCATCGGGAAAGGAAAGCTGGATTCAAATAAAGGTATAACTGTTCTAAATAGAGATGTCGACAATAAAACAGCTATAATATCGACGACATGTCCTATGCAACCAAGAAGGAAACCGGAACAAGAGCCTGCATGCTTTTCTAACCAATTAGGAATTGATTCTCAGAAAAATGAAAACGCTCCAAAAGGGCCTATCGCGAAACCCCGAGTATTCCCCGACGATGAATTAAAATATTTTGCTATGGAAGGAACTCCATTCTATGGAGTTTCTAATGCTACTTCATTGAGTGACTTGACCATGGACATTGACGAAAAGGATTTGTCTATCGAAGTGAATCCAAATCCTATGATTGATTCAAAGATCATTGGACTAACTAAAGCGGAATTAAATGCAAATTCCAACAATAAAAAATCGGAGGAACAATTTTCAATACAACTTAAAGAACCTGATTCAAACAGGGTAGAGGATGATCCAATTTACAGCGATGCTCTGCTCCTCGAAAAGTGTATTCGTGTCGGCAAAGCTATGGGAATTCCAAAAAGTCAGTCTGAATTTAGAATTGGAGGGGACTCAAATCGATTAATTAAGAAAGGCGACAGCATATCAAACGGTAATTTAATGTCAGCAAGCCTACAAGAAGCTGATAGCAAAAACAACCAAGATAGCCAATCAGAAGATTTAGATGACCCTGATCTAGCGGCCTTGATAATGATCGGAAGAAATAGGAGTAAAGATAAGGAGAGACTTTCCTTCAAGGGAAAGTCGAGCCGAAAACATGATAGGATTAAACCAGGGCATGCACTTTCATCTTTAAAATCTGAAAATTCAAGCTTATCCTTAACATTAAATCAAGAAAAGTCCGAGAACAAGTCTTTAGAAATGGAAGCCCCAAATCCGATCTTGACAAGGGAAAGTTCTTCTTCGGACAGTGCCAGTGGGAATGTTAACGATAAGTCAGGACCCGAGGAACTCCCTCTTGAAATAAATTCTCCCCACTCCCAATCGAATTCAGAATCAAAATCATTGCAGAGTCCTACCCCACAACCTCGTGGACTACAAAATGTAATCGATATGGATCCAAATCAAATTTCCACAACCTCGCTGGGATCTGAATGGAATGATGAAACTCCAACATTTTCATCACCTATTCCATCAATGAGCATTTCAATGGCGTTCAGACTGGCAGGAAGCGTTGGTGGAGATTCATCTTGCTCGAAGCCTCCCATTCTTGTAAAAGTAGAGAGTGATAAGAAAGAAAAGCAAATCATGAATAACATGAACGCCAGCTCCATATCAGTTTCATTACAACACGAACTTCTGGAGGATATCGATCCTCCATCAATGTTTTCGAATCTTGCATCCTCCATCGATTGTGTCTTGTCACAGAGTCCACAGCTACTTCCAAAGTCCCAATATTCAACTCTCTCCGACAAGTTGAACAAAAAGTGGAAAGCTCTTGCAGATCCTTCAAATGGAAGTACTCACTCCAACCTTAGCGGTCAGAAACCGCCTCCTGATTTCGACTTGGAGAACAGCATGATATCCGTGGCGAGTATTCGATCTGAAATATATGAGTTCTCGACAACAAGTAACAACGATATATTTGAGTCTGCTTTGGAAGAATTTGGAGAACCAGTTGTAACTGGACGACCATCAGGAGATACAAGTCTTGGAGGAAATACTTATACCATATTTCCTCCTGAAAATGTCTTGCAAACTGGGGCGAAATCTACAGATTTGAGTGAGGGAGCAAATACAATAGTAAGCGAAGATTTTACAGATGCAGAAGATATTGAAGATTTTGAAACAGCTCCTGCCGATGACTTGATCGAAGATTTTAATGTGAAACCTGAAAAATCGGACATGGAAAAGGACATATTGATGGATGCGGCCAAACAAACCAGAATAGCCGAAATTGCTTCAGTTACTAATCGCGAAGCTCTTGAACTCATTCAGAAAGATTCCGAAGCTAATAAATATAATTTACAGTCTCCATTAGCTGAGCAGGAATTTGCACCGCTTCCTCCAAAGCCACTGATGGAAGTTCACCCTCTTGATACAAGTTCCAATAAATATAACACGTTTGTTGTGAGGAAAGCTTCCATGTCCCCACGAGCATCACCAAGACAGAAGCGGCGAGAAGATCCAGATCGATATAGAACAAGGACGATAACTCCAATAAATACACCTAAATCAATGTCAGGATTTAGCGATGCAAATGGAAATCCCGACTTGAAGTTCGCTACTTTCAGAGTTGGTGGTCCCAAAGTTATCAAAGCTGCCACAAATCTAAACAATCGGGAATCTGACAGCAGTAATTCACCCTCATCGACACCAGGAAGTAGTCCAAAGGGTATCCGAGGTCGAAGGAAGCCTTTGTACAGCTCGCTGCCTCCAAGTGCAATTGCAAGGAAACGAACCGCACCTCCACCAATTCCTCCCAAGCCAACTCGAGCGGGTTCTCCAGCAAGAAGTACAACTAGCTCCACTGCAGTGTATGTCCGGCCAACTAGGACAACAGAATTAAGAAACGCGGCCAATAATTCTCGCGATAATTCACCTTGTCGAGAAAACCGGTCCAGCAGTAAGAACAGTTCGAATTCAAGTTTAAATCTAATCCATCAGTCCTCCCGATCTGAAGCTGGTAGCTCAGTCAGACCAAAAGTTGCACCTAAACCTCCAGTGAGGACCACGCCCTCAATGGCCACAGGGACACCGAAAGGTTTCGTTGGTTCCACTGCAAGCATGCAAATTAAAGCAAGCAACTCATCCTTTGGTTTCGGTCAACAAGCAAAAATTGGCGACAGCGGTCTCAATGGTAATATGAAGGGCTACAGTACTCTACCAAAATCTAGTAAATTAGGAACAGGGACGGATAGTACCTACTCAACTGAGCGGATTGGCTTCTCCGGTGAAAGCAGAGAAAGTATTCCGGGAAGTGAAAAGTCAAGTAAAAGTGGTATTGGGAAAAATATTACAAATCTTTGGAAGAAAATGGACTTTCGGGGCCACAGCAGCAAGGAAACCGCATTGCCAGTTCCAGTCAATCAGACTCAAACCAGAAATAGTGATGCATCAATTCCCGAAAAGAAAGCATCCTCAACATCTTTGAAATTCAGTAACCTTTTTGGGAGAAAAAACAAGGACAAGTCCAGCTCGAAGCCCTTTCGTGAACCTCCACCTAATCATCAAGATTCTGCAGTTCCTCCTTTTGCTACTGATTCTCCATCTTGTGCATCGGGCGGTGTCTGGGTGAGACGGGATGGAGATAATAAAGTAATTGTTCCGCCATTTAATTATACCCCACCCGGTGGACTGCAAAATGGTGGATCAGCGGACAAGGAAGGACACGCTGGTCTCATCCCGACGGGAATCGTTAATCCCAGTCCATCTACGGAACCCAGCGTTTCGTCTGCCGCTGGTACTAATAACGCTGCGGCAGGGAGTGCCAAAATTACTACCGTTTAGTTTATTAACTTGTAATGTAGTGTAGTAGTGTTGAAACACGAATTACCTGATTTTTTTTATGGCAGGACGATGCCCGATAAATAACGTGAGAGTATTTTTAATATAATTTGACATAACTTTTGTCATAAAATTATGGACATGTATTATTTTTAGCTTTGATATTATCGTATTTTTCGACTCATTTCGATCCGAAACTGTGTTGTGTTTAATGAAGGTATTTATTTATTAAAATGACAACCTAACTTTACAATTACCTTAGTACGTGACGTACCATACGGTATATGCAATTAATTAAAGTGTGGTCATGTAAATGTATACAAATCCGTGTTGATCTTGATATTCAAAATGAAATTATGAACGGCTTAATTACTTGGAAATGAAAAGACTTAACCCTTTTTAGACTTTAAAGATATTTTAACAGATTTAGAAAGTTTTACAACTTTTCTTGGTCTCTGATACCCATAACTAGTGTACGTAACAATGCAACTTCGAATGCATCTCTAATCTTCCGTCACAATTTATGTATTCTAGACTAGATTTAATCAGCCTTTCAAAGTTGAAGAGCTGAAAGTACTTATCCATCACATCACCTTTCCTATGTAACTGATTATAACTTTAAATTGGCAGTTCAGATAGTAACGCTTTAGTAAAAGCAATTGATAAAATTGCTAATTTCTTGTCGGTCTCAATAAAGCTGTTAAAATGTTAGTAGCTTCACAAAAGTATGAAACTGCACAGTGGATATCGTTTGTCGATCATTTTAATTTTTAATACAAACCATGTCTGAACATGCTAGCATGAGAGGAACCAGAGAAGATTTTAATTAAGGAGAAATTAATTTTAATATGTTAACTATAATGTGTTCTTTATACCTTACTGTGTTTAAAGATTTTTATCAAATATCAAGATGAGATATTTCATCCAACTAATACTATTTATGTACAATTAATATAGAGATATAGTCCTTGTGTTACTGTGCAATATACGGTTGTTAAAGCAGATAATCTTATATTTGAGCTTGTATTGATGTGGATGCGTAATATTTTGATGAGAATTAAATCTTCGAAAGTTTTCTCAAAAGTGTATGGTTTAAAGTGACATTTTATTTGGTATTTGGGTTAGTTTATTTAAAAGAGTACATACATACGTGTGTAGTACTCTCGTAACTTGGAATCCACCAATATCGCATTAAAGCACGATTTAAGACTGCCACTGGTGTTACTTTCGAAAAGTATATTAAAGGGGGGATTATTTCGGGGAGAGTTATTCCGGGGGAATATTTCAAGCTTTTACAAGGTGTAAATTTTTGAACGGCAGAATGCTTTACCCTCATAAAACAACCAATAATTTCCTTACAGTTCTTTTTTTAGATTTTATGGGGTGAGGACTTATTCCGGGAGGATTAATTTAGGAGGACGCAGAGGGACATAATTCGTGGTTTAAGTAAATTACCAATAAAATGGTGTTTCAAAGAGCTGTAAAACTTGTCAGGCGTGGCTTTGAAGATCATTTCATGTTTCATGAGAGAAAGGATAGAGATGCGAAACCCAGATGCAGTGTAAAATACATGTTTTTTAAAAAGTTTACACGAAAATCATAGTTCGTAAAATATAATTTGATGGATTGAGGCGTTACTATATACACACTTTTTAGAAGTTTACACCTTAACATGTAAAGATCATTTTTATGTTCGCCAAAGGATCGTGCCTGGATTTTGTCAAAACAGTCCCATTTTTCAGGATTTCATAACAATAATAATAGTTGGGTGGGTAGTTATATCATTACATTTTTTATACATAAAACTAACGAGAGTGAAAAATATGTGATGATATGTCTGGACTGAAATGCAGAATATGGTCTTACCTTGCCTTACATTCTTCTTAAGCAGTTTACCTTCAATTACAAATTGTATGAGAGCCCTGAGACAGGGTATTTATCGTTGTAACTGGTTATCTGTTATAACGCGTACGTTTCTTTCGCCTTATTTATTATGCATGCTTCAGTTAATCACAATAATTTATATAAGGCTTATTATCATCGTCTACTACATACTACTTTTACAACAACAATCAGGATCCATACCATCCCTAGACAAGCTTGTATATTTATTATATTATTTACGCTCTTGGTTTTAGTTATGCTGCAAATTAAAATATTCTCAGTATATTTTTAACCTTTGTTTGAAAACGAGTTTCCTAGAATATTATCGTGATCTTGAATTTGTCAAAACAATATTAATTACATTTACATTGTAAATTCCAGTCTGATCTCATCTCAGTTATCAGTTGTGCATCCAGACTAAAGTGTTCACCAGGGTATTAGGTTCCAGAACTTTTGGGGCGTCTGAGGATCTTTAAAGTCTTTAAAACTCCAGGGATTTAATAAAGAGGAACTTGACGTGATAAGTGACAATTAAGATTCATTAAGAAGCATATGAATGGTATTGTTTCTTCGGTGGGGATTCATTCATTGTTTCGTTTTAAATGAATTCATTGTGAGTAGGGGATAGTTTCCCACGAGTTGTTGGTGCATTTGGTTAATAAATGAAATATTGTTTGCATTTTTCCTTGCTTGACACTTTAAATTGACTTCTTACTGAACTGGAAGCTTTAGGGTTTAAATTCAAAATCGTTTTTAAAGTTTTGATAAAACCGAATGGTTTATAATGTCCTAGTGGTAGTATTGAAAGAAGTGTCAAAGCAAGCCAATAGAATTCATTGATATACACCGAAGTTATATTAAAACTTATGTTTTGCATGGAAAATCAGCAAACTTCCAAGTTTTAATACATAAATCTGAAATTTTTCTGTTTTTCCATAAATTTCATCGCTTCGACCATTACACAACTAATTTAAAGGGTTCTTATTGAGGTTCATGTGTGGTAATCAGTAAAATCATAAGCTTGCCAATCAACCCCAAACCTAGTTACTTGCTGCAAGTTGAAATCTTATACATGAACAAAATGCCGAATTACATAGTGCTACTGGTTCTGTTCTCTGCTTCATTACTCCGTAATAATGGGAACGCCGCACCAATGGAGGAAAAAAATACGGCTAGTGGAAAAGAAGCCGGAAATGATTCCATAGTCTCAGGGTCAGAATCGGGTTTGTTGGATAACGATACAAAAATTAGCCAAGGTGTCGATCAACTCTCGACACTGGATGAAAAATCATTTTTGGAGAAAATTGCAAACTTAACCTCGGAGCAGTATGACAAGATCGTAATTGAGACCAAAGGCCAGGAAAAAATGGGTGTGTACATTTTTTATTGTGGTTCATATTTAATTCTAGGCATTTTTATACTCAATTTACAAACAAATGCTTTTAACAAGATCAATATTGAGATTATTTTAGGCTAGAAATGTTCTTCTTACTATTAGACTATTGGGTAGCCAGTCAGAGAATGAAAAATTTCTACGACCAAATAAGAGCCTCAGTATCCTTTCAAAAAACCCAAAGTTAGGTCGTTTCCCGTAATAAATCCCCATCCAATTCCTCGTAGAAGGGTTGAATAAACTAAATAAAAGGTGCGCCACCGAAATAAGTTCCCATGCATTTCATGAAAATGTCCTACGTATACATGAAAAAAGTAGGCTACGATTATAAATTCATAAAAAAATATACATGTATAAATTCAAACACCTTCGAGTATTGTCACATAAAAGAATGCAAATTTTATAACAACTAAAAAACATTTCCCACAGAATAAATGCCCACCCCGAAATAAACCCCCACTCTTTCAATGAGTAAAAAACACACAATGCCTCAATATGCAGATTTAAATAAAATATAATGGCACTTACAATAACATAAGTTAGAAACGATTGGATTGTAATAAAATAATTTCTACATGAATGTTTTCAGATTCAAACCCATCGGAAAGTGATAGGGATGGAACGGGCCGAGCCCTATTCCTAAATCTAGCCCCAGTAGCAGTATCATCAACATCCGTAGCCGATCCAAATGCAAAGACCACAGGGCCTTTAGCCCGTAATATCAACAGCTTCTTCGACAACTTCCGGTCCTCATTTTCCAGGGCTCTAGAAGGAGGGCGAAATGACGGCCTACGGTTAATTGGCCGCGTGGACCAGGATGTGGCAAAACAACAAGAAGCGGCCGAGAAGCAGTCATTCGACCTGGTCCTGCAGGGTCAGAAAACGGCTGCGAAGCTGTATGACCTTACCCCGAAGTTTGTTAATACGCTTATCCAGAGGTTTGGAACCTCGAGGGACACTGGACTCTACAAACGGCTCAATGCAATGGTTACCCAGTTTAGAGACAATAGCAAGAAGTTTTATGATGCATTTCAGGAACATGAGCATGATGTAAGTTAATTTAAAAAGCTCCCAGTTTAAGATTTAAATGTAAGATCATTACGATAATAATTTAATTATGCCTGAGTTTTAACGAGGATTGTGGAACAGGGTAATTATGCTTTAAAAAGCTTAAAATATCATTGTAATATTTAAATGCATTGAAATTATCCATTGTTCGTTTTTTTCTTCAGTTCAACAGGGTATTCAACGGGAACGTCTGGCCGACCATAAACAGATACCTGGGTGTTCAAAATCTACCCCAAACGCCCAATCTTACCTGGCACTCATCTTAAGTTATGACAGCTTATTATAAATTTTACTATTATTTCATTAAACCTGTTGAGTTATTTTAATAGTCTTGTTTTTGGTGCTTAAGTCCTTGTTTTAATTGTTAATATTTTAATTCCTATGATAAAAATAGACTGTGTATTGCAACTTTAATAAGCCATTCTCTAAAGGTCAAAGTAGTATACAGCATTTCGTAGCTTGCTAGAGTTGTGATGTTTTAATTTTGCGACTGATGACTGATGACGCGGTGTTTCAAGTAATGTCATGAACTGGGTCGAATTAATTTTGGCCATGGACATACGTATAATGCGATGGTATGATGTACATATGATATGAAGTTAAATAACATGGTTCGTACTTTACCATTACTTAATTAGAATTAACCTAGACTGTATCTACTTTATAGAACGATGAGTAAAAATATTCAAGCTGTAAGCTATAACTTTATTTGTACCTGTACGGTCAAATCTGGGTTTACATTATTACTCCCTCCTAAAATAACTCCTAATCCCAGAAGAAAGATTTGAGTGATTTGAACAAATAACTCCCCTGGGCGATTATTTTGGTTAAATTGTCCATTGACCAAGATACATCCTTCGCTATAAATACTTTTATATAGAGTATGTTAATTATTGCTAAAACTGACTATGTTGTTAAAATAAAATATATATACATTATACTACTTTTCATATGTTAACTTAATAACTTTTTAAATTAATCTGTAATTCGACATTTCCTGTGGGTTTAAATCTGCACTCGCTGTACGATTCAATGTAAGCAAATCTAGGGCAGAATCATCCGATCTGGCATTGCTTTGGTTATCTGTTATGTAGTATTTAAGTCTTTGTTTATATTATGTCGAATATGAATTACGAGAATGTTATTAAATTGACTCTAGCCTTCAGAGTTCAAGCTCCCATTTCCATACACGATTGCAAAGCCCTTTCGAGTCATTTCATCATGAACGTATAAGAGATGCAGACACGTCCAACTCCATTTACAGAAATAGCATTTTATACTCTTCCTCAGTCGAATATTTATCAACATCAACTTTAAAACAATGTACGATTCGAAACTAAACCTGTTTTTCAAGAGTACGATATTCTTTTTTATATTTCAAACCGAGGCATTTGCCGAATCATCCGTTAATAATCTAATTACAAACCCACAAATTGAAACGGGGAAAGTCCAGCCTCTACAGAGCCCTGGAGAGGAAGCATTACCGCAAATACAAACACCAGTAACCATACCAGTCTTTGCAAAGAAAGCAGGTGGACATTTGAAGCCGATATTTCTCAATAACTTTAGTAACTCTACGCCGAGTGTACAACTAAACAAATCATTGTCTAAAGAGGATGAAGCAAACAAAATAGATTCTAAACTTGAGGAGAAAGCATTATCATTATCCAATGAAACCTTAGACGATGAGGATTTAAAGGACTCCAAAGTAGAGAAGGATTACAACGGTTACGAGGAAAGTGAAGAAGAAATGGAAGAACCCGAATGCCCGGATGACCAATTTTGGCACATCCGCGGATTCCGATGTGTCCCCATTCAATGTCCTGGGGGAAATCAGTGGAGGGATGTCAATACGGGAGAATGCATTCTTCGACATTATGGGAAGCCTGGTAACAAGAGGCGGTGGAATCGATTCAAGAGGATTTATTGGGTAATTTGACATTTATAAAGATCAATTTATAAAAATTACTTGCTTGCCGAGATTTTAAAATGTCATTTACTTACAGCCTTTGGGAAGTTCTGCAAGATCAAGATTCACAGGCGAAGGGAGAAAGTAAAAGGAAAGTTGTGGCTTATTTATTTATTGAAATAAAGATTCGAATATTAAAATTTTAATTACCCCCTTGTTTTAACATCTACTAGCTGCTTTTATAATAAGTTGCAACACATGCATTTCTCCTTTTAAATTTTGACCTTCATCATAAGGTCAATTTTGTTTTGAAACGTGTTTTCACCTTCATTAATCATATTAATGAAAAGGCATGTTAGTCAAATAGAAAGTTAAGTAGACCCGTGGGACAAATCGAGATGTTGGATGTCATCAAAGCAAATGCAGTCATCTGCCTCCGAATCTAATTCCTTCTGTGGAAATGTACAAAATGACCTGCGTTTCTCTACCTAGTCTCAACTAATTGCGGACAGACTAATCAAACGGAAATGGAAATTATGGTCGTTTCTGCCAACGCTTTCTCTCACGTCCCTGTCCCATTACATCCTATTTGCTAACAAATCCTATTGCGACTCAATCTACTTGAAATGTTGAAATCTTGTTCCTGAACCACAAAGGAATGCCAGAAGGGATTTCAACAGATCTGATCTGATTAGATGGAATTTTACGATGTAATTTTATTTCATTTGGAATAAGGTTTCTTGAGAATTTGAGATTCCTTCAGAGTTCAGACCCTGTAAAGCAACTTTAGGATGGAAGCCTGCTGCAACCTCAGAACTTCTCTCGGAACAACTTGTTCTAAATTCGATAACTTTCCATTTATCCAACCTGAATCGCTTGAAATGTTCTCAGTAGTAAAGTCGAGCTTGAGGACGTACTTAACCAGAACCACACCCTGACATCCCTAATTCCTAGAATCTACGAGTCTACCCCTATATACTTACCACAATTCTCTAAACATCCCCACCCCCAAATAAATTTGTATCTCAAAGAAGACTGTTATTTTTAACAAACTGTTAAAAAAGGAATGGAAACTCATACGAATTTAAAGACGTAAAAGATATAATATACAGAGATTAGACAAATTTACTACCGGATTGCATGAAAACCACGAATAATTCTATCGTCGATAATTCTTCGAATTTTTGTCGTTTTTTAAAGTGACAAAAATATACCGGATATCTGACTCGTTTCATAAATACATATCTATCACCAACCAATTGAAGGATTTAAAAACTCACATTCGTCTATTACATGATATATTTCTTAATATACGGTATTGAATTCATTCGTGTTGAACCGGCTTTAAAAAATAGAATAAAAATGTTTCGAGCCTCGAAAATATTCCTTATCATACTCGGAACGTATTTGTTCCAAAGACATTTCCATAAAGCAGTACTGGGACTCGTGGATGACCCAGGCAGTTACTCATCTCATCAGTTGAAACAGTTTGGAATTAAACAGCCCCTTCAGGTGAAAGGGGTGGGACACCATAACGAATGGATCTACTCGCTCGACAACGATTACATGGAGGAACTAGAGGAAAGGGATTGTCCCAAAGGGCAGTGGTGGCATTTAAGGGGGCAACGGTGTGTCCCATTCCACTGCATTGGGGGGAACAGGTATCGGGACGCTAGTACCGGGATGTGCCTTATTACCAAATCCTGGTATCAATACCGAAGAGGGAATGAGAGGTCGTTTTTGCGGTACACCCCGTAAGTTTAATAAACCATATAATTTGATTGCAATCGGTTGGGATTTTAGGATAACCTCTTTTTAATTCAATTGATAGACGGAGTAAAATAAGAGCTAAACCTCGGACGCGATTTTCCTTACCAACGCAGATTAAAGGTTAGAAATAGAAACCTAACATTTAGCGACTATTCCACCTGACACGTAATTAATTACTTGTTAAAGCATCGAAAGGTTTGTCAAATTTGGATCTGAACATTGCTAATTTATCTATTAATATGATTACTAACTGTTCCATTTAAACTATATAATCAACTAAAAATATGGATTACCTAATAAATACCTGTGCTTTTATTCTTCTTTTGGTCAGACCTTTCACCAGACCCCTTCTCTACATCAAGAAAATACAGGAAAAGAAAATATACTCTTATTCCGCTGTTTTAAAAAAGTAAATGCATGATTCGTAATCATAATCATTTTCATCATTTTCGAATGTCCTATGATGATATTCTTATTCCAGATAAAATTTCAGATTTGAAGCTATTTAATAAATTCAAGGTCGAAAAAATTATCACCGCAAATACAGATGTAATTAAAGTATGCCTCTTCAGAATTAATATAATTTATGCGAAATATCAGAACAACAAATGTGATTGAATCTCTCGAAAACAGCATACAACCCCCAGAATTATCCCCGAACCCTTTAATAATAAACGCATAAACCTTTCAAATGGCACTTATTTAGAAATAAATTCTTTTCCATATTTAAGAGCTTAATATGCCCCGATCTCAATCGACCACAAATGTTCAATATAGAACATTGAGAATCTCATATTTTCATGGACTTTCATGCATATACATGAACGGAGCTATAGGTGCTTCACAAAAATGAAGGGCAAAAAATAGAAGAACTCCAGCAGCGTGGTTCACACCGTCTGATCAGGATATCGACAATTTGGGTTTGATCTTCTATTGGAATATTTGGCAGGAACGGAAATTGATTTTTTTTTCTCCGAGAAAGGCTTCTGATGAATTATGAGATGAACTTGAAATCCGAATCCTACCGGAGATGGTGGATGATTTCACCGTCCAGTTGCTCTCAACAGCGAACGGAATAATAACCACATCGACATTCAGGAGGTCACAAAGCCACAAACAAAGTGGCATTCATAAAACATCATCGATCGGAATCGGTAGAGTTAAACGGATGAAAATGTGTAAATTAACGTTTCTCCTCTGGTTATTCTGCCTGACCGGAATCGGTTCCTCGAACAGCATTCCCTTGACAAAGCCCCCATCGTCCCCGCTAATAAAGTTTGTGACAGGGAATCCTGTGACCGAATTGACCTCTGAGTCCATTTTGTTGACCGAAAGGGATTTTTTAAAACCACGAATTAAGAGAGGACAATCCTACTCTTATGAACATGAGTCCGTGGAACCCGTTTGTCCCGGAGGTCAATTTTGGCATATTCGGGCACTGCGATGTGTTCCTCTTCGATGTAGAGGGGGGAATCAATATCGAGATGTCAAGACTGGGGAATGCATCATTGGTCTTTCACAGCAGCATAATAATTCTATGAGGCATGGAGTTCCTAAAACAGTTTGGTAATGGTTTTTAAAGTTGTTTCTTTAATATTTAATTGAATTTGGGTTTAAAGTAATTTAAGTTTTAATTATAAACTGCTTTTCTGGATTTTGTAGGCGGAGTAATTTTAACAAATCAAAGAATCCTGTAAGATATCCACTGCCACGATTCAAGGGCTAATTAAAAGGATTTAATGAACACCATACAGTAATTGTCGGAAACATTTAAAATGTACCTGTATGCAATCAGTCTATAGCAAATTCTCAAGACAAGTTGGACAATAAATAAGCATTACAGACAATAACGTTGATCATCAAACTACAAGTTTTATTTTCCACAATTTATTTAACATTTCAAATTTCAAAACCCGAATTTTTCCGATTTCCTGATGCCTGATGCTCTACTTTTGAAAATCTGATCCATTCGATACTGTTCAGATTCCTACGAAAATATTCGTTGTATAATTTTTGTTAATATTATGGTTGATAATTGATATTAAATTTTAAGACTCTTCTGATTGTTCCTAACAAGTTCATTTCTCAATCACATAAGTTAATATACGTATACAGGTCTATATAGTATACTGTGATGGCACTCCGGAAATTGACTAACGTAACCCCGAAATTGGTAAATTCAAAATGCAACATAATAACTCATTGTCTTCTTGAAAACTTATTAATAAATAAACCATCAACGGATGTAACCAAGTGCTGTAGACCATTATTGAGCCTTAAAGCTAGTTTGATACCGTATGATTCGAAAATTTAACAATTTTGAGGGATAACATTATTCACATTTTTGGCAACAACAGCAATTAACCAATTTTATTTCAGACTGCACTACATTTCTTGACTACATGAAAATTGCACATTGTTTCGGTTATTATCGGCCTTGGCCAAACACCACTTCCGCCAAAAAATCTTAAAACTTGTAAAAGCAACAATTCAATTTAGCCTCATCGATGCTCATCATGACGAAAATTTCAAAGCTCAGAACTTGTAAAGCCGTTTCTTATCAGAAATATAGATATGTTTTCCGATAGTGGTATTTGGCCAAGTAGACAAAAATTTCAAATAAATGGCGAACTAAAAAAACCTAAAATACAACTGAATGAAAATAAATCTTAGCGTCTCTCTTGTAAGAATCAAGATGAATACGATAATGGCACAAAATATAACAGATAGTTTACACATTTTAAGCTCGCTATTCTACTAACAAAAAAGTTACGTTAGTTCAGTCTACAAATTTCATATTCGCTCTCTTATAAATTATAACATACTTCCCTAATATCCCTTACTTCATAAATTAATGATTAGAATATATAAATTGCATTCTCGATCAAAAGTTAATTATTTGTTATTGGCTATTGAACAGGTCATTTGCATGATTGTCATTCTTGTCATGTTCGTTATCAACGGATTTAAGGGCTTCCTCGACAGAGGAAGTGATTGTAGAGGCAGAGGCGCTGTATATTGCAAAGGCCACAACCGCTAAACAACTCAACCCAACACCAAGTCTGACTCCAACATTCCTCCGTAACCCCCTCTCAGCCCCTCCTCCAGTATTAGCTTCTTGAACTGAGGAGAAAGCAGTGAGCGTTTAAGTTCATTTGTCACAATGCCACAACCAACAGGAATCCCAGGGATTAATCACAACAAAAAATATGCATCATGTTCATATATTTCATGGCACAAAACGGTTTCGGTTTTTCAAATGTTCAAAAGCCCCAAAGAAATATGGTAGAATTTAGAATAACCGAAGAAGTTGTGGAAACCAAAACCAGCGTGGGTAGAGAGATGGAATACGATAACGAGGTCGCATCATCAAAGATCAAGATCAACAGCAGGAGATGGTTAGGAAAGCATGCAAAAAACAATTAAAGAGAAAACCAATTCCATATTAATTCCCATATTTTCATAACTATTCTTACAAAAATGTAATATGTATTTACATGTAGCTACATGGGTTAGTCATATGTAGGTATTTCGTGTATTATTATTGTCGATAAATTGATGGACAGATAATAATATAGGTATAGCTCTGAGGAGTATTTCTGGTGTGATTGTATGCAGTGCCAAGGAAGGTGGTGAATTCTGCGTTTATTTACCTTTCGAGTGTCTGCGGGGTGGGGCGACTGGGACTTCCGGGGCGGAAGACGGTTGCGATTCTGATGTGGCTTGAGGCACAATTGTGGCTGTTGGTGGAGCGTCTGCGGGTGTCGAAGGCGCTGGAGCAGCGCTTGGAGTCGCCGCTGACTCACTTGGGCCGATAGATGAAGCGATTACAGGTTCGCTTACTGGAGCGGCCACTGGGGCAGCAGCTTGAGACGCTTCAACAGGAGCGGCAACTGGAGCTGTGGCCACTGGAGCCGCGACCACTGGAGTTGCTGGAAGCGTGGTCACTGGAGCCGCGACCACTGGAGTCGCTGGAAGCGTGGTCACTGGAACCGCGCTTGGTTGACTCTCGCTTGGTACAGCAGCCGTTTGAGCTGCAACTTCGGCAGCCGCTCTGGCTTCGGCAGCTTGCTTCTCTTCTTGAAGTCTTTGTTCTGCAATGCGCTTCTGTTCTGATAATTTCTTTTCTAATGCTTGTCGTTCAGCAGTTAACTGAGATTCTTCATCCTGTTTTGGTGCAGCTTCTGCGACTGGTGCAGAGGGTGTCTCCGCCGATACTGGAGCTTGCTGAGCAACTGGGACTGACGCTGCTTGAGTTGGAGCTTGGACGGGAGGTTGAGACGCTTCGGCCTGTGGTGGCACTTGTGGCTGTGATTCCGGTTGGGCAACTTCAGTCTTTGGTGGAGATGGGGACTTAGCTTTGGCTTTTGGTGCTTCTGCATCTGTGTGAAATGAGAACGTTAATATTTCAATCGCTTTTTCAAAAAGCAATGTAATACTTAATTCTGAAAGGTTATGTCTCATTACCGGCAGTACTAGTTTGTGCCATGGAAGCTTGGAGTTTTTTCATGATATTGTCGAAAGAGTCTTTTCTATAAATGTCAAGCGAAATGTTATTAATTTCGGAAAATTTTTGAGAATTTTCAAAAATCTATAGATAATAATAAATAATATAAAAATACCCCAAGTAATCAATATGTCCCTGTTCCCATGCATGTTTGCGCATTTGTTCTTCGAATCCGATCTGATCCGGGGACTTCTCTCCTTCCAGGGCCATTTTCGCGAAGGCTCCAGCGAGACCAGCCTAATTAAATTCCATTGCGATATTAGGTTCAAGCTATTTTGTAATGTTTTTGATAAAAAAGGCTGTATTTTCAGCACTATAGGGCCTATTGCAAAGCATTGCAAATTAGAATATGTTTAGGATCGAATCATTTTGCTTTGCGATATCGATGCACAAATCTTGAAAAATTGTTAGCATTTTGCATCTGAACGATGAATCATTAATAGATGAAATATGTTTGGTTGAGGAATCGTTAATTTGTGAAATTCCAGAGTAAAGCAATCGTTTTGGCATTATATGTTAAGTTAAATGATTTAGTTCTGCATTATATACAATCAGAAAACTATTTGATGTTTTCATTTTAGAAAAGTAATTAAAGCCCAGAAAGAGTCGCAGTTTTTTAATATGCTCGCTCTCTTGACATGCTATTTATTTATGATAGCCGATTAAAAATTTTTTTATGGTATGGCCCCAGGCATATAAACATATAGATAGATCACCCAATGCCTGCAGAGCAAATTGCATTGATAATGTGTCCTGCGAATCATTAGCCGTGCTCTAGACTTACAGAACTCGGTTCAGGCTCAGAATTATTATCTTCCGATTTTTCGGGAGGAGACTGATCATTTGCCGAACAATCAGGCTCTGTTTCAGTATGAACAACCTGGCCTGTGTCCTCATGAGAGGTTGGAGGACTATGCTGGTGATGATGATCACTTGGATTCAGAGGACTAGATCGGGACTCGGAAGAGGAATGATTAGGCGAGGGACGGTAGAGGTTTTCGGGGGCTTGTCTCTCGATCGCTACGCTTATCCAATGGAATTCGGGCATTGATTCAGTGTGCTGAGACGAAGCGGAACGATAAGGTTCGAAGTTCGGGATCGGGGGTGGTTGATAAGGTTCGTTTGAACTAAAGGGGGAATTTGACGAAGCGGAGGAAGGATCTGAGGAGATGAAAATGTGAGAGAAGGTGTCTTGTACCTGCTCAACCATTGTCGCAGATAGGTTCCCATCTCCAGCCTGCATTTTAATTTTTTAATGGACCATTCACCAAACCAAACCAGTTACCGTGTATCTCTAAATAAATCCCAGGGAAATGTACCCACGAAAGAAGTCCCCATCTTATAAAACGTCTGGCTGTAATAACCCAGCATCGGAGTTTGACCTTAGTCCGTATTGAAATTGATGACCCAGATGTTTAAAAATTTTCGAAAACGGTAAGGATTATTGGGGAAATTGGAGCTCATGATAATTAACCCCCCATCCTAAAGAGCCTTTCGTGGGGATTTATTTAGACACAAACGGTAATATTTTTAGCTGTTAGTGTTAATTTGTTTTCACACAACAGAAAATCATGAATATTAACACACTAAAGGGTTCGGAATTTTAAAATCAGACATTTCTTTGTGAGCATTAATTTAAGGCAAAGGTGCTTGAAGAAACAATTTCATAGAATGGGTTTTAGCAATTCGCATAGTCTGACGTACCATTTCGGGAGATAATTTACGGTGGACATCTGCTCGGAAAATATCCCACCAGGACTGAAGGAGTTCCTGTTTCAAACATTCATAGACAATGTAATTAGGTCTTTAAAAAGTTGGCATCATCTTGAAACATCATTTAAATTTAAAGCATTTTCAGAAGCTGCAAGTTTTGACTAACTTGAAGATGCTCCTGACCAGAAGGGGCTCGGACAGTTCGAGTCGCACTGTCAAAATACATCAACCAAGGTTTCTCCGACCCGATAAAATGCACGATTTTTACACTTCCTCCAAATCTGTTGAAATGGAAAGAAATCATAGATTCTAGATCTTTGTACTTATCCAATTATATTTATGTACTTTGACTATTCTAGAATATAAAAAATCGCCACAAAAAAGCATAATTTGTAAAAATATGTTGGCGTTAACTTTGGTATTTGGCCAAGTTGGCACATGGTTCCAACTTACATGTCGGAAATGGGCGATATACCAATTCATTTCTCTACAATTCTACAACCCTTGTTCATCTTGAAATCTTGATTCGTCATATTAAACTCCTAGCTTAAAAGGTTATGGCTGTTGACTTTTCTAGTATGGTACAAATCCTACACGATATGCAAGATTGTTGTCATCGGAGAGCATATCTTTAGGTCGGGTGGTTCTTTTCCAAAGAAATCAAGCATGGGTTTGTCGCTCTCATTAGTTATGATGTCAGAGCTTTAATCAGTTCAATCCCATAACGAAGGGATTCTAACTTTTAAAAATGAACTTACAGTTTAAAGGCTGGTAAATAGGAATACGTGGCCGACGCAACCATGTTGTAAATGAATGGTAAATGCCGGCTAATATCCGAGACAGACCAGTCGTTGAAGTACAAATTGAGAAGTCCTTGATCTCCCCCTGTCAAATCATTACAAAAGACATTTAGATCTATAGACCATGTTAACAGACAGCACCTCACGCGCTTTCTAATTAATGTGCTAATCAAATCATCGACTGAGGCGTAAAGGGATTCTTGAGATGCCATTCCACTCGAAACCGAGCTCATGAATGAATCCGCCAGATTTCTAGATGAGTTGAAAGAACTCTCTTTTAAGTTACCATCAAATGAGCCACTAGAGACAGCAAATGCCAGGAGTCGGTTATAAGTCTCGACTGACGGTGTGAAGACAAACACTCCCGAATTAAAGCAGTCGGGCCATCCGACATCGGGGGCTGCGGAGAATTCGTCGCGGTCGAATAACTCATCGCAGTTTTGCAGGACCTGTAAGAATAAAAATCGGGAATGGATGGAAGGACGGAAATAGCTGTAGTGGGGTCATGTATTGATATCAAATCTACAAGTATTTTATCCCTGGTTCTTTATTGTGCATTTTAGCATAAAAATAGCCATATTAGAGTCAGGCGGTAGTAAGGAAATGTTACCAATGTATCGGCATCCAAAAATACACATTTCGAGAACTGTGTGAGCATCCAGCAGTGGAGTTTAGTAAATGTGATTCCCAGTTCGGGACGGGTTAACAACGCCAAGTTAGCGGAGTCTTGGGAGTCCAGGACGTTCACTCCTGTGACTTCGTCAAATTCCGTTGATAAGGTCTCCCTATAAACAGCATCCATAAACAGTTCATCGATTGATCCAATATGAAATCATTGATTTTTGTAGCAAAAAATGTAATGCTTTTGTTATGAACCTCATAGATGCAGTCACTCCGGGAGTGACCATTACCACCAGTTTCCCTGCCGCATTGACCCGACGAAGGGATCTGGCGAGGACAAGGGCTCCCAAGGCATACGAGTCGTTTGTCGCCAATGTCACCCATGCTCTGTCTGTTTTTAGAATAGGCAATCGATTAAATAAAATTAATTTTTTAAATCTGCATCACAATTACTGTGTCATAATTTATTAAGTTTGCCGATGATTTGTTCTTATTAAGAATGACATGCGTATGGATGGATCCTTCAGTGCTTGCGTGACAAGCAAACGCGTATCGCTTCATATACACTGAAAAATCATGCAAGATTTTATTCCAAATTGGATATCATTTATTCGGAACGATGAACCATAGTGTTCTATCACTTCTATCCAAATTATTTATCATCGATCCCCGACCTTGCCCAACCACTTATAATAAAGTAATACAAACCCATACTAACTAAACATCAATTTATTTGGAGACTGTCTGGACTGGATGCAAAGCTACTGTCTACGTGATAAGAGATAACTATGATTTAGAATCTTTAATTATGCAGGGTCGCATTACATGAGATTTTTTAGCGCATTGAATCGCATATCAAGTTATGCATTTAATTATACAACGGGTGTCTCAGCTCATCTTCAGTGTCCCTCTACAATATTACATTGACTAATAAATCCTGTTTAGTAAATAGTCATTTTTTAGTTAGTCATTCATTGGAATAAGAGTCACATTCACATGCGTCAGATTGAATCGTAGTAAGTAACCATGTACGCTCATGGTCAAAGGTTTAATTTTTTTAAAGATCAATAGGTTTGTATGTCCCATTGCATTGTATGGTATCTTATTGAAACTAAAAGAGAATTACGATTCCGAGGATTAAATTTGATTTTATGATATACATTTAGTGTTCATGATATGAATTGCACGTAACTTGGATGGAACCGTAAAAGAACTTTATCAGATAAAAAAAATTCCCTAATTGCTACAGATTTGTATGCATCTTGATAGCAAGTTTTGATTTAGATTTGAAAGTTTTAACATATATAGGTATATACTATACAATACGAAAGGAGTTTTTGAAAGGGCATTTTATTTTATTTAAATCATTGACGGTGCAGTTCATTATATCGTTTAGTCGGGGTGTAGGGACATTTTATGTGGGAGTGTTAGTTTTGAGATAGTTAAGGAGCATTCTAGTTCTAGTCATAATACATCCTTTTGTTTCTAATCTTCCATGAAGATACGATAATGCCGACGACGCCTTGGCGTACTTAAAAAGCCACAAAAGACCGAAGAAACAGTACATTTTGTCTAAAACAATTAAACTCATCCAGTACATTATACATGAGAATATATCTACTAATAACCACGCTAGTTAAACACGGAAATGACTGAATGGTCGTAAATATATTTGGAGTAAAGCCAGAACCTAGACAGAAGAAACCACTTATTTGTAAATTGTATTCTAGATTCTGAATGAACCAAAAGCACAATCGCATTAAACTGCATGAAACTCTGTTATTCTGCATTTAACATTCCACATGTTTTAGTTCATCTATCTTGTTTGTTCTAATCCAGCCCTTTTTAGTACACTACTATAATGACATATGAAATGAAGGTTTTTCAATACCGACGTAATATTGCATACATACATACTAGTCCAAATCCGATTCGATCTTCGAATGGAAATGCGTTTAAATGAATCTAAACTACGACGGGAATTGATGAAGTTTTAACCCCTCTGTTTCCCAAAATAGAATTTCTTAATCCCAAGAGCATAGTATTTTTATTTTCGAATGCATCTGTAAAAGATGCAGGATCCAAGAAACAAGACGGCTACATTTTTTACTTTGTAAAGCAAAACCAAGCCCTAAACCAGTTTTAAAGGAACCTTGATGGGAGATGGAATGAAAACATTGAAAAATACCACTGGAATATATGCCGTAGGTTAACCGTAGGTAGGGGACTTGGAGTTTCACTGAAAAAGGGCTGTTGAGCATATATCTTATTGTTAAGAGGTTCCGAGAATTTAGATTTTAAAATGTTACTTATTTACATGCCTTTTTAAAACTACTGGATAAAGAAGTACATAAAGTAATGGACTTTATCCAATCAAAACAATTAAAACAAAATAAATAATTGTGACCATCCTTTGTTCAAGATCCTTGAGATTATATTCTATTTAATAACTTATTCAAGCCCTGCTTTAAACACCGTGTAATACAGAATATACAGATTTAGGAAAACCCGTTCCTAGTACCTATTTGCCTATATACAATCAAACGACAGCCTTTTTTTGTTGAATTTGGTAAAATATAAGAACATTTTTCTGAATTAAAAATTCCTAAAAAATCCAAGATGTTCTTTAAAAGGGACGGACATAAACGAGTCATCGAATTGATGTATTTTTTTGTTTAATAAACTTCTTAATTTTAAATCTGAAATCATTCGATATTATGCAAATACATAATAGAAGTTGTCTACACACCAACAAAGACTACAAACTTGACAAAGTGTCAATATCCTCAGCTATCCACCCACGCACATCAAGTAGAAAAGATATCTAACTTCTAACGGGATCGATTTTATTAATACAGCCAAATACTTGCTAATTTTTTTAAATAAAAAACGACAGACCAGGCATACCAATTAATCGCATATATTACTTCTTTTGGACTTTTAAAAATGTTAAATAAACACGTTATCTATCATCACGATGATTTTAAACAAAGTAAAATAAACATACATAGATCTTTCCGAAACTACTAGCGATTCTACATTCATCTTGAAATGTTCATAAATAAATATTCATATCGCATGCAAGTCGGGTGCAATTTTAACCGTACTGCTGGTACCATGCATAAATTATTTGTAAGGAATTACAAGGAACCGGCACCGGCTTATATGCTGTATAAACTACACTCTAATCTAAGGAGGAAAATTCTTCCCTGAATATCAATAATTTTCCTATCTGATGTGACATTTACAGCAATCTAAAGGGATTGTATGACATTATGCTAGTATTGTTTGTGACGTAAGGATTCCAACTCACCTGACATTTTAATCCTCGTTATTTACCTAACGATATTACTCAAAAAACCACCACACAATTCGAGATATCGATCTCTTCCTTTTGCTATATTTAACTTCTAGAATTTTCTACTTCAACAACTGTTTCCTAATCATCCACGGATGAACGGGTGTTTTTTATTTCTGTCAAAAAAATCCCAAGCACCAATGTAATCACTAGTAATCAGGATATGAACGTGATTATCGTTCACAGTAAAGTTCACAGTTGTTGAAGGATAGTTCGACTGAAGACCAGTCTTCTTCAGACTGCTTTTCTGTGTCTTGAAATGATGAAGGAATGTGGATGGGCGGAGGACCGAATGTTGTCCGACCAACTACACTTCGAGAAAAGTTTTGGCATGGCAAGAAAGATCTGAAAGAAGACGAAGATAGTTCCTCATTTGCATATACAAGCATATTAAAATTAAAAGGACAAAGTTTTAATCATATCGCTTTATCCATCTTTTCATACCTAATCTTCATTCATCCAAAAGTATGTTTCATGATTCAGGATTGATGTATGAGATATTATGTTGGCGTGATTTATAAAATCGCTTGACTGGTAGGAAAGCACGAATTCCTTATTTATCCTTGTCTTGTCCGCATAGCCTTGACTCAGATGCTGTAACTGTAACACTGTAATTAAGTTCTTGAAAGAAGTCTGGAACCGTTCGGGGAAAGTTCTGGAATACTCACCAAATCGTCATTGAATATTCAATATGATTTAAGAAAAACGGAACTGCATACTTACTCGAAGCTGTCAGAGAAATTGGACCTGTAAATTAGGAAACAAATTTTAATTTAAACTGGTACACTATTTTCGACTAATTTAATTTTAAGGTTTTATATTATCTCAGCCATATAAACATACCAATGGATTCAATTCTCTAAAATCGATCCTAAAAGATAAGATTAAATATAAAGTGATTTAAAGATAGAAAAAATTTCAGATCAAATTGAATTTCGGTCGAAACAGGCACTTGTATTTGTATAATAATACTCCTTTTATTATAAGCCATGCACACAAACATATTTAAGGAATCACTTTATAAATCAATATTTAATTATCGATAAGTCTACACAGGTTTTCTGGAAGAAAACACGTAATTAGTCATTCGAAATCTAAAGCATCAAGTTGAATTTGCTTAGGATCCTTCCACCATTTAAAACTATTTCCATCGTGAACTTTCTGCTGCATCTTCGTTCCATCATCCTGAAAAAACCCAGTGAAAAAAATACACCATTAAAATAAAATAAAGTAACAACCATCAGAAACAAAATGACATTATATGTTTGCTGACATATCTGTCACCTAACCTCAACAAACTTGGGATCGTAGTCGTAGAACAAAACGTTAAAATTAGCAGTCGAGTGAATCGTAAGTTCTCGAGGAAGATGGACCCCTTTTGCATGCGCTTTGAGCCATTTTCCCGGTGGGGGCTTGCCCGTCAGGTCAATAAACCGCTTAGCAGTCTTCCCAGGCGCAGAAGGGCCGGCTACGGCTTTAGCCTCGGCGACTTCTGTAGATTTCCCATCCGATTTAGGCCCTTCTTCTTCCGAATCCAAATGACCCTTGACACGCTTGGATTTCACGTCTTCCGTCGTGTCTTCGTCATATTTGCGCTTTTGTCCTCCACCTCCTGGTCCTCTCTTAGACGACCTCACCACAAGAGGGACACTCGCAGTGTCTGGTCCTTTCTTTCCTGTTTCAGGCAATTGAGCCATTGCAATTCACAATTTGCAATCCAAGTTGTCTGCACTTCGTGTCTTCGTCTGAAACTGCAAACTGAATACAAACAATTTAAAATTAAAATATGTTAAAATGTGTTTATAGTTTAGTACTTTAGTTAAAGTCAAAATAATATAAACTACGATTAACGATTACGATATTCGTTCCTTTGTGCTTTGGGTTTTGAGAGTCGTGTCGTGTCGTGGCGTGGTCTCGTCCCGTGGAGTGGAGGTGGAAAGGTGGAATGGTCTATGAATTGTGAATTTCAAATTGAAACCGCCATAGTTATCGCACCGACGGACAGACAGACAGGTTCTTCGCATAAAGTGTTTTCAACGCATAAAGTTTGCCAAAACTGACTTATCAATCATAGAACTCTAATTAATTTTGCTCGACTACACTGGACGCCAAAAGCAATCAATTATAAAAATACGAGTCGTAAAAGGCATAGAGTGCTTTGTTATTGAAAGGGCCGGCAGATTTAATACATTTTCAAATCACTCGTAGAGAGAAATAAAACTATAAAACGTTAAAACTCTTGCTTGGATTTTTAATTTATGATATTCAAAATTAAATTAATTACAAATTAGGATGGACAAGGTGCAACAATTACTGTTTCGTCGTAGTTTAAGCATTTCAAAAATATTGACTTTACGTAATGTCAGTAATGAACAGAGAGTTAACCAACATCCGTGCAGATTTCAAAGGTATTTCATTTTGTATTTGTAATCTACTCGCTTCTCTAAGTTTGAAGTTTGTAAATTCAAAATTATTTAAAAAATGTATGGATTGGTTTATTATTGCAACAGCAGTTGCAATAAACCAATCCATTGATTGCAGTTGCAATGCAACCACACAACAAAATGCAAAACTACGCATTTCATTCCACATTCTTGGTTGAATTTACATTTACTTTGCGTACGTTCAACGTTATTATAATTAAATTCATAATAATTATTATTATAATTATCGACGTTATTTGATACCTATGTTTGATGTTGTATCAATCATATTATTGTGTATTGTTTTGTATTTGTAGTTCTTCAAGCTCAACAGCAACGATCCCACCTCCGCCGCCCGCCGAGACAAGTAGTAATTTCAGTAACCAGGACGGAAAGGAAAGAGTCATTAAAGTAAGTGAAAGCTGCGCCAAGAGATTATCGGAATTAGCCTCGAATCAGAATGAATTCCTGCGGGTGTCGGTGGAAGGGGGAGGATGCTCAGGGTTTCAATATAAATTTGAAATTGATAGCAAATTGGATCAGCAGGAAGATTGGTAATTTCATTTATACATTATAGATGGATATTGTTATCGGCTTAATGTTGAATGAGTGTGTATCCGTCATTTTTTAACTGTTCGCCGAACTTGTATGCTTGCAGTGTCTTCACCAACGAGAAATACAAAGAGGCTAAAGTAGTAGTGGATTCGACGTCATTAGACTACTTGAAGGGATCCACTGTCGACTATCATGTTGAATTGATTAAAAGCGCGTTTAGGATTGTTGAAAATCCGAAGGCCGAACATGGATGCTCTTGCGGGGCCAGCTTTGCTGTTAAGTTAGATTAGTAGATCGAGGACGGATCATAGACGTTCGATTATAGATTGTGATATTATTATTAGCTAGTCGTTATCGGTATCATATAGAACGTACATCGAAAATGTTAACACAATATCCCCACCCAGTACTGACAGAATTAAAGAATGTAATCTCTAACCTCCTTACTCCAAATTAACTGGGCATTTGCATAATATTTAATTTCAAGTTAATTTTGTTCGAAAATTAACATTAACTTATTGTATCGCAGAATTTTCGTTAAAATATAGTAAAATTAGTATGTTTCACATTGTATTTGAAAAAAAACCTGACCTTTGACCCTTGACCGTCTTACAAGACCACAATATTTTTGTTTTCGATTAGTAATTTATGTTTAAATCCAGATCCAGCATGCAGAGATGAAATTAAAAATACAATTGTATGTTGAAATACGGCCAATCAGTCGCCAAGATATCAAGATAAAAATATACATGTGTATTTATTACCTATTTGTTATATATACATATATCGAATTAAACGTGGCGCTTTAGATTGGATTACATTCGATTTAAGACTAAAGATAATAAAGATTTAAGAATTGTTTCACCTGCGTTTTCTTTGTTTTAGACAATTTAATTTTATGTTTGGACATACCTTACTTTGCCTTGAAGGATTGACGATAGCCTACGCTCGAGCGAGGCTCATTTTTTCTAAATAAAATTACATTAACAATCAGCCCTTTTTTTTCAAGGAATTCTCTCTAATGTTCTTCACATACATTATTATTGGGGTTTGGAACTTTTCACAGTTTTGACAACACGAAAATTAAAAAAATTGAAAGAGATTGAGAAGAGGACAAAATAGAAATAATAACTGAAATAACAGGTGCTTTCAAAAGTTTTTTTTCCCCCAACAGAAATAAATTTAAATTATCAGTGTTTAATTTTGGAATTTTTAGATAAAATATGGAAGTTTACATAGGACATAATTAAATTGTATCCTGTAATATATCAGATGCATAGATGTATATAAAAGAAGTATCTTTCTATATACTTCTATGATCAGATGCGACAAATTTTATTCTATTATAAATATATGCTATTTTCTCGGGAATTTTAGTATTTAGTCCTAATAAACTATGTCAGTTTAACCAAACAATAAAAGCATTTTTGTCCCAGAGACTAGCATATAAATACAATCGCAGGCATGTACGATGTACCTAGTGCTTAGAATTTGTTAGGTCATGGTCACTTAAAAGTAGGTCTGTAACACGTGTGAAAAATTACGGCCTATACCGTTTTGCATTTTAGTAAATATAGCCCTTTTATTTAAGCAAACAAAGGGATTCATTTCAACACTAAATTTTGTAACTCTCGAGATGTTCTTTTCTCGAAGTTGTGAACTTCGAAATATATATCTACATTTTAATTAGATATGCAAAAATAATATGGATGGATAAATGCTTCGGGTTTCGAATCCTACTAATTGGTTGAGTCCATGGATTGCTCATAATATTATAATTTGTGAGGAAATATCTCACATTTTGCAAAATCCAGCAGCACTTAAAAAGGTCCAATGGGGTCAATAAGGTAGAAACCAGCTCATGGCAGTCTAAGCAGAATTTTAGCACCTACAGCAATAATACGCAACTTTGTAACGATATCTTTAAATCTACAATTAGAATCCTGAATACGACAATTAGGACTAATGTTTTGAATCAACATGGTTAACAAAGAGGATGATACGACTGGGTGGATTTTGAAGGGCTCTCTTATTTACAAAAGTCTTTAATACCCTGTTAAAATATAATGGTATTATTTCATACCTATCATAATACAATAGTAATAGTCATCAATATCAATGCCCAACCAAGGAAAATGTCAGACGCGTATGCATTAACTAAAAGAATTATGAATGGAGGAGATTACAACACTAAAACTGTATCTCTATCACAATCTGCTATTCATTTACAAACTTTGCGACTAGCAAATTAATTACAAATTAATTACTTGAAACTTAACCAAATATGCCGAATCGGAAGATACTTTTGACTTTTGGGGGCCGCTAAAAGGAAACGCTTAAGATGATAGCCTACAGGGATCAAGGACCCTATGTTCTTTGATAAATAAGTCGCAATTCGAATTCTAAAGGTTGAAGGTTCTGCTTTTAAAACTAATCCTTATATTATATTAAAAGCACTAGATAGCAAATGCAAACTGACTTCATTAATAGCACGCGAGTAATCTTAATAAATCCTAACACGTACTGACAAAGCTTTAATTCAGTGACAACCAATAGGCCCTCAAGGTCCTTATAGAATTGATTGATCCGTTGTCAGGAGCAGTTGTGATTTGACTGTCTTGAACGGAAATAAGACACCCTATGTATTGTTTACGGTCATTTTATGTGACGTGTGTGCTTAAATTGGGTCCCCCGGAATAAGTCCCCATTCCCTTTACATAGAAAATACCTGGACAAATGTAAATCCTTATATATCCTTATATCTTTTAATGCCCCATAGGGATCTATTAAAGTTTTTACGGTAATATTAATAAGGAACAATGGGTTTATAAATAGTCTGAGCGAATAGTTTCCATATCCAATAACATATTAAAATTGAAGATTGGACTTGTGTGACACTTGATTTGTATTTTCTATTTTCCTTTTTAAGGCTCCTAATGTAATCGGCTAAATTCTTATTCTAACCTCGTGTTTAAAGTCTAACAAACAGTCAGAGCCAAAACCAAACATCACAATTGCATAACCTTAAAAGACGATCATCTCTGAAAGAAAAAAGTGTGTAACAATATGTTAATTCCCTTAATACCTTCATTTATGTACATATAGAGACCTACAAATATAACAATAACTTAGCAGTTAGCACCATGCATGATATTGGTATGAGCAGCCACCCTCACCAGGATAATCTTCATTTTTCGCTACGGAATCCATGAATAAATTTCTTAAAAATTAACAATTACTTTTATATTTGCACCTTCCTACGTTTACATGCAGTCCAAGCCCTTTGGTACTTGATAGAGTTTGCCTATTGACTGACTAAATTCGTTGGCCATTAGGTTATAAATGCTATTACCTGTAGAAATTTTGATTTTATAAGAGAGTAAAAACATCAATAGCATACTGGCCATTTAATTGGTAAAGGTTAACCTGAGGGATCAGTTACATATAAATACTTGAGGATGGGGAATTTTTCAATTCAGAACTACCGTAGTGACCCAAGCAATAACTTGGAATCCAAGGGACATTTGAGAGTGGAATCGTACAAGTTTGTGACTTTTGGTGATCTTATTTCTCCTCCGGATTCAGATAAAAAATCAGGATGACGAGAATAACTTTGGTAATTTTTTTATATTTAAAAAAGTCGGGACTGGGAATTACTTTTAGACATATTCTACTAAAATCAAAATCGGGTTTTAAAATCTGTTTCTAAAATGCAGGCGATAGTTTCATCGCTAGCCTTAGTCCTAATCTATAGTCAAGTAGAGGCTGCCAAGTCCCCAGAGGAGGAAGCCGTGATACGGGAGCTGAAATCGTTTCAACTAAAGCAAAGCGACATTAAGAAGCTACTTCCTTTGGTGTTGGAAGAGCAAAAACAGGTTATTTCCGGAACTCATCATAGGAGCAAACGGTTCATCATCAAGAAAAAAATTATCATTGGAAAGATTTTACTGCTCAAGAAATTGGCTAAGTTGGGGATCATAGGGGGAGGGGCTGCTGGGGCTGCAGGGGGCAAACAGCAAGGTTATGGGTGGGGCCCTCAAAAATCTTCTTACGGCCCCCCTCCTGCCCCCTCTTATGGTCCCCCTCCTGCCCCTTCTTACGGACCCCCTCCAGCCCCTTCTTACGGACCCCCTCCAGCCCCGTCTTATGGACCTCCCCCATCGAACTCTTACGGACCTCCACCATCGAACTCTTACGGACCTCCCCCATCGAACTCTTACGGAGCACCACAAGGATCATCTTGGAAGTAGAAGGTTAAAACTAAGCCATTATAAAATGTTTATGGCTTTTCCAAGAACGTTTAAAAGCATCGATTGCCAATCAATTTCAAAATGTTTTTATGTTGGTTTTACTCTTGTTCATCTGTTTATACAAATGTTAGAAGCTTCAGACTTTAGAATTCATTTGAATATGACTTTGAATTTTTTGTACTATTATGTGTTTGTGTGAGATGATGTTTTGCTATTATTCTAATGTATTATGGGTATGTTTTATACAAAATGATTTCCTTCTCAGGGACACAATAAATAAAATAAATTAAATGAGCTTTATTTTTTCTCTCGTTATCTCATATCTTACGATTTTATCTATAAGGTCAATACCTTACAAAATCATAGTAACACATTCGATTGAAGAAGAAACCCGTCAAGAACGGACGTATCCCTTCTTGGGGGATATTCTCAGGGACTCGGAAGTAATTTAACACTAAAATCTCAATATGCCCCATATGGCGTGTAGACACTCCCGGTGTCAGTGGGTGTGGTCCATAGATCTATATATTATATATCTATGGTGTGGTCCCCTATCTGTCAGAGGGGTGTTCCCTCCAAGTGGGAGTCACATAAGTGTCATATAGGTATAAAATATATCTATTAAATGGGTAGATGCTGTATATTTCTTATTTTAATTTCAAATTTAAGGGAGGAGCAGGAGGTCTGGTGTGGTCAATCTGGTCCGAACCGAATTGGAACTCAAAGTGCGCCAGGACTGCGCGAGTAAATGGTTTATGATTTAATGTCATACTAGTAGTAGCAATTAAGTACTTTAAGTAGTGTCTACAATTACCAACATACAAACACACCAACAAAACAGAATATGTTTAACGCATACAAATAAATACGAATACGCAGAAACTATAAATAAATACAGAATTGACAACACTATTGATGTGACATTTTAAACATATGTAATGTTACATTTACATAAAAAATCGTTACTACATACACCTTAGGAAATACAAAAATTAAGATGCATTTTGTACATGTTTACATGAGTACTTTAGGCCTTTAAAGTTCCATGCCGCCCTGCCTTGGTGCTGAAGTATTGCACATATCCCGACTGTTCCTTTAATTATCAATGCTATTACTTAGGTAAAATTCCAAATAAATGCCATTACAAATAAAAATTAGAGTGGTCATTTTTACAATGTAAAGGCTACCATGAGGGATCGGGTCTGGTACACATGTATAAATACTTCGAGATGCTCATTTAAAAAAGCACAATTATTCAAGCATTCTTAGCCACCACAATAAAAACTAAACCCCACAAGAGTTGGATTTGGATAATAACAATTTGTTAGGTTTTCGCATTTTTAAAGATGACGAGAATAACTTTGGTAAGAATAACTTTTTAAATTTAAAACCGGATTATGTGCTTTGATCATAAGACCTATAGGTCATTTTATCTTAAATTCGGTTAAAACTTGTGAATGTATAGGTGGTCCTGCTATCGATAAGCTTAACCTTAGTCTACAGTGAAGCAGAAGGGTCAAAGTGTTTGACCGAAGACCTTCTTATCCGCCAACTGCAACCGGAGACGGACATTTCAAACCCGATTCCTCTAAACGTGGACGAAGAGTCCAGAAATATCTCCGAACTTACCGGAGCTCATCATAGAACCAGACGATTTATCATCACGAAAAAAATTATCGGAAAGACCTTCTTCCTAAAGAAGTTGACTAAGAAAGCATTGAAGTTGTCCAAGTTTAAGGGTGTTATCGGCAAAGCCTTTCTTCCTCTCAAAGTCAAAAAGGCTCCAAAAATCTTCCGGAAAGTACTACCACTGGCGTTGGCAGGAGGGGCAGGAGCTGCGGCTGGGTTTGTCGGGGGTGTGGCTGCGGGTCCTATGATTTATCGGGGTCAACCACAACAATTTGGGCAACCCCCTTCCTTTGAATTTGAACGATATTTTGTGCCGTCTTTTGAACCCCCTCAGTTCAACAATTTCGGACCCCCTCCGTTTAACTTTAATGGACCTCCGCAAAGATTTTTCTAGAAAATTTTAATACGACTTGGGTCTGTTTTGTACGGTTTTAAGTATTGATGCATCTTGTGATTGTATACGATATATTTTATGCATTTTATCTTTATTGGTCCCTTCGTTCCTGGGAACCGAATTTAGTTTCAAAACAAATAAAATGAAACCAAATTGTTACATTTGAAGAAATAAGTATACGTATTTATGACCCTTTATTGTCAGCTTCATTTAAGTAGGCTGACAAATCTGTATTTTAAACATTTAAATCTTTTTTTGCTTACTCGAGAATTACCATTTTTGGACAGTCAATTTTAGGATTTCTATTAAAGGTTAAAGAAATGTACATGGTATTTCATTCTGATCAAACCATTTATTTATCAACACAGCAACTTTACATCTTCGAAATACGGAATGGTATAAAGAAACTCCAACACACGACATTTCACACTTGTCATTGCATAAAAATAAAAGTTTGATTTCCATGTGTTAAATGCTTTCATGACCTATTATAACTACACAATATAATACGCGTACTGTGCTAATATTGAATATAATATTGCGATTGTAAATGTGGAATGAGAAAGTAATTATATAGCTCTATAATATATAAATACAAAAAATATGACCCCTCTGGGCGTGTTTTACATACGAAATGATGTTAATTAGATTTAAACATATATGGAATTCCAATCTTAAGTTGCGGAATGAACGATAAACAATAGTTGAACCTGGACTTGTTATTGTTGTTGTTGTTCAAAAGCAACTTAAGTTGGAACTGTACCCCTCAGTTTCTCCATGTTCAGAGATTCGTGACCTCTGACCTAATAATTATATAGGTATTGATCATTACTAGCCGAAATCAATACAAGATGCTAATAGTATTTTAGGCGTACGGAAACTGTTTATTGCATTGTGAAGCCATTGTTAAAACTAAAATTGCTGATTTTGAACGAAATATAGTACAGGAGACTTATTTTTAAGCAAAACAATACTATTTATATTTAACTGTTTTAAATTAAACACAGACTACAAAATGTTATGTATAAATTCGTTCGTGTACATAGCTTACAAATTCTAAAAGCTAATTTTTCGGGTACAACGTTTCTCTCATAAATGGCAATACAAAATACCCCTCCGATGGTATAAACCTAGATGTTCTAAACTAATTACGAATAGATTAAAATTATCATTTCGTGTGCTGGAGAACCCAAAGCTCATAAAACACCTCGTCGACGATTAGCTAAAGTACATTACCTAAAATCTCTATCGAAGAATCTAAAAATCATACAAATAGGATTCTTGTGTCAAGTAGAAATCTAGTCCATTTAAAATTAAAACTATGCACAATTTAAGACAAATGCAGGTAGAAAATACAAAAGATAAAATATTTGTAGCAGGCACTTATTCTGTATTTTAAAATATATTCATAATCCTAACCATCCATTAAGGAAAGAAATCATTTCTTCGTACATAAGTACGTACAACAGTACAACGTGTGCGATTTCAGCATGTCAATAATTTACTCTTTACAGTCAAGAACAGGGGTTACAGGCAGACTTGTTATCAGGCGTAATAGCTAATATTTATAAGATTTTGAATGGTTTTAATTTAATTTAAATTTTCTAAAGTTGTAAGTCAGCCTAACTAGATCCAACACCAACGGGGTGCTTTAAATAGTCGGGGTTGTCGAAGCCGGCCCCGAAAACGGCAGTTTTTCGATGAATTGAGCGAACTCGGACGAAAAGGAAGGCAGCGACGAGGGACGCGACGACAAGAAGGAGGAGCAACATGACAAGTCCTACGACGAAAGATGACACCGACATGCAAATCCCGTCGATATCGTCCCGATTGCTACTTTCGATAACTACGGAATCGGCGGTGGCATTGGATCCTCCGAGACTGAAGGCTACGTCTCCTGGGGCCACAACCTAGAATTAAATGACAACATGGTGTTTAAACGTCAATTTTTTACTTAAATATGAATTGCTCGCCACACCGTGTTATCGTATAATAGGAAACATTTCATCTTTGAAACCTACCTGAATAACTCTCGTGGTCTCAACATCAGTCATTTCCTGAGCACTTCGCTTGTAAACATGATTAATATGAACAGTAATGAATTGGTCTTCGTCATTGGATCGCCTGGCCCTAGAATGCTGTCGGGGTTGCCTCTCTGCCTTTTCGAAATCGACGGATCGGGGTCGTCCTCCCAAAGCGGCGAAGGATGGGCCGGGCAGACTCTCGTCTTCCTCTTCTTCGTCATCCTCTTCGTCGTTTTCGGAAACAGTCCCTTCTCTCTTGACAGTGGAATATCCTCCGGGATGACCTCGGGGTGGAGGTGGGAGCATGACATGACTTGGTTGAGGGAGAGGTCCGCCCAGTGGGTGTGGTTTGTTGAATGGTCCAGGTCCTGGTGGACCCATATGTTGTTGGCCGGGATTCTGCTGGAGTTGCTGCGGTGACTGAGCTGGTGGGGCTGCTTGGACGGGTTGTGGAGCACTTCCGGCCGGTTGTTGGTCCTGATTGAGAGACGCTGCGGCGGGCTGAGTGACGACCTTTTCTTTGTTTTCAGAGAAAGCCCCGTGTGGATTCCTTGGATCTGCAAATTGAAATATGAGCATTTTTCAGGCTTGAAGGAGTTGTATTTGGATATTTTGCATTTTTACATGCAATCAGTTCAAACTATAAAACTCTTTACTATTACTAAAGTCTGCACCTTTAGTGACTTGCAGTTCATGACCCTTTATATCTACCTTTCCTTTAAAAAATATTCTGAATTCATTTCAAATGTAAGGTTACAATTGCTCACATAGTCTGCCCAAAGTAAATAATTTAATACCCATATTTTATAGATCTAGAATACTTTAAGCATAATACATTTCAATTTCATGCATTTTCAATTTCGAGATGAAAGTTTCTATTTTATTTTAACAAGTTTGCAGTTCATTTATTTTGGTTTGTCCTCCTAATATGAGAATGAAAACTATTGAAAACAGAGTGATTAAAATCACATACCAACAAGACCCCCATGTCCGATACCGGGTGGACCATAAACATCCTCGCCCCCACACTTGGGTTCCGGACATTGGTACCGACAGACTTGAATAACACATTGGAAGTGGACATTCATGGAATCCGGGAACTTGAAGGCTTGGAAGTAAGCATAGGAAACCACCGATGCTGACGCTCCAAAGTTCTTGATCTTATGGAACCGCGACATAATCTTCGGCCTTGTGACACATCCGTACTGATCTACCAGTTGAATGGGTGCCCGTTTCCCGTCGTGAGCGACGCAGTTTCGGACTAGCATGTCGAATTTGTTCTCGTCATCCTTGATGGCCAACACCATGGTCATTGTCTGTCCGATCTTGACAATTCCACTTACCTCTGAAGCCCATGGACCCTTACCAACCTGTCGGAAACATAATTTAACGATTAAGATAGGCCATTAACCCGGCAAAATAACATCTGCCTCCTTTGGTAACTCCTGTTAAAGTACCTGAATCTGCATCCAACACTGCAAGTTATCCCCAAGGAAGTTAGCCGTAACAGCATGAAGCATATCAACCTGGAAAGGTCGGAATGTAACAGACTTCTCGTAAAAGTCGTACCAAGTACATCTCAGTTTCCTGGCCTGATCCCAAACTTCCTGAACCAAGGGGTCGTACTGAATAATGATCGTGTTCTCGACGAAAGTTCCGGAGGGTGCTGGTCCATAACCGCCGTTATTATTGGCCGACGAGGTCATGCCACAAGCATTCAAGTAAATGTCAAAGGTAGCACTCAGATGTCCAGATCCGGGAGCCAAGTGGACGCAATGTGGGTCCGAGTAATGTCCCTTTGAGAAGATCATTCCGTAGAAGGGTCGGTCAAACTCGATATTCACTCTCATATGAGACTTCTCACACTGAACCTGGAGGATTTTAATTTGTGGCATATCATGGGCCGACTGAAGAGGCCAGTTTTCTTCCCCTGGTGGTGGAACTGGGGAATGACCTCCGTGACCTACTTGACCACCGCCCCCACCGCCCCCGTGGAAACCTGGAGGAGGTGGACCGTAAACCCCTTGTGGACCTCCGTGAAGACCTATCCGGTGTTCCGCAGCCATGGCTATCTGATCCGGTATTTTTTCACATAGGGCGATCTGGAATACAAAGATAAGGTTCATTCATTGGAATTCAATTACCGTTTAATAATAATCCCCTGTATAATAATCGGGATCAGAGGGGGGGGGGGTTATTCCGGGGTGTACGGTGTTTACGGTAATTACAGCTTTAAAAACGTGCTCATTCCTCCTCATCATCTATGCAATATGTAACGTCAACCTATCTAACTTTTTATACTAATCTCTTGACTTACTTTCTCGGTCATAAACCATTTAATGCTTAAACACTTCTTGTAATTAACTTTTAATCCTCATTAGGAGAGATAAAGGAATGCTTAAATGTGGTCAGCCTATACAAGCTCATTGTATTTTAAACGGCCCGAAATATCAAGTTTTAAAGAGCCAGCGAAGCAGAGTATTAAGGATACGAGGTTGCTTTGTTTACGTATTATGTTCTACCTGCTTTTAATATGCATTCCTATTTCTAAATGTCCAAGTTATAATTTATAATGCCTCAAAATATAGTATGCACGTAGGGGGATTGTATCCATTTCAGGCTGAGTTGTTAATTGCAAATTGTGACAATTAAGGGATTTAATCCCTTGGTAGCCAACCGTGTGTAAGCCTAATCTTGGGCTTAATCAAAGTAGATCATCGTAATCATTTTTTTCTTCGAATTAAATGGGTGCTTGGGTGCATCTCTTTCATTTCAAAACTCAAGTAGACCCATCTTTTACATGCGACCGGCTTTTGAGGTCAACCCTGTCCGACATGCTCATCATCTTTTAGATGATCTTTATTTATAATATATAAATTTATAATCATAACAAAATGTAGTAAAATACAATCCTCCATACTGGCTATATAATTCCATAGCCAAGGAACTATCCATCATCATCATGATAATAATAATATTTCCGTATAAATGAGAGTAAATATTAACACATGTCATAAAGTGCTTCTTTATTCTTCTTCTCTCTTTGATTTGGTTTTGTTTGTTTAGCCATAGTCCAAATACTTTGTAAGCCAAGTCATTCTACATTTTATTTTATAAAAAGAAAGGTTAATTTTTTAAATTCCAATACAAATCCTAGACTATTATTTTTTTCTTATTATTATTTACAAGTTTACATGCAAGAGCGGCTCTTTGGTAGTTAGTTTGGTACTTGGAAATGTTACTTAATTTTTACGAAGCCTAAATAAATGCAGCAGACTATTGATTATCTTGGTCATTGCCATTCCAAAATTGTTGTGTTCTTCTTTCTTTTCTAGCTAGCCTGTAAATAGAGTCCCTGACAAGGATTATTAGCTTTTTATTTAAACCGTATGAACATCAGAATTTAAAAGTTTCGAAATTTTCTGAATCAGTGAAGATGAGTTAAGGAATTGAGGAGTTCGAGTTTAAGTTCTTTGCAAAATTTCCTGTAACATTCCCAGCAGGGGTATTAAAAAGTTAGGGACGGACATTAAAAGATTTTAAGAAATTGCGAGTTTTAGCCAATGTGATTCATTCATGGGATTAGGATTTGTAATATCGTGTATTTAAAGCATCCTAAAACTATTTGGTTTTGATTTTGGGATCCTCCTTTTGATTTTACGAAGCTCTGTGAAAATGTAAAGGCAACGATTTGGTATGGTCCTTTGGTAAATTTGGTAATTGTAAATTAGTTCAACCGGACATTGGATTTGGGTCAGACCTGTTCTCAGACACAAGCCGTAATATTAGCTGCCTGGCAGGGCGCAGCTTGCTATTTCATTTCATTAGACACAGACAATACTCAATAACTTTAAGGATTTAAAGTTGGTGAGTTACCTGGCTAACTATATGCCGATCCTTCGGATATGATTGAAAAATGTATGGTAATGGTCACGGAGATTATCCTTGTTGTGGTCGCTATTGTCAAGCCAAAACCTTTCCAACGATCCCTTGTTAGTAGTTTCTTCTGCTATTTTTACAGCATTTTAATACCCGACTTGAGTGCAGGCAGACATGGTTTAAATGCATTTTAAATGCAGTTTATATTCGGCTGGAAATTTTATGACGGGACGTAATTATCATTTTTTATAGCTATTCGTAATGATTTGCAGATTTTAGAGGATAAGGTATGCTCTGGCATAGGGAGATAAGATATCCGGGATTTTTGTGATTTAAAACAGAATTCGTTAGTTGAAGCTGACCTACTTTACTTTAGGATTTTGAATGAGAGTTTTTTATTATTGTTTTTTACCTTCGTCTGTGAACGAAGAAGGAAGGAATAAAAAAATTACCTTTCATAAGACCGATTGAGATGCAAAAAAATTCAGGATGTTTTATATTCAAATTGATGAGATATATAGAGATTAATAAAAGCAATGATAAAGTGTCATTACTGATCTAATAGTCGATAAATCATGATTCCTTTTTTGATTTATTAAACATCTTATTTTCCACTTAGATAGATGTTTTAAACAAGCCATATACGGCTGATAAATGTTAGTAAGTAATTATATTTTAAATTTTAAAACATCCTCTTCTATAAAATCACTTAAAATTGTTTAAATTAAAATTTAAAGTTCACTTAGAAGCGTTAGTCACTCAAAGAGCACTTTGCACTTCGATTCTTAAAGTAATCATCAGAAAAAATTTAAAATCATAATGTTCGAAGCTATTACGACAAAGTGACTTCCTCTCTTACATCTCATCCTCCGTCAAAAAATCACAATTATAACATAACACAGACTTACACAATAATAATGTAAATATGTAAGTCAACTGTATCATGCTCATGTCCCACTGAACCACAGACATTTTTAAGATCCTAAATTGCCTTGTTTTTTATTTACTTGGGAAATGGGGAAGATGAAGTTCATTGTCAAGCCTCCAGAATACAATAGAGATTTGTAAGCTAAAGCCATCATCATAATCTCTCTGTATGTCTTTTGTGTGATAATGTGCTAAGGCTCCTACGTCCTAGACTTGCATAAATAGGTTCACACACGTAAACCATCTACAAAACATCCAGACCACAAGATCTTATTTGACAAAAAGAGTAGCGATTCGCAATTTTCTGTTATCAAACCTAACACAATAGTGTCATACGGTTACGGATCAGTGGCGAAACTGCAGTTCCTAATGACGTAGACGTAGATTACAATAATGCCGATGGATTTTTAACATCTTAATCCCTGGATTATCCGCTTAAATTTAATTGTTCCCGAAGCAAAGCCTTAGGACAACAATCCAAATTACCATTCAAATTGCAAATGAAGCAAGTCGAAATCCGAATGGTTCTAATCCATTCTGCTCAAGGTGCGTTTACCCGTTTACCGGTCGGTATCAGGCATCACCGCATCAAAACCAACGGTTTAGACAATGGCCTGTTTTTTGGCCCCGTCCTTTTGATAACAAAAAAATAATCCGTGATTTTTCTTGCCTACATTACTCTTCATCTATTGTCTTTGTTGAGTCGTTACTCGTTACATTGAAATGGCTTGGAAATGACAATCTCGGAGATTTTGTTATTGCATTGACGTTCTACATTCAAGGGATGATTCAACGCACTGTGTAAACTACACTGTAACAGGCAGAGTAGATAGAAATGGCATTGTCCCTGCTCCTGCGGTTAGATTGAATTTGGTGAGTTGGCTTAGTGTTTAATTTAGGCTACGGATTTGGCCATGATGGATAAACATGCCTATTTCTGAATTCTGATTTGACAGGTAGAAACAGTACTATTTATAGGAGAATAAATCAATCATTTTAATTACCCGATAAAACGGGATTTTTTTACTATGCTCATTACAGACATTGACAAATATAAGAGTTTAAATGTCAATTAATTTGATTGTTGACAGACTGTTTAATCAGCTTTGTTGACATTACCAATTATTATTTTCAAGGAAAATATCGGAACGAGTGTCCTCCTTTTTTAACTATAAAAACCCCGAATAATTCCCAGGAATTATTTTCCCACAGAAATGTCCTCTAACTTTCTAACAAATTCATATATAAAATAAAATAAAATTATAATGATAGTGTAAATTGCCCTTAAAAGCACAAACACATCTAGCTACAACCTAAGATTCGTCACAAATCCGATATAAATTCATATAGCAGAATGTATAATCACAGAAGAAGGTGCTAATTGGCAAAAGTAGAATTGGGTCAACGAAAAAATTATCAATCACAGCATATGTGCTCATGTACTAGATGTGTTCCAATATTTATGTCTTCTTCCAAATCCACTCATTCAACATCTAAAACCCAATTCTAAATCTCAGTCCAACTCAAACCCATACATACCGAATACAGCTAGCTATTCAGAAAAAATAAATTACAGACTCACAAAACACCGCCATTAAACAAGCGTCAAGTCAACTTCATGAAGTGAATGAATAAGTGCATACACTCGCGAGGAAATTAAAAATTAAAACGCTCCTCATTTACAAACTCTTGACTCTTCTCTGCCTCTGGCTAACCGAATCTGCTAGAAAAATTATAGGTCTTTCCAAACCCTATTTGATAAAGCCTTCAAAATTCCAAAAGAAATTCAAATAAAGTCAAACTGCCCTTTAAATTTAAATGTTCCACAAGCCTCAAGCCCCGAGCTCATCTTAACCCAATTAAAATGATTTAAACACAGAAGAGTATAAAAAAATTAGTCTCCTCTCGTCATCTCCAGATCATATTCGTTGATAATTGTAGTTAGTAATAGCTTCTTTTTAATATTGAAAACGCAGACATGATTCTGAAAACTATAAGCATTCATCATCATCATAAATGCATAATTACATCTTCAGAACAAGGGATATAAATTCTACGGAAGGAATCTGCGATCTGAAATCTCTCTCTCAAATCCAAACCTAAGAATATCTCATTTCAAATCTCCCTTTAGAGCATTATATATTCTATTCCAAGTTGAGGTTGACTATTTGTTTTGTTGATCTTCATGTCTTTGTCATTTGATTTCGTGTAAATGTTGACCCACTTTTCCCTACCGGCTCTTTTTATAGCTCTTTTTCTTCCGTGATCATTTCTACAGCTCTGAGAGAGAGAGAGACGACATATTAAACGATTTGGCATTCATTTCATTAGGAATTAAAACTACTTCTCATCATGATCTAAGGTAGAACTGTAGGAATGGATAGGAAATAGAAACCTCGTTTAGATCTTTTTGCAAGATTCATCTCTGAAATTCGTTTTCGTCAGCTAACCCTCCTTCATTTGTTTACATTCTTCCCAGGCATCCTTTGAAACGGCCCCTATTGACAATGACTTTTTTATGTCTTGGGAAGGGCGATAAAAGCATTTAACTCTTTGAAGACGGGATGAAATGAGTATTTAAAAAGTGGTATAAAAATGCAACTCGATTATATTCAGCGTTTCAATGCTCCGAAAGAGCGTTTTTCCCTAAGCTACTAACTCACTCTCTTTTAGTCAATAGGGAAAATATCGTGCCCTAAAATGGCTCATTGAAAGATCATTATCATCAATGTCACTGTCAAAACGAAGACGACAGGACTAACTAACCAACTACAACAAAGTCTAGGTTATATGGTTATAATAACTAACCTAACTAACTTTTTAAACAAACTTGGGAAGAAGTTCAAGGTTTGCTTTGGTCTGAATTGTGCATTTCTCTGATCGTGAGTCATTATCATTTGCAATGTGTATATAAATTGTTCTATTACCGTATAGGGCAGTAAATCTCAGAATATTTACACATAATTAAGATGTAGACGGGTCTCAGAATGCCAAGTACATGATTTTAGACGAAGGAATGCAATTCCCTCGCAAGATATTTAACCATTTAAGTGGAATGACTTGCAAAAGTCGGTTATAGTTAGTTAGTTAAGGGATGAAATGAATCCCTCTTAATTTTAATTGGACATTCCTATTCACTATTCGGATTAGATAGGAGGAGAGAGGCTAGTTTAGGATTTGGATTAAGTAGAGCTCGTTTTTAAGTGAAATGGAATTTGGAATTTAGCATGTCGAGCGGATTTAGTGATTCAGGTTAATTGTCTCGTGTGTCTATTTTTAAAAGCGTTTATTTATCTTACCTGTGATAGGATGACTAGGAGAAGACATGTGTGGATTGAAATCGAAGACATCGTCAGCTTTGTCCTGCTAATCAGTCCACGCCTCCTTCTCGATAAATTTGATAAGGTGGAGGGGGTTTCCTCGGAGGGGGTGGTCGAAATCCTACTCAGATCCCGATTTGTTCTTCTGTTTTGGAATAATAATGATGACATTTTGGCTAGTTTTGAAGAGGTTATCTGAAATTGAATGACAAAATAAAAAATGATGAAATATAGGTGAAACGAAGCGAATAGCAAAGTTAGTCCAAACCAAATGCACTGATATCAGTTAATTAATTATTTTAGAACAAAAAACAACAATGTTTTCAATTATTTTGCTATGAGGGTCTATCGATAACAATGCCTCTTTAGAAAGAGAATTTCCGCAAATCCAGGTGTAAGTCCCACGGGGGTGATCTCCAACTCTCCGAGAGAGATCATTTTTTTCGGGCGGACTTATTTCGGACGTATTTAATGCTTCACAGTAATTATGAATTCTGGTAAAAAAAATCGACCAAAACCAGATGAGAAATAACTACAGTGAATATGACCTTAACCTCACTTAATACGCTTTCCTTAATTTTCCGTAATTAGCATTTTTGGGGTGGGGACTTATATAGGGGAGGACTTTACCCTGAGGAACTTATATATCGAATTTTACGACCTGCAAAATGTATTCACAAATTCCGAAAGTGAATGTCTCAAAATACTAAAAGCAAAAATTAAGTGGAAAAACCTGCAAAGATAATTACTGGCAAAACTAAGGAACCTTAATTCCTTCCTGTTCCTTGGTGGTGAGGGTTAGTTAGCGATCGTGGTTTACTGATTTTATAATAGATTGTATTAATTATTTAACGAAAAACGATATGACTAATTTCTAGATCTGTACAACAACGAAACAATTTGTTTCTGTCTTATTACATGTTCTTAAACAAGACAATAAATAATAACAAAGAGTATATAAGGTTTACTAGGTTTTTGTGCTATATACCTCAGTCTTCATGAATATGTTTTTATTTAGAAAATGTAGATACAAAATATGAATCCATTGTTTAATTTAAGAAAATTTAAAAGATCAGTAGATTAATGTGGAGTTCCGCTTTGTCGTTTTGTAATGGATAGCTCTAATAGCATCCGTGCATGATGAAGCCATGCAAGGAATGATTGAAGTATTGAGTTAACTTGGTAGAAAGTGCTTCATCAACGCAGCTATGCTGATGAATGGTGTACTCTTATAATTTAGCACTAACCGTTGTATTTAACGGGCATTTCCACGACTCTGAATTCTCTGAAAATACTAAGATTTCGAAAGGAAAAGTCTTGCGAAAAAAATAGTTAATTTTTGCATCAAAATCTTTAAAGTGCTGAATGATGAGTTTGATAGCAAAAACTTAAATTATGGTTTGTGTTTGCAAATTTCATGTTCTGAGCCACGGAATCTATCGAAGTATGAAATTTTAATTGACTGTCATTTCTAGAATTGACACCAAAATAAAAACCATGATTATAAAGCAATTTAAATCCACAGATCCCTCAAAATGTAAATTTTCATTGTCACTTAATTCAATTATAAACTTGCTCTGTCGGTATGGACATGAATACAAAACCAAAATTAACCTGCATATTAATAGTGTTTCTTTAAAAAAAAAAAAAAATTGCCAGTGAAAGCAGTTACATTCAGCCATTTATATAGAAGTTCACAGGAGCCTGTCTCGAATCTCATTTCCATCAAACTGTGTCCATAACATTGTCTCTAATTGTAAGCCCTCGTCTCAACTTTAAGAAAGCGGAGCAAATGAATGACCTGCTGACTCCTAACCAAACATATATTTTTCATTCTTCTTTAGAGGCCTAAAAATAGACATAATGTATGACAAATCCGGCACTGGTTTCCATTTCAATTAGCCTTATATATTCCCACAAGAATGTCACACCGGGCTATGGAGAATTCCATTTACAGATTACTGCATCCTGCTGTTCCTTGTCCCGGCTCAAATTTGTCAAACTTGCATTTTAAAATTGTCTACTCCGTTTGGGATTTAAATAAAAATAAGGAGTCATTGTTTAAAAAAACTACTACTAGATAGACTCGCTTTCAAACGAAGTTCAAGACCCTTTCCAACCCAGTTTCTTCTCGACTGTTTTTTATGCTATCATGTACGTTAACCTGGACAGGTAACGGGTTCAGTTGTAGGATCCAAGGTTATTTTTTGTCGTAAAAAACCTGATTGTTATTTAAGAGAATGAGACTTGATACTTGAGCGTGTGAGTGAGACTGGTCAGTCAACTTCGATACTTCGTTATTCTTACTTTCGGTTGGCTATAGGGCAAAGGTCTTAGGGGTTTTCGTGTATTAAAGACAGGTAGGATGTAGGATGGTGTTATTAAATAAAAACAATCATGATCAGGTTTTTTATTCTAAACTCTTGTTTTTTCACGAACTTTCAATCTTTCAATACAAAGTCTGTGTATGACGCAACTTAAAATAAATCTGCTTTCAAGTCGAGATGTTTTCAAGTTGTTTTTCATTGATCATTCTAATTTTTAATGAGATTAATGCTATCTATTAATATAAGTTAAGAGATTTAGACTTCATATTTTCACACGGTTCGATCTTTCATGTTCTCCCAAACGGTCATGCTAAATCTACTGTGACAGACTGCAATATTTCATTTTGAGTTGCAGTTTGTCTTGAAACCTAATTCATAAGTCCAACTGCAGCTTAGATTCTCACTCTTCCATTACATATGACATTAATAATCTCAATTTCGGAATGTTGGATGACACCGTGACACGGTATTGCTAAAAACTTTCCCAAAATCCCAGACTACTTTTTAAAAAAATATATATTTTTAGCTCGAATTTGTCGGAAAAGAAACTTCATAAAATCTCACCTGTATTTCAGTCCTGTGGGATATTTAATCCGCTCGTATATATCAACTAATAACAACCAGTTCCTCAATCCCTATTCAAAACGGTTAGAACAAGAACACTTGTCGATTCTTGATGAGAACACGTTTAAAAAGCACATTCCACATTCTGAAATAACACACTGTCAAATTGTCACAACCGAAATCCATTCATCTCAGAAGGACAGAGTCTCACCGAGAGCTAGTTTTGATTAAAAATCCACAAAAAGCACAAATAGATATCAGATCAGCTATAATCCTTACTAAAATATACCAATTACAACAAATGGTACATGAATGAAAGTTAAAATTCACTTACAAAATGTTCAATTTTTTTGGATAGTCAGTTCACGGAAGGAGCATTTTCGAAATAAAAAAATAGGTGAAAAAAGTAGGTAATTTCTAAAAACAATACAGAGGATAGATTATTTCAAGAAGTAGTTATTTTACGATTAGAAACCAGAGAAGGCACACTTTAAGGGCTCAACCCTTTGCTTTTCCTCAAATCTAGAGGAAATCTAGAGGTTTTAAAATCCCCCAAAAAAATCGAAAATCGAAACCGTAGGAAATATCCAAAGCTCCGTTCTCTCAGACGTTTAATATCGGACTGACAGGTAAGGGGTACAGGTAAGAGCAAGTCCAATGAAACAATTTCAAATGCACACACACAATAATAATAATAATATCAAGGAGAATATATAAATATATTTATATCTCTCTATACAGAACGAGATATAAATCGAAATGAGGATCTCAATTCAAAAGAACTGTCTCTCTCACTCCGGTTTCGAATAGTAATGATGATAATGTACTATTGGAGATGAGATGGCGAGTGGTGGTGGTGGTAATTTAAGTTAAGTATACCAACGATAAGAAGAAGGGACTCACTAAAGTTAACAGACTTAAAACCCTAGAATAAGAGAGACTGGGGAGTTATAGAGGGGTCTTTTGGATGTCTGTTCTCGTATAGAAAATCCTAAATGTGCAACTGGCCTACATGTAAAAGGAGTAAAAATTTACAGTGTGAAGTGAAGTTTGAAATCCCAATTTTAAATCCAACTCTAATGTATATGGCCAAATGTTAGTTTAAATGCACAGCAGCCCCTTATCATCTCATCACATATATCTCTCTATCTAACAATCCAAATTCACCTTCCCAAGAACCATGAACCAAGTACAAGGCTCTGTATTTATATTTATAAACCTAAGACTAAGGAATAATAAAAGCCTTATATCCCGTAGATGCACTAATAATAAAAGTACATACGGAATTAAGGTAACCCTTTCCTTATCCAATGTGTAGTAAGTGGGGGCCTGCCGTGATTTCGTTTATTTTTCAAATCTCAATCCCATCCTCAACTGCAACAACAATGCCTACATATATGGTGGTGGTGGTGGTTAAGATGTGCCATCCGAAGCCAAGGGCTACTCTTTTACCTAGTTGTATTATTAATAAACTCAATTATCATGATTGTAGCATATACAATATACCTGCTGGCTGTTACAGGTATTAGGAGGATAAGTCCTAAGGTTTGTAGTGAACTATTATGATGGATAAGGCTTTTAAAACATTACTATGTTCACCATCACCCCGATCTCTCAAGACGTGTAAAAATGCTCAAACTGACGAAAGAGTATACCGTTACTTGGGTAGTGTGTCAGTCTTACGTTTCGAGGCTTTAGGCCTGCCCACCAAATCTTAACTAATCTAACCACCACCACCAACACCACCACCACCATCAGCTACTACATCTTACATTATCATTAGGCTGAGATGAGAACTTTGGAATTCGTATGTTGAATAGTATTATGTGTTGTTATTATTATGATGATTATTTACGAGCTTTATCCCTGTACCATATAATGAGATGACATTAATGTGCTAAATTATCATATAGCTTATCTTCCTCTCCCTTCGGCTACCTTTGCTTCTGGCACAGGCACATAACTTAAACTGCGGATCTTGAAGATTGTAAATATTTTAACGTTTAGTGAGCTGCTTGATGACTGAGATGATTTCCCAGAAAATAATATAGGTATCGGCCTGTCTGTCATCTTGTCACCGATCAATTTACGCTCGTAACGAAGCTAGGAATGCAATCAGGGCCAAACTGCTTCGGGTTTCAAAGTTGCAATTAAAAAAGCGATTATGAATCGGCTAGGAGTTGACCTTAAACTTGAAGTAGTTTAGGGGGAACATAATCCGGAAAACGGATTCTTTCAGTCTTCTTAAGGCGGAATTACATCTTGTAACATAATGTTGTAGTAGAGGCAAATCGAGAAAAAATCAGGACAAACCATATCCCGAGGACTCTCAAGTTCCGTAATCTTTTGTCATTGTCTTAGTCTCATAATTACATTACATGATATGATACATGGTTTGACAGATTACGGAGTACAGTTGTCATTTATATACATGAGAGAGATGGAGTATTATTGAAGAGACAAACAAAAATAATATAAACTGTGTACAACATGAAGGATTACACCTTTTCTTGTAACAAACTTATATGATCATCAACCATTTCAAGAGTTTGAGTTATTGTTCTCTGCAGTTAAGTTTAATAACATTATGTGGAACAAAGGGATCATGTTTGTTTGAGGTTTTATACTCTGAAAAGCTTCTGCAACGAAACTCTGTGTTTTTCAGGACTTGTAACTCGCCAAAAGATATGATACTTTTAGTAGGACTAGGAACTTATTTTTTCCCCTTCAAAACACAAAAGCTGAATTTGAATTTTGATTTGTTTGCACTTAAGTTTTTGAGAGGAAAGAGCTTTTAGTAGACATCCTCCTACATCCTATCCTATTTCGTAAGTAATAACTGCCAAAACTACCACCACTCTTTCTTCAAGACAAATTTTAGTCAGCTTACATAAGACAAACTATAAGAAAGGGCTCATTCTCCTTAAAACTAAATCCTAGATAATTTAGTGCAAGACAAAAAGTTATACATTATCCGAGCACACTTTTTTCCTACAAAAAAATGGGAGCCATGAGGAAACAAAGGTTTTAAAACTGGGTTACAATTGAAATTTTGGTGCGTAATAATAATAATATATTATTATTTCATCTCCCTCATTGTTGAAGATGTCCCAGTGGGTTGGGAATCTGAATAAAAAGTAAGTAGGGATAATATGTAAAGTAAATCTAGAGTAAACTAGAGCTCCAATTAAAGTAGCTCCTTAAATTTAGTCGTGGGGAAAGGGAGGTTTTCCTTTGTGGCTTTCTAATGAATTCCGAGTTATTTTTTCGAAACTGTTGTTCCTGTCCTTGATGCATGTTTGAGTTGATGATATAATTAGACTTTGAAAATTGACCCAGTGTTGGGTGGAATTAAAAATTAAAAAATCTCCGAAAATCATGAGTTTTGACAATAACATTGTGGCCAAAAATGTTTTTTAAGAATTCCATTGGGATGAAATGTTACAACATTTGATTTGGCCAATCTAGACAAATAGATCTATTGAATGGTGTTGTTGTTTGAATTACAATGAATTTTATAAGTAAAAAAATAGATCATTTGACTTTCAGCGGATTTTAAAGAATAACCCCCCTGGGGACTTATTTTAAGAAAAATAGTGTAAAAAAATCCATATAATCAAATAATCTGTTGTGATTGTCACCAATCCCAATCTAAAAAATCGAAATCCCTATCGAAATTCAGGCTAAAAATCAATTAAAAGCAGCAGGAACACTCTTTTTCCATGCAATGTAAAGTAGATCAGCAGATCCAACGTCTGCAAGATCACGTTGCAGTTTTAATATCAACAATCGAATAAAAATCGTTCATCTTGACTTTGATATTTTTTCCTACCTCAGTATTCAATTTCAGATGTCATATTTTCATACTCATTTTTTATCCATTGTCTTCTTCTGTAACATCAAAAAGCCTCTTGGATTCAAATTCAAAGTGCAGACGATTTTTTTTATAGAAAATGAATGCATTCCCAACGTTTAAAGACTCGAAAATTAAATTAGTCCCAGCCTAATGAATAGGCCTCAGAGCGTGAAGATGAAAGAGCTGGTATGATTTACTTTTACAAATTAATGTTATAAACTCAGGCTGTTAATTAACGATTCATATAATGGCAATTATAATTTATACTCCTTGTCCCTATACTTACTTTTTGAAATCCCTCTGTTTCTCTGCATTCTGCTCGTGATGGATTGTGGATTTCATATTTGGAATATTGTCGGAAGCGTGTGTTGGATTATGTTCTTGTTGTTCGAGATGACTCGTAATAATATGTGTCCTGAATTCCTTGGCGGTTAGTTAAGTTACGGTTAATTAATCCTGCCTAAACAAGATGACAAACCCATGCCCACTGTCGTAACGTAACTGTCCTCGAAACCGCTTGTCACCCTTTAATGGACTCTGATGTTCACAATTAGCTGCCTATTAAAGGCTCATATTGTCACAATGAGATGGACATTTAATTTGAGATCAGAATTTTTGGGGTTCTAAAACTTTTGATTTGGAAATTGTATTCGTATTTTTCTATGCAAAAAAAACTGCTACGATTATATCTGATTGGAATCGAAACTTCTTCATGCCAATTTTTAAACGAATTCTGAGCCAATTATCTCTCGAAAAACAGTGGTAGTGCAACTTGTAACTGCATTGATGAATGTTTGCCAACGTGACTGACGCCTCTGGGATCGGGATGTTTGAAAAATTTGATTAAAGTGTATCAGCTCATTCGAATAAATCTTGTCGTGAGGTATTGATGATAGTGTGAAAATTGGGGAATTAAATGACATTGATAGACCATTGTTATTCTAAATTAAAAAGGCTACTTTTGGAATCGAAAATCGAAATGCATGTATTCGGCAGTGGACTAGATTCAAGATTCAACCATCTCAGATTAAAGCATGGAAATCCTTGTCCCTAATGATCGTAAATAAATAAGAGACCGAATCCAATCCAATCTCATCTTCTTCTTCTTTGTAGATTCTTTCGGAGATTGGGGCCTGACAAAAGTTATTATTTGCCTACTAAGCTCGTTGCAATTCTGCGATTTTAAATTAACTTGTTACTCCTTGAGTGACTGATTGGGTTTATTTTCCTTTTGTTTCAACAAGCCCTCTGTTTTGAATCAGGCAAAAGCTGTCCCTTTATAACACTAACCTTCTTGTTTAAATACGGCTCTATTATAAGATTCGTTCGAAATCTATTTTCAACCTAAATTGGATCGTGTCCGAGTTTGCATGGCTCTTTGGATTCATACAACATCTAAAGATCATTTGCCTAAATAAGGCACTTTTACTTCTCGTCCGTTTGAGTTCAAAAAGGACAGCAATTATGTTCCCTTGTTTTTAATTGTAATCGATGTAAAAAAAGTGATAAAGAGGCTTGCACAAGTTTTAATTTTAATGTCTCTACGAAATACATTTACTAGAGCTTTAGACATCCTGTTAGTAAAAAAAACAAATCTACGTGCTATTATCTATATCCGTTACAATAATTCCTTTAGGAAAAGTGTCTCGAAGTAGCTGCATCCGGTGGTGATTTGATTTTTGATGACGATGATGAGACGTTACTCTTTAACTTTAATAACTGAACTGACCAAAACAAGGCAAAAGTGAAATTTGGCATAGCGAGGGAGGAATAACGGTTAGTTTAGTTCTTGCAAAAACGTTAAAAACCCAACTAACCTTATCACATTTCATCATCTCATTGGTATTTCCATTCTTAAAAGAGTCACAGTTCTTAATGTATACTACAAATACAGGCTTGGAACATTTGCAAATTTCATAAGCGAAAGTAAGTACAACGTGTCCTCTTCGTACCAGCCCTAAAAGATGACAAGTACTTGACATCCGGTTTAAAGCTCTTAGATTGGTCACCTGTGGACTATTAAAGCCATAAATATTGAAATTCGCCAGTTAGTCAGCCCTACCTTTGAAATATATTAAGAATAAACACATGTTCATTTGCATTCCGTTGAATTCCTAATCATTTCTCAATTTCATTTTCACCCGATTCCTCGAACACTGAACTTGTTATGTCGTAAATGAGTCAATATTTTTACACACAATGCGTCAAAGATAAATGGAAAGAGAAAGTTACATGTTGAGAATAGAATTAAATTAAATCATACTTAAAATATTTATATTTATTTCCCCTTTTTGTATGCACGTATGCAAAATACAATGTGCGATGCTCTCATTGTCATTTCTCGATCTCCTTTATAGTTAGTTAGGTTAATGCTCTAAGGAGATTTATTTTTAATAAACAGATCGTCAAAAAATAGCAGATTGAAAGGGAGTAATCTCATTTGTTACCAATTTATCATATAGTGCACACATAATAAATCCTATTGTTATTGTTTAGCTCGTCTTAAGGGGAAATTTTTCGGTTGTTCAAAGACTCCCAGTCTTGAATTGCTTTTTTATTGCACTAACAATTGATTGAAAAGCATTGAATTCTCTAACATCTGTGTAGTCAAACAGGAGCAACTTGTCTGTCATGAAAAATTCACTTCTCAAAAACGGATTGTGAATTACTTTACTTTCTGTTAGCTACATTGTTCCTTGAGAGTTTAGCTATTATTTCGTTCCTGAGAGACAGGGGACAATGATAAGAACTCTCCATGCTTGAAACTTGAGTTTTAAGAAAAAACAAATAATTTCTTTAAAATAGCAGTGATGTTTGTTTAGCGTAAATCTTTAAATAATCGCCCAGGCCGGTTTAAGTCTGTCAAAATAATTCTGAAACATGCATTTTAAAATGAAATCAAATCCTTAAAAATTAAAACCCCTTCGGAAACTACTATCTTTTTGATGAACTGTAAAATTACTACTATATAACTCCTCAAGGGACCTTATTAAAATTGTTTGCGACAGTTTGTTAAACATAACTTTATCTGTTTTATTCCTACATATAATCAATCATAAACACCTTTTGCATTCCGATGGAGATTACACTCCAAAAATGACAAATTGAGAGGACTCGAAAGAAGCTTCATTTTTTTTACCTTATAGCTCTACCGCCTGCAATTTGTCTATGTGTGATGTGTATTTATGATTTGTCAATAAATACATATTTCTGCCCCGAAAGATTAAGGGGTTGTTGTTAAAATATCAAAATTCTGCTGAAAAATAAACGTTACAAAACTGGGTAAAAATCATCAAGAACGCATTTTTTGCAACATCCGTACCTTACGAACAGCCCAAAATCTTCTCAACCTATCTCAAGAATGGAACAAGCAATTCCTTCTGAAAAAATCTTCAACTTCTTTGGAATTTCTGTACCATAATAGTATTGAAGTTCACTTACTCGTAGCTAGTGCAATGAGTAATGCTCTTACTGACACAGATTTTTTCAAACAATTCACAATGCATTACAAATTTACAAATAAAACTTCACCCACCTGCCCATTCATTCAGACACTTGGGACTAGAACATGAGCTACAGAGGCATATTTCGTATGGAATATATGGAACTTCTCTCAGCTCTAAAGACTTCATATGGGATTTAGTGCGTACTCATCCTCCCCATAATAATCATAGTAATAAGACATTATCACAAGAAATTTTTCAAGATTCTAAAGAGGTGGGATGCACCTGCCTGGCAGTCGATATCATGATTATATACATCTCTATCATATGCGTAATACTCCTTAGCATTAAAATCTTCAAACTCAAAACCCTTATATATCTCATGTGCAAAAAATGCGAAAAAACAGATTACATTTCAAACTCAACTGCTCCAATGGTACACAAAGGAACAGGGCTCACTTGACGGAAGCTGAATAGGGAAATGAAGACATTTAGTTAGTACCTCCGCTCCGTGTCAAACGAAATAAAATAGCTCTAGTGATAGTGAAGATTTTCTGATAAGAATAAAATGATTTTAAGAGATCTTTTACAAATAAGGGAAATGCACAAGAGACAAGGATCTAGCCAAATTCTGACTTTGACAATGAAATAGAACATTGTCCTCTCACCATACGCCATATATGGGGAGGCATTACTGTACCATTAGCATATTTTTGTTTTGACTCCGTTCCTAATCGGTGCGTGGTATGAAATGGGAGAGAAATCGAAAACCCTTTTCCTGCAACGACAACAATGCAGTTCCATTGTTGAGGAATCTGGCGATAAAACACAGCAGATGTGGACATCAACAAGAGGAAATGTAAACACGGAGCAGTAAGATCCGAGTAATTAAGAGAGTCACGGCCCGAGACTGAAAATACTGAAATTTGTAAAGGGTGAGAATTCCTTGAGACAATAAAATCTGACTAAAATAGATGCTCTAGAAACTAACAGATCTCATTCCTCAGTTTAAAATGACTGAAATATTTTCCATTTCGAAATAGTGCAAATTCCCAAGCTAATCCACTATTTACCTATGCAATTCCAAATCTAATGCACATCAATCATGCTTTCCTCTCAATTAAAAATCAGAGAATCGAGTAGTCTTGACCGAAACCACCAAAAAACCACAGTGCAGTTTCTTTCATCTTTTGAATTTTGACAATGAACCTGGCACTGACACTTTTACACGGATGAATCAAAAAATTACATACTATTCTTTATTTCAAATAATACGATACTTTACTATGTACTAGAACGGAGAATAAAGCAGGTAAGAAATCTGCCAGGCCGACCTAAAAGTAAAGATCGAAGTGGGTGAATCGTGTCATATCATTTAGCACTCTTCAAACTGACCATTATGCTCATTTCCACTCCCCCATTGTTCCGACTCGGCACTCATTGTAAATGTCCACTTGGGACGTTTGAGCATTCATAGTTATGTATAAAAAAAATTTATTAATGCTAATCTACCTACTTCTAAAAGAGATAATGTAGTGTTAAATGTAAAAAAACAAAGAGATTTTAAAACTATATGTCCGAAAATTACGCACTTTTGTCGCAGCGGGACCTGTTTAAGTCGGCATTTTGCAGCCAGTTGCCAGCAACCTATTTTTATATCTTAAATTAAATTCCTATCAACGTGGACTTGCAGAACTGTTCCATTTACGACATATGTTGCGTGTCTTAAGATTGTTGAAGTATCACTCTACACATTAATGACATTACAATGGTCATTAATTAAATAAATCCACACCTCCAATTTGGAACTTCAAATTATTAGCTAGCCACATAAGAGGCATATCTGTTCAATCCTGAATCCTAAAAATGCATCGTAATCCTATGAATAACTTACAATCGGGAATCAGAAAGGCTATTAAAGTCCTTAAGAACAGATTACTTTTAATTGCATTGGAGTTGAATCAGTTTCAATTTTATGGTCAGACCTAGATTACTATATTTGCATTGAATATAAATAGAACCAAGAGCTTTTAAAACCCTTGTACCTTGTGGTAAATATTAAAATACACATCCATCCTAGCACACATTAATCTTCCTTTAATTAAAAAATTAAAGTTACAAGCTTCAATTATCTGTTTATAACGTTGATTTGATAGGATGAACTCATTACTTATTTTCTCTGTTCTCATCTTACGTGATTCCTACTCGGAATTGAGTACATATTGAGTTATTTTTTATTTCAAGTAATTTTTAACTCAGCAATATCGCAACCATGAAATATTGTTTTCCACTAGTAACATCAATGAGATGAGCTTCTTAAAAAAATTAAATGTAAATCAGATATGTCTGATCTGATATACCCAACCTAGCTATAAAATATAGTGCTAAATGGTCAAAAACATTGGACTCCTTTCCTGCAAAAGGAATGAGGCTGTAAAGTACAAATTGATGTTCTTTGGGCCGTTTTTACTTAAAATCTGAAAATGATTGAATCCTTCGTTGTTCGTATGTAAAAAAAAATTGCAACTTCTTCAGAATCCCTTTTACTATTTAATAAGCAAAGTAAGACCAAAACCAAGAAGTATCTGAACCCCGTGGTGTTGTTTTCATGAAATTGTTGGTATTAAACATTAAGAAGTTAGTTAAGTGTTAGTGTTGGTGATTTGATTACATGGTACATGGTCCTTTGGGTTTCCCTATTAACATCATTACAAAAATCCTTCATTCATCTCAAGTTCTGCAAAATACTATATCCAATTCATCTCTGTTCTGTCTATTCTATTGTGTACCATCACCATCATTCTTGGTTTTATTATTACCCACCATGAATTATTACTCTTGATATTGGTTACTTGCTTTCTAGGCTTCCTTCTGCGTTTCGTCCTAATTAAAATCGTCGAAAATCTCTCATCCGAATTCCCCTCAGATTCGTAGTAAGTAAATAGTAAAAAAAAAAAAAAAAACTAAAAAGAGCACTTTCATTCCTAACTGGAAATTGATAGGAGGTGGAGGTAGTTAGCAAGGATACAATGGGAGATCTTCTTCTAAAATCTACATTCCATTTTTCCGAGATTATAATTTATAACCACATGATGGATGGTTTGCATGCTATGATCTAGGATGACGATTCTGTAGTGCAGAATTTAAATTAAATTTTGAGCAAAGCCTAGATTCCTCCATCACATTAAAAGTTTTGTGAAGAGGGATTTATTTCATTGATGGGTTTGTTCTGGTTCCCAGTTAAGGAAGCTGATTTCGGCTGGTGCAAGTGTCAATGTCACCTAATTTCTCTATTTATCTTTTTGGTGGTAATAAGCATGAGACAGGCCCCTGCTGACTCTGAGAGAGTAGGATAACTATTCTGGTTTTGATTTCAGTGTGGATTGATTTTTGAGGTGTTTAGAGGATCTATTAAATGTGGGATCTGTACAGTAACGGAACTGGTTGTAAGGTCTAGACTTAGGAAAGTATAAATGCAAGTTTTTAGAGCATTTTGAAAGGTATTTCCTTAGTCTGTAGCATTTGTTCTAGAAAATTTCAAAAATTTATCCGAAGATGGCTTCGATTTTATTGCTACAAATTTACAACTTCATGGTTCCATCTCAGGATATTTCTAGCAAATTAGAATGGGAAATATCACATAATTATTTTAAATCCTACCATATCCCAATAGACATGGACAGTTTTGGACAGATTTAAACACAAAACCGGCGACTAACAAGGTACAATTTAAGCTGAATTTATTATCACAAGATGAAGTATTTAGGATGAGCCAGGAGACAATAAAACAATTGTCCTACTTCCTTCCGGAAGACAAATGGTGACGTACCGATGGTATATATTATGGCTTAAATCCAGGTTGACACAATAACCCACAATACCAAGGGAATGATTGACAAGGGGGCACATCGGACAAAACGGAAATAGTCTCTAGGCATCGGACCGGGCCTGAGGATTTGTTTACATTTATGCATTTTACATATCCATCCTTGTGGGTTATCCATTTACATTTCAGAGAATCGGCCCTTCCTTATTGTGTAAACTGGGCCTGTGTCCTGGCCATAATAAAGGCAATACACCTTGTCATCGACAATAGGTGAAATGTCCGGTTGGGAGCATCGAGGCAAAAAATAATAATAATTTGGGCTCATCCTTGACAGAAACCTTTTAAGGGTTGACAACTGTCAATTGACCCCAGAGGGATCAGGGCCAGTCCTTAGCGAGAACGTAAAACTTTGTGACAATAGTCCCCAAAGCCCAAAAATACAATCCAGTCCCGTTACAGTTCCTACTTCCTCGGGAAATAAACGCGTGGAAGTAAGTTCCCTTTTAGTTCCGACTCTACCTGGACAGTTTTACTATTTTAAGAGCTTAACATTTCAATCCTGGGCTAAATATGCACCTGAGGGTCCTTTGATGTTCATCATCACCCTCGTTGGTTATTGGAGGCTCGGTGACCTGAGAAATAATATGGACATTGGATTGGATTGGATTGGGGTTAACCCTTTTTACGGATTCGTGGATGCTTCTTCTTCTTTAGATTGTATTTATACATTTAGGATAGTATAGTATAGTATTTATTTATATGTTAGATGACCGTGGGCGATTACCCAGCCTAGTGTGCACTTCGTAATACTATAATGGTTTAGTGAGATTAAAGGCATATAATATGGTCTCTCATGCCTGGCTGCATAATGTAATAAGCTTGGTCAATAATCAATAGAATGAGGTCAAATTCCTAGTGTCCGTTCTACATTCGGGAAGAGATATATTATGCTAGGCAAGTACACACGGACTTTAGTTACAGACGCGGATGACCAGAAATGCGTCTTGAAGTAAAAGTAAAATGCAAATATTTGGTCGGTTTTAATTTTAATGGGTGTTTAGAGGGTTCTTGGAAGATGGAGTGAAAGGATTTCTGGTTAAAGAGTAAAAAGATGTGTTTTTAGCTGTTTTTTAAATGGCTTTTATGATTACGCTATTAAAGTATCACTTATCAGGTATTCGTATACTGTCCTGTCAATTTTTTGATGTATTATGTGAGGGTCACGTCTTTTAGACTGAATTCACATAATAGTTGACTACAATGCTAGTATGGACAATGTATTAGATAACTGATATGATATCGTAAAGGTTTAAAACGCCTTAAATACGGATGTCTACAGTCAAGAAGCATGGACCCAGTAATTAAGTCTACATCATCATTTTATCTGGCTATTTTATTGTATGGAAAAATTTATTTATCATGAAATTTCAGGGATGCACAAAGAGCTATATACTGATAGATGCAAACAGAACAAACTATCGACTTCCGGTTCTCTTTGTGTTCTGGAATCAGTTACAATGTGTAATCGGTTAACGATATACTACAACTCCTTAAATTGCCTAAATGAAAGATATATGAAATACTGTTGATTGTTCATGTTTATATCCAAATTAAACTGTTTTTCTTGATAAGCTGAGTTTAGTTTTGGTGCTAAAGTTGACTTAGCCAACCGTAACAGTGGTAATTATTTCCCCAGAGACTAATTGCAATTTTGGTTCTGTTTTAAAATAAATAGCATGTCAGGACTAAATATTTGATGACGACACAATAAGTGTCCTTCGGGATTAATTTAAAATGTTTGATAATCCGGAACTGAAGTAAGAGTTACTTTCGACCAATTATCACCAATGAGATTAGGTAGTTCGTTATTTAATGTCCCTCGTTATAATTAGGGTATATATTTTCTTGTCTTAATTAATTTTCTTAATTTATGACAAAGAAACGGAGCCGATTTTATAGAACGCAGCCCCTTTGTATTACATAGCATATTACTCAGATATTGTGAGCCCACGATACTAGACCGTAATTAATGCAATTCTACAATGCGGTGCAAATTTGTCAAACCAATTAAAATAACTTACCTCATTAGCTTAACGCGATTATAAGTCCTCGGGTTAAAAAATACACGTCTCAAATACCAATTTCTTCCCGATTCATCGATTTTTCTTGACTTTGATACTTCGATCAGTTTACAATTTTTTGCTTCAATTTTAATGTCACTATATTTCTCCTCATTCACCTTTCCCGTCCCGAATGTACTTTTTTGCCAAATCCCGTCAAAACCGGTTTGGACTGAATGGAGCTAGGGAACAGAGATCGTAAAGTACCAGAAAGGGATTTCTCTTTCGAATTCTACAAACCACGTTTCACTTTTCTTGGTACAAGTTCTAACGGTCCAGCTACAGTTCTCACACAATAAAAGCACAACAATGTGCACTGCTTTTCATATATCATGGGCACACAGTAACATACGGGATCTGTTACAAGATATAATCGTGGGCAAGTCTGGGACGAATCTGTAAGAAGAATCTTGATCCTTCAACCGGAAAAAATTAATATAATTTGATAAGTACAGATTGTATACTAGTAGAGCACATTAGAGCACTTCTGTCAAATTCTAGTTTAAACTGTTGCAGTTTCCAACGTTTTTTTTCAAGGGAAGATAAGATGCTATTTTTGCATACGCATGCATGCAAAAGTAAGGGCAGTTAAAACAGATAGTTAGTTAGCTTAGACGTTCCTATTTTTTGTTTACAGGTGGATTAACGAAGGAGGAGACGCACCTCAGTTTGCAAGTGGAGTAAAGGAGGTAAAAATGTAATTCTGCCGTTATATATGAGCTTTAGTAGGACACACATTGAGACTTGAGACTTACATTTTACATGCCCACATTTTTATTTAACCCTCGTACAGGTGCATCTGCATATATATTATTATGGTAGGGCTTGAGATCTGTACGTTTTTGGAGGTTTATCATCGAGGTTTCGATATAGAGATGATATTATGCTTCTACTCTGCGATTTCAGATTGTTGAGGTGACTTCAAGGATGTCGTTTGTAAAAATGGGGATTGTTAAGAGGGAATACGGAATAGGATCTTTAATTTAGAAAAAATGGGATTGTTTTAAAAAGTTTCAGGATCTTCATTGGGTATTGAAATTACTTTGGGTGGCTTGACGTAATGTTATGTTCCATAAATGCACAGGGTGCCTTTTCTAAGAAGCTCGACACCTTTAGAAAAGACACCCTGTATATGTGTTTGGACAAGAGTTTAGCAAATTGTCACTTTTAGACTGCATGGGAATTCCATAAATGATGAGCTAAATACCTTGATCAGCTTCATTTTATTTTTCGATCCAGTAAGACAGTAGCAGCCCTTTTAAATGACCAAAAGACATCATGCAAAAATCGCAAATTTTCTGCGAATACTGTCATGTGGAAATACCAAAATTAGTTAACGTCAATAACAGGGTATATTGATATTGAGGAATGAGTCACTAGTCCACTTGCACTTTTGCATAACCCGACAACAGGTTTTTGGTCCAAACAGTTAACAGGAGATGAGGCATTCCCTTTGAAATTTAAAATACCGGTTTGGAATGGTAATGTTATGATTATGTCGTCATTTACTTTCTCCCCTCTGATCTCATCTCCATTTAATTAACTCTGCTATTGTATTAGTTTTATCAGATTTTAAAAGCGAGGCGATGAGACCCACACCTTTGCAGCTTGTGCTACACCTTCCAAAAACGGGGATTCCTTTTTTGGACGGAAATGGGATGCATCTGCTTTCACTTGCATATTTTTATGAATATGACGTAGATCATTTTTGTTTCGTGCATATTGTGTTTTCGTATGGTTAATTTCGGTAAAATGGAGAGTGGTGTGGACTATGGTAGGAGAAGGTTGTGTTCTCTCTTCGTATAATTTATTTTAGTATTAAAAAATTTCTTCTGCCTATTTCTTTATTTTCCATAATTATTTGAAATTAAAGTTATTGCATATTGTTGTATTGAGGATTGTTAAGTTCGTTAACTAATTATTTATTGCCTGTTTTGGAGTGTATCGTGTTCCAAGTTGGAATTACTGGTTTATAGTTTGTCAATTATATTGCTACTGCTACTGAATTTTAGTTGATTTAAGTTAATACGTAAAAGCTATTTATTGCGTTTTCTTGATAATGTAATTAATTTAGAAAAGTTACTGTGATATATTGTTTGAATTTTGATTGTTTGTCAATTATTTCTTAAAACTCTTGTGTTTGTAATTAGTTATTGGTTCGTCGGATTTCTGCGTGCTGAAATCGTCCCTGCCTGTCATTACAATTTTAAGGCTTGTCAAAGGACGCTTTGATGACCCTCATCAGGGGTTCCTGGATCCTGTCGGGGACGCCCAATGGACCACGGGACCTTTAATGCGGTAACATACATTTAGGACGGGGGAAGGGGGCGTTTTCTTGAACTTCTTTGTCTCTTGATTTGGACTTTGTCTCAGACATAAAAATTGTTGCTGTTGAATCTATCTTTTATCGTCTCTAGTTACGTCTGCTACATAATCTGATCCTGGCTACTTTATTTTTATCATGTGCAAACGAACTTGATTATGGAATGTCTATTGCTACTTGCTACTGAATAATAGTTGTATTGTATATGTTAAGTATTGTGACTGCCATTTACATTATCCACACCACTCTCCCCCTGAGCTCATTTATATGAGCTCAGTGGTCTTCGATAGGCTTACTCGGCCTGAATTTGATATCGTGTAGAAGATGTCAGAATAGCTGCAATTACATCACGTTAAAGGGAACTTATATGTTTGCTAATCATTTAATGAGAAATTATGTTATTTCTGAAATACTAAATACTATATGTGTACGGAATTAAAGTATAATTAATACAAGATATAAAATATTGAAATAAGCTATGTATTCGGGACTCCATGGGCGAAAGCTCGCAGGGAGTCATTTTGAGTTTATAAATAAATAAATAAATTTCGGTAAAATTATTCATAATTCAATCCTAGGATTGAGCTTTTTTTATTGAGAAATAGGGATTTAATATAACAATTAAGAATTTGTAGCAAAGTATAATTTTGTCAAGTTATTCGACAAGGCTTCAAAAAGCTTACATGTTTGTTTTTATCGATAAGTGGAGACTACACTTTTAAGGCGCAAACTCAACTTAATAAAATTCCAGACAAAATGATACATCATTTCATCTGACCTTATTCTCATAGAATCTGCAAGTCATTTTTAGATTAAAACAAAAGTCACATTTCAATTCAGTTTTTGGAAAATAAATATAAAAAAAAGAAAAGAAATACCAGGCATCTAACAGGATATTGCAAAAATATCAAATACGCTCAATTTTATTCATGGGTCCGGAATTAATGAAAGCTTGAATATTCTTATTAAATTGCATATATTTATTTTCTCCATTTCCAAACAATTCTAAAATATTAGTTCCAATCCAACACAGGTTTTAAATATGTAATTCAAAACACCTTAAAGAAAGTAAACGTTCTCTCATTGTTCTTCTCGTGTCAGACTGATTGTAAGAGGACGATTTTTTTGTTTGCTTTTGTCAATTTACACCTTGATTTTCTGCCTAAACTGCATCCTTGAAAATCCTTAAATACAAACAGCATGAACGATAGGAAGACGAACTACTTCCACATAATCAAATATACAAATAAACTAAATTAAACTTGAATATGGACACAATTAAGGATGTTTCCAATAATTAAATCAGGGCACGAGAAAGTCCTCTCCATCTGTTTCCTCAACAAATTTACATCTACATAAAAATCGCATATGTACAAGTATGGGATGTACCTTTCAAGTCTAAAGATACATTTGATCTGCTGAATTCAAAGAGACAATTAGCAACGGTTCGTTGCTCGCATTTTTAGGAAGATCTGAAAAAGTGCAAGTTTGATTGTCGATTCCATTATGCTCTAAATTAGTCCAAGTCTTTCAAAATCTCAACTTTAACTATATGTCAACAGTTGGTAGTTAACAAAATTCTTAGAGAGAAAAAGCTTCATTCTAACATTGAATTTTGAAACTTTTTTGCATGGAACAAATCCTATTTTATTAAAGACAGAAGGTCCTCGCCGAAAGTAGAAAGGTGCACTTTGCAATCCCTTATATTATTATCTACAACTGGTTTACAGGAACATTTACAAGTTCGGGATATAAAGAAGTTCAGTTGTTTTAAAACTCAGTTTGAAATTAATTTCGAAATCAAAAGCCTTGATTACTTCGGATATTTGTGCCTGTAAGCTGTAGTTTCTGATTAGAACGGCGAAGCGGAAACAATATATTGTAAATTGTAAACAATCAAGAAGCTCATGAGTCCCGTCATGATGTCAGGCAGGTTTGGCATTGTACAGTAATTGAATTAGCTCAAACTGACTCACCTGCTTTCTTCATTTCAAATTAGTAAAATAAAATAATGACTTGATTGGAATTGGTTCCTTTTCCATTGTTATCCTACTACCATTGTCAATTTCCATCATAAGTCTTTTTTGGAAAGTGTCCTAAATTTTATAAGATTTTAATCTCGGGATTTAAAACCTAGAGATCTGGGAGAGTTAATTTTTGTTAAATTGATCCATTATCATTTTAAAGGCTCTGTTTTGGCAAAATCGAAGCTAATTAACGCTAAAAAAATTAGACAAGTCGAAGGACTTATGAAACTCAGGAATAAGGTACAAAGCCTTGAATTCCAATTGACAATCATGCATCCTAAGCTCAACCGCAGATAATTTTGTTTTTAAAACAATAACTATTGTACATTAATAGGAACAAAAACAATATTTAACCAACCTACCACAAAAATATAAAAAAAACTTGTTCGTTAATGAGAATCGAAATTCATTCAAGAGGTCCTTGGATCGTACAGGAACCTTTGACATGGGTCTGGGCGTGTCACCTTCTTGAGGAAACAAATGACATTATTTACTCTTCCGAGGCAGGAACTCCGATGTTGAAATCAGAAACTGCATTGTTGAGCATTGTTAGCTTTGAAGCCTCGAAAATGACAATTGCACCACTGACTCACTCCTGCCTGTATCTGTCTATTTGTTTTGTGGCTTTGCGTTTTTTCTACATATTTGTGAAGAGCCGGAGACTCAATTCCAACTTCACGTCATCTTTTAAAAATGTCAAATTAATATCCAACACCATTACATGAGCAAGGAAAGAGAAAGCTTCTTAGGCAAACTGTAATTAGTTAATAATTCCGAACAAAAACTCATTTACGAATTTTAATCCTCTGAACATTAACTTGCGTTTTTAGCTACTAAAGTGGTATAAGGCAAGTTGCAATTTACTATAGGTTAATGAGATCGAGTTTGTAATGGTAATAACTAATCTAATAATATTATTATTATAAACCACTGGCCCGTGCAGTTTGGGTGGGTATGATCTGTAATGACGAAATCATTTTTTGACAATTTGATTCATGTTTTCCCAAGTACTTTGGAGAAATTTAAAAAGTCAGATATAGTAAGGTCTTCGTGGCTGTAATAATATTGTTTTCATCATCAAAGCTGGTATAGAAAATTTGTATGACTGTTTGCATATGCCAACTTATGACGAACAATGGCAACTGAAAAGTCTTAGAAAACATGAGCAAAAATTGAGAATTTTTTAAAAGATTATTACATTTCAATTTTAAAATATGAAACCTGAGCACACTGGCATTGACACAATTTACAATGAAGGGTGATCAAATTTAATTAGCAGGTTTTTTAAATATTGAAATAAGTGGGGAGTTATTTAGAGTGTATCCGTATTTATTCCGGGGTGGCTTTTATTCAGTAGTGTGGATGTATACATTAAAAACGCCAATGACCCAATCAATGACGACAAAGATGACTAATTTGATTAAAATTCAGCGTAAGGTCACTCCTTATTTATAAAAATTGTCAGGATTGAAAAATTTCACATAATTTACATCAACGCCTATTCTTCATCCTACACAATTGGAAGCTATTCGGGTATTAGAGGAAATCGAAGGTGTGAATAATAACAATAACGTTTGGCCATTCGAGTACGGAATGTGTGAACAATGCAATAGTAAAACTGACTCTTTTTTACGGATTACTTTAGGAGCATTTTTGGCAATAAGAGAAATGCCTTGAGGTGTGTCCGGCTTATTTCTTGGGCTTTAGGACGGTTGAAACCGGATCACCTGCACTTCATACTACAGAGTCTACACTCTAGACCAAAGAACAATGGGATAATGGGAAGATACATCAATGAACTTCCCATTTTAAAAGGTGATAAATAAAAACAAAAGTAGGTCAGTCTTTCATCTCTCTCAACTTCTGCTTTAAATTATCAAGGATTTCGGAAAGAATGGGTTGAGAGATGCCAAAAAATCCTCAGTTGGATCAAATACGCTGAGATTGGGAGCTGACAAAAAGGTTTTATTCATTTCTTATCAATCATTTCCAACGTTTGTTTGTACAGGGTCCGTAGGGTAGGCTTTCACAATAAATGAGATACAGATTTACAGATTAGGTATGTTTAAACGGCTAAATTAGCACCAATCTCCGAACAAGATCAAAAATAATTCACAAGGAGAACAGGTAGTTTCCGAGTTTTTCATCACAAAATTGTATACTTTTAAATTAGAATCTCAATATTACACTTTTAAAGTTTCACACCAACGTTTTAATAATTTATTTTTTAACCATAATATTGGAATTTTTTATTTAATCAAGTCGCAAAATTTATTTTTATCTACTGATTTTGTTTTTAGTTTTGTCGATTATAAAATTATAATTTGCTAACCTATTGTTCATATGAAAAAACAACGGAGAAAACATCCCCACCAAGTCGCTTGGCTAACCACTGGTTTTTAATCACAGCTAGCTTGATCACTTCACCTTTGAATTTTGACGTAAGATTAGTGTGAATAGCTCTGCCCATCCCCTCGATTACAACCAGTTCGGTTTCCATTTCTAGGACTAGATTGATAAGGTCTTGGGACACTCGGGATAAATCAAGGCAGGGGGAGGCCTGTCCGGTACCCTTGATTTTAAGAGTGTTGTTTTTTAGGGCATCACGGAGCCATTTATGGGTTAAGGATGCTTCTTGAAGTAGTGGAACCATTTCGGAAAATGTCATGTCATTTACGGCCGGACAAGAATTTGAGCATAAAATCACCTGAAAAATTAATCAGGACTCACATTAACCTCATGAATGGTAACATTTAAACACCCTTATTTTATGATTTTGCAAACCTTCGTTCCTCGGGATAGAAATTCCCGAACGAGAGGAAGTACACCAACGACAAAATCGAATCCCGAATTGTCGACGAAAAACGCAACGCATTTATGAACCCTTCCACTATCCTTTAATCTCGTGATCCAATCATCTAAGCAATCAACAAGCCAAGGTCTTTGCTGCAACTTATTTCTGGCTTCGGCGAAACCGAACTGGTCAGGCCCTTCCAAAAGCGTTCTGACTTCCTTTGCGCCCCAGTCAAAAACATTTCCAGCAAGAACCCCCCAAATTAATTCCGCTTGTCGATCTTTCCAGTCGAGTTTGTCGAGGTGGTGTAGTCGATTTTGAAGCTGGGCAAGAGCTGCTGTATTCTCCGCTTGTTTCATGTTCCAGTAAGGGTCGGGGAAATCATATTCCCGAAGACTCTGTTCAAAAGTGTCGAGGAGACTTCGAACTGTTAGTAGGCCGAAGGCACAGGGGTTGATTTTCAAGTAGTTTAATCTGCTAATTAGTTTTCGGCGACATCGGAGTGCCCTATCTGTCGAGGTTGGAGAATCGGGCTGACTCTCCATTGCAAGGGTCGTGATTCGTTCGACCCAGCCTGGAAATACAAATACATCCATCGTGTTAAACATCATTGATCTATGTATTTTTAGAATAAGGAATAAGTGGGGACTTATTTCGGGATGTTTCTGTTTCTGGGCCTTTATTTAGAGGTGATTGTAGTTTTTTTTACATAAAAAACCTACCTTGAAAGCAATTGAGCCAGTAATCTCTGGCTTCGAGGTCTTTGGTTAAGTCAACTGTATCCGCAAAGTATTTGATGTTCGTGTCCAACAAGGGAAAGAATCCAAACGGTTTCTCAGCCCTGTCAATTTCGAGTTGTTCGACATTGATTCGAAGGACATCACTGGATTTATGCCGTAAAAGCTTATGGCGATTGAGAAGGTCCGGTTTCTGTCCTTGTTGTGGTTCATTTCCAGAGTCTGTTGTATTGCCTAAATGAAATAAAAAGAATATTTTCAGATTCAAAGCACGTTCTGAACTTCTGACACTTAAAAATAGGATATTCCGAAAATGTTATTTTGCATTCAAAATTTTGATTTGCCCTTCGTTATCTCAGAAAAAGCATTTCTAAAGTTTCATAACTTAGCATACTTAGCCTTTAAGTAATTACAAGGTGCAAAAATTACTGAACCTGTTCCTTCGTCGGAATCTATCCCTCGCTGATTATCAACATGGAAAAGGCCGGAACTACTTCCAGCAAAATTCTCCTGCCAAGAATACCTCTCGCAGTCCAGTTCCTCTGTCCCCTTCAAGAAGGCCCCAATGGCCCCCAGATAACCCTCATGCCTCAAAAATAAGGCCTCAACGGTACCCTTGCTCCAATACTTGATACTGTACGAGACAGCATACATGCTTAGCGGATGATTTCGTAGGAAATAGCCACCAAAGTATATCCGCTTGAGACCGTGTTGCATGGCGTAGAGGCAAGCGATTTGGCCAATGTCGTTCGAAATCGTGTAAAGGAGGCTGCGGATAGCGTCGTTCTTATTGATATCGGTGGTTCCATGGGCTGCCTTTCCAAAGGATGAGGCTATTAAGTCTCCAGGCAGTCCTAAGTAACGTAAAAATAGGTCAAAATCACTGTTTTTACAGGCAAAATACAAGTATTTTCGCTTTACGGATGAAATATACAGGGTACTTCCTTCGATCCTTAAAATTCAAGTTCAAGGAGCTTTTAATTTAACCTAAAGGTCGTAATACGTTTGACCAAAACCAATGTTCCTTATTTTTATTAGGCTGCTTAAAAACCCGAAATTTTAATAAATCGATCACCCTGTATATAGTGTAAATCCAACGAATTTATTTTTATGTACCTAATTTGGCATAGTCCCCAGCATAGATATCCTGAACTAACATATCGACATTTCGATGATCCCCTTGCTCGGCCATCGACAAAAGCTCGTCGAATTTAGTGACAGTTCCTCCAGTTAGGAGAGAGCCAAGGCCCCAAAATGTCCCTCCCCCCGTGGCAGTTCCACCGATCCTCTCGTACTTATCTTCAGCTTCGACTTTGAGGATACTGACTCCACTGCCAATGTTGACTAAAAGATAGGGAAACATGACCGGCCCTGCCGATTGGAATCGGTACTCCGGGTCTTGTTTCCTGTCGAATACGAAGGCTTCGTCAGGGACATTTTTCAAGAGGAAGTTCGCACCTTTGATCAGGCAGGCCTTTTTAAATATTAAACAATGAGTGTTTTTTCAAAGGTTTTGTCTTTTTTTAAGTAAAAGAATGTTAGTTTATATTTCTATATGATTACTATTTCATCTTCTTTCTCGAGAGTTAGGCCCAGTTTTTCTTGAATTAGATTGGAATATTTGTAGGAACCACCACCTGTCAATTTCAATTTTGAACTCTTTAAATTAAGCGTTTTTTGGCACATGCATCTGTCCAAGATCGATTTAGGATACCTGTGGCTTTGATAAGCTTCCCAGTTCCAATGCCACCAACGTCGCTGTCATTTCCAGTACTAACTGGGGCCAAGTGTGTCTGGATAAAGTCCAGACACTCCTCGATAAACAGGGTTTCGAATTTGATAAAGTGAAGTCGAGCCCCTTCCCAGATTTCGTATTCGAACTCATTCTGATCCTGAGTATCTTTTGGGCCAAGGGAACTTACCTTTTTATCTACCGCAGCCCCAGGACCCTGTTGGTCACCCGATGGGGGCGGAGTATCCTTCTCTCGAGATCTGTAATCTCGAGCATTCGATTTTGACCGAATCCGTCGATGAGAAACGGTGGAAAAGTATGCGATTTTAGTCAGAGAACCTCCGATATCTATTGCGAATCTCTTAGCGTTTCGTAAGTTTCGAAATAAGGTTTCGCTCGTGGCTGGGTCAATTACGGGTTGATCTGTGGATGAACTTAGGTTTAGGTTTGTTCCCTTAGGGGACTGAGACCTTATAGTTTCTTCGGGGTTTTGAGCTGCAAGTAAATTGATTGACCTGACGGGGCATAGTTTCTCTCCTGTTGTTTCTGAGTCTCCCATTTTAATTTAATTGTGGAATTAATTTTTTTAAATAATCTACAAATTTTATATATTATATCTATTTTTGGTATATTTTTGGGGTTTATTTTTGTTAAAGTTAGGAAATGTTTTTACTAGTCCCATTAAAAAGGACTTGAGAATGACTTGCTCTCCAGCCTGTTTAAAGTGTTTATGTAATAACTCGTACGTAATCAACTTCTTTATTCATAAATGCATAGATATACAGTTATTTTATATATAAGTTTTGTACAAATTATCCCAGTTTGTGGATTTATACTGGTTTTCTCGTAATTCTCCTTATAGTAAATTTATTTTATCACTACATTCACATTGGTACAAAATCTTCTCCTTTGCGGGCAAGTTTGTTAAACCTGAAGGGATATGGACTGAAATGACAAAACCAGTCGGGGTTTGGTGATATTTGCCTTAAATGCTAGAATCAACCAAATCCATTTTAACAACTCATTGAGTAATTGTTTGATTAAACAATTAATTAGCAAAGTTTGATAAACTCCCACTGTTTAATACAAACGTAGCAGATTATAATCAAATTAATTAATATTTAATACTTATTTATTTATTTTACTGTTTTTTATCTGAATGTGATACAAGACTTTTGATGCTCTGGCATCTGGCTCTACGTATGACATTTTTGACATTTTCAGCAGATATTTATTACGACGAATTTTCCTACGAGCGTTGTTCCTATAAAACGAATGTTTCTAGCGGTATTGGGAACATTTGTCTGTAAGCAACTAATGTGTTAGGAATAGAAGTCGAATCCAAGTCGGTTTACCATATTTTGTATTTATACGAGAAAGCTGTACTTAATTATAACTTATAGTTTATACATATATAATTTTTATTTAATTCAACGCAAAAACTCTTTCATCCGAATATAAAAACAATGTAAAGTAGTTTATGAAACACACTACGATTTTAAGGCAATTGGCTTAAATTAAGCAAATTAATTAATTTAAGTAATTTAACTCATAACTCATCATTTCTATTCACGGGTTCAAACTTTTCATTACTGCATCTTGCTTTCAAGTTGTAAACGAGGTAGCCGCCGACACATTTAAAGATCATTAGAACTCCATTCAAAATCATTTCAGACAAAGGAATAGACCAAAAGCAGTTCATTAGCAGAAAGGCGAAATGGAGGAATGCAACGAATAGCCAAATTTTCTTTATAAACCTGGGCACTTCATTCTGCAATTTTTAAAAATTAATCATTAATAGTTGAAATAAAAACGATTAAATAAATGAATAGTCAATTAAAATTATTTAGTCGAGTTGAATACAGCATGTAGAGGAATTGGCATTTGTTTACCTTGACAATGCCAACGATAAGGCAAATAGATGAGAGTATTTGAGCAAATGTAAGGACAAAGTACAGACCGATGACGACCCATAATTTAGAGATTTCAAAACGTATCCCCTCTTTTTCAAAATCTGCAGTTTTGGTTACGGCAAATGTTCCTATTGCAAGAAGTCCTGCCACTCCCATCAATATGCTGTCGAATATCTGAAGTAAATTGGACAATTATGAGGAGTACAGGATATAAATATAGCGTATATGAAAGTAGTGTAATTACAATTTAACTTACTATGTCAATAATTAAAATGACAAGTATTTTAACATTTCTTGGATCCATTTAAACTCAGGAGTTCTATAATAGGAATACTGTAAATAATGAAATAAATCCCCTTGGACAAGCCTGCTTAATTGACACTTCTTTAAAGGTTTATGAAATTAAGTTTTGGGAATTTATTAACCTAAAAAAATATGTTTAAATACGTAGATTTGCTGTTTCAAAATATCAAAACTTCGATTTAAATTAATAAGTCCCCCCTCCCCGGAATAACTACCCTTCCAGAAGATTTAGAAAAATAGTCCCCTTGCTGACTGTTTATACAATGAATTTGTACTAAAATCGCTAGACACTACAGAAAAAACCGAATAGAAAATATTGAAGATTAAGATGCTATATAAGTAGAATGGTAAGATTCAATGTAAAACAAATATTTAAATTCAACATGTAAGATGGTCGCATTTTTTGCTATTTATACTAAATTTAAGTAAATTTACTGATAAAGAATCAATAAAAGTCACACCTTTGTTGATTTTGAAAACAAAATATAGCATTGTTCGCTGAGACAATATTATTCGTTCAATAAAATGCAAACGTCATATATTAATTTCTACCAATCCAACTTCTAAATTATGCGTATATCAGATCAGGAAATCGTAATTGTTGATCTTAGTGGGTTGGAAATTATCAATTCAAATAATATCATATAAATTCTGTCAATTAACCATATCGAGACAGAGTTAAATAATTTAATTCATTTCATTGATGATCATGGTTTCTTGTGAATTTTACGATCAAACAAAAGTATACAAATACTGAAGATAATTTTTTATTGGGGAAAACTGATATATTTATTTGATTAATTGATTAAAATATTTTAGTTAGTACTTAATCCATATGCTATACTATGTTTTATTATTTCAACCTTTAATTTTTACCTTTTCGGATTAAACAGGAAAAATAGAGTTTTAATTACAGGGTAGCTAATTGCAGTATACTGTTACACAGCGAGACATAAGCATTTGTATTTCTGGATTTATGCAAATTTTTTAGGTAACGTTATTGAAATACATGGACCTTTGGAACATTCAAAGGATGTAAAAATGGAAACATACAATGGACAGTCGTGCTTTATTTTTTGTTTTAGAAATTCTTAGTCGCAAAATTAATCATAAACTTGACTGAGCAAGGAACAATATAGGAACTTTCGTCGACATGAAAGCTTAATATAGTAACATCGTGACAAAACATAAGGAATATCAAACAAAATTTTAAGAATTATTGTCTCAAACATCTCTGTTCCTCTTCCATTTTAAATTTTTATTAATTATCAAAACACAAGTTTTGTATATATAGGTAAGTAGACAATTTTGAACAACAAATTCATACAATATAATAGCAGTTTTAAATCAGTTTTTTGAGCTAATGAGATCCCCATTTCCATCCCATTCCCACTGGACTATCATGCAATATGGTCAACTCTGGACGGATTGTCATATCATCAGGTCTTGAAAGAAACAAATCAATCCCTATTTTTGACAGCGGTCGACATACAAAATTTTGGACCTGACCTTCAATCTTTGACCGTAACTATAATTATCAACAAAATTAAATGAAATTATTATTCAATTTTTTAATCAAAAACCAAACTGTAAACAAAGTTTTTAAACGGTTTAACCTGGCTCGTCCACTCAGGCTATGTAACAAAGCTATACCGATACTTATTGCTTTCTAAGTCATTATATTCATATACTCTTCCACTTCCTTCTGTATTGTTCCTACGAAATTAATAAAAATAAAATAATGCTTTAAATTCCATCTAACAATAAGTTTAATCATATGCAAATTCAGAATATCGATTACCTCAATTTTCGTCGAATATCACACATCATATACAAATTCAATAGTTTCCCAAGTATCCCGAGTACAACGACAAAAACGCAGAGACAAAGTATAAAAGCAAAGATATTCCTAAACAACAATTAAACCCAAATTTAATTAGACAAAAACAAACATTTGCTACAAGAATGCTCTGTTTACAGGAATAAAATCCATAATACATGTTGTATGTGTAAGTTTAAACCGTACATCGTGGTGATTTGTATATTAGAAAACACCTCATATACATTTCCAACAACATTAGTACTATTTGAAACGAATCTGTCGATTGGCTTGTACAATGGCACTACGTTTAGGACCTTATCGACGAGTACTTCAGCGTATTCGTACGTTCTATTTGCAATTACGGTTCCAGGGATCCGCGCTGATACAGAATCAACTCCAATGATTGCCAAAGCCATTGTCAAACTTTGCCGAACCGATGTGGTGGTAACCGTGTTATTTGGACTTAGTTTAGGTGACCTTGCAAATACAGATTTTAAGGCAGCTTTGTCAATCCATGCTGAAGTAATAGTCTATAGATTACAAATTAAAATTGGTTTCTTTGTTAATTATACACCAATGTTTCTCTGATTAATTTTTAGTTTGGGTTACCGAGGTGTAAACTTTTGGTTGGTTTGTAAATTGCTTCGGTTTAATTGCTTGAGTCCTTGTTCCAATCATTTTATTTCCTAGCGATTTTATTCGTGACCACAGACCTGAATTTGACCTCTTGAATCGGTAATGTGCTGTTGCAATTGATAAACAATGTACAATTTTACAGACTATGCTTATTAAAATAATTATACTTATGTAGAATTGGTTCGGCATGATTAAAGGATTTGGAAGTGCTAAAATCCAGAAGCAAAAAACGAAGGTGATTATATAGGACTATTGCAACAAAATGCACAATTTGAACTAATTTGTATAAATGCGCAAATGATGAAACCAGGAAAGTGTGCCTTATTAATTCAGAAGTTCTGATAAGTCTATTTTTATAGTTCAATTAAATAAACAATATTTTTAATTGTGCAACCAGTACACATAATTTACCCATTTATTACATTGCTAGAACTAGAAGTATACATGAAATTACAGTTAAGTCATTGTAAAAAAATTGATCAAATTTAATAATAGGAACTAAAATTAATTTAACTGTCTGGTTATCAGACAGCAATAATACAACTTGAATTAATATTATTAGCTTCATCAATATCAGCATTCCTACCATTATCCTGTCGATCAGCTTCATTTATTAGGTTCGTCCTGGACGAAGCATGTACCATCGGGTGCCCTTCTTCTCGATTCCACGCCTGTTCGTCACTTGTGGCGAAAAATAGGAACACTATCGTATCTATGATGTATATCACTGCAGCGATGTAGAACACTATTTGCCACCTTTCTAGCGTTGCCTGAAAAAAATACAATTTGTAATTGTACATATAGTCATAGTAAACTTTCCCCTTTTCGTACTGAAATAAGCCCCTGGGGGAGTTATTTCGGGAATTCCAGAGGTAAAGACATTTTATTTTGCTTTCAATAGTTAACTTCTGTACGTGAGACTTTCTCTCTTATTCAGTTTCTTAGCACTTAAATACTTTGTAGGTAATCGTTTGAGATGGGGACTTATTACGGGGAATACGTTGATTTGCAAATCGTATAAGACAAAGCTAAAGAGAGCCTTTTTTTTGTTAATTCCGTATTTTGCACAAGGGGGTAATTGATACTGTATTCAAATTAAACTTACATTTCCATTAATGAGCACACCGGCAACGTAAGGTCCAACAAACCCGGAAATGTTAGCTACGGTATTCGTAATTCCCATAAGGATCCCTGCATAATTTGATGCAATGTCGATATGATTTACCTAATTGAGCGAAATATATTAAATATTTAAATTTTAGCTACATTTGATCGTGCTACAAAGTTAAAAAAAACCAATGAATCCTGAAACCGTACCCCAAAACCAGCAAATGCAGCCCCATTAACCCCTCCAGCGATTGTAAGGAGAAGAACCGTAACGGTGGTGTTGCATCCTGAATATGAAGCCCCTATTAACGCTACTGCTCCACCAATATGAGCTTTTAGAGGAACAATAATTAAAATTAAGTTAATTAGATACTCAATCCATGCATTATTAAAATAATGCTAGTCAAAAACATGTTCTGAAATGACGACATACCAATAACTTGACAGATCTTTCGAACACTTAAAGTCGACAACATTTTCCTTTTGATAAAAGCCTCGGCGATCATTGGAATTACAAAGCCTGTGACGCACATCAAAGCATACGGTAGTGCTGATATCCAACTATTCTGTTTTACGGATCGAAAAATAAAATAATTAATTAAAAATCCTGGACATTAAACTAATTTCAACAATTTGTAACCTACCTGTTTGATATCGAAATTTAATACGGTTTTAAGGTAAGTGGGTAACTCGGTTAGCAATGTGTACAGACCCCAAGTATGACCCGTATGAGCAATCACAATGACCCACAACGGTAACGATGTAGCCATTCTTCGCCATGGAGTTGGCAGTTTCTCCTAAAATTTTTTAAAATTTAAACTTCTGGGATTGAAAAAAATCATTTAAAGCACAAAATGTATAACAGACCTTTGAAACTTGATCTCCAATAGACCTTTGAATGTAGTACAATTCCTCCCCTGAAATGCGAGGATGTTCGGCTGGGGAATCGTAAACGAACAAGGACCACAGGACAAACCATACGATGGACAGGGCTCCAATCAAGTAAAAAACAGAAGGCCATCCTCCCAGCACGTTAGCTTGGATGAGGTATCCACTAACTATCATCGTTACTGCGGTGCCGAATGAAGTGCCTTTAATTTTAGAGATAAATCATGAAAATAGTCAGATACATTCATTTGCGTCATTATTTTACGAGACCAATTTAGAGTAACATACCTGAATAAGTAATACTTCCCAATGCCCCCCTCTCTTCCGGTGGAGCCCATTTTGATAAGATTGAATGCATTGCTGGAGTACACAAGCCCTTAAATTATCAATATAAAAAGTTCATACCAAAAGCATAAGTAATTTACCCGAATTATTTCGACACTTATCAACTCAACTTACCTCGCCTAAACCTTGAATTATTCGGGCAGCAATAAGGAGGCTGACATGAGTCCTAGCTGCCAACGGTGTCAAAATGGCAAAAATAGCCGTCACTAAAATCCCCAGCCCCAAGGGCCACTTTCCACCAAATCGCTGGGATATGATCCCACCCGGTAGCTGAGTTATCATATAACCCCAGAAAAAGGCCCCGAGGATGATACCCTGTTGGACTTCGTCCCACTCGAACTCCCCTTCCGATGAATCTTCCCAAAGTAAAGATTGATAAGGTGACTTATCGCTGTGAATTATTGGAGCGGGGCAAGCTGGTCCTGGTGGTCCAGAAAAGAGGCTTTCTTCTGAGATATTGGTCGACATGAGAGAAATTAATATGGAATTATTTGAGGGGTTAACGGGCCCGTGGCTTGAGTTCCGTTTGACCATTGCCACAATGGCAATCGAGAGGTTAAATCTCATGGCGTAGGACATGGCGAAGCCCCAGAATCCTAGAAATGTCACCACATGTCGCATGCCCCATCCTGGAATTGATGTGAACAAACAATGTTTAAAAAATCGGGTAAAAAATTGCCGAGAAACTTGTTTTAATTTTTAAGAACCTGGAGGTTTCTGAAGAGCAGGTTTAATGGAATCCTGTGGAATCATTTTAAGAATTTTTAAATAAGATTATGAGCTTGTTTCTCTGATTGTGGAACTAATTGTCAATCGTTTCTATTAAATTTACAAATTGCAATAGGAATTAAACTGACGAATTTCGCAAGGGGTTATGTTTTGCCCATTGATAAAATGTCTTGAATGAGTTAATAATCGCGAACTCGGCAACTGAGATAAGAACACTTTCACCAGCTTCTTATATAAGACTTGACGCAGTTCGTTCTAATCGATCTTAAGATATAAAATGTCAGATTAAGATCAGGGATTGATATTAAATGACTCATAAATATATCGCCGTAACTAAACAGTAGTACCCGAACAGATCCTAAACTGAATATGGGTATAATACCGTTCTCCCGTCTTAATTATCCTGACTTTTGCTGCTAACCGTGGCCTCATTAGAAAAGCTTGGTTAAGGTCCGAGTTTAACGTCTAATGACTGAAATTAATCAGAGCTTGACCTTTAAGTAGATACGTAAAGGGTGAGATTCCTTATTAAGTAAATCTGACTAGACTTAAAAGTTAAGTACTTATACCAATTACTAAAACTTAAAGTCCATATAGGAAAAATGACCCATGGCCCAAATCAACCTGCTTTTAATCATGCAGAGTTGGCAATATGCCATCAAACTCCCAGGATCATAATCTTAGACTTTTAAAGGACCTGAAATACTCTGAAATTTTATGAATGTTATCATTATTTATCAAACATCGACCCCTTCTATTTATTTAGTTTCGAGCAGACAGATTCCAAAGGAAACGTCCGCTTCTTATCATTGTAAGTTTAGTTGCACTAGTATTTTTGTCTGTCTTGTCGACTAGTTCTTATCTTCGGAGTTATATTTGGAATAACAGAGGGACGGGTTTTTTCCCTTTGAATACATTTAGAATGGAAAAACCCCCTAAAATTCCGAAGCTTTGAAGGGAGTTGTGAGATGATTATGGGGATTAGAAATTAAACTGATCGTAAAAACGACAGTCGATTGAATTGAATGGATTTGATCTACTTGGCTCAATAAAATTAACTATTGATCAAGATCATCAAAATTGGAAATGCTTTTTTTAATCAGGGCTGATTAAGCATGTTAATTTTTAGTTTCTTAATGAAACTTTGTAAGGGTTTTGATAGATATGTAAACCATTACAACTGTATGAAAGAGATGGCCTTCGGTTAAGAGAGTTGAAGTTTATTTGTTGACGTTGAGGGATATCAGGCTCCTTGGTGAGTGTACTTCGACCAGTTAAAAGCGACCAAAACATGTTAATCGATGAATGAACTTATTGATTCATGGCCATGACTTCTTGGATATCAACGGTCTTATATGACATTAATTTGGGGTCTGCTTATCTTTATGAACTTGATCTGTAACCCTCTATAAATATTTACAGGTTCAAATGCCATGAAATTGCGGAGTTACTCATTTTAATGAAAATGTAACTACTGATTTAGTATGAGATCCTGATTTTATAGTTTAATTAGTCTAATTTTCATTCAAATGTCTAGACTATATGCAGATTAAGCGTTTCTCAATCAAAATTAAAGACGCATATTTACTACGATTTTTTTTAGAATTCAAGCCGAAGCAATACATAGTTCCACATTTTTTAACAACACCACCATATCTCCTTTATTGTTTTTCCTTTTATAAGTTAAAAATATTATTCATATGGGCGATTTTGGATAAAAACAAAACATCGACCACAAATGTCATATATTTATAGAATAAAAATGAGTTTTATAAAATCGATTGTTGCTCCTGCCTTAATCATTAAAACAATAAAATCATGTTACCTGCAAAGATGTAAACCATTTCATCGTTAAAAACCCCGAAAAACAAATTTTACTCCGTTTTCCGGGGTTTATCTCATAAATGCTCCTAATCCGCTTTTTAATCGCATTTTTTTGTGAAAATATGCTAAAGTTGTAATGTATTTTAACAAAGGGAAGGGGGGACGGAACTTCATACCTGTGGAGAAGATATTATACACCCATTCGGGAATCGATGCCATTTCTAGGCAACCGTTTGTTGTGAAAATGATATCGCCCACACGTGAATTTGTATTGAAATGAATCGGAAACTCAATAAAAAAGATAAATCGCTTATTTTATTCAATAATAACCACAGTTCTCTGAAGTTCGCCACAAATATATCGTATTTTAATTTTAGTACACTTATTTGTAGTTTGTACACTAGGAATTTGTCAAACATTTTTCAAATAGCATAATCTGCAAATACATGCGAAAATGAAGCTAAAGCTAACAATCGATAGTAAGCCTAAGCATGGGGACGTGGTCACCAGCGTTTCATGGAGTTCGGCCGACACCATATTTTCGTTGGGGTAAGGTTTAAAGAAATGTAACTTTTAAATGTGTATTTTGACAGGACTTAAAATGTAAATGGCTCTTATCCGATCGATTTTAACCGTGTTCAGTGACGACCATAAGCTGATAATGTGGAATTTAACAACAAACGAGCATAACAAAGTAGTCGACACGCCCCCCGAAGTATTCCCAACCAGCATGCACTGGCCCCCACGGGGGAATATGGGACCAACTGGAGTTGGACGTAAGGGAACGGACCTTCTCCTCGTCACTGCCGCGGACGGTAACTTCCACTTACTTGGCCGCGGAGGACGCATTGAGAAGACTGTCCAGGGTCACAAAGGTTAAATAATCTTAATTAACTTTTTAATGGGGTTTTATGCATAAACAGTCATGATAATGCGTAGGTTAAAACTTAAAACCATCTTTAGGCGCAGTCCTATCGGGTCAATGGAACTGGGAAGGGACTGAAATCCTAACTTCCGGTGAAGACGGCTGCGTTCGAGTCTGGTCTCGAGCTGGAATGCTCCGCTCAACCCTTGCTCAATGTCCAGAGCCTATTTACGGTTGTGCCTGGAGTCCGGATGGCCTTGCGGTGCTTTATTCGGTCGGGACGAACCTAATTATCAAACCGACGACCCCTCAGTCGAAACCTATTCAGTGGAAAGGGCACGAAGGTGTCATACTATGCATCAGTTGGAGCCCTACTTCCAAGTTGATCGTGACCGGAAGTGAGGATTGTCGGTACAAGGTTTGGGATTCCCTTGGTCGATCTCTATATTCCAGTGGACTTCATTCTCATCCCATCACTTCCGTCGCTTGGGCACCAGCAGGGGATCTCTTTTCCGTTGGGAGTTTTAATATTCTTAGGGTTTGTGATCGTTTTGGGGTAAGGCTATTTTTTTAAGTGAACGATTGTGTTGTATTATCCTGGAATGGAGCGTTATTTTTAAAAAATTTTCTTTAGTGGTCCCATTGCATGGAGAAGCTGAAAACCGGAAGTATCTACAATATGCATTGGAGTGGGGATGGAACACAGTTTGCTTGCGCTTCTGCCTCGGGCCATGTCTTCCTTGCGAGCGTTATCGAGAGGACCGTGGCTTGGGGAACTTTTGAAGCGGTTTTGACTGCAAGGCGGACAGTTGTTGTGGCCGAGTTTACTGGGAACACGGAAGATAGGCTGGATTTTAGAGACAGAGTTATTAAAGTAATTGAAACGACTGTAAATTAAATCTGAATATTTAGTATAAATTAATTATTTTTATTCATATGAACTCTCAATTAGATGTCCATGGACTACGGTTACCTGATTTGCGTCACTACGACACAACTCTATATTTACAATGTGAATAACGTTAACACCCCCATTGTGACGGAACTCCGGGAGAACAGTTCCATCAGCCTTGTTCTCCAGTCCCCCAAGTACGAAACAGTTTAAATACAAGGTATTGTAGAGATCATAAACGTGAAGGTTGTTTTAAATTCCATTTGAAATCTATAGCCACGTAGTGCTTTGCGGAGCCATGTACGTATCGGTATGGACATACGAAGGGAAGCAGATTTCGACAGTGAAATGGGGAGGAATGCGAGCCGAAATCATGAATAAAGAGAACTCGACGCTGGCGTCGGATGTAATGGCTTTTGTTGACCACAGCGATAATAAATTAGTTCGGATCTTTGACCCAGCAACGGGGAAAGCACTTCCGGAAATTAAAATGAGAGTCGAAATCAAACAGATCGCATTATCGAGAGATAACTATCCTGGATCGAATGATAAGCAATTGGCCATTTCGGATGCTAATTTAGACTTATTTTCCGTCGTTGTAAAAAAATTCGGAGCACCGGTTCAGCCCAAAAGACTGGCGACGACGGTTTCGTCAATGCTGTGGCACACAAGTGCTCCCATGATGTCTGTGATTCGGGATGGAAGACTTCGGCTCTATTATTTCCCACAGATTGTCTTTATCGACGGTGCCCTATTGGATTTCACATGGGAGGATCGAGAATTGGTGTAAGTACAATTTACCAGTTTTATATATATATAGTAAAAATTGAATAAGGGGAATTTTGAGAATCTAATTAAAATATATAGGGATCTGGGACGGCAGCCCCAAATATTGAGCTACGATTCTAATAGGGTGTCGATCAGAAAACCGGATGGAGTTTTGATAGCTGGGACTGCGTCACCTTTCATGGCTCATTTGCATAGCCATGCAATGTTAGGGAAGTTTTCTGAAGCTCGAAGAATTTGTCGATATGTAAATGTAAGTTTCGAAATAAGTACTCGTCCCCAAATAGTAAATAACTTTTTCAGGGGGACTTATTTCAACAAATACGACACTATAGGCTTTACAAATCCAGTTTTTCACTATTCGATACATTATTTATTCATTTTATTCGTAGAACAAGCTAGTATGGGGTGTTATGGCTGGACTTGCTTCTTGGAAACAAGAGCTCAGCCTTGCTGAAATCTGTTATTCAGAGCTTGAGTTGTATGACAAAGTCTTATTTGTACAAGACATAAAGGTAACTAATTTTCTAAATAAGAAACACGGGTGAAATCATTTTAATTAAAGGATCCTTTCATAACTTCAGTGTGATTTTAATTGGTTAAGGCGAACAGCAATGACGAACCCACAAGGAAAGCATTATTAGCTATTCTGTCTGGAAATGTCGCCGAAGCGGAAACCATTCTTCTGCAAAATGACCGGCTAGGAAATGCTATAGAGTTGAATGTCAACTGCTGCAACTGGGAAAGGTAATTCCAGTTTCATATACTTATAGAATAAATGAAAGTAGTAATAATATTTTTTTCTATTTTTGAGGGCTATGGAACTGGCAATAAAAGGGAATATCCTAATCGATCTAGTACTACGCTCTCGAAGGGAATATCTAGAGGAAATCGACACACAAGAAACTAATAAATTGTTCATAGAAATGGAAACTAAGAACCCGACCGCACGATCCGCAACGAAGAAGCGAACAAAAGCCGCAACCAAGAAAAAGAAGAAATCTGCTGGCCAAGAACGAACTGCTTTTGACCAACATGAACTACTGAATATGGAGGAGGCACCTCTAAGTCTACCCCCAAGTTCTGAAAGCAATGTTCCAGTTGAGTCACCATTTAGGAACAGGAAGGTGAATCCTGCAGATGAGGAAGTTGACAAGGAACTACCAAAGGAGTTAGATATGGAGTCATTTTATTAAGAAACTTTTATTTTAAATCTGTTATTCATTCATTACTTACGTATAACAATAATAGTGGGTAAATAAAAAATATTTGAAGAAAATGGAAGTGTATCGGTATCGTACGTTATTTTGCGGTGAATTTACTTGATATATTTTTCCATAAACTTGCGATGGAAATCGGAACGAAGACAGTCGTTGATAAATCCCTTATTCTTAGTCGCATCGTCAACTCGGGCACAGTTTTTGAATACGACATCCTCATCCCATCTTCTTTTGATTTTCATGTCCCCTTTTGCTGTGCTGGCTGTAGTATATGCTAAGAGGGGATTACCACTGAGGATATTCTCGGCTCGGATTCGTTCCTCTTCCGCTCGACGATCAGCCTCCTTCTTCGCTTGCTCTGCGGCTCGTTCTTTCTTGATTCTTTGTAATTCTGCCATTAGTGCAGCAGTATCATCTTCGTCCTCGGAGTCCTCATCATCATCTAAATCGGAATCATCGACAGGATCATCCGCGTCTAAATTCGTGGGGTCAATTTTTGATTTCTTTGCCGGGGGTTGTATTGCTGCTACTGGCCGATCGTCGGGTTGCGGGGGTCGATTCCTTGAACTTTCCTACATGGTTAAAATTTAGAGTTATAAACTATAAATGAGTTTAAATTAAATCGTAACACAACTTTTAGACAGGGTAAAAAATGTGCAATGAGCAATGGCCAATGTCACAGCATCGTTCATTCTGTAATAGTCATACAGACAGTGGACAGGCATACCTTATCTTTGTCACGACGTGCTTGGCGTTCATTTTCCTCAAGTTCTCTTCGATAATCCTTATTCTTAAATTCGTCAGTGGTTCCTTGGCCCGGTTCACTAAAATAATTTGAAATGTGAAATATTATATAGCAATATGCAATAGGTATTTTTTGCAACTCTTTCAAAACAAGGTCAAAGCTCAAAGCTTTGAACTTCAAACGTGTCTTGATTTATAAGACTTTCCCTACTGTCTATAAACATTAATAAACAACAAACAAGCGCATTTCATAATGCTTATCCTTGCTTTGTGCTTACCGATATTTAAGTTTCGTTTGTCCCGGAAGATCTCGAGAAGAATACTGTCGCGAAAGGGCACTTAAATCCTTCTCTCCTTTACCACTTCCTCCCTTAGCTGGCTCAAACGTTGGACGAGCTGCGGTTGTCATCTTGGATTTGGTCTATTTGTTAATTAAATACTCTTGACAGTCAACTCGTCTCCTTTTCGGCCAGAAACTAAACCACAACACAAACGAAAAATTCAAAATAAATTTGAAATTCAAAATTCAAAATTCAAAATTTTAATCCAAAATAAATCACTCAAGCCAAAACAAACAACAAACCATTACTTACCTTTGAGGCTTTGACCTTACAAAATCTAAGTCACAGGAGTCACAATACGATTACTGCCCTCGACAATTACTTAATTACAAATTAATAATCAATCCGTCGATCTCAAAACTCGAACTGCCTGGATTACACAACGACTTCACAATTATTTGGAACAATTGAAAAGCTGTAGAGAGGGAGTCACGTGGTGAGGGGCGGGAATGAGAAAGTATTCTAGAAAGTGTTGTCGTGTTGCAGTTTTTAGTGTATGACATTGAGTCATCTTAAATACATAGCCCTCTGCCCTATGAATTCGCCTATTCGTATCGTATTCAGCATTCATAAAATAATTTTGAGAAGCTCCAAAAAATCCGCATAAAATCCCAAATATTTTGGAAATTACAGTCCAATACTTTTCTTAATCAAATTACTTGGAAAGGGTAACATTGACGCGATGGTTGAAGTACTAACTGATTTTGTCACGGACGACTATCTTCAGGTAAATAATAAATACAATATTTTAAGAACAAAAAAAAACTTCAACCTTCGCTTTTCATATTTTATTTTTAAAACTAATCACTAATGAAATGTCTCTAAACTTGAAACTTATGCTGCAGGAGTTCGAGTCAAAGTATAATGAAGAGATGAAAGCTGGGAAGCCCGAGGATGAAACAATATTTCAATACGTAAGTGTAAATAACAACCGTTTTAAGCGTTGGATTTTGGATTTTATTAATCTTTGATCTTTAACGATATGATATGAAATATACAGGCATGGTGTCTCATACGATCTAGACTATTAAGTGATGTCAAAAAAGGAGTAACATTTCTACAGCAGCTTCTTGCAAGTAAGTACCTCTTCGTTAAGTTTATTTCATGTTGGACTGGACTGTTCATAATACTTTGAATGATTCACTATTTTTCCAGGTAAGAGTGGAGACCAGGGCCACAAAAGGGATTACCTTTTCTACCTTGCCGTTGGACATACTCGCTTGAAGGACTTTAACATTGCCCTTAAATACGTTCAGAGTCTTCTTCAGGTGAGTTATTCATAGGGAGCGTATTTACTCCTCTTACTCATTGACAGCAGTTAGTAATTAGTTTTGTTTCGTTTTAGATGGAACCTGGAAATCGGCAGGCTCAAGAGTTGGAAAAAGCGATTAAAAGTCAAATGGAATCCGATGCTTTGAAGGGAGCTGCTGTCGCTGGAGGTGGAATTCTGTTGGCTGGAGCGCTTGTGGGTCTTGGAATGGCTTTCCTCAAAAAGTGAACCTCAAACATGATGACATTCTCTACTCTCATTCAATTTTTTATTGATTTCCTGCTTTTCTTCGCAACTTGCATGTCGCCAAATTGTACGGATCCTATTCCCAATTGTTAGGCTTATTTAAACTCGAATTCGCTATATTTTTGCATTTATAATCTGGAATATCTGCAGTATCCTTCTTTCAAAATCTACGATTTTAGTTGGTCTTTGTCGAACAAGAAAAATGGTTTTTTTATAACAAACAAAATTTCTATAACCGCATGCCCTGTCTGTTCCAATATCGAGCTACTTGCCACCATTAATCCATTCGTCCAGTTGTCTATTAAGATTTTAAGATATTAACTGGCTAGAATGAAAACTAATTGTGTGGGTTCCCTTGTTTAAGGAATCACAAATAACTACCTAGACAAAGTTTACTGTTTACCTGATGGCGATGGATCCTTGGATATGCCGTGCCTGGAGGACAGTAGTGGCACATTCATGATAAAATATTCGATGTTCTCCACGTTCTAGACATAAAATATTCCCATCATATTTCTTAATTAGTGCCATCTTTTTTGAACATCACTGTCACCTGTCACTATCAAACTAGTTAGCTTCTGATATAATAATTACAAAACGTCTCTCTGAAATCCTACGTTCTCGTCTCACTATCATTTTCAATCCCAAGAAGTCAAGTCGATAAGGCTAAGAATGTTGGCAGTCATTATAATTTAAAATAGTTGCATTGATATATTTTATGATCATAATATAGGAAAGTATCATTTATTGTGAGCGTTCGTCTGAGAGATTAAACAAAACGTTCCGTTCCCCAATATAGAATTTAGAATATGTCGCAGTCTCACAGGAATTAACTTTGTAAATAAATTATATAGTGAACGATATTATACTACGATACATTTAAAAATTAAATAGTTATTACATAGAGGTATGCACTCGTATCAGAATTAAAACTGAATTGAGCGATATCACTTAATATAATGTAATTAAAATGCGTTTATTCCGTTAAAATAATAAAGCGCTGCGCATTTTAAATTAATCTGTAGATTGGTTCATTAATTTGGTTGTACCGAAACATTATTTCAAAGTGATAATTTACTATTCCTATTTCTTTTTGAGAGATATATTTATTGATTAAATTGAGTATGAATAATTAATTTGCAATATTCAAGTCAAATTCCTAACGCATCTGGTAAAGTTGTCCCACATGATCCGGGGATGTGAAACCTGTAATTAATCAGCATACCGAAATTATTCTTGGGTTTTAATTTGGAGCTGATTTAATCGTTTCATATGTGTTTTCTGTTTTGACTAAAAAGATAATTAGCTTACTGATACAGGTTACTCGCAGGCGTCCTTTCAAGGTTAAATTCAGCGACTGGAACTCCACGATTTACAACATAGGGCCCGAACTCGTTAGCAGGGTCAACCAAAGACGACGTTCCAATTATCAGCATAAGATCGCATTTATTGAGCCATTCGTCTGTAGGCAAAAAGGGTTCGAATTCTAAACTTATTGTTAACGACGAGTGCTATGGGTAGGTTTTGAATGGACTATTTTAATTCCAAAATTTTCATACATGATAAAGCCATGTGCTCATCCGTTGGATTTTCGTCAAACCAAACGATATGCGGCCTAAGCAACCCCCCACAATTGGAATCGGTGCATCGTGGAAGTTTGTCCACTGGGATTTCAGCGTCGGGTGTTCCCATCTCTTTCATGCTTTATAACGAAATTGATAGAACATGTTTTAAAAACAATAAAAATCGACTACGACATATTTTACCGAAATAAAATCTCTGAATAACTTCGCACCTTACCGAAGGGTTTAAAAAATACGTATCCCACCCTCAAAATAATTTAGCATCTTAAATCTAGGAAATCATAAGAATATGAATAGTTTGAACAAAGAAACTTCGAAATTCCATATATTTCAAGAAATACAAGACCCATATATAACTCCCCATCATTCATAGATACGTTCGGCATTTGATTTTGATGTATCAAATCGATTCCAAAATATATTTGTAAGTGCAAATAACTCTCTTTTCATTACCAATTAAATTTAGAATTTTATATAAAATTTCGATTACCCCTTCCCTTCCAAAGCAGCACAGATTGGACTAACATAGTTTTCGGAAACGATCCCACAATCCATACACTTGGTCTTGAAAAGTGTCCCATGAAGCTCAATCACATCCTTGGATCCAGCTTGAGTATGAAGTTCGTCAATGTTCTGCGTGATGATAACCATCTTCCTCCCCTCCCTTTCCAATCGTGCCTGACATTCTGTTAGCGTTGTATGGGCCTAAAATAATATCTTAGTTTTGTTTGTCAAGTTGTCTTTTTAGAAATAATGGAACCAATTTGAGTGATTTGCAAGATTAAAAATCGTACAATGTTCGATTTTTTCGGAAGGACATTCTCCCGTCGATAATGATAAAGCTCCCAAACAAGTGAAGGGTTCTCCTTGAAGACTTTCATAGACGCAAGGCTTTCAATGGAATATCCTCGCCAAAATCCCCCGTCGCCTCGGAAAGTTGGAACTCCGGATTCCGCAGAAATCCCGGCCCCCGTCAGGACTACGACGAACTTTGAGTTTCCGAATACTTTTCGAAACTCTTCGATATTTTCGGATGCCATTTTTGAAAGTTTAATCTCAAGAACCCCAGGGGATTTTAGACAGCCTCCTTGTAAATTCTACTTTACTATCGCGACTGCCGACTGATTGAGCAACTGAATAGATGAAGAGTCTGACGCTAATGTGGTCTAATAAATTAATGATGGTGATGATAAGATAACAAATATGAAGCTCAACTGGGTCTATGAAATGAACTGACAACTGACCCAACTTAAATAAATAATCATATAAAACAAGCCGTGTTTTATATTCTTATTACGCCTTTTCCAAAGGATTAGAGGCAGCAGTACTATAATAAAAATAAAGTGTCCACCATGACTAAATATAGCCTAAATAATATGTCTTGTTTAGTTAATCTATATATGTTCCAATGTTGTGTCAGTTTAACTACAAAACATATGCTCTCTGTTGTTAACTTATATATGTTGTTAAACTATCGTTAAACATCGCATCAATAGGTTAAGAGCTAGAGATTGCTTGGTTTAGAGACAGTCCAGATTAATTATTCCAAGGCACACCATCAACATTTTAAATTTTTCCTTGACCATTTTAACTAACTGGGAATGTCAATTTCAATTACAAGATCATTCATCATTGAAAGGCTGTTTTAGAGTTTAAGTTGATGCTTGACACTTTATGGAGGGTCATTGTGTAATAGATTTTGATGCATTTCCTGTCTCTTAGATTGAGCGTGCCATTTATCTGATCAAAAATCTACGGGACTCCAAATACGTTAATTAATGCAGAATATATCCTTGACTGGAACAACATGCAAATGAACTACAGAGATGATCAGCGTTAATGAGGAGGATTTATATTCAGAAGTTTGTATGTTTAGGCAGGCACTATAGTGGAGTTCTTTTGTCAACGCTCAAAGCTGTCAAAGTTAATCCATTTAAAAACTATCCATAGTTAAATGGCACATTAATATATAGCAGGTTCAGTTTCGAAACCCATGACACTGCTGGACAGTGAAATGACAAAGATTGAACTTGAATTGTATGAATTCATATACATTATCTATATTTCAATTTTGATGCTCTTATTCCAGCAGATTGTCCATTTCAAAGGCTTAAGTTACCTAGTCTTTTAATTAATTTGATCAGGATGTAGGAATAAGTTCATTATCAAATTATGATCTCCGACCTTGACGAATCCTTTTCCTTGATGAATCGATAAGGTATAATATTTTTATTTTGAGAAATTTTTCAGTCCTGTTTAAGCTTGCAAGAACTAATCTTGTATTTTTTAAATTCGGATTGAACAGCTATTAATTAGTTGGGGTAGACGATAGTTTTATTTTTCTTCAAAATAAGAATGGGACTTTTGTTAGCCGGAGTCGCAGCAATCGCAGGAACTGTTCTTATCGGAGCAAGCCTGCTGGCTTGGAATCAGTGTGCCTTGAATCCAAACGTGTGTAACGGAACTTATGGATATGGAACTTACGGCTATGGGACTTATGGCTATGGAACTTATCCAGTGTATTCTGGATATCCTTTGAAATATGGACTAGGGATCGGAGTGACCACTTCTCAGGGCAGCCTACGGGGTGTGACTTACAGTTCTCGGATGGGGAGAAGGTTTTTTGCTTTCATGGGTATCCCCTATTCCGAGATTCCGAAGAGATTTGAAGTACGTTGATTATATTGCTATTTTTTCTTAAATTAATTATAAATCTTTTTTAAATCTCGAAATAATTCAAATCAGCAGAGCAGAGCCAGATTTGCCAGATCCAGTCTTTGGAGACTTTTACAATAGCAATCTCGAAATAAAAAACCACACCCCTGCATATACAAACATCTGAAATTGAATAAAATTCGAAAGAGCAAACAGCATTAGTCCCAGTCTCGTCTCCCAGTTGAAAACCAACGAATGATCTTATATAAGTTCTTTGTAAAACGATAAGATTTATGCTTAAGCTTTTATACGGTAACAATTACAACGTTACTGCTGCTCAATTTCATGAAACTATCAAAGAATGCGACAAAAGATCTACATATTTGGGACTAGCTTCCCATCTCAAAATAATATGCCTTCAATAATACATTCCCTGTTTGAATTTAAAAAAAACCAACATTGTTTTACTAATTAAATCTTTGATGTCCAAAGGTTTCCAGACCATTTCCACGCTGGGATGGGATAAGAGATGCAACTGCATACAGTCACATGTGTCTACAATTGGATCGGAAGACTCAGATAATTCGTGGGTCTGAGGACTGTCTCTACTTAAATGTTTTTACTCCTCAGGTTAGACGCTTTTTATAGATCTCTCAAATTGAATGCAACCTGACATAAATTAATGCAAATTACAATTCTTTCTTATTAGATAAATGCCCAACTCCTGCCAGTAATGGTTTGGATTGATAGTTCCCTTGGCTGGCAACACGGGAGTGGGGACAAAGTAAATCCACAGAATCTCATGGATGAACATGTGGTACTTGTAACGTTTAATTTCAGACAGTCGTCTCTTGGTCAGTTGAAATACATCGGTTGTATCAGGATAACAAGCATACTAATTATTAAACACTTGTGATTTATTGTAGGGTTCTTGAGCACTGGAGATGGGGAAGTTCAGGGTAACTTTGTATCTAATTTTATATGTTCCGACTTGTTGGACTTAATTAATTAATGAGACCTAATAAATTATTTTCCAAAGGTAATATGGGGCTCAAAGACCAGTCCCTGGCTTTGATGTGGGTCAAGCAAAACATCCAAAATTTTGGAGGCGACCCTCAGAGAATAACAATCTTTGGCCAGGATAGCGGAGGAGCCAGCGTACATTTTCACATGCTTTCGCCAATTAGTAAAGGTGGCAATGAAATAATAAATTCCATGTGTCATGTGTCTGACAATATTTAAAAGCAATTTAAGGACGCTTCTAAAATTGTTTTAGACTTGTTTCATCGAGCAATATCCCAGTCCGGGACAGCACTATGCCCCTGGGCCTTGCAGAAAGACCCTGCGGGGAAAGCAAAAATGTTGGCTCAGATGCTAAACTGTGACCTCGTAAATACAAAAGTTATGGTGGATTGCATGCGGTACAAAAGTGGGCAGGAAATACTTGAGGCCGAGTTGAAACTCAAGGTAAACGAATTTTATGAAAGTATAAAGAATATTTAGTATTTTTTAAGGTTATTTTTTGCAAAAAATACTTAAAATACACAGACTCCCTACTGGAATGGTATGGAACCCTTTGCAATGTTTGGCCCTGTTGTCGAAAGGATTGCTTACAAATCTCCAGCTTTTCTACCTGATACTCCGCAAAATATGATATCCCAAGGGCAGTATATGAAGATCCCATGGATTATCGGATTTAACGAGGAAGAAGCTCGGTTTTTTGTCACAAAAGGTAGTTTGAAACTTAACCGTAAATCCTTAAATAAGTCCCCTATGATCGAGTTATATTTTGATTAGGGTGGGGACTTATTCCGGGTGACTGGGACTATACTGTTACTTATTAATTAAATTCATAACATTTACGTTTCTATACAGTGCTCAACAGTGTGACGCTTACAAACTACATGAACCTCAACTGGAACGCTTTAGCCCCCATTTCCTATCTCTACAACGATGCGGCTACTCAGCAAGGTTCTAAGAACAGCGTCTCGTCTAAAATCAAAGCCTTTTATTTGGGTAACAAACTAGTCGGTAGAGAGTCGTGGGAAAACTCCACAAATATCTACACTGATCGATACTACTTGAATGGGATTGTCGACACGATTAAGAGGCATTCCAGTGTGAGTCAAGTCTTTCCGTATGTCTTCAAATTCAAAGGGGACTTCAGTTATACTGAAATGATAATGGGGGATTATTCCTACATTCATGGTGAGATTTATTAAGCTGTTTATGTACTATCTGTAAAGCTACCAATTAAAACTTAACAAAAATCGATGAAATTTTAATGCAATAAAAGGACCTTCCCATTTTGATGAGTTGCACTATCTGTTTAACTGGGAGTGGACTACTCCTTCGGCCATGGGAAGCCCTAGCTTGGAATTTTCACAGAAATTTGTGAGACTTTGGACATCATTTGCTGAAACAGGGTATCCGATTTGTCAAAATTGAAGTTTCGTTCAAGTCTCATTCATTAAATCGAATTTAAAGATAAACCCCCGGCCACATTCACTATATAAATTAATGTACTAAAGCAGAAACCTAATTAATTAACTCTTGAACTAAATCCAGAATACCAAGAGCTACTTGGGGAACTACTTCGGAATGGCGATCGATGAGCCCGTTGGACTCGTTTGTGAATTGGTACATCCTGGACTACGACACACATATCATGATGGACGACCCATACAGGGCAAGGTTAGACTTTTGGAAAGGATTGGGCATAATTGACGATTTCCTGGTTTAATTGTCCTTTGCTTGGTTATAAAATTATTTTTGTATTTAAAAATATTGTCAGGAAGTCACGTATAAATTGGAATAAACATTGCATTTATCCTGGTCCTATATATCAAACTTCATATAATATTTGAAGTCTTCAAACTTCTTCGACAAATCCCTTATAGAAGTTTAGGCCTGGTGGACGGTCTTTTATTGCCACGCTCGGGGTCCGGTTCTGACGTTGGGGCTGACTGCTTCGCACCCCCAATCCATCCGAACCAATTCGTAGGACGCTCGTTCGTCGTGTCGCCAATGTCCTCAATGGGAGATTGAACTTGCGACAGAATGTTACCCGCCTGAATAAAGCCGGTTCGGCGATTAACGGTATTGAACACCTTGTCGTCTTGAATGGTCTTCAAAATTGCGTCCTTCTCTCCAGTCTCGTTCAGATCTTGAATTAAGCCACTGTAAGCATGAACAGTCAATTATAAAGATTTATTGTGTTGATCGTGACTTCAAAATAGGTTAATTATTGCCATTGGTTTGGATATTTCACGGTGGCTGGTTAGTTCTGTTACCAAAATTTGCTTGAAAACAAAAAGTTACAGATCTGAGGATCTGACTGTTACTAATTTGAAATTTAGTTCATGGAAACAAAGTATTCGGGAGTAAAGGTTCCCACGACTATATTAAATGAGGGCCAATACTCGGCTTTAGAAATGATGCATGTTTCATAGTATGCAAATAGTATGAACGTACTCTACAGGTCCAATTCCGCTGTGCCTTCGCAGTTGGTTATACTCTCTGGCAGCTTTGAGATCTTGCTTCCAGAAACGGTTCAATCCTTTCCTTGTAGTATGTGGAGCTACTTCCTTAATCTAACGATAGAGAATCGAAATATAATGCAAAAGCAAAAAACAATGATCAAAATGCGATAATTTCTTAGTAGAAAAAAAAACTGTGACCTACCTTCAAAACCACGACCCCGACCAAGAAGATGAGTATGATGTTCAACCACGTCAATCCGAAACTAACTATCCCCATTATGGCATACTCTGTGGCTGCATTTTCACAGTAGATCTTGTCGTGATGTAAGGTGTAAGTTTTATTGAGTCCAAAGTCGCAGTCCGCGAGGGGATTTCCTCCAGTAATCTTCTCTTTTATTGCAATAACGAGTGCCATGCCCCAAAAGATACCCTGACAAAAAACACCAGCGACCCAAGGTCATTTAAGTAAAAGCGTCCGTTCTGTCTTCAAGTATTAAATTTAAAATGTGGTTATAAGGTGTGGGTGTGGTTACACAGTTTACTGCAGGGGGCAGTAAAGAAGCCGAAATTGCCACACCCACAAGTGACCCCGAATTTCCGGCCAGTATGGAAAGAGCTACTCCCGCTCCGGATGGTATTGCTACCATAACACCAATATAAAGGGAATTGATCTGACTTCGGCCTCGCATCTGGTCAGTTGGCCATTTGGCGACGTTGGCCCAGGGGCCCTTGAAGGGCTGGACTTGGAGGACGGTACCGAAAATAAGGCCAACTATCAGGCAAATCAGGAGTCCCACCCCTTCGCTTAACAGACCGATCTTAATGAGACTCATGTCCTGGATAACCGTCCCGAAAGTCAGTGCCATAATCGGCCCCATCAACGGCGATACTAACATACTCGCGACCACGTTTACTGAACTGTCGTCAATTAACCCTAAGGCCGCAATTGCCCCTGCTACGATTATCAGGATGATGTAGTCGAAGGTGATGATCGCATTGGCTTGGACAGCCTGTACCACTTGAGCAACGGTCAGTCGACTCTTGATGGAAGCGACGAACTGGTTCCACTTTCCACCTCGACTGTATTGTATAGGATTTAGGTAGGATACGCTTTGATATTTTAAATTAGTCGTTTTTTGTGGAAAAAATTAGCAGGGAGAGTTACCCACCCTTCCTCGTTGGGATCGGACAAATCGTTGCTCTGTTTCCCCTTTTGTTTCATCTCCATTTCCTTTACAGGTTCGTAGTACACGGAGGCTGCACAGACGCTGGAAAAACACGTATTTATCAGGGGACATTTTTGTATAAACAACCTAAGATAAACAGAATACCTTACCACAGCGTGGAACTATATTTCTTTCCAATGCCAACTTCGGCCATTTTATTGATAATTGACTCCGATTTCTCGGCTTTTACAGTGAATGATACTTGGGAGAAATTCCCATCAACCGACTGACCCCAAGAGGCACTCATTATGTCGAACTTCAAGAGGATCTCTTCCAGGTGCTACAGGGAGGATAAATCCCGTAAAATGAAACGATTTACGATTATGATCCGAGAAATGCAGCCTAAAAACTAAGGGTACCTTCTCGAGAAAGACATTCTCAACAATATCCATGCCTTTGGTAGGTTCGTTTGTAGATTTACGAACAACAACACCGGAATTTTTGTCCAGATCTTCAGTCTCTGAAACGGAAAGAATGGTCATCGAGTCACCGGATAAAACTATTCTAGCTGGCAGTCCATCGGAAATCGCGGTATAGATGTCAACTTCCTGTTCCCCCGTCGGGACGACTGAATTAAAGGAATCTCTTCGTGACATGGAGGGTGGGGGAGCGTGGATATCTCTCTCGATCCCTAACAAGTGTGCATTGACCATGTGACCAGTGCCATCGATGTCACTACATGACGGCAAAAGATCACCTTATCAGTTCAATAAACGTCGTTCAGGAATGGATCAAAATTACAATTACAAGACTTACACAGCTTCTGACTCGAGCACCTTGATTTTGTGCTCTTTTTGCCGAAGCATGACCTCATGGTCACGTATAGGCACCACGACCACAACCATGGACCCCATGACAAGTGCTTTTTAACTATGCGGCTCTCATTCGGAAATCAAGGTAAATTGTCAAAATAATTAAAAAGTTACCCCAAAAAGTAGGGCTAATTTGCTTTATTTATGAAGGAATATTTATATTGTACAGGTCTCAATCTCTCCGTGGTAACATGCAGAGGTTAGCAATAGCATTTATCCCCGTCGCGGTGCTGCTTAGGGCCTAAAGTGAGGCCTTGACTATCGGTTGTGATGTCGACAAGTCCACTTTTAAATTTCTCATAAAAATGTTCGGCTGCTCGGAGGAACACGTCGTCCACGTTTGAATTCAACTTGGCCGACGTTTCGAAGAAGAGGAGATCATTTTTCTCGGCAAAGTCTTGGGCTTCCTTCTCCAAAACCTGTCTCTCCGCCAAGTCTGATTTGTTTCCAACAAGGAGGATTTCCAGGTTGGGATTATCACAGGCATTCTGAACTTCCTCCAGCCATTTCGGAATACTTTGGAACGACTCTCGTTTAGTAATGTCGTAGACAAGGATGGCAACTGCAGAGCCTCGATAGTAGGACCTGGTAAATGTCCGATAAGCCTCCTGCCCCGCCGTGTCCCAAATCATGAGGAGCACGTCCTTCCCGTCCACTTTCACAATTCGGGTTTTAAAGTCCACTCCAACAGTGGCTTCGATTTCGGGTCGGAATTGATGATCTGAAAATCGACGGAGGATCGCTGTTTTACCAACACTGCTGTCCCCTGTCACGATGAATTTGAAGAGGTAGTCGTGGTTTTGAGCCATTTTGTATACTGAATTTTGGAAATCAAGCTTTAGATTTTTATAATTTCCAAAGTTTGAGGAAACCCGTATTTCCGTTCCTGATACTATGAGAAACTCGACATTTATCTCAATTAACTTGTACTGATCGTAATTAAATTATTACACCAGAAATAATCGAATAAAAGGGAATTATTTATTTGAATAAAATAGGAGTCAGTCTCATCTCAAATAAACTTTGTTCCTTATTTGCCATATTTTAATTATAATGTAGTGATCATGGAAAGGTTCATTATATTGTCGTATTAAAGGTCTATATTGAACCCAATAGAAGCGAGTTATATGATTAATTGTTCACTCTAAAAAAATAATCAAACTGTATAACTTGTTCACTTAAAAGTAAAAAGAACTTATCATCGCCGGACTTGTTTACTCCATACGGTAGGTGGATAGTCTCGTAATTCTTGTATACTATAATATAGTTCGATCAGGGTCGTTGCGTAGTATATCAATTTTCCATACAAAAACAGTTACCATTTACCATTTTATCATTAAAATGTAAGTTATCATAAGCATTTGTTTATACATAGTTACAACAAGCAGGGAATGGCACAAAAAAATCCGTGTTCATCCATACGCGATTAGATAATGTTCGTCCTCAGCGAGCTCAGTTTGTATATATGAATGGCCAGGAAAAATCACTTGACTAGATACTTCGATCTAAATATTATTATTAAAAGTGGAATATCGGCTTGATCTTGTACTCGCTTATGTCCGTTATGTGCGACCTTCAAAATGTAATATCTTACGCACTGAGCCCACACTCGTCATATGACATGATATGTCTTCAATTTAGCTTCATAAATTGTAGTTTTAATCCCGACTGCAAGTTAATAACGGGCTGTAAAACATATAAAAAGGAAATATCAGGTTGCATTTTGGCAAAATCCCAAGAATATTTCGTATAAAATCTCCAGCCGAACGTCACGAACTCGGTTTCGGAATTCGGAACATAATAACCATTAATCCGACGAAACCTCTGTAATAAACTTAACTTTGACAAGCCCTTGATCAAGATCGGTTTATAAAAAATCATCTGATAGTTCCGTCGTTGTACTTTTGCACAAGTGGAAAAGCACGAGACTTCTATCCGGGTACCACGAACTATTGGGCAGGAGACAAAACCATAGATTTTTAATGGGTTTTTTGATCATATCTGGAAAACGGGAGAACGTATACGAATTTAGTTACAAATGCTTCCAATTGAAACAGCACAATTATTGTGCACGTCAGTTTTTGTATTTAAGCACTTCGAATGATTTAAAATGTCAAAACACCTAAAACCCCCATTGTGTTTCCAATCTATTAAATTGTTTTGAACCCGAAGTTTTCACGATTTTCGGGGTTTATCTCAAAACTACTTCCAGATCCCTAAACTTTTTACTGTAGATTTCAAATCTTCGTAATTAACGAGAAAATATAGTATTAAAATGAAAAAATGACAATTTAGATGTCATAGTACTTGTGTCTATAAACAAGGGGTTTTAGAAGTTCAACATCATAAAAGTCATCATCAGTCCAACTATAATATAGTCGATAGTAGTTATCTGCGAAAATCTCGAGGAAAAAAATCATAACCTCATAATGAAATAGAATTCCGCGTCTTCTTGTTTGTTCTCCTTATACCAACTGAACTAGATATATTTATTTATAGACTTCCGAACTGAATGCATCTCTTCTGGGGGGATTTAGAGGATTTAACCATTCAAATTTCCATATACCCGATATATGATCTCGTTTACTCTGTAAGAATGAGTGGAAGAAGTACATGAAACCCTCCGGTTGCCTTTTGGCATTTCGGACTTTGCCAATTTTAATCACTACGAAACCGAAGCAATAACTAAGTCAGCCAAAGAAGAAACATCGAAGGGATTTCAGTCGGAGACAACAACTAATCTCTCCGATCGAACGGAAGACGAATCTAGAACCCAACCTAATTATTTGTTAAGTTCTCTTTAAGTGAAGACAATTACTATGATCTCAACGACTTGGCTTACATTTCCATTAAAGTTATTTCTGCTTTTAAACCTAAATGTCGGATTAAGTAGCGAAGATTTTCCCGTTTACGGGAGTCAAATAGTGACAGTTGTTCAAGGGAAATTAGCCGGTGAGATCCTGACAGCCCGTGATGGACAGGGATATTACGCTTTCAAAGGGATTCCCTACGCCGAGGTTGTTACGAGATTTGAGGTAAACTATACGATAAAATATTTCACATTAATTAAGAATCGTCGTGTTTTTTAAACCTGTAATTACTGATATTTTTGGTTAGGCTGCTGGACCTCCGGGAAGTTGGGAAGGTGTCAGAGATGCAACTAAATTTGGCCCCGTATGTCCGCAAATTGAGAGAAAAAGCAACAAGGTTGTAGGGGAAGAGAACTGCTTGGTTTTAAATGTTTATACACCCAAGGTAGTTACACAGCATGGACTTTTTCGAACTATTGAACGTAAAAATAATACGAGCAAGTTGATTAAAATTAATAATTGTTACAGTTAAACAGGAACTACCCCGTGGCTGTATTTGTGCACGGTGGTGCGTTCCAGTTCGGGAGTGGAAATGATTACGGTGGATCGTATTTTGTAGATGAAGATATTATTCTGGTGACCATTAATTACCGACTGAATGCTCTAGGTATATAAAAAACACGATATATTTTTGTGTACGTGTTCAGGTATTGATTTTCCGTTTATAATTAGAAGGATATGAATTTCAGGCTTTCTGTCATCGGGGGATGATGTAATTCAAGGTAATTTAGGATTGAAAGATCAACAAAATGCCCTTCAATGGGTACAAGAAAATATCAAATCGTTTGGTGGCGATCCTAGCAAAGTTACGTTATTAGGCACAAGTGCAGGTAAAAGTGATTTCATTTAAAAAAAAAATTTAATTTAAAGTTCGAAATGACGAATTTAATTTTAGACGTTTCTTGGTACAGGCGCTGCATCCGTTTCCTTGAATATTTTGTCACCAATGAGTAAAGGTAAGGTTCATTCGAACAATTAACATTCGAATGATTCTTATTTAAATCTTATCAATTTATAACAGGTCTCTTTCATCGAGCGGTTGCGATCAGTGGTTCGGCCTTGAATCCATGGTCATTAAATCCGAACCCGAAAAAAACGGCTCATGATTTGGCCGAGAACTTATACTGTCCTACTGAACCATCCACTGATTTAGTTGACTGCCTGAGAAAAACTGACTTTAGAAAAATTGTTCAAATCCAGCTCAAGGTCTGTCAACTAATGTCGAGTAAAATAAATTATGAGAATGTACCGGATATAATTGTAAATCGACTGTTTTTTTAAGAAATGGTACATGGACCCTATGTGCCCTTACGCTCCCGTTGTCGAGGCACTTCGGCCGGGACAGAATAGTACGGATGTGTTCATTTCTGAGGATCCCTTGGTACTTCTGACCGAAGGGAGATTCAACAAAGTGCCGTTAATTACAGGAATTATGGAAGATGAAGGATTGCTTTTCCATTCTGCTCGTAAGTCTAATGAAGGAAATCTTAGAATGCCCCCCACCCAACGTTTTCGAAATCTTTGAGGATTTTTTAAAGCAAATTTTCATAATTCCCAAAGCATCTTTATTCAGGCATACAATAATATCAAGAATTTTGTGTGAGAGTAGCATTTCATGTTAGCATTTTATGGCCATCGATATATCGTTTAAATCCAAAAATCGATATGACATCTCTAGAAACTTTGACCCCTCATCGTTTTCGTTAAAATATAGCATGTAGTATGAGGACATGAGGTCCGACATGGAATTGTTTTAATATTAAAAATATGGGACAGGATGTCAGGATTTGTAAAAAGCTAAGCCTCAAAATCCACTACTAATTCAAATTGAAGTTTGTAATCCCGCCACCAACGTTAATAACGTAAATAACGTTAATATCTTAATAAGTCCCTTCCCCTGGAATAAGCAAACCCCGCGAATCCTTAAGTTCAAAAAACATAAATTCATTGGCACTAAATTGTATTCCATATCTTCCAACACTGTCAAAAACTAATACACAATGAAAATATTTTGACAACATACGAAATATACTGGCTCGAAGTTACTAACATTTTGGAAAAAACCCTGGATATTTTAAAGAGCTCAAAACACTCAAAGCTCCTTATTTATACCGAGTTTTTGAACGATGTCTCAAGAACAACTTAGAGCTATGAAAATCTGGTCACTGTTTTGAACTCCTAATAAAAATGCTAGCAAAAATGAATATCACGCTATACCAAACAAAGTTAATGGAGGAACATGTTCCTTAGATGAGAAAAACCCGAAACAACCCGATATTTACACGGGTTTGGGGATTTATCTCTAGAACCTTTTGTGCATGGGTATACTAAATATTTTTCTTTACAAATCATTAAAGCAATTCTAAAGAATTCGGAACTGCAGAGAAACATGAACGAAGACTGGAACTACGTGTCCCCCATAACGCTCCTCTACGATTCCACTCCAAACGCTTCAGAGGAACAGTTAATGAATATCTCCAGAACAATACGAGGCTTCTATTTTGGACAACAGGCAGTTGGACCTAAAACGTTCAAGAATTTAACCAACCTCTATTCTGATCGTCAGTTTAATCACGGAGTCAAGTGGGCAGCTCTATTACAAGCCAAATATGTCCCTGTGTATCCATTTATTTTTGGATTTCATGGTGACTGGAGCATTCTGAATTTGTACCTGGGAGACTCTTTCAAAGAACCGTTAGGAGTTAGGTAATTATGAACAAAATGATTTTGGATGTTCTTAAAATTAGCATTTCTAATAATATTGTCACAATCTGAAAATACAGTCACGGGGATGACATGCAGTACTTTTTCGACAGTCCACGATTCCCAACTATTAAACCTCATTCCACATCCGACGATTTTTCTCGAGCTGTTGTAAAACTATGGGCTTCGTTTATTAAGACAGGGTATGTTATAACTATCAAGCAAATTAGGTTTAATCAATGCTATTCGATTTAATTAATTTTTTAATCGTCTTTTAACGAACAAGAAATGTGATGGAATCCATGGGATCTCCGAAAATCCCTTGGATGCCCGTTAGCACGGATGAGATAAAGCGGAACAAACTCAAGTGGTACAACCTCGACCTCCAGCCAAAAATTATAGTTCGAGAACCCTTCACGGACAGGTTGGAATTTTGGGACAAAATCATTGCTCAACTCCAGTCCTTCTCGAATTCGGGACAAAAGTCATCGACAGCCGAGAACTCGTCGAATTCCAAACCTAACGACGAACTATGAATGGTCCCTGGAAGAAATTCAGCGTGTAGTCATTTTTTTATCACTGTGATTCTTCATGAGGCATTGACAATTTTTGTACATTACAAATGGTTCTGAGTTTGAATTTATATTTTAAGCTTCGAGATTATATTGACCTTTAAATAATTAACTCTGGAATGATCGACTGAAGAATGTATTATTTCACATCTTTTAAAAAATGTTCACGTGCAGGGCTGATGACTAGGACATACATTCAACTGCTAAGTTCCAATCATTAACAGGAGGTTATGATCTATGTGTGGCTAAATATAGATTTTAAGAGGCTGGACTGATCTTCCGACTAAAAAACGCCGTGTTGAAAGGCCGCTAGAAAGTGATAAGTAATTGCTAGTTACCAGTTATATCGAGTACCTGATTTATTTTTATTTTTAGCATTGCAAGTATATTAGACTTGCATTTTTCTTTAACAATGGGATCGGATCATAATTAGCGTTTGAAATTAATTATCATAATCACCTCATGTCTAAAATAGATCAAAACAAAAATTCAAGGTTTTACTTCTCATCTTAGCACACACCTTTTGAAGATTTTTATGCTCATTACTTTTAAGCGTGTTTCATAACGATTCTTATTGAAATTGGACTATCGATTCCGAATTACTTTCGGCTATAGATACCGATCCATATCGTGTGGTATATGGACAGGAGATTAGCCTAATTTCAATAAAATTATAGTCAGTAGTTTGCAAAGGCTAATCATAGGGATCTATCTATATCTATACTCAATATGCGGAATACGCGTTCCATAATGTATGATATAAGCTTTTAATTTTACACACCCCGTAACTCAGTAGCGAAGTATTGAAATCCGTATAATGTATAATAGACAATTTTTACCCACTCTGGAATGGATATGCATAGGGAATTTTCCAGACTAATCGTCCAGATTAATATCGGTAAAATATAAAAGGTTCGAATTGTGATCCATTCGGCTGTAAAGATTTGCGTTTATAGTCGGGGTATTTTTAGGAAGGTTTACAAGGAAGCTTTTCCAAATATTAGACGAGTCTTCGATGAAATTAAATACAGACGAATGTCGATTTGTGTGATTAAAAGTTGTATGAAAACAGGCGAAAATGGAATTGCTACAAAAAGATGGTTTTATATCCAGTGGCATTGTTTATAAAACCCTGGTGTTGAATATTCGAAACAGTTCTAAATCTAATTACATCTTATAATTTATTTTGAACCTCGTTGACCAAAAAGAACTCTGTTAATTTCCGAATTACCAAGACTAAAAGAAACATGCTGTTTGTAAATGTGTCGTAAAATTACAACTGCTTTTTTACATCTCAAAAAGCAGGATACCCGTATAATAATGCATAATACCATTCCACTTTGCATGTATATATTGTAGATATTCATTCAGAGCCTTGAGACAGTTAATTTCGAAACGAATTACCAATCACCTTACGAACTAATTAGCAGCTTAACATCATATTTATTACGAAGGTTCGTCTTGAGACTCACGGGGAATCGGCTACATACAAACATGTCTATAATATTGCTACACTATGTATTTTGGAAGTTAGGAACATTCATACTTGAAAACGCTTGAAATCTCTAGGAAATGTGACGTTCAAAAGTTCAAATCTTTTCCAAGATTAAACACATGTATTTTTCAACAGAGAGGAAAAGTAAAGCATTGTTATCCTACCCAGATTACCACCACCAGTCATTTACTATTGCTCCAGGAACACGGATATGAACGCATCGTATCGATAACCAAAAACGAAATGAGTCTCATATATATCACGTATCGAAATACTGGTTCCATGCGGTCAGTCCAGACCTCCAACAACCTATGACGAAAAGATCATTTCTAAATAATCTTAATTAATGCATAATGGAGGAGTGATGCTATATATTGACGTACCTTCAGTTTTCAATATCATCCATACCACAATAACCTTATAATAATAATCATAGTAATGAAGCAATCTATATACTTGACACTTACTTTCCGTAATTAGAATAACAATTAGTCTTAAAATAAAATAAATGATCCTCTTGTAATAATAAAGTCCAACAGTCAGACCCAACTACTTTAACGCTTCTATGACAAGTACCATGGTACATGAGATGGTATCCGGGCTATATTATTATGTTATATCGAAAGTAGTGTAAATTGGAACCATCACCTTCACACTGAATTGTTCTAGTAAAAAATACTGTGCAGTATCAACCTGGTCCTTACCGGTTGGTGTTAAATCCTACTGTCTCAATAAATTTGAAGGCTTCGATACCACTCCGCAACTTCCCTTCCCAGTGATCGAAGCTCTTCCAGCTTCCAAAGTTTCGAACTCATTTTTTAAACAGTTTCTCTTGAGCATTGGACTTGGAAGGTCCAATAAAACTGAGGAAGGACAAGTTAAGAAAAACTGTAGAGAAATGATTGCAGTCCTCTTATAAGCCTCGGACAACAGGCTGGGAACTTTTCGGTTATAGAAGTCGATCCATAGGGAACACAGAAGTATCGTACAGGGCCTTATCAAGTCGGCAGAATGGCTGAACCAAGGAGGCTTTCCAATAAGCGGATGTCCATTGTCATCGACGTATGGATTTGTTGCAAATTTTGTAAAACCATGGTTTAAACTTTAATTAAACTATGGACTAAAAATGACACATTCTACAGGAAAATGATCGGGTTTGGGCACCGGAGCGACGGGCATCCAGTTATTCCAGGAAGGCGTCGGGGACGTCGTCAAATGGGAAATTTGGCGTTGGATTTGCAGATGCTCAATTTGTGAAGCAAGATGAGCCCCCCCAGGTCTTTTAAAATGTTCCTGATTTCATAATCTATAAAATAGATCACAAAATTTCAACGTTATGATCGTCTGTAGATGCAAGAAGTGCATTTGGGGCACAGTTCCGCAGTGCGGAGAAAGTCCATCTCGTACTTGAAGAAGGAGATGGAAATTGATTACCATGAAGTGGACATCGGAACCCTGTACAATCGATATGGAACCGACTCGGTCAATGTAAATTGAAATATTAATAAATCCAGGGGATTTGTTTTAGCACTTATGCATATGATTTATGAAGCTGATTAAAAGTTATAATTTTTGTTACAAAGGGCCTTAGTCTTGACCAAGTTAAGCGAAACCAAGAAAAATACGGACGAAATGAGTTGACCCCTCCGAAAGTCGAGCCGATGTGGCTCAAATTCATCAAGACTCTTGTTGGAGGCTTCCAACTTCTGTTATGGGCCGGATGCATCCTCAGCTTTGCTGCTTATATTGCACAAACCATACAGATGGAACTTCCACCCTCCGATAATGTATGATATGGATTTTTCAAAGAGCGATGAGTCTAAAAAATTGCTCTTCAAATCATAATTTTTTTGCAGTTGTACCTGGGGATCGTTTTAGGGGTCCTCGTCATAGTCTTAGGATTATTTACATTTTACCAAGAATTCTCAAGTGGAAAGGTTATGGAGTCTTTCGCGAAAATGGTCCCAAGTTTTGCAAACGTAACGAGAGGAGGGAAACTATCGAATATCAATGCAACCGAGTTAGTTGTTGGGGACATCGTTGAAGTCAAGTTTGGAGACAGCATTCCGGCCGACATTCGTATAATTGAATGCATGGGATTTAAAGTATGTAACTTTTTGCCCAAGTCTACCTTAAACGGTCTCAAAATAAATGTGCAGTTGTTTATAATGCTTACAATTATACTTTCGACAGGTTGATAATTCATCCTTAACTGGGGAATCGGACCCTCAGTCAAGGACACCCAACTGTACCGATGAAAATCCAATGGAAACAAAGAATTTGGCCTTTTTCTCGACTAATGCTTTAGAAGGTTAGGAACTGAATATCTTGTAAAATTAAACCATTTAAAAATCAGATGCTTCAAAATAAACATACCCTCTAAATAAATGCCCAGGAACCGCAAAGGGAATAGTAGTGGCCGTAGGAGACGGTACATTCATCGGCCGAATCGCAGGCCTAACCTCGGGAATGGATACAGTTGACACCCCGATGTCCCGTGAAGTTTCATACTTCATCAAGCTAATCACCGGTGTAGCCGTTTTTTTCGGAGCCCTCTTTTTCGGAATTTCCTTAGGAATGGGCTACGCGATAATCGACTCCGCTTTGTTCCTCATTGGAATCATTGTTGCAAACGTCCCCGAGGGTCTTCTAGTCACATTTACCGTAATTTTGGCTCTTACTGCGAAGCGGATGGCAAAGAAAAATTGCTTAGTTAGACAGTTACATGCTGTTGAAACCCTTGGCTCCTGTTCTGTAATTTGCTCGGGTATGAAATTGCATTGGAAGATTGAATGATTTAAAAAAAATCCGAGTTGAGATCCTAATTAGTAAATGATATTTTCCAATTCAGACAAAACTGGAACATTAACTCAGAACAAGATGACTTGCTCACACATGTGGTTTGGAAACAGGATTGTTGAAGCGTCTGTGGATGCGGATGAATTCAAGCCGGACGACCCAGGTTTCGTGTCCTTGGCCAGAGTCGCTGCACTCTGTAGCAGGGCAAAGTTTTTGGCTGACCAAGAAAAGTTACCTGTTTCGGACAGGTAAAGTTTTAAACTTTGATGATAGATAATGAAGAAATAGGACTAGGAATATTTTTACATTCAAATAAATAAATTTCCAGGTTAATCAATGGGGATGCATCGGAATCGGCAATCCTCCGCAGCATGGAATTGCATCTTGGCTCCGTTGAACGGTATCAACAAGAACGGAAGAAAATTTTCGAAGTACCGTTCAACTCTTCAAATAAGTGGCAGCTTTCTGTCCATGACATGAATGACCCTAAGGATGAGCGATATATCATGGTCATGAAGGTAATAAATCAAATAGCATTATTGAGTGTCAGATAATCAAAAATAGCTTCTAACCGAATAAAAAATAACTAGGGAGCACCGGAACGGATTATCGACCTCTGTACCAAAATCAAGGTTGGAGATACGGTTCACGAACTGGACCCTGCCTGGAAAAAAACTTTTAATGACGTCTATGAAGAACTGGGTGGGATGGGAGAACGAGTTATCGGTAAATCCTACATATTTATACAACCTGTGCTGCTGTAAATCCCGATTTAAGAGCCCCCCGATATAAGATGATCCTCCACTAAATAAGCCTCCACCCCAATATAAATAGCATCGTTCCAACCGACAAAAATTTATATAGGATTTTGCGACCTAATGCTCCCGGAAGACAAGTACCCCAAAGGATACCAGTTCGACGCCGACAATACTGAGTTCATTAAAGAGGGCCTCACATTTGTCGGACTAATTTCAATGATTGATCCACCTAGGCCCGGAGTGCCCGATGCCGTACAATGTTGTAGGGAAGCTGGAATTAAAGTTGTAATGGTCACAGGAGATCACCCCATAACGGCAAAAGCCATTGCACGGAAGGTTGGGATCATCTCAGAAGGTATGTACGCTCTTCACAGGCTAATTAAGTGTTAGTTATAATTTATAATGGATACTTTATCTAATGAATGAAATAACCTTCGGCTTAGCTCATATCATCAATAATAATCAAAGTAATTATACTTTGGTCTGGTAGGAAACGAGACGGTGGAGGACAAGGCTAAGAGGCTGAATATTGACGTGGACGATGTTGATCCTTCTACCTGTTCTGCTGCCGTTGTAAACGGAGCAGAGCTTTTGGAAATGAGTACAAATGAGCTGGACGATATCTTGGGGTTGGGATATATTAATATTAAACTAGAATAAATTACTCTATTATAACTTGAGCTCATAAATATGATAAATCCATACTTGTTACAATTTAGAAACCATTCCGAAATCGTTTTTGCACGAGTTTCCCCGCAGCAGAAGTTGATTATCGTTGAAGGCTTCCAACGGCTTGGAAATGTAAGCCGTTTTTTTAGAAAATCGGTTCTAGCTTTCACGTTGGTGCAAATTTTAATGTATGCTTTTGTAAATTCCAGATCGTGGCAGTAACTGGAGATGGCAAGTCAAAAAATCACAAATTCGCGACGATAATCATGTAATCGTAATTATAATAGTTTCTGACTTTTGATAGGTGTAAACGACAGCCCAGCCTTGAAAAAGGCAGATATCGGAATTGCGATGGGTATATCAGGCTCGGATGTTTCAAAACAGGCCGCAGATATGATCCTCTTGGATGACAATTTTAGTTCAATCGTTACGGGAGTTGAAGAAGGCCGGCTTATCTTTGAAAATCTGAAAAAATGCATCTGTTATCTCCTTGCAGCGAACATTGCTGAACTTTTGCCATTCCTCGTGTACATAACGCTGAAAATCCCACTTCCTCTGGGAACGATCCCTATGTTAGTCATTTGTTTAGGAACCGATATCGTACCCACAATTTCCTTATCATATGAAAAACCGGAAGGAGACATTATGAAGAAGAAGCCCAGGCACCCTCAGAAGGATAAATTAGTAACAGACAGGTACGCACACTGTCGTGAATTTCGGATAATTTTTTTTTTAAATTGAGCCTGCAAGTTTAGTTCTGGATTTCCAATTTACTTGTTGTAATAGGTTGGTATCGTATTCGTACGGACAGCTTGGAGTAACAGAGTTCTTTGCGGGCATGTTAACTTACGCTGTGATCATGGGTGAGAACGGATTTCGAATGGAGGACCTTCTCGGAATCCAAGCCCGATGGGACTCTCGAGCAGTTAACGATTTAATGGATTCTTATGGCCAAGAATGGGTAAACGATTTTTTGACATTAAAAATTATGCAAGGAATAATAACATTTATAAATACAATTTGCGTTTAAATAGACTTATGACCAACGAAAGAAGCTTGAACGAACCTGCTGGACGGGTTATTTCTGTGCCGTGGTTATCTGTCAATGGGGAAATGTTCTGATTTCCAAAGTTCGAAGAGCCCCATTATATACTAAATTTTTTGAGTAAGCATTCAAACCATTTATCAACCTATCAACCATTTAAGATAAAGATACCCCCCATGATTCTGAAAAAAGTTAAAAAAAAACTTAACTACATTGATATTGCTTTTTCCAGCAACTGGATAGTATTTGTAGCCATAATCATCGAGACTCTTGTAGCCGTTATACTTACTTACACACCTGGTCTCAACGTAGCTATCTCATATATGCCGATCAAGTTAGTCGTTTGCTGAAATATAATTCTACATTTACTTCCTTATTTATGGCTCTAATTAATGAACTGATGTTAATTACGTTTATAGGTTCTATTGGTGGCTACCTGGTATCCCATTCATGGTACTCCTCATGACGTATGACGAGATGCGACGATTTTGTCTTAGAAACTGTCCCTCGTGGAAATGGTTTCAGCACGAATTTTATTACTAATGCAGACTTTCTCGCACAAACATACACCTTCAATAAAACTTATTTTAAAACTTTAAACCAATCGTGAAGTTACGAACCCTTTTATTCAACACGTATAAATTAAGCATGATATTGCATTCTAGAAATCCATATTGAAACTGTAGCGTACGCTAACACGATTATTATTGTATCTCTTTGTATCTGTAATATCTGTACACGCGCAAGATGATTATGTATTTGTCAGGATTGCATTCAATTTCAATTTCCAATGACAGTACGTAATGAATTTTGATAATTCAATTGAACTATTGACCACAGCAACCGAACTGAATTATTATTCGAATTAGGGCTATATTGGATGACGTCGACTTAATCATCTTAATTAATAGAATCTCATCATAACATAGATTGTATGACTTTTAAAATAATAAAATCAGAAAACAAAGTTTTGAGTGTAATCGTACTCAATTGTTGGAATGACTGCTTGAACGAACTTTAGAAATATGATGAGGTACATGTGAACGCCCAATTCCTTCCCTCCTTCCGTGACAGTTTGGATAATCTTCTTCATTACTTCCGCATGTCGACAAGGATGAACTGAGGCTGCAATGACACCAGCTAAAGAGGGATGACTTTCCATTGTCACTGTTTTCTTTGCATGATCCTGACTTACGTCCTTGTACATTTCGTCTACGGACAGCACTTTGCGGTTCTATTAATCAAAATATTAGTATTTTAATTTATGCTCCTTCATCAATTAAAGTTAAGTGCGTGGCATACTTCCATACCTCATCATAACCAAAAAGCCACAGTCTAGGTGTCTGGTAATATTTATCGTAAGTTATATGCAGATCGTAAGTTCGAGTTTGGACTATTTCACCAGTGTCTCCAGACGCAGTGGCACCTTCTCCACTACCCCCACTGTTAGGTTTTATCACCCTTGTTTGCGCATCTTCTTCATCGAGTAACCCTGCAGCCTCAAATTCTTCCATATCAAAGGCCACTTCTTCGTCATCCTCAACCTCTTCCTTCACATTTGATGATGTACCACTTTGTGCTTGCTTATGATCACTCGTTGATTGTTTACTCCCGGGTGGCATTTTATTGCTTTCAATATTCATCTCGCACACCTTCTGTTCCAACGAGCAGGGTTCATAATGATGAGTGTCAACCCATCCACCTAAGACATCATATCATCAAATTCAGCATATTTATTCCATTCCGGCCGGGATTAATATTAATTTAGCTCTTAATTTTAATAATAAAAACATTTGGCATATACCATCGTCATCCCCTTGGTCAAGCACCTTCTCTTGTTCCATATTGTACTCCATCTGAAACCCGTCAAACGACAAAACGTAAAGATATTTTGAATTTCCAACAAATAGAAGCATCGAAGTTATGTATACAAGTTAATGTGAAATGTTGTACGAACTAACCTGTTCACAACGCTTGTAACACGGAACGTTTTTAGTGATAAGAAACTGTTTTTGTTTCGGAAGATATGGTTTGGCCTTGGAATCGTCCCCGGAAACCCACTGCCACGTAGGGCAGTGATGGACGAGATGATCCCCCGCCGCAACGTATTCCTCTGGGGTCAAAACCCCCGTTTCTTGAAACTTCGACTCCTTGAGGATGGGGGTCAGGAACTCGGCTACCCCTAAGGCAGTCCCTTTCACCGAATTTATGACGCTTTGCATTTTAATGATTCCTTGCACCGGGTAAACTTATTACGGAAACGGCTGTAACTGTAAGTAAATTAAGTAATTCCCAAATTACAATTTGCAATTTTTTCAAATTTTACAAGTGAATTGTAATTATACAATGATGGTCTAAAAAACAAAAAATAAAAATTATTAAAAATATCTGTTTTCTAGTTAGTTTGTAGATAGTTTGTAGTTTATTATGTATCGTAGATACATAATGCGAATGGTTAGGTGTCTGTCCGTCCGTCTGTGCGTCCGTAAACATTCTTTCGGTTATTCATTTAGGGCATCCGAACGGAGGTCAAGTTGGTTTGGGGGCCCTGTAGATCAGAGGTCAAGGGGGGAAATGCCAAAGGTCAACATTTTTTCAAATAGCAACCCCCCATGTGTGATACATCGATGGAAAGCTATTATCAAGGGCTATTCCATATATGAGTGATGGCCAGGTTCCCCAAGGGAAACCTCCATCACTCATATATGGGGCTATTCAATAGTGTATATGATTTCGGGGTGGGGCCCCCTGACCAGTAGGAAGGGGTCAAAAGGTCAAATTACAAACATATACGTGTGATACATCGTACGAAAGCTATGCTCAAGTGCTTTAGAATGACGTATGTAATTTTGCTCTATGTTTGGGGGAAATGGAGATTTTCGATATTTCAGGTATTTTACACATTTCAAAGCACAGTTTTCACTGTGAACATGTTCAAAAACAGTTTCAAGTGTATTAAACGTTATAAAAACGTCACATCTACGATACATGAGTACAACGTTGGACGGTTTATTATTCTTAGTTTGTAGTTCGTAGTTCTTACTATGGGCTCGTCCATTAATTACGTAACGCAAGAGAGGTCTACACATTTTGTTACGCTCCAGAAGAGTTAACATTGAAGGCGATAATACGAAGGGGGGGGGGGGCGGGTCTGAAAAATCGTGTTTTTTGCATTACGTAATTAATGGACATTAATACACAATTAATTAATATTGTTGTATATTCAATTGAATATTTTGATTTTATTTGGAGTATCAAATACGTAATCGATATAATTCGCTTGTTTTATGGTACGATTATGGATTATCAAATATGGAATAATACAGAATATAGAATATAAACAAAAATACTGATTACTGAGATTGTTACTGACTATATACACTATAAGATAAATGATGACTCAATGTCATCAGATCAGCAGATGCAGAACCAGACAAGACAGAAATCAGACAGATCAGATCATCACAGATCAGAGCGATCAGACCATACCAGACTACCAGAGTATCCGATTCCGAGACCAACAACTGAACACAGAACAGAGTTGAATTTTGAATTGTGAATTGATAGAAATAGGAGACAGAAAAATCTACAAAATAATTCTATTCAACTCAACTATTCAATCAAATTCAAGTACACATTTTTACACAACCCACTTTTTTGTTTGATTCAAGATTCAACTTTACTTTCGGTTCGGACACAAGGGACACAAGCACACAAGATATAGCTTGCCTCTTCTGGCCTCTACTATCTCTCTCCTAAATTTATCCTATCTTTGTCTTGTATTCTTACATGAATCGAAAAATGAAAAAGCCAATATCGCATATACATCTACACTACACAATACACACACTGAATTTAGGACCTTACCTTATCATCTGAATGATGAGACAGAAAACAAAAGACCCCCACCGGTCTAGTAACAATATTAATTCTTTAACACAAGCATATGTAATTGCATAATACATAAAGCTAGATGCTTGACAGTTCGACTCGTAAAAGCCAGGCAAATGCAATGCAAATGATGTGGATTAAAACCTAAGCAGCCAATAAAGCCCAGTCAATACACAGTACAAAGTAAAGCTTCAACTTTTCCAGCAAGGCAAGAATTATACGTTGTCTCCATAAGAATACATAGGAAAAGTGGTTCGGGTAGAATGACCAGAAAGGGTCATTTTTGAAATATACCCCCTTATGATACTTTTACAGGTTGATCATTATATTCATTATGACCTAATAAATGCATGTGTGAAGTTGCATGGGAATCCGAGTGTGGTAACTATATTTTCATGGAGGTTGAAAATCTCAAAAATTATACGTTGTCCCCATCATGAATACAATGTAAATCATTTTTGGGGGCCAAAAACCATCTAGTTAATTACCATTACCATCTTTGATCTTACCATAGACCCGAAGGGGTTTTTGGGTTATAACATCCATATCTAATGGTTATAACTTTTGAACGGGTAGAATATCATGGTTGACTTTGTTTCGGTTTCATCTACAAGGTAGGTTGCAAATTTGTGCAAAATTTCAGAATTTTCGTGTGGTTCCATCCAAAGATAATGCGTGCACAAGGATTAGGAGGACACACGGGCTGCACGATCTCGACACCATAGGAATAGGATTGGATACATAATATTATAGTAGGGGCGAGTGGAGCTACAACCTGCGTCAAAACTGCCATGATGGAGGTGGGACTAATGAGCGGCTAAAGAGTAAATAAAAACATTGGAAAAAATAATGACGATTGACGAGACGAGTTTCGTTTTGAAAACACGCTTTTTCACGAACTGTTCGAGTAGAGGACAAAGTCAAAAGTGGGCGGAGGATTACTTTATTACTTACTAATTTAGCTTCTTGACAATCACATCATGGTACAGTGTACAGTATTTTCTTAGACCCTCAGTCATTCTCAAGATTATGCCATTCACCATTACACATTACATTGTTGATTGCATTGTGCATTGCATTTAGTTAGCATTCGCAGCATATACTAGAGATCAGGGTTTCCGTCATGTCTGATATATGCATTCGCAGGATCAGATCAGATCAGGCACGAACTCGACTCGTCTCGATTCGTATTACTGCATACATACAGCATATGCATCTGTAATCTGCATTTGCATTGCATTATTGCATATAAATATTTATTTGATATATATTACATATTAGCAGCGAAACAATACACAATAATACCGTTTGCCGTTCACTGTGAATGCACACGGTCACTGACTGCCCTGTCACTGTTTTAAAAAAAATTATACATATATTCAATATTTAGTTTATTAAGTGTTGAAAACACTTTATGCGAATGACTAGGCTGTCTGTCTGTCCGTCCGTCCGTCCGTCTGTCTATCGGTGCGATAACTGACGAACGCGAACGGCTTGACCTACGGTCACCAAATTTTGTACACTTGTTCCTTGGGTCTAGAGTGAGGCTAAGTTCGAACTTGGGTCACATCGGTAACACCCCCTGTCCCCCATAAATTAACCCCCCCCCCCCAAAAAAAATGATTAAATCAGTTCAAAGTTCTTACTCATTTTAAAACTGCCGCTTAGGTAGTTTACATTACACTCTATCTCTAATACCCTGAAACTACATTTCAGAGTGCGAAACCCCGACTTTTTTTGGGAAATTGAGATATGGGGTTTAAACGATTCCCATGAGTAATAGAACATCTTTTACGCATACGGGACCACTCCCACTGACACCAGGGTGCGAAACCCGGACTTTTTAGGGAAATTGAGATATGATGTTTAAACGATTCTCATGAGTAATAGAACATCTTTGGATTATATGGGTATGGGACCACTCCCACTGACACCAGGGCAGGGTGCAAAACCGGGGCTTTTTTGGGGAAATTGAGATATGGGGTTTAAACAATTCGCATGAGTAATAGGACATCTTTGACGTATACGGGACAACTAAACTCCCACTGATACCAGGGTGCGAAACCTGATGTTTTCAACACTTGGTTACGCCCGTTATGTTACATCGGTTTATTAAAGGGTGAAACCCTTTAATGGCTTTACTCTGACCGTCCGTCCGTCCGTCCGTTCGTGCTCTAACTCTCGAACGGTTAAATATTTCGAAATTGTTTTTTCGGAAACCCATTTATGACCTTCCTGCGGAGGTTGAGTTCGTTCGTGGGTCATGTAGGTCAAAGGTCATGGGGGTGCGGTCAAAGGTCATCATTTTTTGAAATTACAACTTCACATGTAATACATGGTTGGATAGCTACTGTCAAGTGCTCTTAAACGATGTATAGAATTTTACTCTATGGTTGGGGAAACGTGAGATTCTTCAATAAAACGTCTCTAACGTGTAAGGCAACGACGTTAAACATTTTTGACGTGTTGTTCTTGAGGTTTCACCCTTTTACGATGTGCGTTTGCAACGGTTTATTTTAATTTTGAATTTTGCATTTCACATTTTCATCAGATAATTGCATGCGTTGCGTTATCTGAAAATTTTAACTTGCATTGCATTTGTGTTATTAAAGGGTGAAACCCTTTAATAGGTTCACGTTGTCTGTCTGTCCGTCCATCCGTTCGAGTTCGTGCTCTAACTCGAGAATGGTAGAACTTTTTCAATTTTTTTTAATATGTATTCTACGGACCTAGGGTTCCGTTCAGTCCGAAGTTCGGTGATATCGGTCACACCCCCTCCGTTTTACCAACCTACCCCAATGTTAAAAAACAACCACCACCGCTACCGTCACCACTTACAGTTAGCAATAATGTGTGCTATATCGTTGAAAAGGTACTTTCACGTGCTACTTAACGGTGTATACGATTTTACTCGCTGACAACTCGACGTTACACGTTTTTGACGTTTCACTCGTGGGGTTTCAACCTTACGCGATGTGCGTTTGCAACGGTTTATGCATTTGCATATTGCATTGCGAGTTGGCTTTTTGGCTTGTCTTCTTGGTCTTGCTCCTGTCTTGTTATCGCAAACTCGCAAATCCAATCAGCTTATCAGCTAATCCACAATCACAAATCCAAAAACATAATTTGTAATTCATTTGTACAATTGTTTTGTAGACAGAGAGATAGGAGTTATGCTACTAGCAACTAGTGTGTACTTGTCATGGTCATACATCTGAAACTCTGACTATTAGAGATGGACAGGTTGGTGGTTCATAGTCTTTGATGCATTGTGGATCGGATGTTATGTACATTATCTGCAGTGACCAGTCACAAGTACACACAGTCGACACAGTACATAGTACATAGTAGCATAACAGAATTTGGAATTTGGAGATTTAAAGACGAGCACGATCAACGATTATTATAATTTGTTAGTTAAATCAATACGTATTTACATCATACTCGTAGTAATGGATAATCTATCTATTGTGTATGGCTTTTGATTGAATCAGTAAGTACAGCAACAGACACCGACAGCACCGTTGAGCCGGCGTAAACCGCACCGGAATTATGAATTACTTAAAACTCAAACTGAAATACTGACTGCTAATATGACTGAGACTGACTGAATGCAATCGACACTGGATTCCATGACACATTACACATCAATGTGTAATGATGGAATTTTCATTCACACCAGTATTAGGAAATTAACTTTTTTCGACCTAGTTCATAGTTGAATAACCAAATAAAATTAACGTATAATTTATTATAGATACTTCAAGTTCAAAGGTTCAAACTTGAACTTGATAGTTCAAAAATGGGCAATATTCTATTTTCTATCAATACTATACGATAATCTTAAGTTAGATTAAATTGTCAATGCAATGTAGATAACTCATGTATAGCGTATAGTTTGTCTGTACTAATTGTAAGTTACTCTTACTCTTACTGTAATAGTAGTATGTACACGTAGTCTGCCATTGCTGTCACAACACAAATCAAGTGTGGTGGTGGTGACTTGGTGACTGATTATGCGAGGCGAGACTTGCTTCAAATGTGCTTGTTGCTTGTAACAAATGCATGAAATGCTTACAGCAAGTAGTAGTTGATCTTGATGTTGATTGGGTATGAGTCATACTTTTATAGATGTCTTCGTTAAATGCAAAGGACATTAATTACCATTTGCATTTATAATTTGATTATACCTAAAATTGTCTCCGTCTCCTATAATCTATATTCTCTATACTTTGTCTCTCTATCTAGGGTAAAATGCAGTCTAAAATCCCGAGAGGTGGACCAGTACATAGAGATCAAGCAGCATCATCAACAGTGGAGGTAGATGCTGTAACTGGGACCTCAACCACACGCAGAACGTCGCCAAGAAAAAGACATCCAGGTTTTACTACTATTGAGCACGATGACGATGGTACGGTTTCTGAGATCTCTTCATCCGGAGGATCCAATGTTACTCATGCAACCGTTTCTGGAGCCGGAGCCCCCCTCCAAAAAAAGCCACGCATGATTGAACATCCCAACAATCCCAAGTCTTCAGGTGCACTCGCAAACAGCTCCAGGCATATTACTTTCAGCACTCGTGAGTCAACTGCAAGAAACGAAGTTCCATCGTCGAGTGATAATTTCCTGGAAAACCTTCGATCTTCTTTAACTGACCCTTCTTCAGTTCCTAACAGCAGGTCTTCGACCCCAAAGCGAATCCGAAGGGGAGTTACAGAATCACCACCGAGTAAGAAGTGTAAATCTACTCGAAACGAGACAGAAAGATCAAAATCGGTTTCTCCGAGATTGATCGAATTAAAGAAGTCAGTTAATCTAAGCCAAGAAAGAAGTGAAACCTCATCTGCTGTCATGATTTACGAAGAAAGTCAAAGTAGCTGCTTTTATGAAACACCGGTTGATAGCGATAGCGAAAGCGACGGCGATAGTTCAAAATTGAGCTCTTGTTATGACTCTTGCGCTTCTGAGTATGTTTTTGACATTAAATCAAGAATTAAAACAAGTCTAAGAAAGTATATTTTGAAATGTAATTTGTATGTTATTACTATTGCAGATTGCCTTTATCAACAAAAGATAATTCAGAAGAAAGTAGAGAGATAGAGTTAACGAATGATCCGAACGCCTCTTGGTTGCTAATTTTAGTCATTAGCACTTCATTGGGCAAGGAACTAGAAAAAGCAATTCGATCAGCAAATCCAGAGAAAAGAACAATCACCCAGTTGTTCCTGAAAAATATAGAAGAATCCTTTGACTTCCTGACTGAAAGCAAATTGGATTTGGAAAACCTCGAGTTTTTCGGGGTAATTTTGATATGATATTCTTATTAGAAGTTATGATCTAACTAAATATTAATACAGAATTGTCAAATTGGACCCCTACTAAATTAACTTAACTTTTTTGTACACTCAGGGTCAGGTCGAAGAAAGCGGTTCAGAAAATGGAGGAACTGTACTTTTAAAGAACATTTCTTCCAAGTCTCCACTTAATAAAAAAGAAGTATGGAGGTTGCTTTTGGTTGGAAAAATTTCTCCATGTTTTCGATACCATGTTACGGTTGGAAATGTATTGCTGCTCTATGGCTGCTCAATAAATCGAACTAACAAAACCATTAAAATTGACTCGGAAAAATTGTCAAAAAATTGCTTTATATTCCATCACTGCATTGTAAGTTGACTGAGTAATTTGAAATAATGAAAATAGAGGACTGTGAATATAAGTTAATGCTTGTATTATTAGGGAAAGAAACGTCCAGAACATGAAATTTATGGTTTAACGCGTTACTCTGTTTACGCTTCCACTAACACTTGGGTGCATTCCGATGACCGACCAACATGCTCTATCATGGTTTTGGGACCCAGGAGCGCATGGAAATCTAAAAATAGTACGGAGGTTGGAAGTCATGGTAAGTTTTTATTCGCCATAATTCTGTTTAGTATGTATATCTTGCCTTTACGATGCAAAGATCCAACAACCATAAATGATAAAGAACCTTACTTAATTTTATTAAATGTCGATTGTACAGAACGAGAAAATGAAAATAATCCCAGTTCCGGCAACAGGCTTGGCGATGAGCTGGACAAAGTCAACTCTATAGATGTGAGAATGTCTACAGAAGAAAGTTTCCCAATAGGCGATGATGGTAGCGAAGTTTTACCAGAAAATAGTCGGACGAGTAGAGTCGGAAATGTAAACAGGAATGAAGGAGGTAAGCATGTCCTCCTTTTATGATAATTTGATGCAAAATTCGTTATAAAATTGTAATGATTGATTGTTTCTTAAGTAATTCCAAGTCCAGATATTCATGCAAATATAAGCTTTAGAAGAAAAGTTAGCGCAACAGAACTGTCAAATGATGATGATGTTCAAACGGATAAATCTCCACCAACTGTAATGGGCCGGGATATCGAAGAAATGACATATGACGACTGGGTTGCTTCTGGTTGTTTTGTTCCTGGAGATCAAAGGCCAAAAGCGAGGAAAGCTCGATGGGGAGAGGCGTATAATTACAAATCCTTGAAAATTCTGGACGATGAGTTAAATCTCCATATAAAATCCGAAGCTAGAAAAGCGAAAACTCCTTCAATGATATTACCCAAGCAGCAGTTTGCTTATGGAATCGTCGATGAAATACTCCCTCCACATGTGAGCAACATTATTTACCAACTTAAAAGTAATTTTGGTGTTGATTTTGATGAGTTGTTTAAGTAAATAAGCTAAAACGTCAATTTTAGCTCGGATATGTCCACTCATATTTGGTTAAAATATCGGACGAGACAATGAAAAACGTGTTGCTGAGATTGTGTACTTCCGAAATGTCGCCGATACTTGGCCCCGAAATCAAAGTGGGGCAAGTGATTCGTGCTCACAGAATAACGGTATTGTATTCAAATGCAAGTTCAATTCCAGGTGTTTTGAATTTTGATTATAATTTCGAATTGTTTTCTCAAAACTCTCCACTCGATTTAGGTTCAAGTGGAACGTGATCCAGTACTGAAAAGACAGAAAATGGTGCTGAGTACGGCCCCACACTTGAATTACACTTTATTTTACTTCGAGGACACCCTAAGAAAAAATAATATTGTTTTCGACACGATTGCAAAGACTATTTCTCTTACAGGTGATTTTCCATTAATCAATTAAATTCAGTTAATAGAATATTTGAACGTCTTCTCATAGAATAAAATATACTAATGTATAGATGATGACGAAAAAAGAGTATTCGATCTCTTAACATTTCAAGACGAAAGAGCTCAGTTGCTTGTAGACTCTGAAAGTCAAGAAATGGCAGAGGACTGGAATAGGCATTCCGAAGCAAGCAATGGAACAGTTGAAATTGGAATTGCGTCAAATAAAAAAAATGAAAGGTTGCTTTCAGAACAGATCGCTGATAATATAGATGCGTCAGGTAATGTTGGCACAGTTGGACAAAATCAAGAAGATGAGGAAGCTTCCCATTGTTCCAATGACAATAGTAGAGAGCATGAAATTTCAATTGCTCCAAAATCTACGTCTAGGTCTAGATGCTCTCCAGTATATCATCAGTTCCGATAATCCATAGTTCCAAACTGTTAACTACAAATTGAAAAGTGCAATTAATTTGTACATAAAATCATATAAAATGTTTCCTGTAAATTGCTACAAATGAACTTAACTAATAGCATTGTAAGTTGTAATTGTTGTAAGTACTGTAAGTTTGTAGTGAGTGAATTTTTATAGTAATACCTAGTTTATAAACGAAAATATAAACTCGCGACACGGTCATACTAATCTCAATTGAATAAGAAAACGTTACATTGCATTGATATGAATATGACATGATTGAATGCATAATAATGCGTTGATTGACTATTTTACGCTTCCCCTTGTTTACTTGTATGTACACAGTGACCATTATTTTTAAGAATCCATTTTAATTTCACACCAAACAAACGTATATTATAGAGAATTTCATGATAGTAATTTTTAGTCCGATTATCGTTAAAACTTAGATCTCCTCTATCTACCTTAGAATATTTTACAAATTCGACCTGTCAATCAATCCTCGAAAGGAAAGCATAACCGTTAGAATTATTTTCAGAGTAGGTCAGCGTACGGGATTTGTTTTGTAGGACCAGTATGGTATATTTATTCTCATTTATATCCAAAAATCTAGAGTAAGGTAAGACAATCTGTGGCACAGTTACTAATTTTTCGGAGACTAATTTACGAAATATGAAATCAGTACTTTTTATTGCTTTTTTCGCCTTTGAGTTTGTTCCGATTATCATTGGTTCGTACCCGTTTTTTGGACGATGTCCTCATCTTGCAGTTGTTAAAAATTTCAATATTACACAGGTATTTCGAGTGTTTATTTTGTATATTATTTGAATTTGCAATTATAAAGAATGAAACGCTAAATGTAATGTTCAAATGTTTTAAAACAGTATTCTGGAGTATGGTATGAAATGGAAACGTATTTCTCGATTGCAAATATGACTGCTAGTTGTACTACAATAAATTATAGTGGAACAGTATTAAAGGGGAACGAAGAGGGGATGAAGTTTGTCAAAAAATCTTACTACAAAATGTAAGTATAAAACATAATTTTATATTTCAATCCTATTTCTGATATATTATTATTTGTTTTCTGGATCTTAAAAAATATTAAATCTGTATCAAAACTTTAGGTCAGAAACTACCAGTTCTGAGAACGGAAAAATAGCTTTAGCTCCTACAATAAATGGGACGACTCGGACAAACGGGAGATTAGTAACAGCAATGAAATCAACAAGTAATATATATTTTTTACACTCTACATAGATCCCCCCGAAATAAACCCCCAAATCTTAAATCTATCAAAAGTTCTGAAACTAAACTAAAAAAAACTACAAAACCGAATATATACTAAAGAAATGTCAAGGAATTTGGTCGAAATTTTATTAAAATTCAGAGCTTTCGATAAATATTTTGATTTTAGATGTTTGTATCCTGTATCCCTTGGACGTGGAAATAACAAAAACCTCTGGGATTAAAGCCCCATATCTCCCAAAATAAAACACTGCCCATTTCGAGGATTTAAAAAAATAGAACAGGGGATCTACAGAGAGAATTACGAAATTAATCCATGAATTTATTTTGAATAGCCAATAAAGCCGTTTATGAGCCGGAGGAATCTTACTGGATTCTGGATACGGATTATGGAAATTATAGCGTAGTTTGGTCTTGTGTACACTCTGGAATCATCAACTTTCGTAATAACTTACTTCAAATGCAGTATTTGAGTTTTTAAACTTGATCATTATTAATTATTAATTACGAGACATTTTGTATATAGAAAATGTAAAGATTTTGACAAGAACGAGAACTCCATCAATACGCACACAAGGATTAGTTTATGGTGTTTTAAAACGTCGGGCTCTGGCTACGAAAATTCTTTTGGATGTTGATCAAACGGATTGTCCCAACTTGTTTGAACGGAAGTCAAGCTCAAAAAAAGTAAAAACGGTCAAGGGGAAACTCATTAACAGCTAATATCTACAATTACAAAGCAATTCTTTGTCTACCTTGGAATTTGAATTGGACAACTTGTTGCCAATGGGTTGTTTGCAGTTTTGTTATTTTGAAGGTGCGATGCATCTCGAACCCGTCGAGCCTTTACTTCGACAGAATTATATAACAAATGTTCAAAAAGTTGTACCTTGTACACAGGAATGTTATGTTTTGCATAATACTTTTATTCAATGCTTCAGTTAGACTAGATTAGGTTTAATTATTATAACTATATATATATTTTATATATATACAACGAGTGAGCCTTTTATTATAAGGCCAATACTATTATTGTATATTAATATTATACGTTTTTAACGTTATATATAAATTCTGTATATTTATAATAATGCTGTATGAGTGAGGATAAGTAATAAGAAAATAGGAAAGGAATTCAATTACTTGTCTGGATTTTAAACCACTTATCAGTCAGGTCGTTATAAATCAAGACATATTGAAGTTGATGTTTTCCTAAAATCATTCCTATGTTGTATAGATAGCAAAGGGAAGCCTTGAGAATTTTAGGTAATACATATATGTAATATGAATTATTTTAAGCCTTGTAAGTGCATATATGAAAGGCGATGTTCAGTTTAGCAGTTGATATGGGCTAAGAATTGTGAGCTTTGTATCTCATTAGCCCAAGTTGGACCAACTTTTCTGTTTACATACAAACATTCTACAACTCTTTCTCTTTAACCTCACGTTTCCCAAAAAGTTGGTCCAGCTTGGGGCAATGAGCTATTCTCATTTTGCCGAAGGGGTTTTTCAGGTAGGATATGCCAATTTATAAGCACTTTAAACCCACTAATGTCGTTGACAACAGATAGTTGTTAGGCAATCCGATGAAAGATCATAATAAAATGGGGAAAAAACTACTGAAAATGTCGTTTTTGAACAGAATTTAAATTAAACTCGCTGGGATATATTTACTCGAATATTTGATTATGATTTTAATAGGAGTCTTTGATTTTGATATAACTATGATTCGAAGCTCCTCTTGGGCTTTAGGGGAACAGTTACGTTTATGATTTAAATTATATGAACATTTATAATGGGATGTGTTTGATGAGCCGCTTTTCTCCGCATACCGTACCTTCAACCCAGGGCAAATGTTAATCTAACTCCCCAACTACTCCTTAAATTCAAAGCCCCACTACCGAGCTACCCCACTACTATTTAAAACACCCGACCTAGGTCAAAATTCTTCAATAATGAACACGTTTCTCGGCGAAAGAAATTGTCAAACAGAATGTCACACTACAACACTAACAATAAAATAATAAATAATAATATTTAATAAATATTCAAATTATTTAATAAACATTCAAAATACTTTAAAAAATACTGATACAGTTTTTCTTCAAAATTACCATAAAAATCTAATTCAATTTTAACTGAATCAGGTTTTTTCAATAAACTTCTCAATTATTAACATTGAAAATTTTAAAATATTAAAATACTTTTAAAAATATTCAAAATACTTTATAAAATATTCAAAATACTTTTAAAAATACTGATAATAATTATTATAATTGAAAATTTTAAAATATTAAAATCTTTAAAATATTAAAATACTTTCTAAAATATTTAAAATATTTTAAAGAATTTTGTAAATAATGTGAATAATGTTTATTCAATTTAGACGATAGTTTAAACAATGTAGAAAATAATTTTAAAAGTATTTAGATTTTTTAACAAATGGTATAACTGCTAATTAAAAAACCATACGATATTTATCGTCCGAAATCCGAAACGCTGGATTACACGATCTCAAAAGCCGTTCCAATTTCGATAAAAATGTGAAGCTTTATGATTTTTAAATGCTCTGCACTAATCAATCAAATAATATTCTAAATACTTAGAAAATACTTCTGAAATATTTAAAAGAAATATTACAATTAGTTATAAAAATTTTTTTTTTAAATATTATGAATTTAAAAACAGTACAACTATTCATGGGTGTAGAATCTCATGAAATTTATTTTGTATCAATTTTCCCCATGTATTTGAAATTTTTTTTTTTGGTTCGGTAGTTTGGTATTGACCAATTGTAAGCTACCGATCTTTCTAGTTTGTTCTAGTTGTTGATTGTTTACGTAGATTTTGGTGTTTTGCGTTGTACGTTCAACGTTTTGAGTGCATTCGAAGTACTGAATCCAGAGAGTAAAGAGCAAGTTTTAGGAATTCCCGAGTTAAGACGGAATTTTCTTTGTTCTTAAATTGTTTTGTTCTTTTCATTGTTATTAGGAAAAGTTCAATTGTTGTAAAGTGTAATCTACGTGGATATTAAAGTTAAAGTGATAGAAAGAGAACTGTGTTTGCTTTTGTCCATCATTTGTCTACGTGGATGCATAAAAGCACTAGTGATATCAATAACAGATAAGTTTATAATTTATCCGAGGCGGATCCCAACAGGTTAGTTGGATAAATCGCGGCCTCACAATTTAACAATTGGTTTGGAATATCAAGTGAGGTGTTTAAAAAGGATTTTAGAAAAATTTAAAATATTTTAAAATTATTTAAGTATTTAAAATATTCTAAACGTAATTTTAAAATTATTTAAAATAATTTCAAAATTAGTTCGAAAGCATTTCAAATCTTTTTTAAAGTAGTTTTAAAGTATTTTAGTATTTTAAAAAGTAGTTTGAAATCATTTAAAATATTTTCTGACGCAGTTTTCAAGTAATTAAATATTTAATTATATATAAAAATAGTATGTATTTTATATAGCACTAAGGTAAAAAAAATATAAAAAAAATAAATAAAAAACTTCACCATAGCAACAACAATATAGAAAGTTTCTGGGTTCAAAATTGCAATTTTAAAGTTTTTCTAATAGGTTGCACGCTAGCCCGTAGGGGGCGCACTATACTACATGTAGCATATTTAGTAATACTAAATCTTGTCTGCGACCCCAGTATTATAATATAGGAAGTTATTCGGGTTCAAAATAGCAATTTTAAAGTTTTTCTAATAGGTTGCGTGCTAGCCCGTTGGGGGCGCGCTATACTACATGTAGCATATATAGTAATACTAAACCTTCTCTGCGATCTATGTACAACAAGATAGAAAGTTATTCGGGTTCAAAATATCCATTTAAGTTTTTGTCATTGTGCGCGCGCTTCGCGATAGCAACGCGCTATACTGTATTTCGCGCAGACACACATACTTATGATACTCTACGCGCTATATACTACTATATAGGAGGTTTTCCGGTTTCGAAACTCGATATTTCATACAGCGCCTTATACTGGCGCGCACTGCTCGCCAGGACAATAATGCGCTATATCTTATTTTTGTAGTACTTCTGGCTTTGCGCTAAACCATGCCGGAAGTTGCGCGGCGTCGAAACATCGATTTTTATTTTTTATTTTATTAGCGGGTGTGGTGTATGCGTGGTCCTTTTTGCATTTAAGAGGATTTCATACAACGTTGATGTAAGGCCCCCTAAAAGTTAGGGTCTTCTCTCCTTATGGAGAATTTAACGTAGGATACGAGACACGAGTCCTGGTTGTAATCATACATACTAATGGGCAACATTTTAGCTTTTAAAGTATCATATTAACTAGCATCATTCATATTTTAAGATAAGGTTAATAAACACTATTGGGACAAGCTGTGTGCAATACTATGAAGGATATCACACATTGCATTACAATTCCATTGTCCTATCATATCCTTACTTGGTATAAAAAAAATCCCCGTAGTTACCCGATTAAAAACGCCTCCATTGATCACAGCCCAAAATATGTATAGGGATTCGGTCGTAAGTTAATTGGTAGTTAGCCCAATTTTAGTTGCTAACTGATCATCGCCTTTAACTGTGCTTTTTGCAAAACCCCTCAAACGTCAAGGTTTGATTGTCGCCAGGGTCCTGCATTTTTAATCTTAGTCCCGCTTTTCTAGCACAAGTTACATGAAACGCTGTAGCACATCTCTTAAAGTGACATTGAACCTTTGCCCCAAATTTACTTTTACAAATAGTACAAGTAAGATTAAGACGGGCGGGTGAAATCTTTGATAAATTCATGACCGGTTCTTGTGTCTTAGGGTCGCCCATTGTCAACTCCGGTATCCACCAAGCACACAAAACATGCGCCCATTTGTTCATGGCAGGAGTTGAAACCGGCTTTAGAGCACCACCAGTATGGTTGCATAAACAGCATCTTAATGTAGCCGTCACTACGCCTGAACCCGGTCTGCAGGGGTTGCAGTACCATTTGTCCGTCGGAATAACTTGAACACCGTAGCAGGCTTGATGGACTGGGACGTCACATTTGTCGCAGAAAACGATGTTGTTGAATGGTTCTACTTCTACCTCGTCGCAAACAGCGCACGGCGCATTTTCCAATTCTGAGTCGAGTTCCAACTTTTGAGAGTTCCGACTCCCCTGGCTCATTTTTTGTTCTGAAAATTGAAAAATTTGGTTACTTTCAGAAGTTGAATATGGCTATTTTCAATTAAAAAAGGCTAATTGTAAGAAGATTTACCATACCTATATTTTCATTACCACGATCTTCAATTCCAACAGAATTATTTTCCTGTTGCTCCAAGCATATAACATCCTCGTCATCCTGAACTCTAGCTGAATAGTCGTGGTCGGAATTGGAAGCCAATAGAGGAGAGGTTTTAATTCGCTTAATGCTCGTAATTGGACGGTTATCGTTGCTGGCCCCAAGATCGACAATCGATAGGGCTCGCTTTGTACTTGAACTTGGTCGTAGATCTGTATCAGCCTCATTTGCTAGCTCATTCCGGACGATTACATCTGTGGTGGTGCTAGAGTTACCATTTTGAACCGTTTCAAATTCAAAACTGTGTTTCTTTAACCCGACATTGCGCTTTTTGGGGGGTAACAAAACGGATGAGTTAACTTCAACTTCGTCTGGGCATCCCAGTATACTCAAACAAGCATCAACCTCCCTTAAAGGCTTTGGGACGAAGGGAATCGAATTTGATTTTTGCCGAACCGAGCACCCTGGTTCTTGGTGGTCCCGTTGACTGTCATTTAGTGGATCAGGGTTGACTTTCTTCACAAAGTACGGTACATTCAAGGCGGTTGAACGGACGTCTTTTATAAGGAATGTAGTTGTGGTCACTGGCTCCTCTTGACTGCTGACATTCTCGACGTCGACATTTGTCATCTCGTCATTGTTTTCATCCTCTTTCTCAACATGAACTCCGAAACTCTCCTCCAGCTCGGTCCCAACCGCTGGGTCTGTAAAGTCTTCACATCGGATATCTAATTCACATTGTGCACAATAATTAATCAAAATAAAGAATGGATATATAATTTGTAATTATTATTTGTAACACAAAGGTTCCTTACTACATTCAGAGAGCTTTTTCTCTATCCTCTGCTTCCAACTTAGAAGAGCATTCAAAGATTCCTTCATTAACGAGGTGATTTGACTGATTTCCTGTTCCCTGAGATTATTCTGTGACTGGAACGTTTCCTTAAGGCCCTGGCATTCAGCTTTCAAAGCGGTGATCTCATGTTCCCTGCGATTATCCCGTGACTGGATCGTTTCTTTAAGGGTCTGGCACTCAGCTCTCAGGACCGTGATTTCCTGTTCCCTGAGATTATTCTGTGACTGAATCGTTTCTTTAAGGGTCTGGCACTCAGTCCTCAAAGCGGTGATTTCATGTTCCTTACGATTATCCTGCGACTGCAATGACTGGATCGTTTCTTTAAGGGTCTCGCAATCAGTTTTCAAAGCGGCGATTTCATCTCCCCGGGTGTAGAAGTCCTCCACGGTATCATTTAGCTCTTGACACTGAGCTGTCAAAGCGCTTATTATTTCAGTTTCTCTGAGATTGTCCCAGGACTGGACCCTTTTCTGAAGTTGAAGACATTCAGCTTTCAGTGACTTGATTTCAGTCTCTTGTTCTTGCAGACGTCGTTGAATAAACCTAGGCCCCGCCGGTCCCGGTTTATTGCTTTCGCTGCTAACGCCAACGGAGGGGGAGGAATCAGAGGAACCTCCCGGAGTTTCCATTTTGCATTTTTTTAAATAAAAAAAATATATATGATATTATTTCTATTTGATATTTGTGATTGTGGATTGCTAATTGTGAATTGCTATTGACTATTGACTTGTGTTGTGTTTATATTGCTATGCTATCCTTTTAATCCTTTTTCTGCTTTTTGACATTCTTTTGATAATTGATAAAATGAAAAATCGAGTCAAAATAAAATTAATTAATAAAGGCTCTTGTGGTTGTGATCTTGTATTGCATCTTCTTGACCTAGCTATAGTTCGAGAGTATCTTAAACTGTAAAAATAACTCTGATCGTTATCGTATCGTAGTCAGCTTTCATTTCTCGCAGTTCCCACCAAAGTTTTTTTTAACGACTGAGTCTATGAGTCACCTCAAATCTCGACTCGTTCAAGACAGACTACCACCACCACACTCAACTCAATGATTTTGGTGTCGTGTGTTTATCAACAGAACGTATTTCTTGATTTACAAGCCTCCTCCGTGCATCTCGAAATAATAAATAATGCCCCTAGTTGTTTTTAGAGACGTTATCAGGGTTTTTCAGTTTACATCCGTTTTAATACCGTTCGATTTTAATAAAAACTCTCAAAATCCAATCCTTCTGCGAAAAGAGGAAACTCAATGATAAATGTCACTTGCTTTTGTGCCCTTCAAATCAAACTAAAAAACTAGTTTTTTACTTACTTCAAATTTGAATTTTAAGATGCAAATACAAAGTATACAAAATACAAACTGATGAACATTATGGGTTAAGGCTCTGGATAAATGAATGATTTTTTTGAAATTTTCATGTTTAAATTAATTACCACCACGTTATGTTACCATCCGTGAGCCAACCATAGATGTATGGAGCCAACTGATGATATTTAAGGATGCTAAATATGTTTAAACGCTACCGATAATGAAACAGCAGATAAATTATATTCCCTAAGATTATTAGAATTTAGATTTTTGAAGATCCAACTTTCAAATGATGTGTAAACCCGTGGTGTGGTGAACCCTTAAGATCTCGAAAATAAAAATTTCATTTCTAAAAACGCCAGTTTGAATTAGTTCTAAACACTTTTTATTCCGTACTTGATAATATTTATCATTTTAAAGCGATTTAGAATTTAGAGTTGTGTATATATTTGCATATACACGGTTTACCCGAACCCGAACAATATTTACAAGCACCATCCGCCGTCAATGATAAAGTCTTGCCCCGTTACATAGACCGACTACAAAAAATTCGATCCAGTAAAACATTGGATTCAGAAATAAAATTACGAGTAGTTAAGCAAATTTAACGACAAAATTACCTCATCACAAGCCAAGTATAAAGCCAAGGCTGCAATTTCCTCTGCCGTTCCAAGACGACCCATTTTTTGCCGTCCGATGAAGTCTGCCAAAGCCTTCTCGGGGTCAGGACTCTCATTAACACGGCCACGGAAGCTGGGTGTGTCAACGGTTCCTGGGCAAATGCTGTTAACCCTTATTGCTTGTCCTACGTAGTCCTGGAGGTTAAAATTCAAAATTTTCCATTGCTTTTAAATTGCTTAATTTTTTTTAAGGAAAAAAATAGTCATTAGTAAAGCTGCTTAAAACTTACAGCTGCCACGGATTTCGTCAAAGCATTCAAGGCTCCTTTAGACACGGAATATGCAAACCGATTCGGAACTCCCTTGATATTGCTTGCAGCACTCGACATGTTCACAATAGACAAGGGCTTCTTTTCCACCAAACTAAGGGGAATGAAGGCCTGACAGACCCAGAAGGCACCCCGGACATTAAGGTTCATTGCCAAGTCCCAAGTCTTGTCTTCAGTTTCTACGATCGTCCCACCCGGAACGACCCTGTAGGGTTTCAATTTTGGAACAATTTTGAATCGTATTTAGAAAACCGTAATCTTGAAATAAGACCTCCCCCCCCCCCCCCCCCCCAACCTAACCTAACCCGGAAAACACTCTACAATTAACTAGTAAGTTTTATCATGAAAAACAAGTATCCAAACAGGGAACATAAAATCAACATTTTATGGATAATTATTATTATTGCTGTTACACTATATTATATACTATTAATTATGGTTCTACTTGCACTGGGGCCAGTGGGGCCATGCTAATCTACTCTGTATCGTTTCAATTTTAGTATATATCAGAACCCGAAGGTATTATTAATTATGTTTAAAAAAACTCGGTTCAAAATAAAAATGCCTAATTTTGTATGGATTTTTGCGGCGCTCCTAAAATAGCTGTTCAATTTAAAGTTGGGCCCTTTAAATGAAAAGTTTAAAATGATCGGTTATGTCCTGTACCCAGCACAGTTGAAAACCACGTCAACCCTTCCAACATTCTTAGCCAAATTCCGGATAGTCTCTTTATTTAGAACATCTAAAGTGTCGACACGGACAATCCCAGGAACTTTTGCCAAATCCGATAGCTTGGAAACCTCGAGATCCGTTGCGATGACTTTTGCCCCTTCCTTGGCAAATAAAAGTGCTGATGCTCTCCCAATCCCTGAGAATTTATTTTGAATAATGAAACTTTAAAAATACTTAATAATTAACATTACAATTAAGGTAATTAAAATTGCTTATATATACCCTGTCCCGCGCCGGTTATTACCACCGTTTTCCCATCCAATCGACCCACCATTATTGCTATATTTATCTGAAGATCTGTCGAGTTAAATTATTCAACTACAACTGCGAAATCGAATGGAATGATTGTGAATATATTTATTGCAATTATTTATTCACAATTAAATTCTATCTTATTACAAAAGAACAAGAAGATTAGTCTGGCCGAGCAGATGGGATTTTAGACACACATAATTAAATAACGCTTTTAATGCAAAGTGAACTGATAGCAATATTCTGAATTTTTTTGGTCTGTTTAGCATTCATTCTGATTGTCTCGTAGTTGGAATGGAACTAACAAGTCAAGGACAAATAGACATATATAGAAAACAGATACATTGTCTCGATTTATTTGCTTTATTCCAGATATAATTTTATTTATGATCTTTATCCAGATGTTGTGACAAATTGAATTAAAAATTGGATATGAAATAATTTTATGAAAAAATGTATCGCAATAGTCAGCATATATAAATTCATACTCGTGATGCTGAGTGTGAAGGAATAAAGTAAATCCAGTCGCATTAAAATAAATTATGTTAATTATTTGTAATCTCAGCTTATACTGCTTATGATTATGAACACGGTTAGGAATTAATTGTAAGTTCAAACTGAACTTGAACTTAGTTCGTTTTCCGAATGATCTTTTGTATCATCAACAATTACGCCTGATTCCCAATTTTAAAATCAGCTTCCAGAGTTCAGAGAAATACTTTTATGCAGAAAGGTTTACGAAAATGCGTCAGAAAACAAATTGTCAATCCTAGCAAACCTATTGGTTAATTAATTTTAATGCAAAGTTATGTCTCTAAATAAAACCAGCTTTCGAAATCATGATGCCTTTTAACATTGGGAAATCTCTTACAATAAAAAATACAATGTCAATTGTTATCATTGCCGAACTATTTATGATTTATTTACTCCCGTTTATATAAAATGGCAGTTTTTGGCAAAAATCTGAACATTTCCTCATCAGCTATAATTCAGAAAAATTAATACTTGTTCCCAACATCGGTTTTATTTTGCTTCGAAATGTCTCATTTACGGTACATCATTTTAGCTGTCTTTTTGACAATCTTAGTAGCCACGGTTATCGAAGGACGAAGCCTCGTCCCTCCCCCTGTGGTCCCGGCCACTGGTGACGGAATTCAGGGAGGAAATTCCGGAAATGAACCAACAAAACCACAAGAGAAATTCTTTTTCCCGAGGTTTCCTTCCTTTGGATACTATCCACCTTATTATTATGATTACTACTATTACTAACTTGTAACCTTGTAAGTTAAAATTTGTTAAAATCGATCAAGCATATTAAATCTTACAATCTTAGTTGTAATGTTTTAACTAAACAAAGTTTGTCTTTACAGCCAACAGATACAGAATGAATGAATAAGCCATTCCATAAGACCATTTTAAGACGATTTACGATTTATTGGGATTTGGAACTTGAAGTTTTTTTCAGCTTATATATGCATGCATCTGTATTTATGAATTTAAATTTGTAACTCAATAAAAGAAATTGTCGGATCTTGATAATTCATCCAGACTGTATTGATTACAATATCAAGTACGAGGATTAATTTATAGCAATAGCGATAAGATTGTATTGTGTAACAAGTAATGTGACCTTGACCGGTAAGATGATGGAAATAAATCTATTGATTATTTATTGTCATGCATCAAATAACGCTAACCTAAGTATTTAAAACAAATTAATTCGTTTCAAAAAATGTAATATAATTGAATAGGCGTAATATAACTCATCGAAATAAGTAACCCCTAAACATCATGCGATTTGACTTACTGTGGAATCAAGTCTACAGGTTTTTACTCGTGGGGACTTATTCCGGGGTGGATTTATTTCAGTAAATTCCTTTAAACCATTATATGTATGTATCTATAAACATCTCGTTTTATAATCAAATTTTTTACAACATTACATAGATCTACTCATATAATCTATATCACAGTTGGAGTTAATATGTACGATTTCATGATTGGTCCTTGACGAAGTACTCTCGAACTCCGAATAATAAAGTCAGCTATTTATATCCAGTGGTACTCACGTACACGGATAGTAAGCCACAAAAACAGAAGTATAATTAACAACAAAGAACGTCACAATAGCTCCAATAGCGGAACCAAACTGTGTCACTGCTCCACACCAGAACAATCCACTTTTTCCTCTGATCCTCAACATAGTTGCCACTGACACCTTTACATAGGTAAATAGGCCTACTAGCAGAATCCAGGACAGAATCTGAAATGCAAAAAAAAATCCCAATAATTTTTGTATACAAAATCATGTCAAATCTTTCAGATCCACTTCAAGCAATTACCAGTAAAGCTTCTCCCGAACTTTCTCCAGCCAGTGGCGGATTCGGGCTTTTCACCGCCGTCGTTAAAACATAGGCCGACACCCCCAAGGATAACGCAGCCACAACCGACACGGACCTCTTCGTCGGAGGTGGTATGAAAAATGCGAGGAAGCACACCGCCGGATTTGCCATGTTCGACAAAGTCACTGCCAAGTGGTACGCAACGTTTCCATAAGGGAGGCACGAATAGGACTGAATTGATGGAAATACTCCGTTGGAAAGGAAACAAACGAGGATTTGCAATGCTACGAGGTAGAAAAACACCGAGTTTGTCATCCCATAGAATAGCGAACCTTCGTTGCTTATCTCCGAATTTTCTCGCGAAGTATTGTTTTCCAATTGATTGTCAATGGGTAGGGATGCAGTTGGTAATTCGAAAACGGAATTCTCCGCATAGCTCCCTTCCCTTGAACTTGAGGACAGGGATTTAGAATTAGAAGAGGAATTAAGTCCGTAGTCCTCTCTAGACCCCTTAGCGTCCTTTACAACCGAATCCTTATTGAGTAAGTAGAAGGCGACGGCACTGAGCACCGTAAATACGAAGAGGGTGTAGAAAAATACGGGGACCGGGAATCGGGGATCCGGGGTTATCGCTTCTGTACCCGACCCATCCGTTTTGTTTCGACATTCCGGGTTTCCACCTACCCCTTGGGCAAGGGCCACGATACTTGGCACGAAGCCACTGAACCCTTCACCGATGAAGAAGGACGTTAAGTACATTTCCTGGAGTTTGGCCATGAACGGGAGATAGAGGACTCGGCTGGAGCAGTCCACTGATGCCAAAAAGAAGACCAGAACTGTCAAATAAATTAGACGAAGGTGTTTAAAATATCAGGATGTGAAGAGAAAGCCAAAGCACGTTCATTTGGTTTGTTTTATTCCAAAGACCATTTTGACCGTTTTTACACAGTTGCTCTAAATAAAGACTCATTATTAAAGTTAATTTTTGGGAAGTCTAAAAGGAAATTTTTCAATGGAGATATTTGGATAGAGGTGTTATCTATACAAGGCAAAAAAAGGTTTCGAAATGTTGGCATGTTTAAAACTTTTCGTTATATTCCCTAGGACATTCATTTAAATTGGCAAAGAATTAGATGAAAATGAGACGATGCAAAGTTAGATTTTGCTTTGTCAACAAGAACACTTGTCATAATTGGGGTGGGGAATTATTTAGGGAATTTTCTCACTGGAAATTTTATTTCGGTAACGTACTTAATAAGGCCGTGGAATGATTCTCTCCAGCAACAAACGTAGTCCGATCCCAGAAAAGTCCCAACAGGATCGTGGAAATGAGACCAATGACCATAACGAAGTAAATACTCCGCTTTTCGGTAACGAATTTCGGAAATAACGAGTTGAGTAGCGTATAGGCCAAGGGCCCAATATTTGCTAGTTGTATAACTACGGATAAGTAGGATGGCAAGTTCCATTGTTCTGGCAGGTGCTGAACGAGTAGTGGCAATTCTACCCAAAGACCTAGAAAATTTTTGTAATTTCTTACATTTTTTTTTTGCAAAAATCAAGATTTCTTGTTAAATCGAATATCGATACATTTTCTTAAGCCTCTGTACCTCACCGGCGTCTTACCATTAACACAGAGCCAAGTCCCTAGCCCAAATAATATCGATAAAACATCCACGTGCAGTTTCCTACTCATTTTTTTTATTAGAGTAGGTACTTTTTAACACCTAAATATCCACTTGTCAAGATGATCCTGATGAATCAAGCTGCAATAAAAGTGGCAGATATTGTTCTGTTATCTTTGCATGGTTTCTGGTTTAATACAGCTGCTGCTTCTATGCTATCGCTATATATTATTTGCAGTTGAATGATCAATGAAATTGGGACAGGTTAACGGGTAACACCTTAACAGCTCTAAACAATACAATAATATTTATTTCGTCAGATAAGTTTTAGACACCGAATGAACTTTGAAACCAGAGCTGAAGTCACGTAATGTTTAGCCTGTTCCTCCTCTCTAGTGTCCTGCCAACTTGGGATTGTTTATTATTAGCATTTCCTTTCCCAACAAATGAAATGCTTATATTATATTAATCCTATGGGGTCCTATGACGGAGGACTAATTATATAGCCTCTCCACCTTTTTGCCCTCGTTTATATAGACTGGCGTAGAGTTAGTGATTATGATTTTAAGTTGACACTGACATGTAATGATTATAGAAAATGGTTGTATATTTCTGGTGGTGGCGAGTATGTAAATTCCAAGTGTATTTTAATACCCAGACACAATGAATTTTATTTAACTTGGTTGGTTATTTCTTCCAATCCAAAGGGAAACTGGACAGTATAAGACCACCACATTTCATTGGGTTTAAATTTAAATGAAAATTACGACCAATTTCAGAGAATGAATGAGTCATGCAACTGTTTAATCTGGCGAGGGATTCATTCGGTTGGTTGAGCATATTCGTGAATAGAAATAGATATTGTAATTTATTTATCTATTTTTTTAAGTGGAGAACGCATGGAGATTACTTTAGCCTGCTCCTAAGTATCCGTGATATGTATGCGAAGGAATGAAATAAGTAATTAAAACAAGTACACTTAAACTAGTACTACCGTAGATTTCAAAATAAGTCCCTGGTTGAAAAGTGTATTTAAACATTTTTGCATACAATTTTGTAACATTCCTCCGTAACTTGAACAACGTTTTTTTAACTTTTGGATGTTTGGGGAAGGAAGTGAGAAGTTTACTCGGCAGGAAGCTCATGTTTTTTTAGTCATTATCAGCTTGTTTTGACTATGCGATGATTTTAAATTATAACGAAGAACAGTCATTTGCTTAAAAATTTAGTTCTTATTTATTTTTTTCTTAATATCTTCAAGGAATATTATTAAAATGTGAATTAACTTCTCGAGTGCAAGGGAAATGACCTATAATTTATTTTATTCTGATTATAATCAAGGCTTGAGCAACTTTTATCTTACAATTACAGAGGCAAAATTTAGAACTCAGTTGGGTGAATTTGAAATGACAGTTTAAGATTATTGATTGAAGTTATAAACGAATACAAAATTACGAGATTGTGATTTTTTCTTAAGATCTATTAAAATAGTGCCCAAGATTTGTTTTTAATTTAGTTAGAATAAAACGATATGCGCATGGAATTACTTAAATATGAACTTAGTCGGAGCTTCAGACGTCAGAAATGATGGTAAAAATATAATGTTCCATTGCATAATACATAAATTCAGATGCCATAACCTACATCAAAGAGTAGCGACTCCAGACTCGGTGATTACATGTCCACGTTACGTTTGTAATTAATTAGGTAGCCCGATGTTCCAGATAATCTTTAACCCCCACTGATTACTATGATGACCATGAATGATGCAATTTTTTAATACATATTAGGTAAGACTTTCCATTGGGTTAATCAGTTTCATCAAATGAATGAACCTTCTTAAAATTGTCAGTATTACCCATAAATTAACGAAATTAAAACTTTTGGAGCTGGCTGATACAAATACTTATAAACTACTGATGCTTCTCTTTCTAGTAGAAACTCTTATATACCACCTTTACATTGTTGTCATTATTTATGCAAACAAATCTCATTGTCGCAATAAAAATCAATGCAAAAATCATTAAGGTCTTCATTATGTAGTAGGATTTGCATTTATCCATCATCCACAGGGGATAATCCTGTCTAAAATGTAACAAACCGATCGAAGCCCGAAGTGTCCCAGGTACGAGAAGGTACTGTGTCACGCAAAATCTCTGCCTACCGACAATTTATGCCTACAAAATCTCACCAATCCTAGAAATTGCTCTATCTTCTTTTTTGTCATAATAACACCTATTCCGTCTTTAAAAAATCTTTGCAGCTCTCATTTTCTTCGAAAATTAGCATGAATCTAAATTACTCCATATCCATAACGTACTGCTTTTCAGTTATCCTCAGCCCGATCTATAAAATTCTGGAATCAACAGACTAAAAAATAATTTGCAATGGGTAATGCAAATTCCAACGTTTCTGACGGAGTAAAGGCTCAAGCTGGGACTTCAACACAAAAGATATATCAACTTGCCGACATAAAAGGTTTAAACTATAAAAAATACGCATACAAGTTTTATTAGATCTTTAAAAATCAATTGATTTGATAGGTGGAGGAGTACTGGTAGAATTGACAAAACAAGCCACAGCTACGAAAAACTATGCAGCCCTCGACGAAGCCATACAGACCCGAATCCCTCAATTTGTTTACAACAATGGAGAGGGGAAAATTATGCATGTTTCCGAAATCGTATTGTTGAGGAACAAAAAGCGACCAAAGCATCTGCAATTACTGAAGAATGAAACTGACTATGACAGTTATCAGCCTCCTGAAGATAAAGGTGTGCCTCTTCAGTCAGGCATTTTAAATATGTAGTTTACAAACCAGTTATACTTCATTTAAATGGATAAAACTGACACTTAATGCCCCACACATTTTTAATTAACAAAGGTCATTAAATCCTCAGATCCCACAATGTACAAGCTAGTCTGTTGGAGAATGGATGAACGTGGGGCTGTCGGTGAAAGCATAATTCACATCTGTCTTCTGAATGCAACCGCAGTTCATTCCGAATTGGCGAAACGACTAATTCGGTTTTACCCTAAGCTAATCAATGACGTTTACGAATCCGATGAATATTATGGTGAAAATGTCCTTCACATGGCAATTGTCAACGAGGACTGTCCCATGGTCAAGTATTTTTTGGACAACGGAGTGGACGTCGGCCAACGGTGTTCAGGTTCTTTCATGGGTCCTGAGGACCAGAAGATCTCTCGAACCGATAGTTTAAAGCATGAATGGGTGGATCGGGATTTAAATACCAATTATGAAGGGTTTGTCAATTAGAATTTGGAAACATTTTTGAAAATTTGTTTTTAATCGACATCGTTACTATTTTTATAGTCACGTTTACTGGGGGGAGTTTCCAGCCTCTTTTGCAGCCTGTTTGGGCCAGGAGGAATGCTATCGCCTTATTCTAGCCAAAGGAGCCGATCCAAATGCTCAGGATACAAACGGAAATTCGGTTTTGCACATTTTAGTCATCCATGATAAAGTGGTAGGTGACAATTACCAAGCTTGCTACTTATACTTCACCCCTACAAACTAATTTTTATCTCTATCCTAAAGGAAATCTGTTATTACATTAAAATTAAAATATCATCTACAAATATTAGAACGATGCTGATAATTTTCAAGAGAATTACGGAAATATTATTATTCAACGTAATTTCTAACGTATATTTGGAGTTTTTGAAAACTGAGAAATTTGACCCCCGCCCCCTCGAAAGAGAGAATGACCCCGAAATATACCCCCATAAACATTAGGCATACATGTGGCAAGAGATCTATATAGAGAAATACGGCAGCTGAATGTACGGCATAACCATTAACCGCATAACCCCACAATATTTATTTGCAAAGACTCACTGTAAAATCCATTAAATTTTTCAGCAAATGTTCGACATGGCCTACGAACTCGGTGCTGAAATCAATATCAAAAACTTCATCAATCTGACTCCATTGACCCTAGCAGCTAAATTGGCCCGCCGGGAGATGTTCTTTCACATCCTGAACATAGAACGGGAGATCTACTGGCAAATCGGAAGTGTGACCTGTGCCGCTTATCCTCTAACTAAACTCGACACGATCGATACCACAGATGGAGGGATCCAGAAGGAATCAGCTCTGAATTTGATAGTCTTTGGGGAAAAGGTCGACCATCTAAACCTAATGGAAGGGCCTGTGATTGACCTCTTGCACGCAAAATGGAGTACCTTCGTCAAGTTCCGGTTTTACAAGCAATTCTTCACGTTCTTTATTTATTTCCTTATAACCGTGACGGCATTCGTATCCCGGCCGAGTCATAAGAAGGGAGCCAGTATCAAACATGTTGGTGGAAATGCTACATCGCTTTTTGGAGGAAACTCCTCTCTACTGTATGTAAACCAGACGGGGGCGGAAATAAGCTTCAACTCCAGCTTGGTTCAACAGATCATGAATATTTCCAACTTGCTGGCATTTCCTGGAAATATTTCGGAAAGCATGGCCTTGTTTGATAATGGAAACTTCTCGGGGATGACTTTAGGTGTGAACGATAGCCTCATTTCCGGGATCGCTGTTGATTTTGGAAATGGGTCCGAGCTGAATCTTGGGGGCATTTTTAGTCCTAAGACTAAGAAAAATCAAAGCGTTTCTACGAATGAAAAGAAGTCCTTTGTGGCCTGGATTAACTGTAATGAGGAGCCGAAGGAACTGATTGACTGGATTCGACTCGGGAGTGAAGTACTGATGCTACTTGGAGCAGTTTCTTATATTCTTGGAGGTTTTCGGGAGATGGAATTTCTTGGGGCTTCTATGTTCTTTGAAAACTTGGTTAGCTATTTTTGAAATTTTCAACGATTAAAGTTAATTACGGAAGGTTATTAAAATTACTCCGAAATAGTTACTCATCTTTAAAACTGGATAGAGAGTTTTTTAACCTAGTGATCTAGGACGAGGAAAATCATTGATGTCGATATATCAAATATGGCTTGTATTTTGAGAGATTTTTAATTCAGCATTTTAGCTCACCCCGAAATAATTATCTCTCGTCTAAATAATTCTTAGGATTCTCAGCGTTTAATCGTTTTATTATACAGGCAACAGCACCTTCCCGTGTCCTCTTCCTAATTTCTTGCCACATGGTCCTCGTTATGGCAGTTGTTCGGTTCCTCTGCATTCCAGAGGTTGAGGACCTAGTTGCATTATGCATCATGATGTCAACTGCACCGTATTTCCTATTCTTCTGTCGAGGGTATGACGTTTTTCGTATGCAGCTTAGCATAACTTATGTTTAAGATTAGTTCTAGATTCTTGTAAATTTTGAGATGATAATCAGAGCTAATTATTTACAGATTCAAGACAGTCGGGCCTTTCGTGGTGATGATATACAGGATGTTGTCGGGAGATTTGCTCCGTTTCGTCATAATCTACTTGATCTTTGTCATGGGCTTTTCTCAGGCTTACTTTGTCATATTCCTCTCCTTTAAGAATCCTCCTAACGACAATCCTCTTGGAACTCCTGCCGAGTCAATTGTCTCCATGTTTATGGTCTCCTTGTCATCGTTTGACAACTTGTATGAAAATTTCAAGCACACAGAGCATGAAATGGTAGCAAAGGTAATATCTCAAACGAGTTACCGTAATTAATGAAATAGAGCCCCGGGGATGTATGTTTTCTGTGAATTTCAACGATTCTAGAGTTTATTTGTTTTGGGCTATTAGATTTTTATGGGTAGGGGGGGGGGGGGGGTATTTTGGGCTGGGCTCTATTTCGAGGGCATATAATAAAGGATAAAAAAAATGTACACTCCTTTTAGCTTCTGTTTGTAATCTACATGGCAATCGTAGCCATCCTCCTTATCAACATGTTGATTGCCATGATGGGAAACACGTACACAAAAATTGCAGAGACAAAGAACGAGTGGCAGCGTCAGTGGGCCCGTATTGTCTTGGTTGTTGAGCGGGGGGTTCACCCCAAACAGCGTTTGTTACAGCAGAGGATTTACAGTCAACCGATGGGGGAGTCGACACGGGCGTTGGTCCTCCGTCTCAATCAATCCGAAGACGAGAAGGAGGAAATGAAGGAGATGATGGATCTGAAACGGTATCACGATAAGGCCATTCAGCGTCGGCTTAACAAATTAATGGCAGCGAGGGGCTCGATGCCAAGACATTCTATTGCTAATTCCCTCCTGGCCGTCAGTATGAATCATTAATTGTAAATTATAGCGCTTTTGAGGTTTCCGTCCACATTCTTAGTTTGTTATCCTACTTAAACTTAGAGTCCTTTTCAATCTTTATCAATGAGTGTTAAAACAGGAAAAATTGAAAAAATTAAAAATTAAGTGATGCATAGGATTAATCAGTATGCGTGTGGTTGGTTTTGGAGAAACCGTGGATTGACCACAAGCTTCCTACGTGCTTTAAATGCAGAAACTTTTAATTGGCTGATTTTGATTGATCATTCTAGTTTTATCTAGAAGACCCGTTTGGCTTTTGGATATCAGTTTTTAGAAGTTTTAGAAATTAATAAAAATTTAATTGGTTGTATATTATTCATTACATTGTTTTGTATGTATATAAGCTCGTCACTTATCATGGGTTACTACGATCTTATTTCCATCCTACTGATTTGTTTTCTGAATTCCTTTACTTCATCGTTTATGGTTCAAAATGATACTGGAGCTCTGGTAAGTTTGGTTTGGCTAATGTGTGAGTTAAGAGCTGTCACGTCAAGTACCTTGTTAATTTGAATGCATCCACTCGGAATAAATCTACCTATAAGTACCTACTATAAAGTCCCTTAAGGCGTCCAAAAAAACTCTAAACTTTTACCCGGTTTTGGGGTATATTCGTAATGGAGGTTTTCAGTGGATTTTCATTAAGTATTTGAAACCCCATAAAGTTTCCTACATGAATCGTATCATTATTTGTATTTAGGTATATTGCAGAAAAGTTTTCAAAAAATTGTTTTGGTAATGTGTCCCAATAGGCCAGCTGAATAATACTACTTCATTGCATACTATAAGCCTAAAAAGTCAGTTCAAAAACGCTTTGAAGTTAAATATACATATTTGGTTAAACGTCTATTTAATAACTAAACTTGCAACAAACAAGACTATTTACCTGTTAACAAATCAAATATATTCCATCGATCAAAACCCCGAAAAAACGATAAAGCATTACATATTTACAATCCATATATATAAATACGAGAAATCCGGAATCGAAAAAATTTAAAATAACAATGGAAATTGGCAGATGTACTTGGAACGGTTCGGCTACCTCAGTATGGAGGACATGAGCCCAGAAATGGGAATGAAGGAGGCAAAGCCGATGCTGATGGCTTTCCAGAAAATGTGTAATATAAATCAAACCGGGGAACTGGACACTAAAACGATGGAAATGATGAATGTCGCCCGATGTGGAAATAAGGACATGGTTCGAGTCCCGGTGGACGAAGCTGAAGTCTCGTCCAACCGGATCCGACGATACATGCTAAATCAGCACGAGCTAAAGTGGCGAAAAAGGAAGTTGACTTATAAAATGGGAATGTTTTCCTCCGAAATGCAGAAGCATGTCACGAAGAAGCAAGTACTGGAAGCAATTCAACATGCCTTCTTTCTCTGGTCGGAGGTCACTAATTTGGACTTTGTTCATAAAGAATTCGAGACACAGGTTGCTCTATAAGACCGTTTTCAAAACTTCATTTTTTTAGCGAAAACCACAAAATTTTGTAGTCGCAAAATCGGTATTTAGAAGCTATTTTTCCTTAAATTCGCAGGTTGACATCGAATTGAGCTTTACAACGAGAGATCATCCACAAGATGGATTTCCGTTCGATGGTCCGGGGAAAGTATTGGCTCATGCCTTTCCTCCCGGCGACGCGATCGGTGGGGACGTCCATTTCGAAGATGAAGAACAATGGCATGTCCACTCTCCCAAAGGAACGGATGTCCTATTCGTTGCAGTTCATGAAATCGGGCACGCTCTAGGACTGTCACATAGCTCGACCAAAGGTGCCATCATGGCGGCTTTTTATGGGGGCTACAAACCCCAACTTCAACTACACCCCGATGACATCCAGGGGATTCAGGCCCTGTATGGGAAACGGGAGATTCCACTTTCAAAAACGTCGTCTTACGGTCATAAATCACCGGTGACAACTCCAAAAACAACTACGGCAAGATGGTTGCCACCACTGACAACTCGGACTACGACTGAAAGATGGTATCCACCGTCAACCACCCCCACTACGACTGAAAGATGGGTGCCCCCGAGAACCACCCCCACTACGACTGAAAGATGGATGCCCCCAAAAACCACTCCCACTACAACTGAAAGATGGGTACCCCCTAAAACCACCCCTACTACGACTGAACGATGGGTATTCCCAAAAATTGACCCTGCTCCGACTCCAAGATGGGCTTGGGTAGCAGAAACGACATCCGGACCATTCAATCCTATCTCTCCTCCATTGAAGAGCCCAAAATACGAAGCCGGAACACGACCAGACTTATGTTCAGATTCGAAAATCGATGCCATCACGACAATAAACGATGGGACGATTTATGCATTTAAAGGTTCACTACAAAATAGTTTGGCTTATAAATAGTTACTTAAAATAATGTTAACCAATCTGACTTTGTAGGAAACTACGCCTTTCAAATCGATAGTAAAGGTGGGGGAATCGTCCCAGGTTGGCCTCACCACATAGGGTCAGTTTTTAAGGGCCTTGAAACAAACATCGATGCTGCAGCAACTCGGAAGAATGGAAAAACATACTTTTTCAAGGTTCTGTTCAGTTGCTTAAACCGGTTATAAATGTGCTATTAAAATTAAAAATTAAGACACATTTATTAAACCTTAAATATCGGTATCCCTGTGTAGGGAGGACTCTATTGGCGCTTCGCCGGGACGAAAATGGACACTGGTTATCCTAAAAAAATAGCTCAGCATTTCGTCGACATACCCAACTATATAGACTCTGCATTTGTTTGGTTTGGACAGTTTTACTTCACGAAAGGCATGCTTTTTTTCTTATCATGATAAACTATTTATTTTTAAATGGATTGCACAAAGACCTCAGTTTATAATTGTTGATTTCATATCGTTTCAAACAGGGGATAAGTTTTGGAGGTTCGATCCCAAACGAAGGCCCCATGTTGCAAACTACTACCCCTTATCTATTGATGTTTGGAGCAAGGAATTAACTGGGATCGATGCTGCCTTCATGTCTCCTCAAGACGAGATTTATTTCTTCAAGGATTCAGTATACTACCGTTTAGACCAACGGACTTTCAAGGTAATCTTATCAGAAGAGATGAGAGTGAGACCAGTCAAACTATTCAACTGATTTTAATTGCTTTGTAGTGGGGCCATGTGAGACATATTAATTTTGTTTGGTACAAAAGAGACCGGAAGTTACCGTAATTGTTTTTATCTATATTTTTTTTTTACTAAAGATTGCAGATTCATCTCCCCCATATCCACGGTCCACCAAGATAATGTGGTTCGGATGCACGGCGTATCGTCCCGATTATCGAAATATCCGTCAACCCCAATCAATAAGTCTCCCTGCTAATAGTGACTACAGTGACAACAACGAGGAGGAATACCGATGATTTTTTGTCTATATTATGAATCCTAAAGTAAACTCTATTGGAAATATTAAATCCTTGATAATTAGCAGTGCCAATTCATTTGTAGTGATTACAGATTTTTTAAAAAATCTAAATCAAATTTTTAAGTTTTTTTCATGACTATCACGCTCAAAAGTTGCCAGTATTAATACAGATCATACAATTCACTAAAAATTAAAATCTAATATCTATAATGATACTAAATAATATTTAAAATAATGTGCTATTTTTTGCTTTCAGTAATTGAGACATTTTAATTTTAATCACTATTGTTTAGTTTATTCAAGACAGGTACATGGTTTCTACAGGTTTTTATAACTATTATCATCAGTTAAGAATTGAGATTGATTTTACAGAGTTCATACATGAGTATCGATGCATATTATAGAGTGCATAATATAAGGAACAGACGACTTTGGAACTAAAGTAATCATTATTGTGCTTTGTCACTTGTTCGAGTTGTGCTTTTGTGCTATTCAAGAATCACTGTATTTCACACTGCAGCAGGAACCTGTCCTACTCGCTGGCCCCTCTGAAGGCCCCGTCCAGCATCTGCTATAGCGGCCTCCAGTCGATTTCGTGCAGCCTCTGCAGCAATAGCCTGCTTTTTCCATCGGATTGGAGTTCCGGACGAGCAATAGGGTCCCATGAGTTTGGCCACTGCTCGGCAAGTTACTCCTATGAAAATGCCAAAAAATCAAAATATTAATTGAATATTAAACCCCTTGAAAGAGCAAACGCAAATGCTCCATGAATTTTTCGGGAACAAGAGGCCTATCTTTGCTATAAAGTTCCTTACGAAAATCTTATGAAAATATCTGGTCGTAAAAATGCTCCCGATCTTTGCATTTGCTTCATGAATATTATTTACAACAAAGATGCTCAGGTCTTAAGAATCTATAAGTAAGAACAAGGCTTAAAAATATTTCGTCAAAATACCCATATCTAGCAAGAGAATCGCACGTTCCTTCTGAGCCTGAGTGTAGACAGTAGGTCGACGACGCTGGATTGGAGGTGCAACTGGACCTACACGACCACGACGGCCGCGGCCTCGAGGTGGTGGAGGTGGCCGCATTTCTGGCGCTAATTAAAGTGGTTAGTTAATTAGGATATTCAATAAGGGCAATTAGCGGATGGATATGAATCAATTGAGTACTAACCAGCTGCCAAAGGGTCCACGGGGTTGTTGTCAGCCATTGAGGTCAAGGTAAAGGTTTAAAGTCCGATTGTAGAAAAGCTGAGTTTTTTGAGGTCTTCCGTTGGTGTCTAGGCTGTCGATCGGTTTGTGAAATCGGGATGAAGATTTTCCGAACATTTTTTCATCTTTCGGATTTGCGATAATTTTGAAAGGCATTCTGTCATAAATTTGTTGCCAGGGATACCGTATATTCGTTTCTTGCTTCTTATGAAGATATTAGATAGATATTATTTTTTCTAGGGGAGGCGAACAGTAACCATAGCCACGGTTACGGGCCAAGCCCTAGATATGCATTCACCCCTACCCCTCCCAAATTGATGATGACCTACAGCCTTAGCCCGTTGACCAAAATGGTCGCGGTTTTTTTATTCGGAATTGTCATCAAGCGTACATGTACCGGTCGAGCCTCAAAAGTTTAAAAATGATCTTCCTTCATGCTCAAAACTCGATTTTAAATTTTAAAATCGCGTTAAACCTCATTTGCATTGATCTGTTGAAGCCCAGTTATTGAAATTATTAAATCGCATTTATTTCTTTAAATTCTGAAAAAAAGTTTTTAAAATTCTATTGACAATATTTTGAGATACGAATTTTTGAAAAAACCAGTTTGCATAGAATTTTAATTGCACATAAGCTTTAAAGACAGGTGAGATAAAGTATAGTTGCTTAGTGACAGAGGAATATTAAACCCATGTTTAAACATAATATACGCTTCTATATCTTTTATGCCAAATATAATCATAATTAGGTACTTTAAGAAAAAAAATCACTAAAAAGAATGAAATAAAAAATAATTCCAGGGGAAAAGGGTTTCTAGGGGAGGGTGCACTTAAAACAATTAAACAAGATACTGTCTTCAGCATAATTAAAATTCAACGGTGTTTATTTCTTAATATCGAAATATCGCCACCCCGGCCGGCAGAAGAGGCTTTCGACTACATTTAAATGTCGTAATAGAATAGAAGGTCTATTAGAAAAAAAATTTAATTGAATTGGAATTGCGAAATTGTATTTAGATTCCTAAATGAAGCGTTAACGACAAACGGCTTTAAGGACATTAAACTATGATTCCGTTTTGTGATCTAAAAGAACGAAAATTTTAAAATTCTAAAATGTCTAAAATTGAATAAAATTCCGGAGTATATTTGAAACTTCTATTTTAAATTAGTAAAATAAGTTAAATCTAATGTCTTTTGTCCATCCGCATCCGGGTAATACTTGATAACGTATGATGTTGTTTGACCGAAATATAGATTTCATAGTAACATTTACGAGCAAAGGGAAATGGACTAAAGCTATGGAATTTCAATATTTACGGTAATTAGAATCAAGAGTATTTCGAAAGTAACGTTGGATCATGTCGCTTGGATGGCTGCCGGCTGGGGCAGCGATATTTCGATATTAAGAAATAAACACCGTTGAATTTTAATTATGCTGAAGACAGTATCTTGTTTAATTGTTTTAAGTGCACCCTCCCCTAGAAACCCTTTTCCCCTGGAATTATTTTTTATTATAGTGGGCAGTAATGAAGACTGGACAAGGTTTTATGTAAAAAAATGACAAGAAATATTTTAAATTATGTTTGATTATGTTTGAAAATATGAATGTTGTGGTGGTTAATTATATATCATACAGGATTGATATGGATGACAAGATTGATGCTGATTTGATTAAATAAATGTTTTTCATAGGATTCCAACAATAAGTCATTTCATAAATATTTTATTTTCAACGACTGCCTCAAAAGCTAAAGTATTGGGTTTTCGGAATCCATAAACAATTGGCAAATTAACCTCAAATTGGCCTGACTGAATCCAACACATGTATAAATGATATTTATCACAATTATCACCAATCTAACAATCCTATAGTACCTCTGCTAATAATATAAAATACACGCTGTTTTTAAAACCTGATTACTTCTCCTGAAAAATCTAAAAACTCTTAGAGTTAAAGCTAAATTGATACTCAATAGTTGTTCTAATAGGCAAGGATAATCTGTCAGGGTTGAGTTATATCGTAATATTTAATAGGGTGACTGTACTACATATTTTCCCAATTAGCATAACCAAGTCATTCAGGCTAAGAACATTTTAGTTTATTGCAAATTGTAAGCCAAGTTAACTTCACGAGACTGTATAGTTCTCAATCAGATTTGGAAACAGCTCAGGCCTGCAAAATCTAAGACAGGAGACAAGACCACATCCTGTCCGTCAAGTCCAACTCTATTACCAGTTCGTTTCGTTTTAAAGAAGCAGTTCATTGGTTCACTAAACCTTTCTACTTAAAGACGACATAATATTAGAGAGTTAAAGTTAAAAGTAACGGGAAACGCAGATCTGTTTCTGACATTTTAAATAAAATCCGTCACAATCACAACACAACTATCATAACAAATGCAAATCCGTAGATAAGCTACACTTCTGGGAAAACATGGAATTTCCTAAAATCCTGACAGTTTTGTTAGTAATTTTTAGTGTAAATTTGATTTTATTTTCTACCGAGACCGTTGCTCAAAAGCCCCTTACATATGCCAGGGTGGACTCTTTAGCCGATTGTCTTGTAAGTGGCCTTTCCAGATAAAAGTTTTATTAAATAGGTCCATTTTGTCATTTTGTGCTAAAAACTACTTTCAGAGATACCTCGTAAAATTCGGATACCTGAAAGATCTTCGGGAAGTCTCGTCCCTCTTGACCCCGTCCTTCTCCCCGAATCTCTTGGACCCAAAACATCCGGGGGCATCGGCCCTTAGACTTGCCTTATCCAAATTTCAGCAGTACACGAAGCTTCCGCTGACGGGGCAATTCGATGAGCCGACCCGAGCCAAGATGAACACGCCAAGATGCGGAAATAAGGACATCCTTCACATTGATAATCCGATCGGGCCAGGGAATTTACTGCGAAAGAAACGGTACGTTACCTCCGGTTTCAAGTGGCTTAAAAGGGAGTTGACTTACAAGGTTAGTCGGTTCTCGGAGGGCGGATTCTCGGCCGAGACAACGCTGAGGGAAGTGGACCGGGCATTTGAAGTTTGGGGCAATGCGACGGACTTGAGTTTCGTTCGGAGTGATTACACAAAGGTTGTGGATATCGATTTGAGGTTCGCGAGACTGTCTCATGGGGACATTGAAGCATTTGATGGACGAGGGATCACTTTGGCTCATGTATGGTTCTTCTTCCTAATATTGCTATTTTTAGAATTAAAGTGAAAAAATTTGTCAGAAATTAAGGAATGTTTATTGGGAATTTGCTTCCATTGAATCAGGCCTTTCCACCTGGACCGGATATAGGTGGGGACATCCATTTTGACGATGATGAGGAGTGGAGCTCGGAAACGTACAGGGGAACCAACTTCTTCCATGTGGTTGTTCATGAATTAGGTATGTAAACATTGGAACAAAAATATAAAAAAGATTGTAACAATGTCTCCGAGTGGGATTCACATAGGAAATTACTCCGTTAAATTTCATAGGGCATGCCCTTGGTCTCCGGCATTCGGATGTAGAGGATGCGATAATGTTTGCTTATGCAAGGTCCTACGAACCGACATTTGCACTACATGAGGACGATATTGAAGGAATTAGAGTGAGATTTTTTTAGAATTTATAAAAAATCATCGCTTATGTTGGAATAGGATATTAAAGTATGAATTTAAAATATTAGGCATTATATGGAAGCAAACGAAGCCCAAGCTCATCCGACAACTCGCAAACGTCGCCATTACCTTCAACCTTGTCGACAACTCCCAGTACCACTACTTCTTCGACCCCGTCAACGACCACGACTAAAAGACCACAGGACAATAGCAAGCCCGATTTGTGCAAAGATTCTCGAATGGATGCTATTACGGCTTTAGCTGATGGGAATGTGTACGCTTTCAAAGGTTGTTAGAAATATAATTGCTGTGCAAACTATGAACCTAGAAGTGTTTTCAATTAAATAAAACCTTGCCATTTAGGAGCATACGCTTTTAAAATTGATCCGAATGGAGGGGGAATAAGCCACAGATATACGGAAAAGTCCTCTTACGTATTTCATGGACTTCCGAGTCATATTGATGCTGCTACCACTTATGAAGGGAAAACATACTTTTTCAAGGTAGAACGATAGGAATGGAATAAGATTTAAGAGGAAGCCTTTCGACATGTAAAAAATCAAAATATTTAAAAATCGGGCTAAACTTCATTTGCTGATTTTTGCACGTCACCAATATTAATGATAAATACTAAATATGGAGAACTAGTTTTTGGATTTTTATCGTTCATAATAGGTTATGAGTTCAACAAAAATTCCACGACAATCAGAGATTTTCATCTCGGAAGGTTCCCTCTTTATTTTGTCGGACATTTACAAATTATTCGATTACAACTACTTTAGGGCCAACATTACTGGAGGTATGTAAACCGAAAAATAGACGGAGAGTTCCCAAGGCTGATTTCCCAAGATTTCCCTGGCATTCCAAATGACTTGGATGCGGGTTAGTGAGTTTTTGGAAGACATATTTAATTTAATCCCCGTAGGATCTGATTTTTAAGCCATTTTTACAACATATTTAGCATTTACCTGGTCTGGGGACGATCTGATGTACTTTTTCAAAGGTTAGTAAAGTCTATTAAAAGTGTAAGACTGATGGATTGTGACAAAATTCAAAGTTGACTTAATTCTAAATGAAATGTAAAGGCGACAAATACTGGAGTTTTAATCCCCTTGAGAAACCTCCCGTCGCGACGATCTATCCGCTGCCGATTTCCCAATGGTACGGGCTCCCGACCAAAGACATTGACACTGCCTTTAGGAGCCCGAATGGACCGACCTATTTTTTCAAGGATCAGCAGTACTGGCTCTTTGATGATGAGAATTTCGAGGTTTGGGACAGTTTTCTGCTCCTCAATATTATAAATATAAAATATTTATAACATAAAATTTTACACGATTCTAGCATTTTTATAACATCAATGGTTTAACAGGTTGCAGAATCAGACCCACCCTATCCCAGATCAACCCGAGTGATGTGGCTCGGCTGCACACCTTATCGGCCCGATAAAGAGGAGTTGCAAAGGGGCTGGGTAAGACGAGTCGTGGATAAGCTCAAAGGGGCTGTGCTAGGTGTTAAGAGTCATATTGATCACAAGATAATGAAGTTGACGCGTTGGTTGTTTTAAAATAATCGTAGACCGTTTCAAAGACTTGAAGCCCAACTCTGCTATCCTGTCGGGCTACACGAGTCTGGACGCTATGGAATCCCAACTAATTTATTATTTATAAAAATATTTGATGAATAAACGTTAAATGTGATAATGAGAAAGAAATACCGAGCAAGTGGATCGTTATGAATCGCTTTTAATCTACGGATTTATGGAAATGCCCGTTCGTAATAATTGTATGTTTTAGTCATGTAAAAAGACAAATCTTAGGGTGTCGAATGAAATGTCATTTCTACTGACGTAATGGATGAGTAGACCCAATTAGGCAATGAAAATCTATGATGAGGCAACCTTGTCATTTTATACTGGCCTTTACTCTCATTTCTCAGATCATTTAATGAATGAATCAGTTCATGAATTGTATGTAAATTATAGTTAACTTGATGCACATTATGTGCTATTTCTAACCCCTTACGCAGTAGATACGGTACTAATCCCTAGGAGATAGCAAATATCCTATAATCTTCATTTATCAAAGATGAGTGGAATCAGAGGGACTTGATCATTCTAACAGCATGACACACGATGTTACCTTCTAAACAAGAGCGGATTCCTGGTATTCCATTTTCATGAAGTTCTTTGAGTCATGCTTTCATGTACATCCTTTTGTATCTAACTAAACTGTTCTAACTAAATGCCATGGTCAACCTCAACAGCAGAAAACCATCAAGATTCAAGAACCACAAAATATTCCATTGGTGTTTCCCGTCCTCTTCATTCTGCTGAAATGAAAGAGATTCTGGTTTAAAAAGATTGAGAGAGGAGAGCCATAATTTTTAACTTTTAATTTTTAATAAGCTGCTGCCCTTTCAACCTTCGATTCCGTAATTTATGATTCATCCGCCGACCTACGGTATTTACGATCACTTAACATGCAATGACCTGCATTAATGATCAATTTAATTGCACAAGTGCATACAATGAATGCATTATATACAGAGAGAGTCAGTTCTAAATATGTACTTGAGAACCAGAACCAGTTAAAGATCCTCGTTTCTTTATACTCGTAGGCTGAAAAGCCGATTTCCATTTCTTTATTAACAATCAGCGATGGAGATGATATGCCAAACTCATCTCTTCAAGATTGAGAAGAATGGAAACTTTTAGACGATCAAGATAAAAACACATAATCCGTTATTATCAAGCACTTTAAGATCCTTAAAAATAGGATTCAAAGAATTGAAAATGCATTCATCTCGTACACAAACGATCGATTAATATCACTTTGTTTGACATCGTATTGGCACCGTAGCTTTTTATCCATCCCATTCAGAACACTTAACTGTCATAAGTCGTAACCTTACTTAACCAACGAACCCACGCCTCCATTATTAGTGTCAATTATCAATTGTGAACCGTAATGGTTTCGCCGGAATATGACGACAGATTAGTCATTCTCCTTAGCAAGTAATGACAATTTAGTTTAAAATGCAGTGGATTATTATGACATGTGCTGTAAGGGTGAAAGAGTCGATCAGAATTTAAAAAAAAAATGTCCAGGATTTTAAAAATCCAAGCCCTTCAAATCCACTTTCTAGCCATGTATTTGCGGATTAGGAGGATTATAAAACGGCTAGAGTTTAGACACGAGGCTCGTGTCTATTTGAAACTCAGACAAGACCTCGAAAAGGCCCCTGTCATCTGTCCAGACTAATTATTTAAAACTTCGAAGAAAAATGTCTTCTTCTGACAGGTTGTTTAAAAAAAACAAGTAGCACAAGCCAATACATATGTCCATTATCATTTGTTTTTTGGACGTCATAATCTCATAACATATATCAGGACAGGTAGGGTAAGGGATTTTTTATCTCTATCCTGCCTGACAGTTTGACTGAGGAAGGTGAGCATGAATACTGATGATCTATTAGAAAAGTGCTAATAGCTCGGAGTAGTAAGTGATCTGATCAATCAACACAATAATAATATTTTTAACTCAGCATATCATAAGTTATAGTCATATTCAAGTTGGAAAGCCATGAGTATGACTACCGTATTTGCTACTTTACGGCCCCCTGGGGGTAGTTATTTTCCAAACCGAAATAACAAGGGAGTTATTTCGGGGGTCTCAAATAGGTAAATACATATCAGATGAACACTGATAATTTATGGACAAATATGGACAAACAACCGAGGAGGAATTACAGTAAGACGCTATATGTAATCCGGCGCCATCCCCTTTTACACTTATTCATTGCTGATGGGTCATTTTGTTCGTTAATTGTTCGCATCGAACTTGTTAAGCTGGATGAGCCTTTCATTATATTATTACTTTCGTCGTAGGAAATGACTTTCGTATGAACAAATGAGCAGGAACAGACGCCATGAACTTCAGAGCTTGTGAAGTTCATGAAATGAGTTGAAGCTCTGAATCACAGCAGAATCATCCAAGTCCAGTCCATGGATCCACAATTCCATAAAAGCCGTAAAAACTGGACCATTGCAAATCATTGCTGAGGAAAAGTTTGGATGGAAGTGCAACAGGCACCTTACCCTGCATACCAAGCAGTTGACTAAGCAATTAACACAAATTATACCTGACATTCTCAATCGGTGGTCATAAATTAATGAACTTTTATCCCAACAATAAGCTACAACTCATTAAAGTATCCCTTGTCTCAAATCCTACCTTGTTTGGATTTATAAGTTGAAATCTAATAATTAGTTTCAAAGATCTTCATCATCTATTTATTGCAAGACTCTAGAAATAAATCTCCCTACACCTGTATCCGGAAAGTAAAAAAAATCCCTGCCGTGTAACAGCTAAATTGAGATATTATGCAAAGGTCGGGAATGATGTGTAAGTGGTGGATAATGTGACGTCCATTTAAGGGTAACCAAATCAACTTCCCAAGAAGAAGATCGAATTAAACGAATCTGCGAATCTCTTGTAGAATTACATGGAATCCCATTCAAGAGTTCATCGTTAAGCTCCACCAGGAGACTTTTTAAGAACTTGGCAAAAAAATTTGCATAAGCAAGCTGAAGTGTGTATATAAGCACGGTTGTAAGTTGTGACCATTCCTTTGACAAACAGGATCATTTCATATCAGACTCATCAATCTCGGCTCTCCTCAACAACCTTTGTTTGCCCAACTGAGTGGTAGCTTGGGGTGAATTAATTGAAACAATAATTATTGAATACAAGATGCGTAAGCTAGTTAATAAATCTGCCTGATTTTTTCTAGCAATAAACTTAAATTGTCCAAGTCAGGAGATAAGATAGAAAGATATGGGGATATCATAAATCGGCTGGGTTTTGGGTGGATTAAACTGGTTTTGCGACAGGAACATCGTTATTTCTCCTCAAGTGGCTTCTGGATTCGTTTTTCTAGGATTTACATGAATAATTATTTTCCTGTAAACAAAGTTAATATTCGGGACTTTGAAACAGGATTCAGTTCATTTATCGTTGGGAAAGGTTTGGGAAAAGTGTTGGACAAGTTCTTCTAGTGAAGTAAAAGTGTCAACTTTTATGTGCGATAAGAGTGTGTGACGGTCGACTATTTTGACACACTTTGGTGGAGAAATAAATTGATAAGTTAATTCAGGACGATCGGTCACCCTAACCACAAATCTGCGGAAGTCTAACCCGTGTCCGGTTTCTGCTGAAAAGAGTTTAATTCTTAGTTTTGTCAACCGCAAGTTACAACTTAATTTGTAAGCTAATTAATTAACTTTCCATGAAGTTCAAGTATTAAAAGTGTTTTTACAGACCATTAATCATTTAAAATACAATTTCGCTTTCATCAATCGACTGCAGATTCTGCAATAAATACTAGAAAAATGAGGCTGAGTTATGTGAACCTGATAACCTGTGACATTTTAATCTCTTTTATTGCACTACTTAACCATCTCGCCGTTTCATATGAAATCAAGTCGACGGAAGAAGCTTTGGTGAGTTATTCTTAAAAATGACTTTAATTTTAATGCTCATAAAAGTCATGAATTGAGACTTTGTTTTCGTGTGCTCTTGTAGTTTAATTTATTTGGCTTAAAACTGTCCTTAAGAGTTAATAAATTCAAATGGTTTGTAATTAGCTGAAAACTGCTTAATCATGTTGTTATTGTTGCCAGTTGAACCATGATTCCCATTTAATCAAGCCAATCAAGGTAAACGTTTTTCTTAATTCAACCACCGTAAATACCGAATTATATAGTTCCCCACCCCCATGAAATCTAAAAATCGATATCCCAGAATAATTTCCTACTAAAAATAAGATTCATTCACAATTACGGATAGTTTTCTGAACTTTAAATAAGATTTCTGTTTTCAAATACGTTTCTAGCAAAAGTACCAAGTTCAAAATATAAAATACATTTTTCAGCCCCTATAATTGTCATACAAAAACCTTCGAATTACTAGCTAATAGCAATAACACACTCCGAAATAACTCCCCAAGGGATATAGCCTGGAACATGAGATAAATTCGTCTCGTTAACTTGCTCAGTGTCGCATAACTATTATATAGTTTATAAGGAAGCTAACTAGAAATTGTACCAGACTCCTTTTAAATCAAATAGTATGTCAATATGTCTACTTCGAGTTGTTTATTTACAACCTGCCAAGATTTTCATTGGCAAGTATTACAAAAGAATATCGACTGATTGACAACCTTCCGAATCCACCTTTACAATCAATCAAAAACTTGTAATGCGTTTTATGACTTGTTATTATTGAATATTAAGACAACTTTAATTGTGATGTTAATCATAAAAATCGATTATTTAAGCGAATCATCCTCATCTGACTTTTATGGCTTCTCGTTTTTTAAATCATTTTTATTAGGTTAAAAACAGCACGAGGTGATTTCAGCGTAACTGTCACTTTCTGTGAAAAAATATTATTGCAAAATTCAAGCAACCGTTTAGATAATATAAAACTATCAGAAAACCTCAGCAGAAAAAACTACCATCTCCTTGTCCTTCAACTTGGACTTTCTCCCCGTTTTACGACACAGCCATAACATTTTTGCAATTAAAATTGTTATTGTTTTCAGAACTACCTCTCTCATTTCGGGTACTTAAAAAACATCGACAACAGCCCTGAAGTAAAAATAGAAGATGCTCGAGAAGCGGTCCGAGAATTCCAAGACTTTACACATACGAATCCGAATGGGAAACTTAATCTACGAACCCTGAGGCTTATGAACAAGCCTCGTTGTGGTAATCGAGACCTAAGGATATACGAAGGTGACGAAGTCGGGATCGATCTCTCAGATTCAAGGAAAAGGCGTAGGAAACGAGACGATTCCCCAGGTAAAGGCATAAAACAACAAGTAGTCAATTAGGGAACCTTGTTACTTGTTTCCGATTTTTATTTTCAGCCTTTTTATCTCCTCTCCTTTAGTATCAATAATTTTTTTAACTCCTTAAAATCCCAAAGGTGTTCGTTGGCATAAGCGGATCCTGACGTACAGGATAACTCGTTTTTCGTCCTTAAGCCTCAAACCCAAAACTCTTCAGAAGGAGCTGGATCTGGCTTTCAAGTACTGGGAGAGGGTGGCTAATATCACTTTCAAAAAGATATGGGAAGGAACGGTTCGTAATTAGTCTGCATTTTTATTTCTAAAAAAAGTTATCGTTTTTTGTGCAGCAAATGGACGAATGTAATATGTGTGGGTGCTATTTTTGTAGCCCGACATTGTGATAAGATTTGAACGAGGAGATCACGGAGATGAAGAGTCTTTCGACGGGCCGAGCAAAACCCTCGCCCATGCATTTTACCCCGCAAGGGGCGACATTCATTTCGACGACGATGAGAAGTGGACGGCAAATGCTCGACATGGTCACAACTTGAGGACCGTGGCTGTCCATGAAATAGGTCATGCCCTAGGGTTGGGGCATTCTAAGGAGAAGAAATCCGTCATGTATTTGATGTACCAGGGCTTCAAGGAGAAGTTGGGTCTTCATTCTGCAGATGTAAATGCAATTCAAGTAAGCGTCTTACAATGAAGACTAATTTTATCTTGGGTTTTTTCGTGCGAATCTCTCTCAAATATGCGTGTTTTAAAAAATGTAGGGTCTATACGGTCCAAAAATTGTGAAGGATTCCATCAAAAATCAAAATGAAGTATACAACTCTCCGAAAAAGTTTCAGAAGCTTGAGGAGATGATCTCGAATCCAGAAGCTATTACTTTATGCTTAAATACCTCGATTGATGCAATTTCGACCCTTGCCGATGGAAAGATATATATTTTTAGAGGAGACCGTTACTACAGAATGGAGATGGGGAAACCAATAGACTATTCGGATTATCCTCGTAGGATTAATGAGACTTTCCTGGGCCTTCCTTCAAATCTTGACACGGTTTTAACCATTCCGAATGGGAAAAGCTACTTTTTCAAGGTAAGATAGCATGAGTCATGTTTTTTTCTAGATCCAGGTAGCGGTCTGGTAGCCGGATTTTAAAGGTCAGTTTTTACATTTTTAGGGCCGACTTTACTGGAGATCAACAGGGACAAATATGGACAGTGGGTATCCAAAGAAAATTTCCGAGAACTTTTTAGGGATACCGAATAATCTGGATGGAAGTTTTATCTGGTCATGGAACTCCATGGTTTACTTCTTCAAGAAGAATCGTTACTGGAGATACAATTTTGACACTCCGAAGAAAAGGGCCGTTCCTGTCCCTAAAAGGGCACAAGGGAGAAATAAGAAGAAGCATTTAGAGATCATTAAAGGTTATCCCAAGAGGATCAATTCGAATTGGCCTGGGATTCCTGACTCTATTGAAGATGCCTTCAAGGCACCGAATGGACGGACTTATTTCTTCAAAGGGGGAGAGTACTGGCAGTTTCATGACCCTGATAGTGATCAAGAGGTAAAATATTATATATTTTTTAATTAATTAATTTGTTTATTGTAAAAAAAACATGGATCTCATACCCTCAAGGAGGTTTCTATTTCGAAGGGGGCTTTATTCCAACAGATTTATCAACAAATTTTCCTAGTTTAAAGTGCCTGCATTTTTTTGTCACCCTGTTAATAATAAGTAAAAATTCTAAGATAGTCTTTTTGGGGGACTCATCTTATTTCAGTTTTTACGCATTTCCGACGTTTATGGTATTATAAATTGTGATTTCAAAATAATTCATTTAAAAATTGATTATCAGGCTGCCTCATATCCAAGATCGTCGGCAGAATGGTGGTTCGGATGCTCTAATTTCCGTGCAGATGGTCGGAAGATTCGTCATGTGAGGAAGCGGAAGGCGTACATTTACGTATAAAACAATTTAGACAATTATTTATTTATTCCATTTGTAATTACTATAATTACCACTAATATCAAACCCAAATACCGCAAGTACCTCAAGATCATCATCACCTTACAAAAATACTCTCCGCCGTCTCTTAAATATTGAATATTTAATCGATTACAAATGAGTTCGATTATTTTGACTGAAAGTATATTATGCTAATGAGCTTTTGTACATAATTTTGTAAAATAATCTGTAAATCTATAGTATGATCGTCCTGTTACACGTATTAAATAATAAAATAAGTAATGGATATTCCAGCATAATTAAGTTACATAAAATAAAAGCAGTCCAGTAATTAATTGAGTTATCATCTTCACTGTCTGCAATTTTTTGGCGCTTTTCCCCTTAATTAACCTTGTAACAGGTTTGACACTTCAATTTAGGAACTAAATTGATAACTGATATATATGCCAAACCGCTAATGGCCAATTAGAGATATGACTACTGGTCTTTAGTTCGAAAGGAAAGTGGACAGAAATGTGACAACCGCTTATTATGTTTTTGATGATTTAACCCGATCAGGCCCTATCTGACTATAATATGTTTTAATGGAGTAATTGGAGCCAGAAGTCTTGTCTGGATTAGAGAACTTGAGCTTGACTACCTTCACCTTGAATTAGTAAGATAATTGGAAGTTTTCATCTTCATAAATATCCCAACTTGACAGCTCCATCACAATGAAAAAAACAATGTATGGATGGATGCTTGGGGATCTGTTGCGATTCCAATTTCTAATCAAGCATCAATCTGCAAATCGATCTGATATTATTGAAGTTACTTTGTCCCATTTTTTTTTAATTTTCATGGCATATCTACCGTTTGTGTGCAAAAGATTGAAAGTACGCGTAATCGCAAAAACTAAGGATTGTAATTAACTGAGATTCAAGACAAGTATTTAAACAGAAAATACCGGATACACGTCAAAAAATATTTATCCAAATCTAATTAAACTAGTCACGTTCTGCAGATGCAACCAATATGAAAAAGGAGGCATAAGTTTTAGAAGGTATTTACGAAAGAACTTGGAATTTTTTAAAATAAGTGCAACCTTTAAAGCTTTATTATGTGTAGGATGCAATCGATGTTGGTTTTATATAAATACAATTAAGTTAGATAGCTGTTAATAAATGGATTTAATTTCAATGGATTACAGAGCGTTAAACCACAGGCTTCCGCTGCAATAGAACCAATCAATTTATTTAATTAGATAACCGCCTAATTAGTATATTGAATCATTTTAAGCCGACAATTTAACAATTTAATTTATAATATAGCAGTCTCTTGCCGTTCAAATCGCTAGTAAATCCTCAGCCATCGTAACAATCATTCATCAAATCTGCAAGTACTTTTAAAATGCAGAATGCAGTACAATTAGTAATCGTTGTTTCATCTCTCTTGCTGTCATTTAATACTACATACGCGATGGAAATAAAGACTTATCACGATGCAATGGTAACTACCCCCATATTCCTAACATTCTTTTTTGAGTAGAATTCAGTTGCAAGCTAATTAAAATACAATATATCACATTTTACACTTCAGATGTATCTCTATCAATATGGATACATGAAAAAGCCAGACGACTTCACAAGCCGGTCCGAACCCGACGAAAGAAATGGAATCATGATGTTCCAAAAATTTGCAGGTCTCAAAGAAACCAGTAAGTTTGACAAGGAAACGATGGAAAAGATGAACATGCCTCGATGTGGGAATAAGGAACGGATGGACATTCTACGAAATGAACAAATGACCCCGGATTCTAGAGGAAGCGGTTGGAAGTATTCCGATATTCACTACAGGATTATCAATTTCCCAAAATCTGGACTTAGCCCTCAAGTCGTTAGAAATACAATTAAAAAGGCTTTTGCGTTTTGGGAACGAGTTGCAGACATAAGTAGTGTTGAAGTTGGCCCTTCCGACGACATACATGTAAGAAATCTAAAATGACTATATAAGTCCCAAGCATGGGGAGTTATTTTGACGGGACATTTATTGTTAGTAGGGTTTAAGGGGAAATATGCAGTTGGAATGATCACAATTCATTTGCTTCACAGGAACAACTGACAATTTATTGATTTTTCATTTTACAAAGGAAATAACAGAAACTGTAATTCAGTGAAACTTTTTAATTTGACTATAAATTTAGTAGTACCTTTGAAGTTTTTTACGTTTCAAACGTGATTAATACAGGATTCAAATGTGGCATAACAATGTGATTTACACTATCTCTTGGTTTCTTATCATATTATTTCTGCTAATTTTTGGACAGGTTGAAGTTGAGATTTCCTTTGAGAAAAATGACCACGGGGATGGGTTCAGATTTGGGCAGCGTGCAATAGGAGAAGCCGTTGCTCACGCTTTCTTTCCGGAAGTTGATCCTGACCACGAGGTATATTGAGATTTGGTTAAAAATTCCTTCTAATTGTTGATACATTGCAAATTGAGCAACTATTCAGAGTTTTCAACTCGGTATTTTTTATGATTAAAAATCTTACAGGGCGATATACATTTCGACAATGATAGGGGCTGGACAGTGGACACGAAAGACGGAATCAACTTTCTTCAACTCTGTGTCCATGAAATAGGTAGTAATATTGTAATATTCTTATCCGTCAAAATCGGGTGCAAGTTTAATTGTATTCAAACTATTTTGTTTTGACAGGGCATGCACTTGGTCTTAAGCATTCCATGGTTCCGAGTGCCGTAATGCATATGCTGGTAAAGAGTAACTACGATCCCAATTTCGAACTCCATTCTGACGATATCCGGGGAATTCGTAACTTGTACGGTCGAAAAATACACGTAAAACCGGCTGCTAAGCTTGAGAAAATTAAAATGTCAGAACTAGCTCAAAAGTATCATGTAAATTATAAATTTCTCATGGGTTACCCAATCCCGTATTTCCGATCCAAATAAGTACACTTCATTATTAAGTGTTGAAAACACTTTATGCGAACGACAAGTCCGTCTGTCCGTCCGTCTGTCCGTCCGTCTGTCCGTCCGTCTGTCCGTCTGTCCGTCCGTCTGTCCGAGCGATAACTGGAGAACGGCTTGACCTACGGTCACCAAATTTTGTACACTTATTCCTTGGGTCCTAACACAGGCTAAGTTCGAACTTGGGTCAAATCGGTCGCACCCCCTGACCCCCATCAATTAAACCCCAAAACAAACCATTAAATCAAACAGAATAGTGATATGTAGGAGTCCAACGCCAGGATAGAGCTCTTACTCATTTATTTTAAAACTGACGCTTAGGTAGTTTACATTACACTCTATGTCTATCATCTATACATGATAATACCCTGAACCTATATTTCAGAGTGCGAAACCTGGGATTTTTGGGGAAATTGAGATATGGGGTTTAAACGATTCCCATGAGTAATAGAACATCTTTGACGGATACGGGACCACTCCTACTGACACCAGGGTGCAAAACCCGGGCTTTTTGGGGAAATTGAGATTTAGTTTGTTTATCGTTATATTTTCAACACTTGGTTACACCCGTTACATCGGTTTATTGTAAAAAGAGACTTAAACTTTTTATTAGGTCCACGAATTTTATATTAAAAATCTCTTGAAGTAAAGTATAGTTATAAAATCCTTAAAAATATGTTTTTAGTACAATTAAAATGTATCACTCAGCCTTTGACTTTGGGAAATTTCTCTCCATGAGTCGCTCATATTTGCGCTTGTATTTTTCATTGATATTGGTCAGGATGTCAAATTGTTTTAGGAGGACTTTAGAGTAATGTTCGTCCTTGGAAATGAGTTTCTCCATCTCAGCCGCTCGGTTGATGAGGATGGAACCTTCTCTGTATGACTTTTCCGTGTCATGTTGAACTTTCTTTTTAGCATGTCGTTCCCTGGACTCCTTGATCTTCTGGATTGTCTTTTCGGGGAGGACATCTGCCAAATTTGTCACAGTTGATGCATTTTGAGCGTCTTTTTCCTGGTTCAGTTCCGTCTGTTCTTGAGACCTCTTATCCGCAACTTTGGAGACGAGTTCCTCGATCTTTTTCTGCTCTTTGTGTCCCAGCTGCCGCAGGGTCTTGGTCCACTCTGAGTCGGTGGTTTCAAAGAGGTATTCCAAAGCTTGCCGGATTTCGGCAGTCTGTTCTAAACGGATGTGGCTACGAAGTTGTTCTGGGGAGTTAAAGTGGGACGGTCCTGAGTCGTTTGCACCGCAATACGGGTAACAGAAGCAGAGGAGGCAAGAGAGGAACCCTACTTCCGGGTCTTCTTGTAAACGACTTGAAACTAGAAGGGGCTGTTGCTCCGATCGTGCTGATTGGGGTGAGGTTGAGAGGTTTGTGAATTTTGAACCGACTTGGAATTTTATCGGAGATCTTGGAGGACCGTATGGTGGATCCTTGTCCTTACTCCCTGAGAAACAGTTTCCAGATCCTGTGCTGGACTGTTAAATTGGGGTTTTATTACTCTAAATTTGTACAGATAATTAATTTAAGTCACTCTGATATACTGACAATGGAACTTTTTTTCATGTTTAACTCTGACCCAATTGTGACTGGGGTCAAAAAATCAGAAAAAATTAGATTTTCAAAACTAAAAATGCTGCCTAACGGTGGAGAAAACGAGGTGGGAACTTGGAGTAAATTTTGACACTAGTCAAGATTGGATCGGAGTTAAATGTTAAACATGAAAAAAGTTCTATTGTGAGTGCAATAAGAGAATTTAGACTTAAAAAAAGAGGAATTACCTCTTCCGTAATGTTGAGAAGTACAGCTCCATTGCCTTCGCTTTTCCGTAATTCTTCAGCAATTACTTCCAGAGATAAAGAGCTGCTTTCAATTTCAGAGTCTCTAAAAACATAAGACAAAGTCTAATTAAAAGCTTATTTCTGCATGGAAAATCTCTTAGAACATTCTCAGTTTTGTTAAGACATAACTCACCGAGAAATTATCACAATGTTCCTTTCCTTAAGAATCGTGGCAAATGAGCTTCCTGAAAAATTAAGGATGCAGTCCATCCCAGGAAGGAGACGAAAGCAGCCCTTGTTAACGTCTACATTTTTGTTGAGGTCAAGTAAAATAAAAATTGCGCTAGGGAACTCCGCTCTCAAAGGATTCAGGCGTTCGAAATCTTTGATGAATACGAACACTTCGGAATTGACTTGATTGCATGTAAGATTGTGCAGAATTTGATGGGCACCGTCTTAAAAATTTAAAAAAAAATCGTTTTATAGATTGGATCACTTGATGGAAGCAATATAAATGAATTCATGGATCGTTGCAGATGTAAAAAATATACACGGCCGAATTACAAACGCTTTTATGAAACTTACTTTCCGATTGGATATCGGTGATGAGGAAATAAGCGTTGTCCATTGTATTAAAACTTTAAAGTAGTGTCTAAAAGAATCCTATGATCAAGTAATAAAAACGGTTGCACAAGAATATTCTTTTTAGAGTTTCAAAAAAATATGGCAAAAATAAAAAGCTGTCTAAGTTCCTTTAATTCCTATTATAATGAGCCGAAGTTAAAGAACGGACAAGTAACTACTGTCCTGCATTAACTAAATTTTAAATAAAATAACATCATGCAGGAAATCATGTGAGAGGCTGATAATGGTAAACAGACTGAAATGATGGAACCCAGTTAGGTAAGTCCCTCTAATCTAACTAAATGTCAAATGACTGTATTAATTTTCATTATACCTGTTTGACCAGCTTCGTCTATACACTGGATTAACTATAAACTATAAGAACCTAACTAAAATGGAGATATCTAAATTTGTTTTCCCTTCCTATACTAAACTAACTATCATCAACAACATTAGAATAATAACATTTTTTTGTCCACGAAGTCAAGTTTATTAAGTTGTAAGTACAGTCGTGTACACGCACTAGCTGAATAGGTATTCGCAATGTTAAAGTTATATGGTTCATTTCATTCCTCACTCAATATTGCAAATTAGTATGGAAAGGATCGTAATTTCAGTGCTTGATAAGCTGTTCAAACACAGGTTCGAGTCGACTGCAAAATGGGATTATTAGCAAGATGAGTCATTATTTTTGGAGTTGGGTTTAACATTGAAAATTGAGATGATCGACACCATAGGGGATCTACACTAACTCCCGTCCTGTCCTCCTGTCATAACGCATTTGTCAAAACTTGTCAAGACACAACTCATCAACATCACCACAAAACCCCACATACATGTCAAGTGAATGCCCTGAATTCATTAGCTTTTAAAGTTAAATACATTGAACGGGTATACTTTACTAAATCTCACTAACTTCTTACTCTGTATATACATTAATTTACTTATCTTTAGCACGGGATAAGGAACCAGAGCTTGTCTAGAGATTTAATGAACCGTCTTGATTTCACGCATCGTGTCGAGATGTCAACTAAATCAGTTTGAAGAATGTGTGTCTGATGAATTCGTAGAGCTATTGAGTATAAACTAACGCAGTTATTGAAATAGATGCCCCTGGGGAGTTATTTCGGGGAGGGCAGTCATGTATTTGGGGGGTTGTTATTTCGGAAAGGGAGAAGCCAATTCCATTGTTGTATCTTACCCATGTCGAACACAAAATTTAAAACTTAATGAAACCTTTGGGCACACAAAGATCATTGTTCAAAATCGTTAGTTAGTCACATACAGCCTTCAATGTGTAGTTGACAAAGTTGCGTTGTGTGTAATCACGACATATTTCATGCTGATGACCGCTTCGATGACGACATGCATGGCCATATCCATCGTAATTCAGATCTCCAAAGTATAATTGCAAACTTACAATTATACATAACATCAATATGTTCATAGTTTCCAATATCCACCAATAAAAGTTGTGAATTTGCGCAGTTTTTCTGGAATTATTAGGGACACAACTATTGATCAGTATTTTTAAAGACTGATGTAACTGAACTTTCCATGACTTTTGAACTCGATCAACAAATCAATGATTTATAAATAGAATTTTGATCCAAAAATAATTTGCTGTTTGCAAAATTAAGAAACAGAAATTATCCAATAACAGTGAGGCAAATAGGAACTCCTTAATATGACCTGTGTAATATTTTTACCAGCAACTGTTCCTAAAATTCCGGATCATAAATTATTATGGAACAACATATTTACGTTTAATTGCAATTCACAAAATGCTCTCATTCCGTCATATCTAAAGTCTCGGGTGTCAAGAATCTGATTTCTTGAAACATTGAGATGTCAGTCTAGCAGTAATTGATATCATTTTTCATATCATGTGTAAAACATAAAAGTAAACCAACAATAAAGACTGAAATCAATTCAGGTGAAATGAAAGGATTGCTTTTATTTGTCCGATAGTGCACTAACCCATTTTTGGAACTCTAATTTCTTTGTAAACACTTCTTTATGCAATTAATTTGGACTCCAACATAGTTTCCGTGGATGAACTTCACAAATCTTATTTATAGGTAGGTGTCATTTTCTGCGCATAATTAATTAGTGGAAATTTCTTGTTGATTTTTCATCCTTTACCCCATATAAATCAAACGTGTCTTGAATCTCACACAGATTGAGACGCATTTATTTACAGATTTTAAATGTGTAGATTTACTAAAAATTCCAATGTTAATTAAATCTACAATACAGAATACAGTATATATGATATGGATTAAACATCTAAGGATGGAAAATGGCATATACACAATCCTTACCTCAACTCACATCATTCGTATTTATCAATTAAGACTGTATATATATGTATATCTTTACAAGTTTATCAATGTCCATCTTCTCCTCGTCAATATTTGATCTGAATATCTTTAAAATTCAAACCCAAATCAGAGGTGACCATGAGAAGTCGGTTTTACTCAAGCGGACACGGATTTCAGAACTTTGACAAAACCTCTAATCTTCATCGCATATTATTATCTCCCTGATAATCTTTCACCTCATTCATGAAATAAAAATGAAATCCCCAGATTTAGTTAGTCCGACCCTCCTCCGGGTCAACTCTACACGTCATCCCAACTCCTCTCTTCTCCGGACTTTAAATGCCAATTCTGGAGCATATTTCTATCTTACAATACAATTCTTTGAAGGATAAATAAGCCCCTTTGTTGGAAATAAAAAACATCCAATCTCAAAATAAAATCCGAGTCTATTTTTAGCCCTAAAAAAGTACCAAAGCCGTATCATTCCGTCTTAAAAACAGTTTAATTACTCACACTCTCCAAACTGCTGAATCACACAAGGTCAATAAACATACCGACCCAGACCAGTTAGGTGGAGATTGGAGAGTAAATAGGTCATTCTCCGCACTTTCTGGCCTTTTGACCCTTCAGGGTTATTTCTGAGAAGGAACTGGATTTATTTATCCTATATCCTTCAGATAAGGAAACATTCCTTATAAAATATACGGCCAAGTATTAATAGGTAAGGATAAGGAACCCTTTTTTAATTTACTTGATGACTGTTCCTCTCCGTTACTCTGATATAATAATATTGAATATGAACTAATCCGCTTATAAATTATAATTAAACTCTTTTACACCCAGATTCAAGCAGAACTAATTCAAAGGTCAATAAGATGTCGGGGAGACATCCCACTAGGAAGCTGTCCAAAAGGGACTCCTACATTTTTGAGAATGGACAAGTCCAAGCCATCGTCCAGCTTATGCGACATAGTAGTGTGCCTGTAAGCTAATCTGATATTAATTTTTAGGTAGCATCCTATTGAATAATCATGAATGACGATGACACTTCTTTAGGCATTATGAATAGCTTAAATTGGTTAATGAAATGATTGGAGGGCTGCATGGAGCTATATAAGCTCAGGACGTTTCTTGGAATCTCTTCTTTTTCTAATTTCGATTTACTAATCGAGGTTCCGTGGTTTTACTCCATACTCCGAAATTTTTAATTGAATTTTAATTTTGATTTCCAATTTTTTAACGGGATTTTAGTCGGGTATGGTAGCGAGTAGTCCGAGTCATAATAAAAGCTATGGAAGCACAAACATAAGATCTCCGCAAGGATTGTGGTCCCTTGAGGGAAGCTACTCTGGGAAACTCTCTAGGTCTGCACGTGGTCTTCAAGATGACCCTTCGTCACCGGTAAGCCTTGTACATGGAGTTGTTGTTGATACAAAATTAATTTGTTCCTAATTTTGTTTTTGTTTCAATTTAAAGAATGTGGGAGAGAAGGAGCCACTTCTGCCCCCGAAGGTCAAGGGTGAAGACGAAGGTGCAACGTCTGGGGAACTGTTGTCGGATTTGAAGAAGGAGTTGGAAACGGACACTCATCGGATCCCCTTGGATGAATTGTATCACAGGCTGCAGACAAATCCAGAAACAGTGAGTTCCAATTGATCTTGGTTTTATCATGGAATCGACGAGATTTTGCATGCAAATTACTGTCAGACTGATTCATTTACTTATCGGCATGCTGGGAGCTCGTGCCTGTTTCTATGAAATTGGTTTTATGAGTTGCAGAGCTGTATTTATATTGGGCTCTTAAATTGTTGGTCTTTGACGTTTGGACCTTTTCACTGTTGAATGTTTTTCTAAGTCCTAAAGACAGTATTTATTCAATCATTTTCGAGATAATTAGGTTTGCATGAAATTTAACGATTTGTTTAACTACTAGTTGGAAACATGAAATTCCGAGATGTTGATCGAATGATCCTTTAGTATTTTAAATCAGGCAATGTTTTCTTGGGGTTTGTGGTAATAATATCATCAGCCAATTTAAACAGATAATCTTGTTTTTAATATTTACTGATAAATCCGTTTCAAAAAGATTTTAAAAAGATTTTGTATAGGTTTTATCTGTAGTGGTCGAACATGTAATTAGATTTCAAAATCTTCAACATAACGTGTTAAATTGTATAGCGGTTTTAAAGAATAGATTTTCATAAAAGTCTTTTTTCTTCAATTGCTCGAGAAATAAAATTTGTTGATGAGTCAACTTAATGCGGATTTATAAATAAATCTATCGCGATGCAGTCCAAATCAAGGACATGTCCATGATTTTATGTACGTGGGTAGCATGAAGGATTTTCTTATCCACGGTTATGGCCCTGCTTTAGAAATTTAGTCATTGAACTTCCCATACGATGAAGATAGAGATCGAGTAGAAACCGGAAATCTATATTGCATATTGCATTGCATGTTCATTTATTTTTAGCAAACCATGGACAAAAAAAATTAGTTACAATTGCCCAGCTCGAACTTTAAGCTACCAGATGACAGTTGTCGAAAAAATCTGAATCTTTTAGTTTAAAATAAATCACTGCTGGAAATTTTTCAGGGCCTTACTGATGACCAAGTGGACTCCCATATAGCAAAACATGGACCGAATGTCCTGACGCCCCCAGAAGAGACTCCAGAATGGGTAAAATTCGCAAAACACCTACTCGGAGGATTTTCGTTACTCATGTGGATGGGAGCAGCGTTATGTTTTTCAGCGTTTGGTGTTCAGCACGCTTACATGTCCGATGCCCCTTACGATTATGTAAGACGAAAATTACTATCAGAGATCTGTCTTTTATTTCTACCAACGGTCCTACAAATCATATTTATTCGTGTGATTTTATTTCTAGTGTTACTTGGGAATAGTCCTAGCAAGTGTAGTATTAATTTCCGGCCTATTTGCCTACTACCAAGAAGCAAAATCCAGCAGGATAATGGATTCCTTCAAGAAACTCGTGCCTCAAACGGCTAACGTGGTTCGAAATGGATCTCAGATCCAAGTTGATGTGACGGACCTTACTCTTGGGGACATTGTGGAGGTAAAATATGGGGACAGGATTCCTGCCGATCTTCGAATTATTCAATCTTCCGGTCTCAAGGTGAGTTCACATTATAAATAAGACTCTAAATCATAAATCCAGGGTGTGGTTAATTATCAAGTATTTCCGAGAGGGGATCTACTTCAGGATGTTAGGTGTTATCTAGGCTGGGGATTTATTTCGGGGAGTTTGCATCTAAGAATTGTAAAAGTTTCAAATCGGAATTTTTATTGGACAGGTGGACAATTCATCTCTGACCGGTGAATCGGAGCCTCAAACCCGATCGGTGGACTGCACCCACGACAACCCGATGGAAACCAAGAACATGGCCTTCTTTTCGACGAGTGCAATCGAAGGGACGGGCAAGGGAATTGTGGTAAATGTCGGAGATCGAACCCTAATGGGTCGAATTGCCGGCCTCGCCTCCCGTCTCGAAACCACCGATACTCCCATCGCTCAGGAAATGGACTACTTCGTCAAGGTCATTTCCACCGTCGCCATATTCTTTGGCCTCCTCTTTTTCGTCATTTCCGTTGCAATGGGCTATTCCTGGCTCGACTCTGCCGTATTTCTCATCGGAATCATCGTCGCAAATGTCCCAGAAGGATTACTGGCAACTGTGACCGTTTGTCTTGCCCTCACTGCCAAGAGGATGGCCTCCAAGAACTGCCTCGTCAAGCATCTGGAAGCGGTGGAGACGTTGGGCTCGACAACCGTTATTTGCTCAGATAAGACAGGGACGCTGACTCAGAATCGAATGTCCTGTGCTCATATGTGGTTCAATGGAGAGATCCAATCGGTTAATTTGCGAGAGGATGGGAAACGTACCTTGAATTTAGACGACACTAACTTCCTGGCTTTGGCTACCGTCGCACGGCTTTGTGGGAGGGCGTATTTCAAACCCGGACAGCTTGGAGTTGCCAATGCTCTCAAGTAGGTTTTTCAAATATTTTAAATTTTTAAAAATTGTTAATAATTTACATGCTTTTATTTTCTATCAATTAGGGAAGTCGTTGGAGATGCTTCCGAAACAGCTATTCTGAAATGCATGGAATCTCAAATAGGAAACGTAGAATTGTTCAGGTCTCGTCACAAGAAGATTTTCGAAATCCCATTCAACTCCACAAATAAATTTCAAGTCTCTATCCATAAGTATGATGAGAAACACGACGCACGGCTTCTCCTTGTCATGAAGGTAAAAACACCATACAAAATTTACAATTCTATTGTTTTGGAAATCAAAACATTAATTTCCTTTAATTAACGTTTTTAGGGAGCTCCAGAACAGATCCTAGCCCAGTGTTCAACGATCCTTGTGAACGGAGAGGAAAAGGATTTAGATGACCAATGGAGAGAGGAATTCGACAAGGCTTACAAAGCACTAGGAAATATGGGGGAACGGGTTCTCGGGTTTTGTGATTTCCGACTTCCTGCGGACAAGTATCCATCAAATTACAAATTTGACCCCGAAGAACCAGAGTTCCTACAAAATGGATTCCGTTTTGTTGGCCTAATTTCTCTAATTGATCCACCCCGTGAGAATGTTCCCGATGCAGTCAAGAACTGCAGATCCGCTGGAATCAAAGTCGTAATGGTTACAGGAGATCATCCCCTTACGGCTAAGGCAATTGCTCGACAAGTTGGAATCATTAGCGAGGGTTTGTGAATACAATTTAGAATTATTTTAGCAATTAGCACAAATGTTAATCTACTTTTTTCGCCCACAATGTAGGAAATATGACGGTGGACGAAATAGCGGAACAACAAGGTATCCCAGCGAGTGAAGTCAATCCATCTGCAGCTAAAGCGGCTGTGATTCACGGGGACGAGCTAAAAGATATCGATGACGAAGCCTTGGATGAATTAATTAGGTGATTGTTGTAAAACTGTGTTTACAAATTAAATTATGGAGCTAATTATCACGGATCAAATTGATCCATTTCTCGACCCATTTGTGTGCATGTACTTAATCCAATTGCCTTTCATTGTGGTCGTATAGGAATTATCAAGAGATCGTATTTGCCCGAACATCGCCTCAACAGAAATTGACCATTGTCGAAGGGTTTCAGAGGCAAGGTGCCTGTGTTGCGGTCACAGGGGACGGTAAGAATTATTTTAAACTGCAACACACCGTTTTGAATATGCGATAATATGCGATGATAACAATGTGAAACGCTAAAAAAAGAAAAAGCATCTATTAATCAAATTTACTAATTTTTCCATCCTTTTTATCTTAAAGGTGTCAACGACAGTCCAGCCCTAAAGAAAGCTGACATCGGAATTGCAATGGGGATCGCTGGATCGGACGTATCGAAAGAAGCCGCAGACATGATCCTGCTGGATGACAACTTTGCTTCGATTGTGACAGGAGTAGAGGAAGGAAGATTGATTTTCGACAACTTGAAGAAATGCGTCTACTACACTCTGACTGACAACATTGCCGAACTCATACCTTTCCTTCTGTTCATCTTATTAAAAATCCCACTCCCCCTGGGGACAATCAGTATCCTCTGCATTGACTTGGGAACTGATGTGGTATGTACACTTTTTAAAACTAAAAATTCAGAAATGCATTGCAACTATTGAGTTATCAATCTCCGAATTATTTCATTAATTTTAATTCTTTGATTCTCAGGTTCCAGCAATTTCACTAGCTTACGAAAAGGGAGAAGCAGACATTATGAAAAGGATGCCTCGGAATCCCAAGAAAGATAATCTCGTGACAAAACAGTAAGTCATTCATTTATGGTGTTTCAATTCCGTTTACAACAGGCAAAAGTTAATATGAAAAACCTTCTAAAACAGGCTGATTTCCTACGCTTATGGTCAGATAGGGATGATAGAATCATTTGGAGGGATGTTTACTTACTTCGTAATCATGGCACAAAATGGGTTCCTTCCGCAACGGCTTCTTGGCCTGAGGTCCGAATGGGACAATTTAGTTCTTAATGACGTGGAGGACTCGTATGGGCAAGAATGGGTGCGTACCGTTTAAATACTTGATTACTTGATGTTTTAACTTGTAATGTGCTTAATATTTATTTTAGCTTTGTGTGCAACGTATAATATTATCGTATTAAATCCACACCAAAGCTCATGTTTTATATATCCTTAGACATTTGACCAAAGGAAACGACTTGAGAATACCTGTTCCACTGCCTACTTTGTATCCATCGTGGTTTGTCAATGGGCTAACCTCATCATTTCCAAGACACGCCGAGTATCAATCTTCAAAAAGGGGATGAAGTAAGTTAATTTTCAGAGCATTCTTGTGAAAAACTTGTACAGAATTTGTGATTCTACACATTTTTATACTTCCTGTCTGATCATGACAATTATACACAAGTTAAGTAGCATTTGACTGTTTTAATTAGTAATTGGGTGCTCCACTTTGCATTGGTATTTGAAACTGCCCTTGCCTGCCTGTTACTCTACACCCCTGGGATGGACGTTGCCCTTAAGCTCATGCCCCTTAAGTAAGCGTTTTAAAGGCCCTAAATAACCCTAACGAAATAGTACAAACTAATCTCAAACTGCTTGTTTCTAGGTTTTACTGGTGGTTACCTGCATTGCCATTTTCCTTGATAATATTCATTTATGATGAGATACGACGACTTATAATTCGTCAATGTCCTGGTAGTTGGTTTGAAGAAGAATTTTACTACTAGTGTAGTAACACTAACCGATTTAATTATGACCTATTTCTTAAGCAAATGCTGGTGACTTCGCGTCCAGATTTATAACGAATTTATCATTTAAATGCGTCGATCTCATGTGATTGCCGACCACATTATTGCCTCATTCCATTGTTATTTCTAGTCTTCTAATTACAATTTTTCGTACTTCATGTGTGTTTAAAGTTTGAAATGGTTCGTGTTATCAGTGTTATTTTCATAGTGTTATAGTTGTTAAATTTTCTAATTGAAATAAATTAGCACTGAATAAAATAGACATTTCTACATTAAATTCCAAGTAAATTGCAAATATTTAGCTGGGGTTGGGGATACTAAATGACTTATGGGTATGCCTTTCCTTGACACTTTCGTTTCGATGCTTGGATGGATTTTGAAATACTTAAAATCAAACTCGGTCATCAATACAGAATGTTAAGTCATTTTAAAATGTATTCAACAATTAGAAATTCCATCATCATACCGTAATAGATACAAAAAATATAATTAATAACATGTTATTTATAATATAAAATAAGATGAAAGATGTATCAACGAACCCATATCATGAATATTAGAGAAACTAACATGATCCAAGCCTTAACTAATTGAGAAGTGTGACACCACGAGGAAATTCTAAAGTAGACCTTGCGCCGTATTTCTCTATATCTCTGCTGCCAAATTTAGCTTTTCTTTAATTTTTATCAATCAAAATGAGGTAGATCAAACTGGCCACGGCCGGCGAAAATTTCCTACATCCTAATAATCCTAAACACGGTTGGTGATGGTTTGTTGTTTGAAGAGTCCGTTCATAAACGCGTGAATATTTGGGTGTCTTGAAGACAGAAAACTGGAGAACCCAGGCAGACCCAGAGTGGTAAGTGGTATTAAAAAGAAAAAGAACCTTCACACAATAATTGTTGGTCTTCGGTGCATCGTTGAGATCAGGTCAGTTTGGTCCCTTGATGTCGAAGACTGTATGACTATGGTCCAATTCATGTGTCAGCGAAATTACACCGTCGAGCATATGTAATTGAATAATTGCCCCCAGCATATGTCATTTTCATTTTAATAGGGGTATACGAATATCAAATTAGAATTAGTTTGGTAGTTCACAAAATCCATTAGATTTAATTATAAGACGATAGACAAGATTTATTAAAAGTTCGATTGAGCATGATCTGCATACCTTATTATAGAATCGGCTCGGTCTCCGTATTGCGTAACACAATAGTAATACATTTCGCTATAGATTGGTAAATATTGTTATACAGATTAAAGATTACAGTTATTTGGAAGTATCCTGATTGGACCTCTCGGAAGTTGGAATGGCACAATTTACAATAGTATTACTGGCTATGAGAATTCTTGTTTAAAATACTGGGAAGTACCTTAACCTAAATTAAATACTTATTCCTAATTTTATAGAATTCAGCCATTTGCTTCGCTACCGTTTTATGATAGAGTTTTTCCGTCGACGCTTCGATCCGTGCCTGCTTCTCCTCAGCAATCCGCTGAGTTTCTTGGTCTCGTTTCTTATCGGCTTTCTTATCCACCTCCTTATCCACCTTGGCCTCTCGGGAAGCCAGGATTTTGCTCGTTGTTTCGGCAGAGAGGACACCGGATCTGGAGAGAGTATTCGCATTCGCTTCAGCATTCTGATTCATCAAGGAAGTCTTCTCTCGTTTCTTCAATAGGTTAACCTCCTTGTCGAGCTTTTTCAATTGGCTCAACTGCTCCTTTTCCGTCTTTTTGATAAGTTTTCTCCATTTCTTCTGAGCCTTAGTATTGACTTTTAAAACGGCTTGGCGAATTTTGTCATTCTTCTCGGAAGCGGTCTGGACTCTTGGACTGTCCCCACCGGTGTTTCGAAGCTTTAGGGAAAGAGAGAGCGATCGCTTCGGAGTTCTGGGATTATCAGCCTCTGGAGGCTGACCGTCTGAAGAAGAAACTTGGGGTTTCTGTGCTCCGGTGGTGGATTGTGACAAGGAAGTAGCTGCCGATGCAAAATCCATAGCGTTGATATTGCTTTGTTCGATTGTTTGAGATAGATTTGATACGGCTGGAGTTGGAGGTGTCTTTTGAGCTGGTTCCGATGAGTTTGAGAAGAACCTTTTGAATGACTTCCGAACGCTTGTTGAAACTTGGGCTGTTGCTGAGTCCGTGTATCTTGGGTTGAGATTTGCTTTTAATTTGCTCATCAGGTTTTGATTCTAGAGGCAAAGAAAATAAGAGAATTTAGTTTTTATTATCCTTTTTCATTTCTGGAGTCTCCTGGGAAAGGGGGTTTATTTTTCAAATATTCTTGGGGGTTATCTAAATCAATTAAGTATAAAAAAGTTCCGTTTCATACCCCAGCGGAAGAGTGGAAAATTAGTCCACGGCCTCCAGAATCCTTCATCTTCGTAATTAAAGGTTTTGCTTTATTTTCGCCAAAGTCTTGTATCCTTAATTAGTTAAAATTTAAATTTAAAACATCTAAATCGATAATTAAATTCTCAGCCAATAAATCTCAGTATCAGGCTTACTTCCATTGTCCATAAGCCTTAGAAATAACATCCAGTGCAACATCCCCCGACAAATTTACAATGTGGTCCAAGGAAGGGAAACTCATAAGTAATTTGTAAGCCTCATCCCCATCCTTTCCATTTATGTCCAGCAAGACGGGAACAACTTCCGGGTAATTTTTGATGACCTGTTGAATCTGAGCACATTCCTTCACTAAAGTGAAGACCATGGACCCCTCTCCCTTTAACGATGTGAAGAGGTCCTTTCCAAAATCTTGGTTTTAAAGCACACAATTTTTTAGTATTTTTTATAAAATTGATTAGTATTTTCCGATTGCATATTAAATGATCCAATAAAATTACCATTTTCAATATCAGTAATTAAGATCCGTTTCTGTTGTAAGGATCTTGCTGTATTATTTGCAGTACTCGTCATTTTTATCTGAATTTTGAATGGGAAAAAAAAGAAAAATAGCAATAAATTTTCATACGATGTTATGTATTTGCCCGTAGAAACTCTTTTAAACTGAAGTTTACTATGGTAAATTATATTTTTTTAAAGGTTATTTTAGTCAATCTCCAACTACTAAGCCTGCTTGTACACACGAGGTATGGAAAAGCAGGTAATGAGTCAATTTTCCAGAAATCTCCAATAAAATGAACTCTGAATCAACCTTGATAATTAGTTATCAGGTTGTAAATGACAAACGACCAAGATAGTACAGTCATACTATCCGTAATGACTAATGACTCCTCGTTTACCTTATAATTTAAGTCACATATGTGTCAACAATGTGACTGTTTTTCACGATTTATATGCTAATTTATGACTGACTCTTAATTTACTATATTAAGTAAAGCTCCCTTAGCCTGAATAGACACAGAAAATAACATTTTCAATCACCAAGACCAACAGTTGTTGAGAGATTGGGAGCTAAACAATTATACTGGGTTGTAGGTGGATTTATTTTTACACATGCAAATGAACATATTTCCATATCACATATCACGTAAAAAAAGAGTAAAAACACGCAGTTTAACCATTAAAATCTTACCATCTATATTCAACAAATACAGCTACACCCGGTAATAAACTATACAAACTTCACAACCAGACTACCAAATCACAAACTGATCATTTAACGAAACCTAAAACGAAACTAAAAAGCTACAGTACATCCTTGATATGCCCTCCCGATAAGAGCTACAAAATATTATGATCACGAACCTATAAAAAAGCTAAAACTATTTAAAATATTAAAATAAGTTAAACATTAACTTAAACTCTTCGCTAGTGACTAGCACGGAATGAACCTATTAGCACATGTGGTGTCATCCTTATTTACAGCAGAAGCATTGAAGATGATATGCCTAAAAAACATTACAAATTACAACTATTTCTCCCCTCTGTAAAAAACCTTCAGCATTGAGAAATGTGAAGGCAGCTATATTAGGGTTGGGGATTTAGGGATGGTTCATTCGTTAATAGCTTTTCTGTCTTCCTTTTTACTATATTGTAAATTCAGACATGGATATGAAGAATATTATTATTCTGATTTTATTTAAGAGTCTATAGACTTCAGTCAAAATTAACAGAACAATTCGCAATAAAAATATCATTGGCTATCTTTGTATGTTTAGTTTAAAAATATGGGTTTTAACAGGTCGAGAATAATACGTACACAAATGAGTAAGCTGTTCGTTTTTTCATGAACAGACAACAAATGCTTAGCTAGCTACTCATGGTCTTTGTCTGCCCTTCGTTTGTGTGAAAAAATAAATTCTTCATTAAAATTTAGGAATGATTCTTCGTCTTTGCAGTCTGAAGATGGATTTTAATTGCTTTCAGTCATTTATATACAGCTAAATAAAACAATGATACTTATAAAAAGTTAAACTGATACTATTAATTAGAGAGTCGAGCTCTCGAGATGACAAGAATCCACGATCGTTTCTTATTAATTATGTTCTGCACCCAAATAATGACGTGGATATTAATTTGGGATAAGGTGGGTCGGACAGAAAAACCTGTGGAATTAAACAAGAGAATTAAATATTATTATTGTTGTATTAACTTTAAAAAAAATTGTTTTACTAATTAATAGAAAATCTTACAGAAAAACTCTGGTCATTAAATCTCCAGAACCTATCCTCTTTAAAGAAGTAGGTGAACTCGTTCCCGTAAATATCCGTTAACCTCGCGGCTGCATCTAAATTATTCGGGATCCCTCTCCAATCCGTGATGAATTTTGGATATTCTGGCGTCCTAACTGGTGGGGTCTGGGTGTGGTCGAATTTCCAGTACTCTTTCCCCTTGAAGAAGTAAATGTTCAAGTCCTTGGAAAATACTAACGCTGCATCCACTGGGGTTGGGATTCCTGGGAAGGATTCGGAAATCTTTTTCGGAAATCCAGTGTCCACTGATGTATTTGACAGTCTCCAAAATTCATCACCCTAAATTTTAGATTGGAACATATGTTATGTCGTATTAAAGCTAATGAATCAGAGGAAAAGGTCAAGGGTCAAAAGCAAACCTTAAATACATAAGTGACTCCATTGGATCTCGTAATCGCTGCATCCACATTCCCTGGAAGGTTTTCAAATTCAATTGAAATGGCCTTGGGATACCCATCGTCAACTTGGCCCTCCTTCGTTAGTCGGTAGACATTTGTACCTGTCAATTCGACACCATATTGTATTTATGAATTTTGGAAAAAAAAATTAATGTCATATCTAGTTGGGTTAGGTTGGTTAGGTTGAATACAAAATGCATTCATACCACTAAAGAGGTATGTAAATCCATCCAACATTGTCGTAGCCGCATCGATTCTTGGGACATCGCATATAGTTAAAACTTTCTTGCCGTACAATGCCTAAGAAATTATAGTCAGAAATTAATCAATTAAGCTCTAGGATTTTAGAAACTTTATTGGTAACTGAAGAGTTTGAGAAAGATTAGTGACTTGAATGGCTTCTGCATCATCGGCGTGTATTTTGAAGTCGTGTCGATATGTTCGGTAAAAGGGTGCCATAACGGACTCTTGAACGTTTGAGTGTTCCAACCCCAAAGCGTGACCTTATTTTTAAAAAATCCATTAAATTATCAGCAAAAATGTGACAGGATTTTTTTTTAAATCGGGCTTATCCATACCTATTTCATGAGTAGCGACTTGGAATAAGTTAACACCCCAGTCAGCTTTAGTTGTCCACTTCTCATCGTCGTCGAAATGTATATCCCCTCCGTAAACAGGGAAATAAGCGTGTGCGGTTGTGCCACCAGGACCATCGAATGGCTAAATTTAAAAATAACAAATGAGTACGGCATCATTGTTAAATTGGCTTGAAAATCTAGAGCTTACATCATCATCTCCATGATTCCTAACTTCGAAACGGATGTCGATATGAACTTTTCCATGCGTTACCCGAGTGAAGGTGAGATTCGCGACATGTTCCCATTGTTTGAATGCGGAATCTATTATGACATCCACGTCATAGTTGGATAACCCCTCGGCTTGGGAGTATTTTGAAATATTGTAGGTCAACTGACGAGGTTTCCATCGTGTTCCTACATTCATGACATTCGAAAATATGTATTTCGAAATATTTTTCAATACACAACGGATCAAAATTTTTAATTAAAGTCCAATTATTACCCTGCAAAGCATATCGTTTCGATCTTCTGAGACCAGAAACCGAATTATTCAGAATTTCAATCCCGATTTCCTCCTTATCCGTCTCACCACACCTTGGCAGCCCCATGACACTGATGGTCTCATTGTCTAAAATGCCAGTTTCTTCTAATCCCGCAAATTGTTGAAAATCTTTGATTGCTTCAGTAATTTTAGGTCCCTTAAGCTCCCAGTCTAGTGACTTATCCAACCATCCAAAGTCTCTCAAATATTTCTAAAAATTCAAGGAAAAAAATCAGACACAAATCGATTAGTATTTTTGTCCAAACCTTAAAATGTCACTTACCACTGGGTCAACTTCCACGGGATTGATTGACGATCTTATAACTGGCCGACTGGACACGTGGATAAATAGAAATATAACGGAAATCACAACTGTGGTAAAGGCCATTATTCTGTCTTAAAAGAATTAATTCGACACGAGTACGGTTTCAGTTGAGAAACGGAGACGCTATTAAGAATCGAAACAAGGTTCAAGCTCTTTTTAAGCAAAATGAAAAGGATATGATGGTCCAAATAAATGCGAATCGGAATCCCGTCCTTCGTCACAACAAAACAAACTGATCTACATATTATTCCTCATTAATGAAACCCGGGATTATCTTTTGTTTTCATTAGACAAAAAAGGGTATGCACATTCCACCATCACATAAGAAAAAAAATTGCCAAAAAATATAATCACCTCTGCTTTTGCACTAAATTCCAGACTATTGAGATACCACTCAATACAACTGACCTCAATTAGATTGATAAGCTGATTCAATTGCGTGGAGGTAGTGTAATACTGCCATTTGTACCGATAAGTCTTGAATTATTATTTATTTTATGCATACTCGATCCGATATCGTTAAATTGACATGAAATCTCAATGAAATTTTTGATAAGCCCATATCATAAACCCGTAAAAATGCTCATATCCGAGAATTTGTATTTCCAGCTTTACGCAAGTTTTAATATAGAGTCATCATTAGTTATGGAATCAATTATTTTAACCGGTTAATGTCTGAATTATTCATTCAAAACATTACTCACCTTTTCGAAGGGTGTTTTTTTAATTATGACCTGTAGATTATGTATCATTTTGTGGATGCATTGATTTGGGTTTTGGCAGATTGACTTCGATTGGAGTCGATCTGAGATAACTGTTTGGCGTAGACAGGAATGCTCTTCAAAAAACTGTTGAATTTAAAGTGTCATGAACAATTAAAAGCAATTATCAACTATCAGCTGGGGTAGATTGATTGAATTTATAAAATTTATTCCGACCTTATCTTGTTATTAAATAGGCAAAATTAATTATTCATATTCAGAAAACTTTATTCCCATGTTATGATCTGGTTTAACGAATCCATTGCAAACTCCATCAACGCTTATCTGACACTTAAAACCCTATTTTTCTTCCTTATCAAATGTATTTATCGACAAATTCATAAACTTAAACTCATAATATAATCTTGACTAAAATACATATTAACGCTCATTTATCAAGTTGCATGAGGACGATGAATTGCGTTAGAATTTGTCCACTGATCTGTTAGGTATATAATCAATCAACGGGGTTATTTTAATTTGCATTTATGCTGTTACGAGATTATTGGATTATGGATGACAGGAATGACTTTCTTTACCATTAAAATCAATGCATTGTTCAACGAGACATAGTTGTTCAATGATATTTGCGTGGGAGAATACCTTAGCATTTCATGAACGTCACTTATCTGCAATTAATGTACCAAAATAGTTATAACAAATAAACAAAAGATCAGTTGTATTTCAATGTAATGAAATGCCAGTTACCTCCCTTTTGACATCCATATTAAATTCGGTCAATTGGAGATCCTTTAGCACATTTATCAACCTGTTTTCCTATCAAAAATGATTTTTATTAATTACGCTAATGACTTTTTAGGTTTATGCATTGGAATGCCTATTACTTCTTCGGTGATTCTAACGGCCATGAATATTTTAATGAATAATCGAGCATTTGTTGTAAACGTAAAACTGATTAAAATGGGTACTGAAGTATTTCCACTCTCCTTATCCAAGTTGGCATTGCTAAATATATTTGCGGCTAGAAACAAGGCTGAAGCTGCAAAATATATGAGTACTCCAATCGAAAGTAACTGATGAATTGACAGATACTTTCCCGTCATTTCTGCCTGTTTCCGAATTTTTATCAAAATTTTGTGCCAAGCTTTTATCTCTTGGATTTCCAGCTTGTCGTGTACATGGTTTGCTTTCCTTCGTGTATAGATATTCCTTTCGTATTGTAGCTGTACCTCTTCCCTGACCTAAGAATATAAATGATCATATTATTTGTATTTTCTGGTTATTTCTATACTAATGAAATCTACTAATGTTGCGTTTGCTCCAATCGTTCGTTTCTAGAGTCCGCTCAATGTGGCATTTATTTGTTTGGATTTTTTCGTTAAATTTAAAAAATTACATATTTCATGTTTTCGATAGACAGCCAATTTGACATATTTTATCATAAAACACTATTTTGGCTATTAATTTTAATGTCTTTTTAGGGTCATAAATACGAAATGAACATGAAATTCGTTTTTACTTGTGGACTATAGAGGCTAACTCTTAATCAAAGCATACGCAACAACAGTTGGACTGATTTTGATGACCTTCTTGAAGCTCATTTCGAGAAATTTAAACATCATGATCACTTTAGCATCTTCTGCTAGATTAGCAGCATTCGTTACCACGAGGGATGTTAACATAACAATGATTCCAAAAGAGTAGAATATTTGGAAGTTGAGGAAAATAATTGAACCCACCACAGTAATTGTTGGGACGAATATAAACGGGAATATAAAATACTTTCGAAATTTTGAAAGGTCAGGGTTATATCTGTCTCCGAAAGCAGATCGGAAATCCCCGTCAATTGCATTCCAATTGTTAATCCATTTGGACAACAACGGGGAAGTAATCCAGATTATGAAGTAGTCGACTACGGTCATTGTACACATAAGAGTTTCGAAACTGTTGATTAACAGCCTTGGCAAGGGTTCCACATTCACCCAAACCGCTGCTGTTTCTTCAGCTGTCAGACTGGGCCATCTTAAGAAATTGAAAAATTTGTATGATTTAAATTTACTTAGAAATTAGACAAATTTTAAGGCTTACAGTTCTCCAAAAACGGGGGTTGGAGAGAAGGCATGAATTACTTCCATAATGCAACAGGAGGATACGTAAAGAGCTACAAGGGCAGAAAGAAGGACCCGGATGTCATTGCAAAATTTAAATGCAGAATGCACCTTACAGAAACCTTGAGAATCTGATGTGACTTCGAATGACAGTGGACATCGTCCTATTATCCGAAGAAATCTGAATAGAGGTAAAGCCTCCAATGCCATCCCACTGGCCTTAAATGGCTTATCAAAATCGGGGTTAAATTTTGAAACTATATTTTTGGTCGGGAAAAGGATTGACTGTATTTTTGCAAGCTTTGCCATTTAAAATTACGGTTTAAGTTTGTAGGTCAACTTTTTTCTGTACGGAAATTAGTCTGTATTAGCTGAGCTGCTATTTTCTGACTATTTCTGTATACAAAAATAAATGTTTTTTTTACACAGGCGGAGTTTTTCCTAATTCGATTAGTTAATTATTTTCAAATATTTATCTAATTATATCTAATTATTATGCATTATTATTAGACTAGAATTGATTGACATGAAATAAAATAGCAATTATGACTAGCTTTATTTAATAATTAATGATTTTTATTTGTTGACATTCACTTTACATATTAAAATTCCGGATAATGCTTAAGACACAAACTCTTCTGTCATGTTTTTTCAATTAGAAAAACTCAAACTTCATGAAATGGATTGAATCAGATGGAATAAATAACCGTCGGTGCATTAAATTATTCGCGAATTTAGATTGTAGTATGGAATGCAATTAATTTAAGTCATTTAAATAAATAAAATGCTGTAAGATTTAATATAATCTTTTTAGATTACAACGTAAAACAATAAATTCCTTTAAAAATCGAGCCCAATCAAACTAATCGTTTTATTATTTTTTTGTTTCCGTGCAGCTTATCTAGAAAGTCAGGCTGTCGAGTTATGGAATTGTTGTAAGACGATGAAATGCGTTAGAACTTGGCCAACAATCTATTCGATCAATAATCAAATACGTTAAAGTTCAATCTGCAATAACACTGGCTACAAATTAAAACGAATATTTAATAAGTTGAGGTATCCAACGGACTTACAGTCAGCATTAACGCATTGTTTAATTTCACGTAATTGTTTAAGGATATCTCAGTAGGGCAGTGATTCAGAAGCTCGTGGATGTCCTTCATCTGCATTTTTCAAAATCCAGTAAAAAAAACAATTTGAAAAGCGTAATAATTTAATGCTACCAAAGGATTCGTTTTCGTTACCTCTTGTTTACAATCGATATCATCTTCTACCAGCTCGGAATCTTTCAGCAAATATGATAATTTTTTCTCCTTCAAGGATTTCAGCAAAATTAATTACGCATTTTTAATACGGATAGAATTAAGTCGCTCAATCGATCGAATACCTCTTCTCCGATACGAACGGCCATAAATATTTTGATGTACAACCGAGTATGTGAAAGCAGCACAAAAATTATCAGAGTAAAGATGGACTTATGCTGATTCCCATCCTGATTCTGATAACCGAAGATGTTTGGGATCAAAAATATCGCAGACGAAGCGAAATAAATCAGCATTCCCATTGAAAATAGTTGTTGAACCGCAAGATGATTCCCCACAATTTTGGCTTGTTTCCGTATTTTTATTAAAGTCCTCTGCCATCCTTTGACATCTTTGGATTCTAATGTTGTCATTGGATCGGAACTGTCTCTGCGATGCAGCCGTATTTTTATTCCCTCTCTGACCTGTGTTTTTTTTATTAGGAACAATTTCAATGTATTGTTTCGGCCTTTGAAGATGAAATAAAACTCCCCATGTGGGAATTTATTAAGAGATATTGGTAATAAAATCCCTTACCTTTTTGAAACCCATTTCAACAGTCTTGAACATCAAGACAACTTTCGCGTCTTCGGCTTGAAAACACGCAGTTGTAATGTAGGCGCATACCACTCTAATGAAAACTCCTATAACGGACCTCGCCTCAATGTTAGACAATGCTATTGCAGTTCCAAATGTAATCGTGGGAATTGTTATATAGGGAATAGCAAAATAATTTAATAACTTTGATACGTTAGATTTGGTCGGCTTGTCGAAATGAAGTTGAAGATCATCGTCAATTTCATGCCAATCATTCAGCCACTTGGCCAACGTCGGGGAGGTTAACCAAGCAATTACGTACTCAACAATGGACATGATTGCGAATACGACTGGATAGCTCTTCATGATAGACCTTGCCAACGGATCGACTTGGTTCCAAGCCATGGCCAATTTTTCATCTTGGTTTTCAACCGGCCAACTGAAACCGTTACCACAATCATATTTAAATATAGTTAAACATAGTTAAAATTATCATATAATATTTATTTGTCGCTTCTGAAATCTTAATCGTTAATGGCATTGCAATTTAAGAGTTGTAATATAACTTACAGTTCCCCAAAAACAGAGGCTGTATATGCGGAATAATGCATCATTTCTAAAATACAGCATAAGGGAACAAGTATGGCTACAACAGTGGACAGAATGAATTTGACATCCCAGCAAAACCTGAAGTTGAAAGTGACCCTCTCTAAGCCCTCGCTATCCGTTCTGGTTTCGAACAGTAAAGGACATCGGCCAAGGATACGGAGGAATTTAAATATTGGTAATACTTCTGCAGCTAAGCCTTTGCTTCTTGGTGAAGTTTTTAAAGTTGAAAATTCGTGAGACTGATTGGAATTGGTTATAATCTTTGTAAGCTTTTCCATTTTCTGTAAAATTATTGTATTTTTTTAAGTTGTTCTTTCAGTTTTATTCGGAGAAATTTAGTGTCGATATTTCGGCTTGGAAGATAAAGACTTGCAGGATTCCATAAATGCAAAATGCAACTAATATCTGATTCATGATTCATCGGATTCATGTAGTCTTAATTCTTACAAATTCCAATTAGCGTCGATGTTAATTGCATAATGAGTATATATGTGTATATGTAATATTTATTTTGTCACAATTTAGTAAATTAATTTGATGCTAAAGATAAGTTAATAAGTTCCTGTAGCTTACGCCCTTAAGCTTTACTCTCTATTTCAGTACATGGCCAAAAATACACAGCAATTTTATTTTCAGGTTAATGAGGGAGGTGGAAATAACCCTTGCATAGCCTTAAAGGAGCAAAGAAGGCAAAAATTGATGATAATTCATGCGAAAAAAAATTATCACCAGTTTATATTACAATATTGTTACAGCATAATCGTAATCGATAATTAAACTATTGCCAATTTAAAGTTATTTATGATTAATTTATGATGCCAATCTTGATCCAAACATTTTCCAGGCTTTCTCTGATCTTGTCACGGTGAGCTTTTAAATTGCTGATAGACAATGAAGAGTGTAAGGACTTGACCAAAAATCTGAGATCCAGAATAAATGAAGTTTTTACACTATAGAGTTTTTAATTGTTCATCTTGATTTAAATGTGCTTGAATACAGTCAAAGTTAAAACTTACCCCCAAAATTAAGGAGTTGTTTAAAGTAACGTAATTGTTAAGGGATATTTCAGTCGGCCAGTGACTTATCATCTTGTGGATGCATCTCATCTGTAAATTAAAACACTAAGTAAATACCCTAATTAAGCCTATCTTCAAATTATAAATTAATATTCACCTCGTATCTGCATTCGACATCATCCTCGACCAATTCCAAGTCTTTTAAGAAATCAGCCAAGCGTCTCTCCTTGAAACAAAACCCAACACCTTGGTCCAGTTGTTTTATAATCATCAACAATTAGTGGTCTCTTTTAATGCCAAAACATAACAAACCTCTTCAGCAATTTGTGCAGCCATGTAGATTTTGATGAAGAGTCGGGCATGATAAATTAAACCTCCTACTGCAAGTCCTGTTATGAAAAATATTTCATAACTTCCGTACTCCACCCGACCGATCAAATTGGACATTACGAACAAAGTCGAGGCTTCGAAATAAATTAGCATCGCAATTATAAGGATTTGATGAACAGCCAAGTACTTCCCGACGAGCACTGCCTGTTTTCGGATCTTGATTAAAATTCGGTGCCATGACTGAACCTCATGAATTTCCGGCTTGGGCTGATTCGTACTGTTGATTTCATCCCATATTTTGCTTTTCATTTCAAGTCGGGTTCGTACACCCTCTGTAACCTATCGCATCATTTTTTAGGATAACTTTATTACGATAAATTTTGGCATTTTGTGACGTTAAAAATTTTATGATTACTCAGAATGATCAGCACTCAATTAGAAATCATTTAGGGACCTTGAATACCTTCAAGTTGTAGAACTTACCTGTTTCATACTGATTTCAAGAGCTTTGAACATGAGTATCACTTTAGTCTCCTCGGCCTGATAACAAGCAGTGGTAACGAAACTGTAGGTAATGAGAACTATTACCCCAAAAGGGTACCGGATATCTAAATTGGAGAATGATATGGATAGTCCTATGATGATTGTAGGTAGCAGGATATACGGGATGGAATAGTACCGTACTTTGGACAGGTTGGGGTCGTAGAGGTTACCGAAACAGAGCCTAAACTCCTCGTCAATATCGTTCCAATTGTTGAGCCAGGTTGATAACATCGGAGATGTTAACCAGATTACAAAGTATTCAATGACGAGCAAGCAGCATTGTATTGATTCAAAACTCATTAATATTCTTTGAGACAGGGGCCCGATATCTATCCAGAAAGCTTGTAGTTCTAGATTCATTGCATTTGTTGGCCACCTTCGAAGGAGTAATTAATATGAAATTACGTTAACGGAGTTTTTACATGCGAATTACGTGTTATAAAGGTACTTACAGTTCTCCAAAAACCGACGTTTCAAAAGAGAAGGAGTGAATTAATTCGAGAACACAACATAAGGAAATAAATACTGCTGAAAAGGCCGAGAGGATGAATCGAATATCACGGCAGAATTTAAACTCGTAGTTGACCTTCTGTAGACCTTGACTGTCTGTCGTGGTTTCGAAGAGCATGGGACATCGTCCAATGACTCGAAGAAATCGAAAAATTGGCAGAAGTTCAAGGCCTATTCCTCTGCCTTTTAAAACTGGAGGCGTTTCAGTGTGTTTTTGAACTGTTTCTGAAAAACTTTCAGCCTTAAAAATATTTGATAAACTTGCTTTATCCATTTTGCGAAATAGTTATCCTCGCAACTTTAAGCTTTACGAAGTTAAGCTTTAGGACTCGAACATTGCGGACTAATCTATTATGACTATTATGACGTTTGTCAACCGCTTGAACATAAGAACTACATAATAATTAGTTCAATATTTACTCTGGGTGGGTCCCTATCAAATTAACGTAATGCTGTTTTTATTTTCAGAAAATTCATTTTCCTTGGCAGGAAATTAGATCATTACAAGCATAATCGATTTATTGGAATTCTTTATTTACTGATGGCTTCATCTTGTTTTTAACCGAGTGCAAAGACGATGATTAACTTTAGTTAACTGTATTTGTTAAATAGATCAGTTCAATATCCAGTTACTTGGAGTTCTTGAATTGTTGATACACAATGAATTGCGTAAGGACCTGGCTGAAAATCTGTTTCCGGAATATTTCAAAGAAAACATAAAATTTTCAAACATATTTCACTGCCCATATTGCAAGCACTAGAATTTTTGATAACTTACACTCAAAATGAGAGAGTTGTTTAAAGTAACGTAATTGTTCAAGGATATTTCAGTTGGACTGTAGATCAGCATTTCATAGATACTTTTCACCTGCAAAACGTCAAAAAGCATTGTAGATACTGCAAGAAATGCCCCTGGAATAAGCACCCTCCCTAAATAGCTGTATTATACTTCTAGCTTGCACGGTTAATAAGCTTACCTCCTCCTGACAATCTTCATTTTCTTCAACAAGTTCGAGATTTCTCAGTAAACTTGCGACACTTTGTTCCTAATTAAAATTCGAAGTTTTTATATTTATGGAACGCAATTAGTAAATAAGAAGCATAATAATAATCCTAACCTCTTCTGTAATTTGAACGGCTGTAAATATTTTAATAAAGAGCCTCGTGAACGATATCATTGTAAAGATTCCAAGAAGCGGTATCGTTTCGTTGCCCGGTTGTTCTCCAATTAAATTTGCGGTTACAAATAAGGATGCGGCAGCAAAAAATATGAGTGTAGCAATCGAAATCAGTTGATGGAGTGCCAAATATTTTCCGGCACATTCTGCCTGGTTTCGAATTTTAATCAAAATCCTTTTCCACGCCCGGATTTCTGCTTTTGTCAGGATGTCAAAATTTTTCTGAAACGTTGATTTTTTGTCGCAATGGACCTTGATCGTATTTTTAACCTATTTACATTGAAAGGTTAAAATGTAAATTAAGCTCTAAAATGACTCCCCCTGGGCACTTATTGAGATAAAATCCTTATTAACCTGTTCGAAACTCATTTCAGTGACTTTGAACATCGCAACAACTTTAATATCCTCCATGTGAAGGCAAGCAGTTCCAACAAAGAATAGCAAGATTGATATCAAAATCCCAACAGGGTATCGGATATCCAGTTCTGAAACCGAAGTTAGTGTACCAAAAGCAAGAGTTGGACAGAGTATGTACGGTAAAGCATAGTACTTCCAAAATTTTGAGAGATTTAAATTGTAGTCCATTCCAGGGCAAGATTTTACTTCATTTTCAATATCATTCCACGCGTTAAGCCATTTCGTGAAGTCAGAAGAGGTAAGCCAAACAATGAAAAATTCTACTATTATAACAACCGTATAAACGATTTCGAAAATCTGAACTATACGGAGAGGTGTGGGTGGCAGGTTGCTTCTTGACGGTAATGCATTTGGAAGACGACCAGAAGTGGGCCATCTTGACACAAAAAAAAAGAGATTTTTTACTCGTATTTTTTAAAACTGCTTTAAAAGCTGTAAACTTACAAACCCCAGAGGGTAAATTGTGACTGAGAATGAAGGACTCCTAGAATACAAGATGTCATGATGATTACTGCTGTAAAGTAAGATGCAAGGAGCTTTGTATTCCAGCACATTTTGACGTTGTAACTGATCCTCCGGAAACCTTTCGGGTCTTCGACGGTTTCCTCTACAAATGGAAATCGACCAACCCAGCGGAGACATTTTAAAAATGGTAATAATTGCTGCGTGATTCCGTTGTAGCTAAATGCGGAAGCGTCCCCAGGAGCCAAAGTTGTCAAGACTCGGGCTAAGGCTTTCATGGAAATGTGACCTGTACTGTTTTCCATTTTAGTTTCAAGCCGTGTGAGTGAATTGGAACAGTGTTTTTAGGAAACGAAAATCAATTGAAATGAAATACGATGTTTCCTGAAGCTTTATATTTATATCGCAATTTTTGTGATGATTGGGTGTGGTTAGTTTTATCTAATTTCATCTAATGTTTGCTTATATAATTATGCATTATTGATACTGCTGAATTAGTGTTTGCTTTGATGAAGTGTCTCGAAGCACATAATCGCTGAAAGGACACTGGACTTAGACTATGGTTGTTTTAAAGTAGGTCACAATAAATATAACTTTTTTAAGGATTTGCAAACGGAATACTCTCCAAGATGATGTATTTCAAGTGAAACTTAATAGGCTCGGAAGTATTACCTATGTTATCCTACTTGATAATTAAAATTCCAGGGTAATTTTTAAAAAGGGTTCTGTGGAAGGGTTTTAGAGTTTGATGAATTTGTTTCATATACTTAACCCTGGAGGTCAACTTATCTTTAAATTAAAGTTATATATGAGCATTTTTTGTGTGCTAATCTCAATGATATGTATGACAATTATTGTCGCTTTGAGTTTTGAAACTGCTGGTACACAATGAATTGAGTCAAAACTTGGCCGCAAATCTAGGAAATAAATTCATTAAAATTACTAACCTGTATAAATGTTAAATATGCATTTAAATTTAAACCCGTGATGGAGGAAAGATTAACTCAAGGAGAGACCTTACCCCTAAAATTAAAGAGTTATTCAAATGAACATAATCTCCTAATGATATCTCAGTAGGGGAAAGGGTTAGCATTTCATAAATATTCTTAACCTGCAATAAAATAAACATGAAAATAGAAAACCACACATTAATTACAGGAGTTAATGATGGAATAGTTGCCGATTACCGCAGACTGACATTCCTCCTTCTCTTCGATTAGTTCCAAATCTTTCAATAATGTTGCGACACGTTTTTCCTGGTTTTTATAGAACCGTTAGGCTTGAGTATAACTGTTGAATAATATCGTGTTAAATCATTTTAAAATCACTAACCTCACGAGTAACCCGTACAGCCATCGATACTTTAAGGATTACTCGAGCGAAGGAAACGGTAGTGAAGATTAGGACCAAAGGGATCCGCACACTTACACTTCCGCTTTGTTCACTGATTAAATTCGACGAAGTAAAGAGTGCAGAAGAAGCGAAAAAAATGCAAGTCGCAATGGAAAATAATTGATGAACGGCCATGTAACTTCCGGCCAACCCGGCTTGCTTACGAATTTTGATTAAAATTCGTTGCCAATTCCGAATCTCTGGCTTTTCGAAAATGTCGTAATTTATGTGAGAACTTCTTATCTTATTATATCGGGAGTGGATAGCTTGTCTGACCTGTGGGTTTTGAATTTAAACACAATAACATGTCAGTATTAATGTTAATTAAAAAATCAAATGCAAATGCGAAAAAACCCCTCACCTTTTTAAAATTCAGTTCAATTGCTTTGAACATTACGATAACTTTAAGGTCTTGGGCAAGGAGACTTGCAGTTGAAATGTAAGAGTAGGTGATTATGATTATCAACCCCAAGGGGTATTGATTATTCCATTCAATCTGTGCGATCGCCGTGCCGAGAACAATAGTTGGAAATGCCATGTAAGGGATTACAAAGAATTTCCAAAATTTTGAAAGATTTTCTGATTTCTCTAAAATTACAGGACAATTTTTCATTTCATCTTCGACAGAATTCCATCCGTTCATCCAGGTGGCTAAGGCTGGAGAAGTAAGCCAGATAATTATGTATTCAAATACGATTACTAGAATGTAGACGACTTCGAAAAGTTCTAGGAAAATGCCTGTCCCATAGCCGCTTTTGATTGCTTTCCCGATAGTTGTAAGATGTGGAGAGAAGGGCCACCTTGTCAAAAACATTAAGTTTTTTTTTAACTTATTATTGAACAGATTTAACAAATGCAACTTACAGTTCTCCAAATAGGGAAAATTCAGCTTGTGCATGCAAGAGTCCGAGAATACTGCAAGAAGTAATAAATACGGCAACAAATCCGGACAGAATAAATGTGAGATCAAATCGGACTTCGAAATTGTAATTAATTCTTCTGAATCCTTCTCGGTCTTTTACGGTTTCAAATGAGAATGGACATTGTCCTAGGACTCGTAGAAATTTAAAAAACGGAAGCAATTGAAACGTAATCCCATTGCAACCGTATTCAATGTAATTAATTGGGGCCAGTTTTGCCAACACCCGAGCTAATGACTTAATTGAAACCGGAACTCCTGGTACTGGGTCAGTGTCGGAGGGTAGAAGCTCCATTTATGTTATTATTTTGTAAAGTTTTTAAGATCCTGGGATTTGTCCATATTTGGAAAACATTCATGTTTTCCGAGTCATGACTCAATCAAGACTAAGAAAGGCAACACTTTTTATATCCGAGAATAGTTGGGTGTGGTTTCTTCATTAATTGCCTGCAAACGATTAGCTTATTTACCTTGACAAGGATCATTTATTCCATAAATCTAATTAACTAATTAGTTTTAACATGCTTGCTTTAAAGCGCCCTCGTTAGTTAGAATGCACTCAAACAAACTCAGATTATAATTAAGCTAAAGTTTAATTTTGAGTGCTCGAAGTTCAGAATCTTAGAGAAGAATTAGATGGTATACTAAGGATTTATGACAAATGAATGAAATAAGGATCGGAGAGTTTATTTCAGTATAACTTTCTGGAACGACATAAAAATAAAATCGAAAAAAATTCATAGATAACCTAATAACGCAAAGACGCACAGCACATAAATGAGGAGTATATTTTTAGTTAAAAACACAGCTTTTTACAAAGATTGACAGAGAAGATCACAATTCACAACCCATTGCCATTTGAACATGAAAGCAGAGGTGATTTCAAGTTCATTAAACTTTGTATTACATTAAAACGAAATGAGTCATCCCTGAGGAAGTCGGTTAGTCCAACTCGACTAGACCGGTTCCCATTGTTTCGAGGTAGTGGTTTTGCAAAACCAGGAATTAGGGATGCCCTTTTCATGACGATTAATCCATACGTCTTTCAAAAGTGCTGATTAATGCCGATTTGCCAATATATTGCCAACTCATTGAAACGTCCTCCTGCCATGTTTACAAGACGAAATGTACCCTCTCAAATTCTAATTCCTGCCAACCCATATTTGGTGGTTAACTGTGGTTATTATTACAATTTGTAAGGTTTTACGGCTGAAGTTTCCGAATATCTGAATCATAGAAGAGATACGGGCTGTAATATTATATATGAAACCATCCAAGCGAGCGCATATAGCAAAGTATCGGAGAATAGAGACATTGTATTAGCAAAAACACCAACAATTTTTAAGGAATTGACACCAACCATACAATATGACAGAGAGACATTGCATTGTCGGATAACGCTTGCAAGTGGTTTCCATCAATGTATCACACAGATGTTTATTTTGGTATTGTATCCATATATAAATAGGTTTGTTACATGAAAAATGTTGTGTCACCGACAGACAGACAGACAAAATATAGATGTAATAAAGTATTTCCGATACTTACTGGTTTCTAAAAAGTCTACTGTTGACTGTTTGATGACAAATGTTATAAACATTTTGACAACAGAGTCAATGACGTGCAAATACATTTTTCTCTTCTAATTTGTAATCGCATGTACTACTCATAATTACTTTTTTCTGGCCCAAATATTTTTTAAGATGAGGCAACCGGAGACGTCTGAAATCGACCCTTCAACCTTTATCTCGTCTACCCTCTTCACAAATGCTTGTATCGACGAAATAAAGGAGATGAATCATTGGGAAATTATGTGCAAAGATGAAACATTCAAGTTATGATTATGAAACCTTTTTGGACGATTGTTTTTAAAAGATAAAAATATCTTACGAAAAATCCAGCAAAATTTATAGAAAGACGAAATGCATGACGCTTAAATAAATTCTACAATCTGTAGATTAGCCTCGCTGTCAACATCTAAATTCAGACATCAAGCAAGTAGGAATTCCATGCTTGTAAATCTGTATTGAATTTGACAGTTAATTTACTGCTTTATATTTTGAATACTTCAGGATTAAATTACCGAAGTATTAAATGTCTCTTGAAAATTCCTGGAATCGAGGCTGGTGGAACATTTTAAACCCCATACAAAGTCTGAAAGTCTGAAATAAATTGTGCATCAAAGATCAAAATAATTTAAAATGTGAAATTATGCAAAAATCATAAATTTTCATCAATGTACATCAATGCAATTACTAAAGAATAACATTTAAAACATATATTTACCAAGAAACTGGAACAAAATAAAAACGCATTTAAAGAAATTTGATTCACAACTAACCCTCCAGCAGAATTTTAATTGGAGCAAACGGATGTCCAAATAAAGCGTATAAACCTCAAGCCACTTAGGCACACATACAAATTCGTCATCCATATTCTGTCGAATTACGCAGATTTAAGTGTAAATCAGCGAAGTAATTACTTCTAATGCTCCCAAACGCCTCTGTACAATTGCTTGATATCCATAGACCAGCTCCAGCCATAAACCTACGTTCATTATTTATCAATTTAATAAAATCCTTGTAAAGTTTATCCAAATAAACTTGTTAAGCTTACTGAACTTCATCGGTTCTCCTCAAACTATACATCATTTGTCATTACTCTTGTACTTCAGCCAATCTGTTGTAACATTGAACAAAGGCTAGAACAGTACAATACTACATATTATTATCGGCAGTACAGTGCAGACACACAAAATTGGCGAAATTATTATGGGAACGTGTGCGAATAAATTGCATGAATACAAGGAGTAAACCGACAGTCTCACATTTGCTCACAGTCGGAGAGCAAGTCTCATCCTCAACCCTTCTACTCCAAAAGAGGAAGGCATTTATTACTTTAATACCGAAGCATTTAGCAAAATTAGACACTCGAGATCCATATTAGCAAATTTTATTAAGGATGGACATACTTATCAGAAGCTAATCTAGTAGCCCTTAAAATAACGATTTTTGGTTGCGTTGTTTTTTAAGTTTATCCAAAGTCTGGACGTGCCATAGATCGGAAGTTATGTTCGTTGCTACCTCCTAACTGTCCCTTATTTAATTTTAATTTTTTCAGTTGTAGAAAAATTGTTTTTGTTTTAGTTCAAAAAATTGCAAGGTTAAAGCTACATAATAACTACTTAACTAGAGTTATAATGATTCTGTGATTACAATTTAATTTAGTCGATAACTTTAAAGCGGTGGTGGTGGTCGTTTGGATCTGCAAATTTACACATCATTTAGTACAATAACCCTTATCACTTTCACTGCAGATAAGCAAAAAAAAACAGTTCCACGATGGAAAACTACTACTTATCTCGTTTATACAACAGACTCTTATCTAGAAATTGTTTTGTGATCTTTACTATTCTAATCGCCCTGTTCGGAATGCTAGCTGCAGCTCCTATTGAATCTGAAAGTCATGCCATGGTAAGCTCTCTGTTTAACTTGTTAATTACAATTAACACATTATGAAGTGTATTACTGGATGCAGTCGTAATTAAAATAATTCAAGTTAAAATCTTAATGATTTTATTGTTAATGCTGCTTCTGAAACAAAGCAGGTAGGTTCGCATCTCTAGACGTTTCTAACCTTATAATAGAAGATCGGGTTCATATTTTTGCATATGAAACTGTTATTTTTACAGACGTTCTATAGCTATAAAAAACAGGTATAACTTTTACATAATGTTAGGCATGGAAGGTACTTATTAAAGGTACCAACTTCCCATACCAACGATTATGGAACAAAAATCTCAGGTAGTAAGTACAAGTGTCAGAAGAGCTGTAATAAACGCTGCCGGATATAGCACACTACATAACACCAGACTTGCCTGCACTTAAAATGACTCATCCTTCCTGTTGATAATGAAAATATCGTATAAAAAATACAAGTTCAATAGTAAAGGTATTGAGTCAGGTTTTGCTTTCCTCTTTGTTAAATATGCACTATAACTGCGAGCCATTTAAATCCTCTCCAAGATTTGGGATTTAAGTACCTCTTAATCTTGAGGGTGGTCATTGGTCTCAAATTATTCTCGGGAATTCGTTCCTCTGTTTTTTGTGATCCCTGACTGAAGTTTATAACTTCAAGATGAACTTTTCTATTGACAAATAAGTTGTTGACTGCAATTTATTATCAGAGAAAGGGAACAATATTCAATTAGATTATCTGCCGGTGGAGTTTATTGTTGACAGACATTTCCTGGTACGACACCCACTTTAGCGTACCGTTGACCGTTGTTTGCCGATGAATCAGCGGAATGTTGATGATAAATGATCATCTTCTGCTTAGGATTTCCTTGTCTCATTCTGTTTCTAATTCTAATCATCTTGCTCGAATGGCATAAACTTGTATATCTTTAGAAGATATACAAGTTTATGTCAAACAGTTATGGATTTAGAGGCGTTTATATACGGATGCATCATCCTGTCCTTTACTCTATTTATGATGTGAAGTATGTGAAGTCGAAAGGGTTTTGCCTGTCTCGATCTTAAATTTTTCTTAAAACTAATTTTGAGTAAAAATCTGATTTCCCTGCAATTCGGGATGCATAATTTATTGATATGAATATTGTCATTTAACTGGCACCATTCATTAATTAAGATCCGTAGTTTTTGTTCATTCTTACCTCAAAAGTTCTATAATTTACCTGATGTATGGTAAAAATGCTCCTCTGAACTTAAGATAAATATTTACTAAAACAGTCATACGTTCTTACGTCAATAATCGAATGAAAATTCAGGACATGATAAATTCCAGAAAATGCAAGATTACGTACGTATTTACAATCCCATGATTTGATTCGATAAAGAAATATCGATAAATACCAAGAAAAGTAGTTGCATATTTTTAATCCATTCTTCTACATCCGTAAAGTTAAAAGCATTTAGCATGGCTGTACAAACTCAAAATAATAAGAATATATAAATGCAATATGCAGAACCCATTCTGATTAATGAGACGGCATGAGTCATCTTGATACGCAAACCCTTTGGTGATTCTATTCATTAGCACACGGCTCGGCTCGATGAATTAAACATCTCAATTATACTCTCCTATAGATATGGAGTAGGATAGGAAAAATTATAAAACCAGAAAAAAGCTGTGGTTGTATAACTTACAATCAGATGAGCTACAGGAACGAGTTACGCTCTTCGTTCGCAAATTCACACAAATGTCTTTACTATGTGTCATCAGTTAAACTTTTTAATGACATTCAAAAATCCCCTACCTTTAATACACTTGATTCAGAATTCGTGGTAGTAGAAACGCGTTCAAAATCGAGAGTGGATAATAGAGAATGATGAATGAACAGTTACTGTTACAAAGATAACAATCGATTAATTGAAGTTGTCCTTCTCTGTACCAAAAACCCATTGTCGTCTTTTATAGTCAGAAAGGCAACAGTAAACAAGTTGGTTTAGGTCAAAATTATGCTTAGGAGGATGATTCATTCGGTTTAAGTCTTGTTTAGATTAATCATCCTTTCGTTCGTAAAAAATTTTTTTTTGCACAGAATGATACATTCAATTTACTGTTTTGATTCTAAAAGTCGTTTCGATTGGGACTTTCCGGATGAAACAAATCAAATTGGGTTGTTGGTTAGGGCAGCCTGTTTTTACATACAATTTTTTGATGCCTCTGCAGATAGCTAAACGAAACAAATTTCCAAGATCTTTTCATCCTTAAGAATTTCTGGAAATTTGGCGGAAGGACAGGTAAAAGAGCCTATTTAATAGGTGCAAGGATGGCTTTCATTTGGAATTACCAACGTAATTTCTTGGAATCAAGAGCATTTTTATTTACAAGCTTTCTTAACTGAACTCCAATTAGTCAAATTCCAGGTTTTTTGATGACAAAGAATATTATTCTAAAGATTTTTAGGGGAATTTTCGTTAAAGTACATATTGTTAAATTGCTAAAATATCAAGCTTCAAATGATGTTGTGTTATAGTTTTTGTTTGTCTTGACTTTGACTCGCGATAGGACTATTAACCTACATTTCCCAGAAGGGCCAGGTTCAGGTTGTGTGCTCCTTGTACGTGTTCCCTTCCTTTTTAATCCAGGTGTGTTTCAAGATGATGTTAAAAGGTCTATACAATTTAATATGTGAACTTACTTGAAAGAATGAAACATTATATGCTGAAGTACCATTTTGTATTAACATTAGAGTAGGTATACTATTTTGGAACCAACTTCCAAAGTCAAAACGATTTTCATGTGCCGAACCTGACCTATTTCAGACGGAAAGGAGTTCAAGTTTTGCTTCAAATAGTATGGTATTGATCTTTCTGTTTAGTACACGTTCTCAAAGCCTGTATGAAATGCACAAATTCTGTGCTGCAGTGTTTTAAATCGTCTGAACCCTTATTTTCATTTTTTTTAAATATCATCCGATAAAAAATGATCATGAAAATTATAAGGTTTTTGAGCTGCCTACAAGATCTGGATATTATTAAAGCAGAGAAATGGTTTGCCGTTTAGACTGACAGCAAACCAGTAACTTATCTAGGAAGTTACTTAACAATGAATGAAGACAATTACTTGTCTGAATAATTTCCTTACAAAAAATAAAGCGGTTGAGACTTTAAGACAGTCTCCCTGACTGACAACGATGTTACAGCGTTAGGAGAGGAGTATAATGTATCCAACGAACGAATCTTGCGATAATAATTCATAATTTATAAATATCTATCAATTCCCTATAATTACATATGCAAATGAGCCTACAAATGCGTATCGACTGCCTTTTTCATGGGCTTTTTTTACTATTTTGTATAGAATCCTAAATCTCACAATATGTCGATCGATATTCGCACGTGTTGTAATTAATAGTTGTAAATTAAAATCAGTTTAATAATTTTCAAAGGTTAATTCTGATCTGAAGTTTCAGTCGTTTTTTCCCTTGGCGTCCTTCAAAGTCTGGTCAGGATTCAGGATCCACATCTTCATATTGAAACGGTGCTAGGGATAATTGTTTATGAACGATACTCTCTACGTTATACGTATCGGCCTTGAAAGTGACATTTATAATTGCTTTAATTATATGCGAGTTCATAAACGTGTAAGTTTAAGGAAACGGTTATAATTTTTGCCAATGAAGTGGACACACACAATCATGACACCAACTGGGCTTGAATAAATTATACTACCGCAACATTTTTTCATGTGCCCATAACGGAACTACTTGATTGAATTAGATTCCTTAGGTTAGGATTCATATGCAGCCATGCAGAAATGAGATACATATGGATCAATTATACGTTTACAAAATACATCTACATTATACCAAATTTACTGAAATAAGTCTCCACCGACGAGCAATTTTATCGAAAAAAAATCTCCGAATGACGTACATCGGAGAATGCCGTAGTCTCAGCGTTTTTAATCTGCTTACAAACAGTTTTACACAATCTCATTAATATTTAACAAATTCAGAAATCGTGAGAGATTTTTTCAGCATTTTATCCAATAGAATAGAATTCCAATATCCCATGTCCGGACAGCTTGGGAAATACATAGACTCGAAACTCGATCGAAATCCGCTTCTCATCAGTCAGCTTGAGACCAATGTTCTCAATTTGTCAAAACCGTTCTAATTTCAGACAATCGTAAACGAGAACAAGAAAAGGCCTACACTTCTAGACCATGAAATACGCTTTCCCTGTTGAATGCATTAAATCCCGAGCCTTTGTGTATATACCTCTATTATTTGAGCCTGAACTTGTGTAAACTGATTTGGGTTTCTTGAACAGAAATCGGTTTTTGGAATTAGTGTTCGCTCAGGTGCTAAACCTGTATATATTAGGCACAGGTATATTTTTACCTTGCCCTACTTTCTCCGGGCAACTTTCTCCGGTACAAAACAGATTCTTATCTTCAGACGTGAATTCGTAAACATGGCACACATTCTGTCCACAAATTTAATTGCCACCATGTAGTTATTGAGCAGATTTCACACTCGTTTATTTCCTACGATAATTTCCTATTCACAAAAATTACAGAGAATTTCATAACATCAAATGTCATTTTCCTTTACAATTAGAAATCGTTGGAATGGAAAGGTGCAAGGGTCACAATATAATGGCCCATTTAACAAGAAAAGTTTTTTGAAGGCCACATCGCTTAAGATATATGTTTATATTATATGTTATGGTGACATATGTCGGTATAAAAGTGTCGTTTTTCCCGTAGATGTACCTGTCACAATTCGGATGGCTGGACCCATCGACAAAGAAAATGGGCTCCGAGTCCTTAATCGATCTCCGGAAATCAATAGAAGACTTCCAGGCATTTGCAGGAATCAACGTTACGGGGGAATTAGACAATGAGACAGTCAGTCTAATGAGTATGCCCCGATGCGGTGTTCGAGACAAAATCGGCCATGACGCTCGACGTAGGAAACGATATGCTCTTCAAGGTGAGGTTCACCACCACCCGATTATATTATCTTGTTTCCTTCATACAATGCATTTTTCTCAAGTTTCAACTAGCCAAATTCTCATATAAAATTAAAAAGCTGTCTGGCAAGGGCCATGCTATTAATTTCGAAACTTAACTAACAATACCGTTTCATAAGAGGGAGGATTCGATGGATGAAATTGTCGTCAAAGCAGTTCCAAAATATCAGGTTATAGGCCATCTCGCCCCGGCAATCTCGCCCCCGGTCCACTCGCCCCCAGCAATCTCGCCCCCGGCCAATTTCGCCCCTGGACATTTCGCCCCCGTGAAATTTCGCCCCCGACCATTCTCGCCCCCGACATTTTAATTTTCAATTTAACAACAATAAACTAGGGTTTCGACTATGCTTAGTCCTTGTGGCATGCAGTACAAGCTGGAAATTCCAGTCATCAGCAATACTTCTGAACCCCGTTTTGGGTCATAGTCAGAATATTTTATACATCCAAAAGGGGATGGATTCTAAATCTCATCTACAAAAACAAGCAAAAACAATAACATATTATTGAAATATATTTTAAATATTTCGAAATTCTCGATCATTCTTCTGACATATTAATAAATACGAAAATAAAAGGTTCATCAATTTCTAATTCTATATCTTATCGTACGGAGATAATCGTACCGTTGAAGAAAACTCTTTGAAAAGTGTGAAAAAATTATATAAAAATTAGGCGCAATCATCCGCAAATCTGCAAAAATATATTTCCTAACTTATGTCGAAACCCTAGTATAATGTTATAACTTCATAAATTAAAATGTCGGGGGCGAGAATGGTCGGGGGCGAAATTTCACGGGGGCGAAATGTCCAGGGGCGAAATCGGCCGGGGGCGAGATTACTGGGGGCGAGTGGACCGGGGGCGAAACGTCCGGGGGCGAGATTGCCGGGGCGAGATGGCCGGACACCAAAATATCATTTATGGCAATGACACTCCAAAGTCACGCTAAAATTGAAAATTCATGAATGTGCACCGAAACCAAATTATCAAGTACAATCGATCCACAAATTCCTCAGCTAATTTAAGAAGGCTTTCCAGTTATTGCCAATATCTCTAGATTTATGATGTAGCCCCTTAATGGAAGGCCTTTGGATTTTTGCACGAATAATAACTGACGTTGGAATTCGAAGCCTATTGTATAGCTGCATATTTCATACCTCTTCCGAACCCCAAGACCTCCGGAAGGTCACCACTTTATCTCATAAATTGAGTCAGGAAGCCCCATTTGTTTGCATTTTTTCTCTAAAGGTTCTGTACAATATGATGGTTTAAGTAATGGAATAAGAAACTGTCAACTCCGGTCTTTTGTAACATGACTATAGAAAACCCATACCGTTTGCTTAGGCAGAAGGTTAGGTTATGGATTATTTATTGATAATACCTCCTGCAGTTAGTTCAGGAAATTCTTATAGATAATTCTTTGTCACCAAACTCATAAATCAGGTAGGTTCTACAGAGACGCGATGTGACATTAAGGATTTGGATTTTTTAAGAGCATCCTTTGATCAATCGAGGATATTATTATCCTTATCCAGGAGCCCGTCTTAGAAATTTAGAAATGCCAATTCCAGACACCAAACTGCCACAAGGATCAAAGGAATTTAGCGATGCACCAAACGAAATGATTTTGAAGGTGAAAGGGATCGGGAAGATGACTGGAAGCGTTCCAGGTTTTTTGAATGTCATTGGCACGGAAGTTGCTACTTAAGGATAAGGGACATGAATCATAAATTGTAATAGCGTGTCAGTGGAATATCAAAAAGTTTTTTTTTCTAACTTATTCCCTTTGATAAAAAGTTCTGTAATTTGACGGAAAGGAACAAACATGAGAGAGACAATAATATCCTTTTTCGGTGATAAATTTTGTACAAGTATTCCTATTTTTGCTTCAGAACAGTTTGATCGATCAAGAATCTGAACAAATAGATCGATAGCATAAGGCTCATCCTGTTTTTTATTTTTATATTTAATGTTTTGATTTATAATCCTAAAAAAATGGGATTCAGACTGTCGTGGAGGTACGAGTTTATGAGTTGATGATTAAAGCCCTGAAACGAGCCTAAGGGTATCTGCCCCATAGGAGGTTCGATGATCTTAAATAAGATTTGATGACATTTTTTTAAATTTTGATTTCCATGTACTACAGGCTCAAGGTGGAAGGTTAGAGAGTTAACGTACAGAATTAGCAAGTATCCAACAATAGCCGAGAGGCTGGGCAAGGACGTCGTGGATTCAGAAATTGCTCAAGCATTTAAAGTTTGGGAGGATTACGCAAATATACAGTTTACGAAACGAACCTCTGGTAAAGTTCATATCGAAATACGTTTCGAAAAGGGGGAGCATGGAGATGGAGGTAATTTTCCGATCTTTTAAACACCGCTTTCTTTAACCGTAGAAAACTTATTTTCATAAGCTTCAAAAACTTTGGTTGACCTTTGACCTTGGAATTTGTCATAATTTGTAGACGCTTTTGACGGAGAGGGGGGCACACTCGCACATGCCTACTTCCCGGTTTATGGGGGTGACGCTCATTTTGATGATCAGGAGAAATGGACTGTTAAACAATTTCGGGGAACGAATTTGTTCCAAGTCGCAGGTAACTGCCCCGTAATGCATTAATGCAAAAATTATAAAAATCAATTGATTTTAATGATTTTTAAGTTTGAATTTTAATTAATCGAGTAATTATCTGGACTTAATAGCTCACGAATTCGGACACAGTTTGGGACTCTCGCATTCCGACGTAAAGTCCGCCTTAATGGCCCCTTTTTACAGAGGCTATCAACCTGTCTTCAAGTTGGGGGATGATGATGTCCAAGCCATTCAAGTATGAAATTTCTTTTGCATTTTACTATGTTATAAATTACCATTTTACAAATTAAATGATGGCGTGTCGTAAACAACGACTCAATCCTGTTTGCGGAAATGATTTAAGCCATGAATAGAAACATGATAAGCTAAGTTTACGATGAACCCAAGCTAAGAAGAACTGTGATAACGATAACTATTCCGATATTTATACGTGTTAAAGTTAAGTATGGAATATGCTTTAAGAAGTTGAATTGATGTAAATAAGCAAAAAAGAATATCAGAAAGCGATGCAAAGCCAAGTTTCAAGTAACTGCGTTCTCAGATCAAAATCAAATGTTTTAATAGCCAGTCAGAGTCACATCTCAGTCAAAGCATTTTCATCAATGTTATCAAATAAAACCTAATTTGAAGTCCTTATGTGAATTCAACAGTCCTTGTATGGTAAGAAGACGGTCACACCCGCTCCAACAGTTCCAGCTAAGCGGCCGGACATTAATTTCCCTTTGACTCCTTCGAAGGGAGGTGCCTCGGGCGGGTCTCGTCCACCCTTAAATAATAAGTTATGCAACGACCCTCGAATCGATGCTGTAACTTCAATGTCGGATGGAAATGCTTACGCTTTTAAAGGTACAATTTCCAAATGATTGTCTACCCTGTTCTGCTTAAAATGATTAATATAATAACGTGAATTCTAAACCTGATTTCCAGGAGATGAAGTATACAGACTAACCGAGAACGGAGTTGCACCCGGTTACCCCAGGAAAATTAAATCAGTATTTGGAGCACTACCCGATAGCCTGGATAGTGCTTTCACGTGGTCGAATGACAAAACCTACTTTTTTAAAGTAATTACAACTATTTACTAGTTTTACTTAAGCAGCCTATCCTTATCACTTATGTATTTAGTAATCTGAACCCTTGACCCTTTGCATGGGAACTACTGGGAAACGGCGTAGTTCCATGTTATGCGTGATTGGAAACCACAAATACAGAAGTAATGTAGACAGGAACTCGCGTGAGATGGATTCTTCCAATATAAATGGGTCTATATTTAGAACACGGACAAAAAGCTATAATTTAATAGCACTTAGCTCTAAATAACAGCGACGACAGAAAGTCCATTAAATAATTTAGTAGCACTTTTACTACTTTACAGTAAAACAGTATCATATCATGATGTAAACAACTAAACTGATAGATAAATAACGGTTGGGTTTACAAATAAGAGCTTCATAAAATCTTATGTTTTTGGCTGGATTCAGGGGTCAAAGTACTGGCGTTACACTGACATGAAAATGGACAGTGGATATCCGAAATCGATTACGGATGGATTTGCGGGGATCCCCGAAAGTATTGACACCGCCTTTGTTTGGAGTGGGAACGGGAAGATTTACTTCTTCAAGGGGGATAAGTACTGGAGATTCGACCCGATCCGGGACCCTCCAGTCAGCCCTGGATATCCTAAACCGATCTCAAACTGGAACGGTATCCCGAATAATGTCGATGCTGCCTTACGCTATACAAATGGATACACGTACTTCTTCAAGGGGAAGAACTACTGGAGATTTAATGATAGGAATTTTGCTGTAAGCTCTTTTTAATACCCCATCATGTATCATGATAGTCATTATCGACATTTCCATGTAGTTCGTTTCCGGTTATTGGGGGGATTGAATTTTATGACAATTTTATATTCGAAAACAATTCCCCTATAAATGGCTTAAGAAACGAGTCCCTTTTAAGCGTTCTAACGCCATTAAAACCCAGAACCATATTTATTACGACATTTTTGATTGGACGGGTTTTGGTGACAAGACTTATCACTAGGTAATTTGAAATGTGTTTTTTAACAGATTGATACCGCAGAACCTGCCTTCCCGAGGACGGTTGGAGACTGGTGGTTTGGCTGTGGTAAGAGAGATACAATGAAGACAAAAAATCCATCGGATTATCAAGATGATGATATTTCAGGGGATGCTGGTGAGTACGATATTGGTCAACCTAGAGATCTCGATAGTTCTTCAACTAATGCTAACCCGTCCTCTAACTCCCCCGGGGGGAAGAAACCTTGGTGGAAAAGGATGTGGAAATGGGTTACTGGATGAACTGGATTTACTCTAGAAATTAGAGTGTAGAGTAGAACTACAACTAACCAAACCGACTTAACCGACTATTTAGACCGTTTTTAGCCTTATCAAAAAGCAAAGGGCCTGTGAATGAACAATTTTATAAATGCTTGCGGGATCTTCTTTAATTAAATAGGCATGTGCGGTTTAATACGCATGGTTATGTTACAAAATGTCTTGCCTTATCAATTATTACTTATCCTCTACTTTCTTGGGATTAATTATGTATTACCATAATATGTTAAATAATGCTAAGCACTATGGGAATGTCCTTCTATTTGTTGTTCCAGACTATGTTCACACAGACACTTGAGAGTTGAGATTTACGCTTTAAAAAGCGTTGAGCCCTTGGAAGATATGAATCTGTTCTCCTACCTCCTCCATGTAACACAAAACGGCGACTGTTGTACTGCAATAACGCTGTCCCTCCCACCCACAGTACTCACCCCCACCAATCAGCCCTATTGCGTTTCGCTTAACAAACGTTTACCGTCTCTATATATTTTTAAGAATTCATGTTTTATTTTATCGTTTGTAAAAGGATTTTGTGTTTTTTACTAACTCGATCTGAATGTTTTAAGTTATATTTAGTTTTATGAATTAAGGGGGCTTTTGTTGTGAGGGATGTTTTTTCTATTTACGAATGCAAAAAAGATTGAGCTTGTGCTTCATATACTATTTTGTGTAACAAGTTCACTAGATTAGTTTATGTTCAACATAAAAATAACAAAGTCCAATGCATTTAACATGAAACTATGAAGATATAATTAAGATATTGAAAATACTGATTTCGATGTTGGTTCTGCTATGATAAAGGTGATCGATCGGGAGGCACTTCGGATGTGATACTAACATCGACTAGAAGCCTTCTTACTAATCTGTGGATAGCAATAGCTGCTTTGTTACCGTTCCTAACTACAAAATTTCTATCGTCCGTCCTGACCTACTGAATGAATGTTAGAGTTGTTAATAAATTATTTTACCAAAACATTTAGATCTGTACTTTAATTCATTATAATTAGGTAACATAAGATTGTATACGGTTATCTAATTCCTAGATATTTGGATGTTGTTGGAGGTTTAGTTTCGACAAATAATTTTGCCTTCTGTTTAAGCCCGGTTTTCATTTTAACTAGAACTTATTGCCAAGACTTCCTGACGTAAGCTTATAAACACAGAACTATAATTAACTCATTGAACATAGAAGGCCATACGGTTTTAATTTCAGTCAAGTGGAATAGGGCAGATGTCGAGGAATCGATTGTCAGTTTCAGAAACCATTCGCCAGGCACTTGCGAACTCTGGAAGCATCCACAGTTCCGAAACATTTCTAAGACTTACAAGGACGCCTCGCAACTCTTTGATCTCTCCAGTTGCCATAAATCCATTCAATATTTCAGACCACGCAACATGGTCCTCATAGACATTGAAAACTAGGGCTACATGGGCGGCAAGCGAGAATAAGTTCATATCCAATAATTTTTTCAACAATCTGGACTTATTCCGTTGACGAAGGGCGTAAGGATTAACAAAGATTCCAGCTTCTTTCAACTTTCCTATGAGTTCCAAAACTTGTCTAGAAAAACATAAACATATTTTTATTAAGGTGACCTGATGTTTTAAATCAACACAAGCCATCAGCCTTCCCGAATAAAAAAATTGAGCGTTATCAGTTGCCATTGTTGTTATATACCTGTCCGACTCGGGTTCTGACAATGTTTCAAATGATGCGAAAATTTTTGTTTTGAGATCTTGAATAGCATTAGAAAATTTGCGTCCTACTGCTTGTTGGTCCTTTCTTCCAGCAAGCAACATCGTTCTGCATAAATACTCATTCTGGATACACCCGAAAGCTTGTTTAAATAAATCTTTATCTCCGAATTTCAGAATAGTTGATCCAAATGATTGTAGATTTTTGAGAAAATCTCCACTAGGAATGCCATGATACATGAATTTATGAATGGCTAAGAATTCCTTTTCTTGTGGAATTTCCTGTTCACGCAGCGACATAAATATTCTAAAATTGCTAAGCATTTTTACAACCATTTCAGTTTCATCATTGAAGGAAGTCATTATAATAAGAAATTCATGAAGAATTTCTAGCTGGCTATTAGTAGCATAAGGGCAACAGCACAAAAGAAACTGGGCAACGGCAAATGCTGCATTCTGAACAATTTTAACAGTTATTCCACTTCCATTTCCACTCGTGGACCCCAATGAAACTCCAGGAATGCGAACAACATGTTGTATTATATTCCATGCCTTTTCAGAGCCTCCCATGGACGCTGTAGGTTGAGCATAAAATGCGGCTGCAGCCGTAAGGATGTCGGGCAAATATGTAAAAGTTATATCGCTGAGCTTCTTGCATTGCTCGATTACGGAGTATTTGGGAGTTGCATCGTAAGTGGCTATAAGAAAAAATAAACAATAAAAGGCCTAATTAGCCATTAAAACTGGAATTCAAATTTTAATCACGTTCATTACCTGTCATGATGTAGTTTAATACACAAAAAGGGTACTGTTCATCATCAACAATATCGCAGTTGTCCAAGCTTGGTATGAATTCTTTTATTTTTAGAAACTCAATAGCCTTCTTATCGTTCACGATATTAGCTAAAATTTTACTGATATCCGTAATCCGATTTACCTCGTCTTCATTAAATATTTGGAGGTCTCCCTAAAACATTTTAAATCACAATAATTCACAACATAATTTTAAGAGATATATTTGGAGTTCTAAGTACACCATACCATTCGAAACTCTTGAAACATTCTAGCCATAAGGCGTTTCAAAAGCACAGGGTTCTGTTTCGGAGCAACAAGATTATCCACAGACAAATCAAAATTTCGAACATTCAAACTAAATTCCAATGACTTAATTATAAGTTCGTCTGCTCGACCGGTATGCTTTATGAGCTCTAAACAATCCGCATAATATTCCGGTTTTCCTATCTTGATTATTCGGGTTAGTGCCATCTGAGTTTTAAAATAAGATAGATAAGACTTCATGTAATAAAAACACGGGTATTTGTAGACGGTTTAGTGTATTCTTATTGCTCACCACAACTCCGGAGTAGTTTTGGACCTTCGATGCAGATAAACGATATTTATTTAGAAGGCACCGTAACGGAACCTGAACTCTCATGATGTTGATTGTACGTTGCAAATCGGAAGCAACTGTATCTCCTTGTAAATTGATTCTCAAACATCCTACTACCATATTGTCAACATTTGATGACCAAGGTACATGCCATTCCTGTGCAATTTTGAGGATACTTTTTAATTTCAGCTCAGTACAATTAATATGTGAAATTAAACAGATTAATCGTTCTTCGTGGGGAATGTCCATAGACGTTATGTAAAACGGAAGATCAGCAACAACCAACTAGTTCAAAAACACAAAGCACAACGTAAACTTAGTGAATTTCAGAATTTGTAATGATATTTTCATTGAAGAAGATAAAAATCCTTTTCTACATGTATTTATATTTCGAAGAAAATGAGCTGTTCAAAAACTAGGCACAAGGAATACCTTAACGTGTTCACTGTAGAGAGTATCCAATTTAATGCCTTTCCTTTTGGCAAAAGGAATTAAAAAATTGCTTATGAATCGTTCAATTTCGTCCTTATGAAAAAGATCATACAACAGGGAGTTGACAACTTCAACGACATCATCCTATAAAAAATATTAGGGTAGTAGGTAATTTTTAAAAAATATTTACTTCTAGGTAATTGAAATTTTACTGATAAATTTATTACTTACATCTAAAAACTGTTGAAAAGGAATCCTAATGGAATGCTGCTGTTTTAAATCCGAAAGTTCAGCCAAATGTTGTAAAATCAGTTCCATCCTTTCAAGAATTTCTTTGCAAATTTTGAGTTGTGTTGAAAGTATATCGTCCAAACGGTTGCTTTCTAGGTTTATTATTTCTTGCTGTACCACAGATATTAGAATATTTGAAAATTCAATCGCCTCTAACGGCCAGCCCTTTTCTCTTTCAAGAGAACAGATCTGCTTTTTCATGATGTCCATCAGAATGGACACTCTTTTTAACTGTGCTTCATTTAATAAAATGCATGATTTGACAGCCTCATTGATTTCATCTTCAGCACATTTCTCAACAGCGTATGGGAAAATGCACCTAAGTAATGAAACTGCTTCGGAAGAATTTAATTTCTGACCGAACAAAATGAAAAAGAATGGTCCAAAGTGATTTAGCGTTATTGTTGGGATGAATTCGTCAAAATGCCGTCTCCATACACGTTCGCTTTTATCAAATTCCAGCTAAAAATAAAATTAAAAAACATTAGTTTTAATGTTTTAATATAGTAAAAATCAATTAATTTGGCAGGCAGATTATACAAAACCAACCTTATTGAGGAACCATTTACATTGCTGAAACATTGTATTCTCGATTGAAGCAAATGCCACCCAATCTTGAATACTTCCATTTGGAAGTACTTGCTCGAAGGTAAAGAACTTTTTTAACATCAGAAGTAAATTTTTACCAGATTCAGTACCACTGCAGTCTTTTACTCGAGATTTCCCTAATCCTAGCAGTGCTTTTATCCAGCTTATTTCAGGCAACCCTTCTTGAGAACAAAACCGACAAACAAATTCAGCATCTCGAATCTGTTCCACGGTTAGCATCATGTCGTTGAAACAATTTTCTACAAGACATCGCAAATACATTTGTTTTTAATATTGGAATAAAACTGTCCAACAACATGAAAGTAATAGACGTAAGATTAGAACGAACCAGTTTTATTTGAAGAACTGTAGTCCTTGAAACCCACTACTTCAAGGAATCTAGTCTTTGCCTTCGCTTTAAAAATGATGTCTAAGTCTTTGCCATATTGAACAGCAAATGTTACAGCCTGATCAAATTTTCCTCTTGATAGCAACTTCTGAAGTGTAGCGTCAGTGGATGTTTCTAACATTTGGAATACCTTAGTTCCTATCATCGATGTTTTAAGAACAGCAGCAGGTTCTTCGAATGGCGTTGTTTGGGAAGGAAACAGGAAAGTAGAGTTTCGATCGCTGCCAGATTCTATTATTTCCGAAGGTGTTGACGGGAGCTTGACTATAAATTCGGATTCGAATGCGGGCCCCGAACAAATCCCAACAAAAGTTTCGAACTTTGTGAAATTTGAAGTATCATCCTGTCCATAAACCACCCATAGTTTTACTTCAGATTCACCAGTGAGCACAACCGAGAAATCGAACACAATACATGAGCCATGCATAATTTCAAATGGTTGAGTCGGTATAAGAACATCATTCAGCAATATTTCTAACTTTCCGTTCGAAAGAAGAACAAACAAAAGCCTATAAACAGAATAATGTAATTACTTAACATTGGATTGTCAGTATTTATTAATTAAATTAAATTGTAGTCAAAATGATGAGTTACCCTTCACAATGGACAATTTTTTTAATTAAAGTTTGGCTTAATTGAAAATAATCCATTATGTTAATCTCATGGAAAATGCTAAGATAAGTGGGTTCACTGTCAGTCATAACATGCATGTGCTGCAGGTCATGCAATGAGAGCGTTCCACTCGATTCTCCTAAAACTAGCATATTGCGAGATACCGATGTCGCACATACCACCTAATAAATTTGAAACAAGCAGTTAAATATTTTAAAAATAAATTGGCCAATACTAGCATTTAATATTTACAGCAATAATAAGCTTACGTTTGCATTATCATATTGAAGAACTTTGACCCGGGTTCCGCGAATACTGCCAATATCTATGTCCACGGACACATTTTGATCATGTGTAGAATCCAAAGTTCCATCCGACAATGCAATGTTGTTAAACAAGTAAACCACCCCATTTTTTCCCACGGCCATAATATCAATCTTCGTTGGATCATCGTTAGAATGAATAGCAGCTTCGACAAAAAATCTATCGGAATTAGCACTGGTATTGGCACAAACTCTCCTAAAATTAAAATAAGTCAACAACGTTAATTTATATCCACTTTTGATCCGAAGTTTATTAACATAATATAATATTATGTATTAAACAAAAAAGCATACTTGCTCTCTCTGATTTCAAACGTCCTTGGGTCCACTAGAACAATTTCAGAAGAGGAAAGACCGATCAAGAGGATGGATCTTCGCCACAAAACAAAATCAATGAGGGATGGAAAAACAACCCTATGAGCCGCGTTTAACTCTGAATCCTTCTCAAAAATTAGCAGTTCAGAATCAAGAGCGATTCCAAGCGTATCATTGCCGGCAGATACTGCTATAACCCGTTTAGGAGTCTAGAACACAAGCAATACATTTACTATTCAAACAGCGTCTTTCAACATCTATTCTATGACTGACTGATTAATGAAATATAAAAATACTCTCTATTTCCATTTCCTACCGTTTTCAGATTGCCATTTGTCAACTGCACATTTATAATGTCTTGCCTATCATCGGAGTCGAGTTCAGCTGTAGGATTTGTAGAGGACCGGATAAGAAATCGTGGGATTATTTCGAATACGTTGTCCTCAGAGTCACGCCGACGTGCACCAATCCGGTTTTCTGAATCGTCCACATCGCAAGGATTCAAATGGTCCAAGGACCATCTCGACTTGTTTGCCATTTCCACTTTGTACTTTTACTAATTTTTAAGATGATCAATCTATGAATGAATGAATGAATGATGAATGATTGGATTAATTTATACATCATAATTATGAATTAGAATTCAATTGCATTGCAGTAATTGCACCGTCATCCGTATGCCGTATTATCCGTTGTCCGTAATCTCACAATCAATCCACAATCTCAGCATTCTCACCTATGACCTAACGATTAAATCGTCCCCATCGATATTCAATCAATATTCAATATGTCAAGTTAAACTTTTGGAATCCAAAAACCTAAAACCATAACACATAAACATAACCCTTAATTTCATAAAAATGTGTACTTACTGATTGTTTGTTGACGTTGACGCCGTCAACGGTGACTGTACTGTCAAAGTGTCAACTGTGTACTGGTTAGTGGTTAGAGTTACTAACTTATAACATGTAATTGTCGTGATTGATGTAATACATTATTTCCGTGAAGTGAACTACTAAATGAATGTGAAATGCTAAAAATTGCACAAACTAATAATAATAGCATGGCAAATGGCAATGGAATTAATATCACGTACACTTGTCACAAAAAACAGTAAACAAACCCCGCTCACTCAATGGAAATACCGCCACAAAATCTATTCATTGTTAAAAAACGTTGAAATAGTGCTGAGGAAAAATGAGACAGTTTATTAATGCATATGTTTTTATTAAATACACAAATTTATTAAAATGATTCACTTTTGACTATTAGGCGAGTGTATTTTAGTTTAAATTCCAAAATTTTAGTTTGAATAATGCAATGCATTTTTAAACAACCGAATGTAGAAGCCATAAAAAACAATAAAATGCTATAATTGAAAACAAATAGCCAACATATATTTATAATTCATAAAAATGCACTCCGTGAAGTGGAGTGGAGTGAGATGTCTCGTCTGTGACACCTAATAACAGGTGTTCCAAAAATCTCCTTGGGTCACCCAGAAAGAATTTCACAAATAAAAATCGGTTGTGCATACCGAAAACATATATCTAAATTTAAAGACCACCCACCTTCATATTTTTCGGTGGTGGCGATTCGGAGAAATATGCTTTGATAGCAGGATCATAAATGGACATCGTAAATATTCAAAGAGCTGTACAGAAATCAGATATTCTTTTCTCTGCTTTACTTTGTAGCCCTTAGGGCTGCTGGTTTTGTTAAATTATGACACGATCATTGAAAACCGCTTCTTGATAAATTGAATATTACCCGACAACGAATTACTTTCTCCGCTTTACAGCGCTTAGGGTTGCTGGTTTTGTTAAATGAGGATATAACATGATCATTTCAAATCGCTTATCTTGATAAATTGGATATTACCCGACAACTGATAACATGTTATTTACACAATACGATTGTACTAGCAATTATTAAAAAAAAATATTATAAAACTCAATCAATGTATTCATCATACATATAAATTGTTGCATCCGAAAACCCTGTAAAAATGATAACGTAAAACCTTTAATGATAAAATTCAGTTCAGCCCTCATACTATTATCATATCTTATCTAAGCGTTGCTAAATAGAAGGACTGGTAAATCATTTGTAAGGGGAGCCTGAACAGTTTATTTCGTCAGTTTCATTCAAGCTCTCGTTCATTGTTCATTGCTGTACTATTATCGAAGGTGAATAAGTACGATCTGAAACAAAGTTACGAAAAGTGTAGCATCAAAATGCGTTGTCACTTGCTAACGCTTGGTGTGTACTTAATTCTGAACATAATCTTAACAAGCCCTGTCTCGAACGCAGAAACGGTCAGTAAAAGCGTTAGGGCAGCTGTGGGCGACTTATGTAACCCTAGTAGTATTCCCGACGAGTGTGCAGATCCGAATTCTGTATGTAAACCCAACGCTTCTGCTCCTCCTCTTGGAACCTGCGGCTGCGAAGATGGATATGAATCAGGTATTCCGGCTTTCAAAATCTGTTATGCCACCCGGATAGGTTTACCCTGCGAAACCAGCAGCAGTCCAAGTCAATGTAATCGACTTCCTGAAACGGAATGTGTCCCATATAACACCACTACCCCAACACTGGCATGCAAATGCATTGATGGAAAATTTCCTAGCGAGGACAAGAAAAGTTGCCTTTACGAGCAGTGTTCCACCGATGCCGAGTGCAAAGATTTCTCTCCGGTTTCTATCTGCAAACCTCAACCGGGTTCTTATAACAAATGCGAATGCAGTGATGACTACGACACCGTTGAAGAGACAAACACTTGTCGGGCAAGAGTGCTGGGTCAAATATGTGACAGAAATGAATGTGACAATTTAATAAATACAGAATGCCGAGTAAGTACCTCGCCTACCGTCAAAACATGCCAATGTACCGACGATTTCTTCGAAAACGACAAAACTTGCGTTGAGAATCCCAAAAGACTAGGCGAACCTTGCAATAACGCATCCCAATGCGCTATTATTCCCTATTCGAACTGTTCAGGTCATGTAGCACCAGCAATGGGCTTTTGTGATTGTATCGATAAATACGAAGAAAGTTCCAGTAATGACATGTGTCTGGCTACAACGATTGATTTATCCTGTACAGAACACGCACAATGTCAAGGTCTCTTGGGTTCCGACGGTTTTTGTGACGGTGTGATGAAAACGTGCGCCTGTGACCCCGCCAAATCTGTCCCTTCTCTTGCTAATGATAAGTGCCTTCCGAAGGCGGGTATTATCGGTGGCTCTTGTGAAGAACCTAACCAATGCATGGACTTGGACGGAGCGGTGTGTGTCGGTGCCGATGGAGCTAAAAAATGCAGCTGCAATGTAGATCACTTTCCTAGTGAGAATAACAAACAGTGTCATCCTCCTCCTTCACTTATCGATGAACCTTGCGAAAGCACTGCCCAATGTGAAACTATTGCCAGCGGCTTTACAACTTGTGTCATAAATGCAGGAAACATTAGAGTTGGTGCTTGCCAATGTGGAGAGGGTTATCAAGCCAGCGACGATAAGGGCATTTGTCAAGCACAAGCGGTGTTTGCTGATTGTGTCAATGACGGACAGTGTACGCCATTATTGGGGGCGACGAGCTTTTGTGACTTTGGTGACATCAAAGGTCGTTGTACCTGCAAACCACTAGTGAGCACTCCTTCCTCCGATCGTGAAAAATGTTTGTTGTTGGCCACCTCTGTCCATGACGCTTGCACTGAAGACTCCCAATGCATACAACTTGGAGACTCCATTAGCACTGCCTGCCTTCCTAAAGATGATGGGTCTGGAGATAAGACATGCCAATGCCAAGACGGCTCTGTGGAATCGGCTCTAAATAATAAGTGCCTTCGCAAACAAGTCCATGGGGGAGCGTGCGAAGAGCCTAACCAATGTTCGGATATTGGGAACGCAACTTGTATGGCAGACACGGACGGAGCGAGCAAATGTCTTTGCATCAACACACATACGGAAGTGAATAATAAATGTTACCAGGTAATTTGTCTCGCTTTTATTATTAACACTTAAACTACCAAAGCTGTCAATATTAAAAATGACCCGACCCAGACACTGGGCTCACGTTTCGGTCGGGTATTCGTCTTTTAGCTATTTGAGTAAGTGGTCCTCGACACGGTATAAAACTCAAATTCCCGATATGAGACATGCCTAGTCAAAACGATTTAATCCTAATAATACATGCCAATCCTGAATTTGTCAAATTACAGATCCAATACAATATAGGAGTGGGTGCAGATTGCATTTATAATCAGACGTGCGCTGCAGGTTTGGGACCATCGTCATATTGCAAACCATCCAGTGACAATAGTCTAATATTTTGTGACTGTGCATACGACGCAAAGTATTTGCCTTCGACTAAAAGATGTCATCTGACCTTTGGGCTGAATCAGACATGTACCGAAGATGGACAATGCATGGTCGGTGTCAACCCCCTCGCATATTGCAACAACAGAACTTCAGTAGCAACATGTCAATGTAGATCGGGAATAATTCACCATCTGGACTCCTGTTACGAACCCAAAACTATAGGAGATGACTGCCAGGCACAAACCAATGATGAATCTTGTGCCGTTTCAGTTCAAGAATCTGTTTGTGATCCGATCACTAGCAAATGTGCCTGCAAACAGGGTTTCACTCCGGCTGTCGGGAACACCGTATGTTCAGGAGCTGACTTCAGTGTCCCTAATTTATCAATTCTAATCTTAACGGCTATGACATTTTTATCAAAGTTCAGTTCCTGATATGTGTAGCTTTTCAAACTGTCTTTAAATAATGATTTACTAACTTAAAAATTAGATGCTACAAATTTTTGGAAAATAAACGTAAGAACAAGCTGATGAGCCATAAAATTCGTATTGTTTTGTATCATATCATTCATACATTTTATTTCATACATATTAAACCCTCAAGTATTAGTATTAGGCACATCTATAAATCTAAATACAGGACCTTGGTAGCCGCAAGGGCCCCACAGGAAGCAAATACCGCGGCGGCACACACTATAGCCGTGGTCGATCCCGCCGCAGCGACGACGCTTCCGAGGGTCAGAGCCTGTGTCATCTGTGCTAGGAATACCATGGAGGATACAATTGCAACGTCCGTCCCGAGTCCTCTCATCTGAGCCGGCTTACTCACCAAATCATCCACGTCAACATCGAACTTTCATTATATCAAAAAAGTAATAAAAAAGTTGGTATCTATTTTTGGACATTTCTCCATCATCATTATTGTTAATTTGCAATCGAATGTCGGAATTTAATTCTTATCATCTTCATTTTATAATCGAGAAAAAGTGTTTGGCAAAAATCGAGTCAAAACCATACTCGGCTTACCGTCTCTGCTGCATGATATCTCGCAACCAAAAGATAAGGCATGGTGAACAATGTGGCATACATGATCCCAGCCGTGCATGAGAAAACTATGACCCCTAATGGATGTCGAGTTATCGCCATCAACACCATTCCAACCGAGTAAACTAACTGCCCGGTGATGTACACCTTTTTGGCCCTGGAAATTACGTTTCGGGACTGTAATTTTATTGGTTCCATCAATCAGCATAAGGGGAAATATGTTCATGATAAGGAAAACTCTGTTTATTCACGAAGGTCTCTGATAGGATGAATCATATCAATCATGGCCAAATTAATTAATGTACCCGAAACGGCTGACGAGGCTCTCGATTGCAAGGGAATATAGGGAACAACTGAGGGAGTAGAGAGACATTCCCAAGCATCCGAATCGGACCCCTTCGTCATAATTAGTCCTCTTGGGTGACCCCAACGGGGCAGTGGGATCTCCAAGAAAAACGGCTTCTCCGACAAAGTCCGTGAAATATAGGGAGTAGCAGACGAGGGACATCCAACAGAAGAAGTTTGTCACGCATAACCATTGCAAGGATTTTGGCAGGAGGACTATCGTTTTAAGGTATTCCTTGAAGGTCGGCATTGGTTCTTCAACTGCCAGAGGGATTGTAGCTTTCGTCTGTCATCAAAAACATCCAAATGTTATGTTCGTTTTTAATGCATTTCATAAGTGGTCTGTGAATCCCTAAATAAGTCCCCAATAAGAACAGAAACTCTAGAATTGAAACTTATGTAACGATGCGACATAATAATGACAATCCTGCTAATGTCATCGAAATAAGTCCCCACCCCTTTTCAAGGCTTTCTCTTATTAAGGACATTTTCTTAGTTAAGTAGTTGCGTTAGTTTTAAAGCCATACAGCGTCTGCAGACCCTATTCCATTGAATGATGTTTCCCCAACGCCTGCAGTGGAACCATAAGATTTATCGGGTTTCGGGTTGTCGGAAGAACATTCTTCACTTTGGTCTGGATCTTCTTCAAATCTTGAATATGATGAACCCACCGTTGCCTGTCAATATTCAAAGTATTAAATTGGCTAACTTTCATAACGAATCGGCTTCAATTAAAAATAGAAATGAGGTCAGAACCCGAATCGTTCTCGTGCGTAGGTAGCCGCATGGGGTAAGGATTATCTTAAGCCTTTAAGTCGTTCAGCTACACAGTCAACAGTGTAAATATTGGAGAGCAAAAGCATCAATCATAAAAATTCAAATCAAATTTCGGTGTAAATCCGACAAGTTGACCTCCTCAAATATGTTGAAATTAGAAATTATCAGTTATGTCAATAATGTAAGTAAACTCTTGTAAGCTTCTGAAAGTAAAGCCGTCGCTGGTGACCTAGGCGGATTATGAAATTGAGATGAGCCTAATCCCGATGTGGATATTTTCTGCGAATTCATCAATTACCGATTTATTATACGCAGATGTCACCGTCACTATCAAGAGTAATGTAAATGAATCATTGTAGTAGTGAATATGTGTAAATTTAGTATAAGTACTGAAGTTACAGAGTCAAAAGTCAAGTGTATGTAAGGTAAGGGAATTGGGTTGTCAGAGCGGACGAAATCATCATGTTTCAGCTAATAAAATCAAAGTGTGAGATATTTTGACTCATTCCAAAATTGACGTTATCAAATCATAAACGAAAGTGAACTTGAATGATTCACAATTATAAAATCCGTACTGAAATGGTTAACAAAAGAATCCCGGGGTTATTTATTCCTATGGATGACCTCATTCTAATTGATAGTACTGATTGATGTGCATTAACTTTTCCAGTCACAAACAATTCAACAATCCCTTTCACATAATAATATCAGATACGCTAAAGGTGGAAATCAAATTATAAACTCATCATGTATGACTCAAAATTATATAATCCCATGCCATAGACATACATTCAACAGGAAATTTCAGGTAATAAAATCTCGATTGAATGAGGGCATCATCATCCGGTGCTTTTGATCGAATAAAAATACTTTCCTAAATCCCATGTAATAAGATATACGAGACGGACGCAATTATAAAAGCATATCATGGAATGTTTGGCAAAGTAAATAAATTCCAATCCATCATTTTAAGCCCGTGTCAGATGTATCTGAAGGAGCCAGCTAAGCCTACAAGTTTCTATCGATGTTTGCTTAAGCCGACTGAAAATAGTTGAGCTTCTTGACTTTCGAGCAGGAAAGTAAAGTTTTGGCCCGATCGGGTGGTCACAAATGAAGACTAGAAAGCATTTCGACCAAAGCGCTAAAAAAAGCAGAAATCCCCGAAATAACATTTATTTACCCGATTCGGATCACTAGCAGGATAGCCCGGTTTACCAGCCCAGAGTCGATCAATAGGGATTTCTCGAAAGCTCCTTGTGGTTGTGATTACACAAGCAATGAAAATGAACAGAACGACGGTGAACACGGCTCGAACTTGACCACCGAAAAAATGCCCTGCAAAGGAAATGAATTCGGAACATCCATAACAAAATTACAATACAATCTAATTTTCCTAAATCCTTAAATAAATGTCCCCTCGCTAAAAGTTCCCTCTAAATAATTCCCCAGTTCTAGTAGCAATTTACATATCAGCCCAGTAAGTAAAACGTTATGGTAAAAAATAAATTTTTTCGAAAACATCAATGAATAATTAACTTAATCTAATTAACTATCTTTAATGTTTCGTAATTTGACGCAGCAGTACTTTGAAAGTATTTGTCTAATTTTTGTCCAACTCACTGACTAAATAAGTTTCACTCTCAAATAAGTCCCTTTGGATTTTGACATTCGCAAATAACCCCCTGGGGACTTATTTCGGGATTTGTAGTACATAAATAATATGCTTCTTCTGCTTTTGAATGATAAGAGTTTTAAGTAATTGAATTCCCGTAAAAAGCTTACCTATGAAAGTGTTTTCCCAGTTAAGAGCCCCAAGAAGATACCCGAGGCATCCACCAAGCCCTGCCATCACGGTGAAAGTACTCAAGCCCCTTGCATGGTCCTCTGAATGCAAGAATCAATCAATTTCGATTTTTACACAAAAATATATACAGGGTGTCTACGCGTAATGTCCCGGTGCTTAAAATTAGATTTCTCAAAAACTACTAGGCCGATTTTTATAAAGTTTGGTTTTTTGAGTAGCCTAGGAATATCAGTGGGGGTAAAAAAAAATACGACCTTCAATTGAATGGACCCATGCGGGTTTTGTAAAATGTCATAATTTTAACATAGGGAAGGGGTACCCCGTAACCATAGTCACTGTGATTGAACCCTATTAAAACCGTGTAGTGTTCTACCTTTTTGCTTAATTTTTTCTTGACAACGACCGTTGCTAGGAAGGGAATGGGTACTACTTCCCCATGTTAAAATTATGACATTTTACAAAACCCGCATGGGTCCATTCAATTGAAGGTCGTATTTTTTTTTACCCCCACTGATATTCCTTCTAGTTATCAGGCTACTCAAAAAACCAAACTTTATAAAAATCGGCCTAGTAGTTTTTGAGAAATCTAATTTTAAACACCGGGACATTACGCGTAGACACCCTGTACAACTAAAATTCACAAAAAAATTTAAAAACTATAAAATATTTTTAATTTCTCCTGTATATCATACCTGGTATTGTCACATCCAACATATAAGCCCTGGAAGGGCTCTGACAAGCATCCGCATCAAAATCCAACAATACCGTCCCGAGTACAGTGAATACCAACCCCCACGGATGATTTTTAACGGATTCCTCATCCTCAACCATACTTTTATCCTCTTCATCCGAAACCTCCGCATTCGGGGAAAGTTTCTGGGACGATATTGTGTTATTATTATTTTCATTAATCTTCCTGTTCATTTCCCGTCCCACTGCTAATAAGCTCTCAGCCTCCAGATGCGGTTGGTATTCCTCATTAGCAATATTGAAACTCTTCTTGTTGTTCTCTCCGCTCTCGTCTTCATCTCCTAAGTTTGCAAATACCGAACCGAGGATCTGATCCAAATCATCTCCATCGAGCTTTAACTTTCCGCCCGGCTTTCCTCCCCGAGACTTTAGAAACTCCTTCGCTTCTAATTCCGTATCCTGTCCGTCCAAATTGTTCCTGGCTCGGAAACCGTGCTCTTCAATTGTCGGCATGTACTTGGAAGCATAAGCTTTCTTGTAAGTAGATACCGACTCAGTTGTTCTACGTATTTCATCGGAATTCAAAGGAGTTTCAAAACTAGTCCCTGTCGGATTAGTCGAAATTCCTAATCTCTTGGTACTGGTCCCATACTGCAAGCTTGATGACGAATAAGTACTGCTTTCTGGTTGAAGTTTCTCTTTAGAGAACGAGATTGGTTTCGTATTCGACATGATTCTTGGAGGAATCGGTGCTATAGATGGAATTTTCGGCAGATTCGATGGGTCGTCTTTGTACGTGTCTCCGAGGAGTCGACCTATGGTCTTACCGTTCGGGACGAGGATCAATCCCAGGATTATTCCAATTGACAGGAGGATTATGAATGGCCTTCGTCGACCTAGTTGAGATTTGCAGCCGTCACTTAGGGAGCCTAGTAAAGGTGTTACGAAAAATCCTACCTAGAAAGCAATGCGAGTTTATTTTAAATTACATTTCCCAGGCCGGTTTTTCAGTAAATTCTTAAAATTTCATTTTTATACTCCTAATCAGAATAGCTCACCAATGGACTTAGACACCACATCAGGGTCATGTGTCGATGCCGGAGTCCGATGTTCAGGAGGAGGGGAGAGACGAAGGCAGTCTCAGCCGCGTAGGAAAACTCAATTCCCATAACTGCAGCCGACACCTCGAGTAATTCCCTTCTGGTCTTGTGTCTTATTTATCCCAGAAAAAAACATTATCAAAATTACAAAATTAACACACTTTGTCCCACATTTCAACTCGCCTTTCGACTTTCTCTTTCTAGCCATCAAACCCTTTTCCATGTAGATAAAGACATCATGACTTTTAGCTGATGATGACTTACAATTTACAAAGAGAGGAAAGCAACCAGTGGCTTATTTTTCCTCTGGCATCCGACTCAAAGAAACTTAGGCCTGACTACAATGATACCTCCTCCACAAAGGAAGTAATTCGGGGAGTATATAAAAAAGCTGTCAGAGTAAACGAACCGGGTAAGATGAGAAAAATCTTCATCGACTGAAGAAGATCGATCAATCCGTCGAATGGTCTGGTGCTTCAGTCTTTCCAATTTCTCTTTCACTTTCACCCGGAAATTGGTTTCTCTGTCGTCAACAAATCCATTGCTACCACCAACACCACCACCACTATTATTCGATGAGTCTGATCCTGATAACCAGTACTGTGTCCAGCTTTCTTTCACACGGTCTTTCAAGGCGTGAAAGAAGCCCACGTATTCTACTACCTTACTCATCCTGCCGACAAAAAACCCTTTTAGTTCGGATATATAGAACAGCTAGAAGGGATTACTTTCACTGGAGAAAGCAGGGACGAATCCTTCAGTGGGGGCAACTTGAGACTAGGACGAATTAATATGCTGCTTTCACTTATCTTCCTTTACATGATGGTTTTAGACAAGTTTTTCGTTTTGTAACACTTTTTTTTGTTCGAATCAGTTAGCAGTATGGATTTTCAGTACAAACAACAAACGATGAATGTCTCAGTAATCCCTGATTTGAATGCGATCTCACTTTTTATGTCCAAGTACAGTGATAGTTAGAGAAACTTTGAATGATTTTGTGGAGAGATTTTTTCAGTTTCCAGACAAACACAAGAAATCCATGAATAGTTTACAACCGGAATAGTGTCCTTTTTCTTGACAAAATGCACTCCCGAGTACTATCATCCACCAGAGTAACAGGTTGTTTTGGATCTTGTTGAAGACAATGTCATCAAAGAAAAGTAACCCTGTAACAAGGAGGAAGACAGTTTCTTTAGAATATATCTTTCCGGATATATTATATGGAACTACATTTCAGGCTCTGACGATGTAGGATAAAAGTAAATCTCAAATGCGTCACAACGCCCCATAGTTTCATTTTAATCAGGGCTGAAATTAAATCACATTTATTGCCTATTTGTACATATAGCATGAGGATCTCAGAATTAAGACAATGCGGCTGTAAAACGGATTTCGTGTGAAATTTCTTCAGTCCATTTAATTAATAAGATCCTTTCCTCTGTTCTCTCTCTCGCTGTCTGTGTTACGGGAATCTACGTAAGGAAGCCTTTACGATGTTTTTATATGTAAATTGTACATACGTTAAGTAAAATATGAAGACTTATAATAGTGAAAGTGTTATACCTTGTAAGACTATGTGAAGATGTGTTAAAAACACAACAACTTTACTTTCAAATGAGAGAGAGAGAGTAAGACTGCCACAAGATATCCTTTTAATTAATGGAATGAATGAAATGACATATTGTAAATTTTACGATGTCATTTAAGTAAAAGCTCTTGTTCCAAATGAGATGCCGAGTTCCTTGGCAATACCCACCATGTTATGTGGAATATAGAGTCTTAATATAGGATTTGCATGATTGTCAAGCAAATAAGAAGAGTTCTTGGTTTTGGGAAAGCAGTAGGATTTTCACTTCTAATTTGGCATCTATTATTATATGCTTTCTGCAGAATTAGAGTGTGAAATACTTGCATAATTAATTGTTTTCTGTATAATACACATACCATGGGCTGTGGTACATAAAAAATAAAGTTAGGGCTTGTTATACTTATTGGATTTCAATATGGGAAACAATCGGAGCTGTAAATGTACACAATTGTGAGATTTATCGACATAAAAACTGCATTATATGAATTTAAAACCATCCAGGACTAAACGTTCAATTTAAAATCAAAACATAAGATTTCAACTACCTCTTCCGAAGATTTCTTTCAAAAATCCAACGAGTAAAATCCCCTCCGATTTACAGACTTATATTGCAGAGGATTCAGTTGATTCACTTCGTTCAAACATGCACGGGATCAAATGATCCAAAAATACAAACTATTCCAAAAGCACAAAAAAACCTATTTTTTGCACAAAATCACAAGAACCAGAACAGGACACCGACAGCTTTAAATCTTGTACTGTTTTATTCAAGACGTACACCTTCGGCTTTCAAGACAAGACTCCAGACTTTTCCTAAGGAGATTTGATTCTATTATTCTCTGGAGAAAGTAAAGTCCTCTTTCACCCTTATCTTGCGCATAAGAATAGGTTGGAAATGAATCTAATGGAATCCCGTAGGGACAGGCAGATTGGGACAGGAATTGAAGCTTTATAATAAAGACTCTTCTTGCTTGTGGATCAACTTATCCACTTCCTTTAAAATGCCTTGGTTTTTATGTTATATGTTAGATTACAGTATCACGGTAAGGAATTTTTGTTCTGTAAAACGAAAACAAATTGTTTTTGTACTTTGCAATAGGAGATCGACAGATGTTTAACTGATGGTTTCGTTTCTTAATTAATGTAATTATTAGCCCTAAACAAACGCGCATTAAACAAGAGACACAGGGTAAACCAGAAGCATAATGAAAGACACGGGTAATAGTTAATTTTACGGCAAAACCGAAGGAATCGGCGGAAGGGTTTCCCAGTAAAAGAGCTTATGACGAACAGAAACCAAATTAGGACAATATTTTTCTAAGGATTCGCAGTTTTTTTCGATCCAGGATTTTAATCAGGATTCAGTAAAGAGCTTGACTTTGTCTACCTTTCAATTATATGGCTTCTGGAGCTTTCACTTGCTCCTATAATATATACGCGTCTTTCCGGAGTTGGGAATTTATTTTACAAAATGACAATATAATTTAAAAATGTAAACCCATACTGTTGATGGTAGAAATTCAGAAGGCAGATTGAAAAGAAAATTCACATATTCGTGAATAAAAATTCCAGACAAGACAATGGAAACAATAAATGACATTCTTGGGGTTATTGCCTATTTTCATTGCAAATATTTTTAATTGTAATGGTTTTAACAGTACATTTATTACCATCAAAAATGGCCTATAATGGTATCAATGTTTTGACATGAAAAATACTAAAACATTAATAATTTTGTTTAATTTCATTTAACAGCTCAATTAAAGTATTGGAATTGAAAATATTAATAGCAACTCCAAGTGCTGATGGTGGTCAAGCTCATATTTAAACGGATGAGAATTTTTACTGAAGCAACAATTATTTACTAACTTTCGTTGATAATAATTTATTTAACTTTATGACAAGATTATAACAGCAACTGCATGGATTGTTTTACTACACAAAAAATTATCACTATAATACAAGTACAATGATAACGATTAGAAATCGACAGGGTTGATTTAATGATGGCCCATTGAAAATTGATAGCAGTGGCCTTGACAGCGATTGACACAACGTGACATTCCATCAGGATATGGCAAATTCCCATTGTAATCATAATAGTAAGGTTCCTGTTGCTTCGGTTTTGGTGGTGCGGGGACATTCCTTTCGGTAGATGAAGATCCACTCGTCTTCATTCCCCTATCAATTGGAACATTTAAATCAAAATATAAAGCTCAAGTCTGTAACAATTATCGTAACAATTATCGTATTCCACCTCAAAACAGATCCTTATGCATAAAATAGTCTCAACGTGGTTCATGTACTCGTTATTTTTGAAACTTATTAAAAATTGAAAGAAATGACATGGGGATTTATTCCGGGATGCTGGATACAATGACTTGAGTATGGACAAATTCCTAATTTTAAAATGCATTTCTGTGAATGCTAAATACTTTTTTTCCCCAAATTAATGTCAGGTATTATCACAGTCAGTCAGAATTCCATACTGTTTCTACCATAAACGCATTCAAACCAATGTAAAAAGAGATAAGATTTAAAATTGGTTTAAGAAAGAGGGGCTTATTTTTATAAGAGGAAAGAGGACTTATTTTGGGGAGAGGAGTTATTTTGAGATTTGCAATATTTATTCCAATTGAAGTAGTAGTTTGTAGTTAAAAAATGATAGTTTGTAGTTAGTACCTCCTTCGGGATCGACAACGAGAACCATCTAAATAGATCAAAAGCCAATCGCACATTTTCCGGACCGTTTCAAGGACACAAATCAAAACGAGTCTTGCAACAACTGATACTCCTTCTGTGATGACCCCAATGTACGGCAACTGGTCCAATGCTTGAACAACTAATCGAACGGCCATTACCAAGAGAGCACCGCCTAAAACTCTTTGTAATAGAAGTACAAGCGACTCGCTTACGACAAACCATAGACAGATCAGTAGCACTGCCATGACCGCTAACCGAATCGTCATGTTGAAACAACTTCCAATCATGATAGTAAATTTTAATGCTAGTTTCTTAAAAAATTGTCGATCGAACAATTCGAAAAAGGCACCAGAAAGGAGATGACATATTCTCAATACCTTTAACTTATCAGTGGAATTTAAATATTTATCCAGGTGATTAACAGAGTAGTCAAATTAGGAAAACCATGCCAAGGCGAAAGTCTAGCAAATTCTAACAAGAAAAAGCCCAAGCAATGGAGATTTACATAAGAAACAAAACAGACACAGTGATAAGAAATTCAGAAGGAGCAAAAATATTAATTGAATGCTCAATCCTCAATATGCAATAGAAATTTACTGTCAAATCTAACTTAAATTTTTGTATCTCGGCAAAATGCTATACAATATTTAGTGGATAATTGGATGCGTGTAAGAGGTTTTGAATCATTCGAAGTCAGTAGATTCGAGGTGTGGATTTAAATGCATTCTTTATATCAGGTTCAGGACTTCAAGACATGTGAATTATAAAACTGAAATAAACATACATTGTCGATACAATATATCTACGTAACTTATACATAAAGTCATGGAAAAATAAAACGTTACGTGAATAATCTTAATTAATCCAAGATAAATTCACCGACTTAATATCATAATTTCTTTCACGAATTTGTCTTGTGAACTGTAGCCGAATGTGACTAGCATATTGGTGTATCTATAATTGACAATTGTACCTTAAGCGTTAACTATCATTTCACTATTTCTAATTTTTTTATCCTTTTGCTGAGACATAAACCGAACAATAAAGGGTAAAACACTAGCCGGATCAGTTAAATGCAAATGATGTTTGCCTTCTACTTCAACAAACCGCACTAGATTGTCCTTTGATTCTCCATCCTCTGTTGTGCTGAGCCACTTTTGTATATTGTTTTTGATGTAAGGAGTAGTGTAATTAACTCCTTCCGAAGCTTTAATATGTAGAATGTCACTCCTACGATGAAAAGAACATCATACTTTAAGTTCTTAAGAAAATCATGTAAAGAAACCGAGAAGGAGTTTAAACAAAATAGTTACCTGAAATTGTAAGCTATGAACTGAACTTGTCTCATGCTCATTCCCGTGATTGGCATATAATGAACACGAATGTCATGGGTAAACTGGTGGTGTCCAGAACCCGGTGGACTTTCACAGGTGCCTCGTGTCATTAGCGTTTTACAGGATTCTGCGTCAACCCCACCCACATGAGTACGAAGAAGTTTTGCAAGGATTTCGTCATAAGTATAATTAGGTCTGGGACCAGATGAAAGTTTTTTCTCGAACTTAAGGATATCGGATGTTAATTTTGGTATCATTGTGATGGTGTCATCTTTGGATAATACTACGGGGGATAAAGCATCTATAGCCACCTGGAATTTAAAATAAATTAGTTATACCTCCGTCCAACAATAAAATATATAGACCAAGTTACTGTGCCTGCCTGGTACCATTTTTTCTACCACTTCTGGATGAGTTCCCGTGTACGACATACATAATTGAGCCCCCATTGAATGTCCAATCAAATTTATTTTCTTCCATTCAAAGAATGTCGTTATCCGCCTGATAAGCACCCATACATCTTGCACTGAATAAATCATTCCGGGAGGAAAGTGGGATGACCTCCCATGACCGGGAAGGTCTATTGCCAAAAACTGATAATCTGGCAGTTCGGGCACTAAAATAGGAAAGAGCCTGTCGAACGTTGCTGCATTATCTTTCCATCCATGAATGCATAATACCGGCTTTCTTGATGGGTCGGACCCATTCCAATGTCTTGCTATATGTATGTTTAAAAAGTTATTGAATCTGTTATATGCGATAATGGCCTAAAACCAGATTTTAAAGAGCGAATGAGAGTAGCTTTTACAAACCGGAAATTCTACCCCATGGAACTGGGATTTCAACTTCCTTGACATCAATCTCACTGGAACTATAACTTCTGAAGGACAAGGCCGGAATGGAACCATTTCTTGCAACAACCTTAACATTTCGGCTTGAACCCAAACTTCTGTGAAGAAGTAGGGGCAGTTTCTTGTATCCGCTCATTCAATGCAATGACAAGAAAGCCTCACGACACGATTTGCCAAAACAAAGGTGGTAACGAATGTAATTGATTTCAAATACCTGAAAATACAACGTTTTTATAGTTAATATGTTAATATACTGTTAACTGATGATTGATAAATTCTGCTAATTCATAGGCATAGATTTACTGCATCCGCATATTATCAGATTAGCAGTCTCTCATCTCAACGATGATGACTTAGAAATAGGCATGGGAATAGGATTAGAGTGCCTATAGAGTGTGGAAAAACCATGGCCTCCGTCATCTGCTAGAAGGGCGGCCGTTGATAAGGCTTTTTCAACACTCATCGACATTCTCTACGTTCAGATTTGACTCCCACTCCAAAGTGTCCCAAGCCCCAGCAAAACCAGTGCACCGAGCAAAGCCGAGGTAAGTTATCCGTTCTGTGCGGACGTGTTGCCCGGAATTCCCCATACCTACCCTAACATGGACTAGACCCTTTAGGTGTGGGTCATATAATTAGCGATGGTTGGGCTCGTTTACATCGCTAATAATATATGGGGGTGTGTGTGTCAATGGAGCGGACGTCTCCGCTTTGACAAGCCATTTGAGCCATTTGAAGAGTGGCCGGGAATTTCCCCTCCCTACTATAACATGGACGGGATAGGTGAGTGTGTGAGAGAGGAGTGTACGAGTGGCTGGGAATTCCCTCTGCATACTATAACATGCATGCATGAGATAGGTGAGTGTGTGAGAGAGGAGTGGACGGGTGGCTGGGAATTCCCCCTGCATACTATAACATGGACGGGATAGGTGAGTGTGTGAGAGTAGCGGGCTGATGATCGGGATGCTTTCTTCCTATTATAACATGCATGGGATAGGTGAGTGTGTGAGAGTAGCGGGCTGATGATCGGGATGCTTTCTTCCTATTATAACATGCATGGGATAGGTGAGTGTGTGAGAGAGTAGCGGGCGGATGCTCGAGATGCTTCCGTGCTATTATAATATGCATGAGATAGGTGAGTGTGTGAAAGGAGTGGGAGGGTGGCTGGGAATTCCCCAGCTGCATACTATAACATGGACGGGATAGGTGAGTGTGTGAGAGAGTAGCGGGCGGATGCTTCCTTCCTATTATAACATGCATGGGATAGGTGAGTGTGTGAGAGAGTAGCGGGTGGATGCTCGGGATGCTTCCTTCCTATTATAACATGCATGGGATAGGTGAGTGTGTGAGAGAGGATTGGACGGGTGGCTGGGAATTCCCCCTGCCTATTATAACATGCATGAGATAGGTGAGTGTGTGAGAGAGGAATGTATGGGTGGCTGGGAATTCCCCCTGTATAGTATAACATGAACGGGATAGGTGAGTGTGTGAGAGAGTAGCGGGCGGATGCTCGGGATGCTTCCTTCCTATTATAACATGCATGGGATTGATGAGTGTGTGAGAGAGGAACACAGAAGAGGTATCCCACTCTGCACTCCTAGCCAGGAGTGGGATACCTCTTCCGAAGAGGCTCTTTGTATACCTACCAGCGTGTCCTTTTCTTTATGTCGGACCTCCGAGGACCCAGAAGATTCCAGAGACCCGACCGATGACCGAATAATAAAATTTAAATTGATGAGTCTTTTTTAATTCTTTTTTTACTTATTTAGAGAGTGTAGATTTGTAGATTCTAAATTCTAAAATAATATATGATGAAATAATTTTGGTATTCAACAAATGCAGGATGAGACAAAATTACACGATATTTTCGAATCCTCCTATAATGTTACCGGGATAGTCCACGTGCTTTGGTCTATATTTGATGGAAAGGAACCTTCTCTACTGTTCAAAAAAGGGTTGGGATTGAATTCAGAGTTTGGAGTCTGTTGTTCTCTCTGAATTAATTACAAATTAATATTTAGAGTCGGGGAGGAGGATAAGTTTGGAAATCATGTGGTTCGAAGTACTTCCCAGCGTCGGGGTCATTTTCACAGCCATGACTCTCGGAGGATCTGCTATTGGATGGGTTTCCAGCGGAATCCTCGGAAAGGTTTATTTGCAATTTTATTTTTCAATCTTCAATCTTTAAATTAATTAAAAATTTGTAATTCATAATTTGTAATTGGAATGGAACTCAAATGGAAGGCGTAAAATTAATATTTGATATTGGGAATTTCAAATTTGTTAAGAAAACAATGAGACAACTGATGGAGAACCACGACTTTTTTGACTATCTGAGGGATCAGCGTTTAACTGGCAATGCATACAAAATGCAGGTACGTCATTTGTCATTCGATACGTTAAATTTATTTCATATTTTGTATTAATTTAATATCAACCAAACTAACTATGAAATATTCAATATTTCATTTCATGATTTATACTATCTTTTATCTTAGCATCTATCTAAACATAGATGACTCCCGGCAGAAGGTTAAGTTGGATTCGTAGGCTGTAATTTATGTATTTTTATTTTTTGAATTGACAACAGGGACTGGAGGCAATTCCAGACGGACCTAGTGAAAACCAGAAGTAAATCTGTAATATCCATACCAGACGACTCAATCTAAAAGTAATTGGTATGCGGTCATGATCCTTCACCTTCTTAGTTGTTGCGGAGGGAGGGTCCTGGATAAGGGAAATCAGTCGTCTTATAAATGTAGCAAAAATTTGTTTATAAATGGAAACAGGCAATAATGAAAATCAAATGTCAAAATTATTCTAGATTTGTTTTCATATTAATTGATTCACTTGGAAAAAAATCTGTACATAAAAACTAGTGAAACTTAAAGTGAAAATTTGTACTGTTGTATCTGCAATATAATATATTCAAGATATCGACATCGACTGAGTTTCGGGAAGGAGTAGAGTAAAATGTAAATCATACTTTGCATCTTATGACGGAATTCGGACATCCATATTATTTTCAATCGTTTTTATTTTTGAAATATGCAGGCGGTTAGGAACATGGTCACTTGACAATATCTAAAAACAATGAATGTTTCTAAATCTTATGGTTATGTTAAATCTATATTGCAGTATTTGGTACAAATTAGCTTTATCTACTCGGCATCAAGCTTCAAGCATCATTATTGAGTCACCAACTTAAATGTTTAATATGATATTGCTTGTAATTGTTACTGGTTAAGATTTAAAATCAGAACTTAGAATCCTTTGATCCATTGATCTGTTTGCTTAAAACTAACATCCACAATTTCGAAATTTCAGTCAAGAAGTTGAGGTTGATGAGCCACTTCCAATTGAGCCATGGTTGAACTTCGAAGGAACTTACTTTTGAGCTGCTTTTTATTTTTCGTGTTTTAAACAACTACCACTTGCAAAAGCAGTACTAGATTTATTTTAATTTTCCTTGTCCTTATTATGGAACTATGGACGATCAATTAATCACGAATAACAGAATAACTTAAGTAACCAAAATCTTTCGTTGCAATTTCACAACTTTACGATTGTATCATTGTATCCCGATGCCGAATTTTTTTTTATATAAGTTCATTCTACTAAAATATATCAACTAATCAGTCGTATGTGCAATTACGATGCATCAGAGAAAATCAAGGAAATAAAGTTGAGTATCTTGGTTAGAGTTTGTGCATAGGTCATAATAAGCCGTAATATTAATAATTCGACTGTTCCTAGTTTTTAATTAAATAAGGCGTTCCCTGGACAGAGTCCGTACTATCCAGTCCCCATATCTACCGACTCTTGTAAAGATCGCATATTGGGATGTGGAACATTTTTTAGTCCCTGAATCAGGGACTCCGAATGAAACCAAACCCTGAATATACCACCGCGTAGTTCCGCGAACAACGGCTCGGAAGTACTGTCCACCTCCTGAATCCCCATTACAAACTTGTGTACCGTTCTTGTACCCGGCGCAGTAATTCGTGGACCGGGTCATTGTTGCGAAAAAGTCTCCATGCGAATCAGAGCAAGTAGACGCAGAGACCACAGGCAGTTCTGTCTTCCGTAGCTCTTGAGATAACGTCCCGTTTTCTGTAAATCCAAATCCAACCACGGTTCCTAGGCTTCCTGGTGCTAACTGATACTCTTCTAGAAACGAGTTGGAACTTTGGGGATAGCAGACTGGACGAACGTAGAAGGATAAGACGGCAGCGTCATTCAATGCCAGTATCGCTATATCAGAGTCCAGAGCTCGGTGGTTGAAGGACTCTTCGACAAGAATTTTTGAGATGAATCGCTTTTGAACAAATGGATCGGGATCTGGAATTTCTGATAAAAACGAATTTAATTTTCCCTGTGGGGTTGAATTCTTCGAAACACAAAATTTCTGTTATAATGTAGTCATAAACATATTTATTTACCAATATTTTGCTTTCCCAAAAGAATCAAGAAGTCAGAAGGGTTTCTTGGGGACCCTCGTGAGGTCACACAATGGGCGCTGGTTAGGACCGCATTTTCGTTTATCAAGGCCCCTCCGCAAATGTATTTAAGCTCGCCTATCACGAAAATGAATAACATATTTGTTCGATTTTTTCTGTTCAAAGTTTGTTGAGTTGCTGATATTTCCAATGATTCAAACCTTTGTCTTTCAAATAAATGGCAACATGCCATGGCCACTGCCCTCGCTTGGTCCCTTGACCGTTTAGAATGTAAGGGGTTTTAGATACTTCCGACAGTCCACAGTCAGGAACACAGGAAAACTGCTCATGAGTTCCAGGAGACCATTGACCATTTTCTCCACATTTCTCATAATGAGCCGGAAGATCCCCTGACGACTTGTAGTAAGGGGCACAGGAAAATCGAGCTTCGATCCCTGGACGCTGTTTCTCAGAACAGGATTCGACGGATAAGTTCTTTGGATCGATGCACTCAACCTTCGTTCCTCTTCGAGGGCTCAGAAGGGGTGAAGGGCATCGAGGGTCAAAGTTGTTTGGAAGGGTGCTTCCGATGCCAAAACGGACGTCAATCACTGTATCAATCATAAAACGAATATTTAAATGTTTTAGATTTCTATTAAAATTTGAGCACATAATAATTCATAAGTTCATTACTTACGTGGATCACATTCAGGAGGCCGAGCGGACCAATTCCCATTTTCTTGGCATGTTATGGCCGGCGGGCCATACAGTAGATAGCCAGCAGAACAGTCGTATTGTACCACTACTCCAGGGGGTACCGCTTTACTGATATCTTTACAGAAATAAGCATCTGGAGATTTCCTGTAATATTTTTAAGTATTATTTTTCAGAAATAAATGTAATTTTGTGCAAACCAAATGCCACGCTTACGAGCAACTTGAAATAGTAGCTTCAGCGTTGTCGGGAATATCGGGCAACAGACATTCCTGTATTTTAAGGGTTGTATGAACCTCCACCGTGACAGTTGCAGCTTTAATTTCCGGAACTTCTTCTGGAACTGGCTTCGGTTTTGACACCTCGGTTTCCACGGCCCAGACAATGCTATCGTTGGCAATAGTTGTAGCAAGATCTGGATTCTGTACGGATGAATCGGTACCGACTGCAACATCAGTTTGAACGGTATTTTCAGGAACGGATGAAACATCGGGGGTTAAGGTCGTCGTGGTTGTAGTGATCTCAGTGGTCGTGGTACTGGTAATTGGTTTGACCGTAGTTACTCGAACTGAGGTAACTCGGGAAGTGTCCCATGGAATTACGAAACTTGTCGAACTTGCTGCTTTTTTCTTTTCCTTCTCAACGAAGTCGCGTTTATCAAGCTCCTCGTTTATTAGTTTCCCTTCGTAGCCCCATCGGTCAACCATTTTTGCTCGTGTGATTAGGCATAGGAAATCAAACTCGTCTAAAAAAAAAATTCATCGGGATATGTATATATGTCTTCAATCTCGGAAGTAAGAAAAAAATCAAAAAATGCTCATAACACTAGAATTATGAACAATAAATACTAATGAAATAGAGAAGAACTGATAAGGCTTGAAATAAGAACTTCTTGAGGGCTATTTCAAAAGTGATACAGAATGAATTTTAAAATTACAAGCCTACAGATCACCCGATAAAACTCCGTAAATCATATCATATGTATGAAGTATGAACTGGTGGACTTAAAAAACTCCATGTGAGACATAAATCATGATTTACGGTAATTAATTACCTGACCCATCAGCACAATGCTTCTTGATATCGCAAATCCGCTCCTTGGGTATGCATCCCCCTATAATAGCAATTTAAGAAATGAATATCACATTAGAGAGGTGTTAAATTCAAGCTGACATGACATTTTAAGCGAAGCGTTTCTAAAAATTGTAATGCGTTTTTAAGACCAACCATATCTGCATCTGAATTCCCAACTTTTGCAAGTAATGTGTTTGCAAGCCTCTGGCGTTTCATCCGAACCTGTTCATTATCAGTATATTTTTTTAAAAACCTCAGAATTTACAATTATTTCCGACAGAACAATTAAACAAATACAGTAAACCATATCTGACTAACCATCCGGACAATTCGGCCGCCCATTGCACATCTGCCAATCAGGGATACTAAAAGTGGACAATTAAAAGGTTTTCCAAGTAATTGCATGTCTTTTCTCACAAAGAGTGATCATAATTATTTGCAAAAAAATTCTATTTCCATACCATGCTCCATATTTACACCTGAATTGGCCTGGGAGACAACTAGAAGGAAAATAAAAATGGTATTATTACATTTAATTGGATAGAGATATAAACTGCTTTTGTCTTGTCTTGAATAGTTGTAAAGTTTTTTATTCTTTAAAGATTTACAGATGAGATGATAAAATTACAAGTTCTTGGCAGAATGCATAGTTAGTTGGTTACATTCTGGAGTAGTCACTCTCACTGGTAATATAATAATAATAACTGGAAGTAACTACGTGGTTTGGAAACCTCTGGACTGGAAACAAAACGACCTTTTGCACTTGGTACTATGGACAGGGATTGTACACTTTTTGATTACATTTATTATGTCCCGATTGCAATCTCCTTAAAACTTAAAATCGGCCTATGGCCAATGAAAATAGCTAACATTGTTAGATACCACCACCACCTTTGTTCGTTGCCTGATAAGGGTTAATTATAGAACCTGCTGAGTTCGAGACGTTATTTTTACCCTTGTTTTAATTGAAGCTCTTTTTGGTCTTAAAAAAATCGTAAGTTTGTTTGAGCTGAAGATAAGCCTACCGTCTTACTGAAATAATTCCCCCGGGGGAGTTGTTTTTACTAATCCCACTCATAGCGTGGGGATGCGGAATTTAATTCGAGGAGTTATTTTCCTTCTGTTTTTAATTCTTTTGGTAGATTTTCGACGGAATTATCTAAGAAATACGGATAGTCGACTTGATCAGATTTAGATTTGCTATTCCTTGCGTTTGATTTCCTCGTTTCCTCGGCTTTGGTAAATTGAATTTTTTTTATTTATAATGTAAATCGGAGGACTATGCACTAGCACTATGAAAGTATGGGGACTTATTTTGGCAATGGGGACTTATTCCAGTGATCAAGGCAATGCAAACCTTCTGCTGTTATTTTCTGACCATGGATATACGGACATTGTTGTATTGTCAGTTTTAGTTGATAATTTCAGCGCTGGTTGTAATTAACGCAGAATTGTACATACATCCTAATTGGTTGTATTTTTTTAAACTTATTTTTGGAACAAGGATCCATCGAAGTCTCGTAATAATTAGTGATCGCTATCGGGTTTTTAAATGTCTTTACGTTGAATTTGTGTAATTAAGGTCAAAATTTGACCTTGCAACATTAGGATTTCTCGTAGTTCTAAATCCAGATTGATGTAACGTCAATCCAGTGAAGATCTATAATTATTTCCATGATTCAGCTCACATACAAAATGCGGTATTTGGCAAGAAGTATTATTTCACCTTCCTTTTTAATCCTAATGATCATCCCAATTATGAATTTTGAACCATACTGTAGAATACATGAAATGCGTATTCATATTTTTTGCTGAGTAATCGTTTTTTTGAAACTATTATATAATTGAATACCTGTATAAATGTTTTGAATTCCTTGTTTTTTATTTGAAATCCTCATCAAAACAATTTAATTATAACGCTTAAAATAAAAACATATCAAGTGAATTACACCGACCTGTTATTTTCACAAATTTCGCTCTCATCACTCCCTCCGATACAATTGATATTGCCATCACAGAGTCGCTTCAGGGGGATACATCCTGTAAAATTAATTTTTTTTTTTTTTACAAGTGAGCAATTAATTGATATGAGTATGAGCAATTAAAGTTTGTTACGAAACACACTATAACATTCTATTGTGCCAGCTTTGTGTTTATGACATATTTTCTCGTAAGATTTGAAGCTCAGCTCACAGAGATGAGCTTTAAAATATTATTTCTTTTTAAGCTAGCGAATTTTATTCATTGCTAATCTAATCTCTCTCTGTGTGTCAAAATGAAAAACTGTTTACTGATCAATTATCTCCACATAACTGAACTGAACATTACCTCCATACTGACACTGGAAGATCCCTGCTGCCTTTTTGGGTCCAGTTCTATTCAAGAAATAAATAAAATTGGTTTGATTGAGTCCTTGTTGGATTTCTATTTGATTCAATGTAAAAATAATTGCAATATTTTAATTGAAAGCGCAGCTCCGTAAATTAAATAGCATAGACAGAAAAAGTTGAAAATTTTTTATTAAAAAGCATCAGATATTCATTCCACGCCATTCATTAGATATATACAGAAAGTAGTGAACCATGTTAGTAATTTATCAACTACAGTGGTTTTTCTGCGTTTAAATTCCAAACGCTTATTCTTTTTAAGAGTATAGCCCGGCTGTAACCGTACATTTGTCTATTATGAGGACTGTTTTAAACATATGACATAGCGTGTAACCATTATAATCGCCTAAATAAATATTTTCATGATGGGTTTAAAAATACTTCCCAACCGGATCAATAACTATAAATGCTATGAAGCCGATGAAAACTCTCAAAACCCAAAAAATTGAGATGTACAATGTATAATTTGTAGTCACTATATTTCTCAAAACAATTACAAAACAAGCTTGTCAATAAAAGTCCAGTTACAAGTACATTAAAAGCGGCCAATTTTGTGGGGAAATACTCTTACATCAATCCAAAAAAAGTAGGCCACTACCCCGTAATAACTACCCCCCATAAATAACTACCCTTTCATGAGAGGTTTGTCAAAACTATTTATCATTACCCAGTATAAAAAGCCGGTATATTGAATATCCCAGTGAAAAACACGTAACAAAACTGCACGAAAGAGATTTCGGATAAGCAAATTAGTTTTTTTTTAATATCAACTTGTCTGAAACCCTTTTTTGTAGTTTAGTAGTTGGCTTGTATCAGTTCTGCTTTTGATCACAGACAGACACACATGAACCTTTTAGGAAGTTAATAAAAAAAATTTAGTAATAATTATATCGTAAAATGTTAATACAATATACAATGCTGCAGAGTACCGGCCGTGATAGAACGGGATGGCAATCAAAGGTACTTTTATAATTTCCAACAATCCCAACGGAACTGGTTTAATTGAATAACGTTTATTTGTTTCGGAATTTACAGAATTTAAGAACAAAAACTGGAAAAAGCCGACTAATACCGGCTTTAGCTGCAAATTCTATCAGTTTTGTTTATTAAAGTCTGATAATCAGAAGTTCAAGTGTTTTAACAAGTTTTTGAACACAAAAAATACACGGGTTATAAATTCTTGATATCGTAAATACCTTTTATTTGCATAAGCAGATTATTTTAATTGTATTTGTTTACACTTTGAAAAACATTCTCTGAAATCCCTTTAAGTGTGAAAAAATTACAATTTACAATGATTAGTCTCATCCTTGATCTGTTGTCTGTTGGAACTTCAAAATCAAGATAGTACTGAGTTGCTATTGAACACGAATTCTTTGTGCATTCTTTTATTAATTACAGGGAGGATGCGATCAAAATATGTTCAGTAATCGGCAAAGATTACTCTCTTTCAATTATAAACTATAAAAACTTGAATGTCAGATCTTTTACATTCTCATTTTTAAAATCACGGAACTTGACTTTGATTAATATCGCTGATTTAATTGCATAAATAAATGTACTTGAAAGGATAACTATAGCTGCCTTGTAAGTCTCTTTTGGATCTGAGACATTAACCATGTAATTTTATTTTTAAAGATTTAATCTTTAGTTGCTTCTTTGGCTTCAAATGTCCAAACTTGATTGTCTAAAAAAATACAAATCAATTGACGAATGCTGATTTGTATTCTACTGTTGACAGCAATGCAGAGCTTTTAAAATCAAAATGTCTTTAATTTTTTATCTATAAAAATAAGTAACGTGAAAACGTGATCATCTTAATTATCGATAATATGTAGAGTACTAAAGCCCCGGGCCCACCAACGCCGTAATTATATAGACATTTTATATTTCAGACAGCCAAGGCACCAACCAGGGCCAGTTGTTAAGTTAAGCATCAAGCATGCATACATACAGTTTAATGTTTTGTTACACCAGAAATAATCGCTGTTACAAAGAGGTTATCCAACAATTTTTTTTACAGCATAGCGTTTAAGGAAGAAGTAATTAATTAGTTTACATTTGGATAAATGGATATAGATTCGATTTGAAGGAACAACGAGCCAGTATATGGACTAAAAATCGCAACTAAAATAAAAAATACTCACCCCATTAGAAATGATATTACGGTTTGAGCGAGATCTCCTAAACCATTCTGAGCATCGTACCGCATTCTATGATGTCTGTAAAATCAATCAAAATTATAGCTTGTATCAAAATTGTATACCTTGTTAGTGGAACATGTCATTATAATCAAGACAATTGTTTAAGTTTTCCCAAATGTTTCTTCTTGCTAAAATGCTAAATTAATTCCTTGGTACAATTTCGTATTGGCGATTATGCACTAAAATGCTATTTTTTGACAAAAAGTTCAGGAATAGTCATCATCTCATAGTTTGCGATTTGCAATCGGAGGGGACCGTCACAGAGGACTAACTTTTCTAAAAGTTAAACTCACTCAAGCTTAAGGCAAACGATGTTACTGACTTTAAAAACGAAAAGATCTCATTACATCAAGTAGTTGAAATGGAACTAACGCTTTTACATATCGGTTCAAGCAAGTCAGCTAAAAATGCAGTTTACCATTAAAAACGTAATTAACCCTTTGGAGTGGGACGGGAAGTATTCTTCCCACTAAAAACAAAGCGTTGTCATGGTCTGGGAACTATTCTTCCCAACGGAAATCGAACCGTTGTCATGGACTGGGAACAATTCTTCCCAGTCAAATTCAAACCGTTCCCATGGAATGGGAAGTATTCTTCCCAGAGCGAGAAAATAGCTTATCGTGGTCTGGGAAGTTTTTATCCCAAGCAAAAATTTGCAAATCGCAAGAATTTTTGCAATTCGCAAGAGTTTATACCGCAGTCGTTTGATCCAATTTTTAGTCCAACTCAACTTCAATTCAGATTCAATTGATGAGTACTTCTGAATGATTTAACAAATAAAAATTTGACAGTGCCCCTACAGACCATTTGGGGATAACCTGACCCACAGGGAACACTCATAGTCATAAATTGCCTGATTTTTTTTACAGTTGAACATGAAAGTTGTATTAGAAATAAAAATTGAGAAATTAGTTGCACTATTTGATTTTGAGCTTGTTAAAAAATGAAACGCTGGGAATAAGTAACTTTTTACTTCCTTTTTTGTGTTAGTCTGCAACTAGAGGAGTGAACATTCAAAAAATTTAGTATAGCGTCATAGTGAGTCATTTGACTAAAAACTGTAGAACATTTACTATAGAAAAAGGGAGCAAAAGTACGTTGTCTCGCTCGTTATCTTCCTCTCCCTCACCTCCACCTTTTCCGTTTTTCGTAAACTCGACCACTCCCTCCCCCCCCGCTCGTCCGACTTCTTAAAAATGAAGCATTATATTTAAATGCAAATCTTGTTGTATCATTCCAATTATCACTGTAATTATTATATTTATTTGCTTGTCCATTTCTCATCAATTATCAATGAAAGCAGCTATTTTTATACTTTCATTGTTAATAAAATTTGTATTTTGAAACATAAGACAATCATAAGTTTTGTCTTTGATCATGTTAGCGTCTAAAAGATAGTTGATCAAGTTTGATGGGGTCCAATAATGCTATACTTATTTGGAGTAACATAGACACAGTACAGTAATGGCTCGTTGATTTTTTCGCCAAACCTTGCAAAAATTTATTTGATTTTCGCAATATCGACTAAAAATGTCCCCATTTGAGACGGCAGTTCAATAAAAAAAATGTACCGTGTCAATGGGCCTGAATGATTAAGGAGTTTGACCATGGTAACTACTAGACTTTGAAGTAAGTCTTTCCTCGTCTACCCTAAATTGCTACTCCACTCCAAAGGGTTAAATAAATGCTGGAGTCATTAACAAAAGCTGTTTTCACAGGAGTGTATTATACTTTTAGACATTGTAACTTTGTAAAATAGAAGTTAAAAGGCCAGGGCTTGCAATTTTATGCGAATTAATGCTTGTAGGGTTTAGTAACTTCTCACGCATATCGATCATGGCCAAGGACTTATATTGAAAGGGAATATAATGCACAGCATATGCATTTAAAGCACAAGATATTTAAAGTTTAAATCCTCATTTTCTTCATAAACCATTTTATTATATGCTGTTGTGTAATTATTATTTCGCTCAAATATCGTGGTTGCACTATAATCAAAGAACTATAATATCTTCTGTTCACATGCAATCTCTTTACAGGTCTTAAAAGTGCATTTATTATTAACCTTCAGTCAAATGCGTGTCATGCTATTTAATCTTGATGAATGCATCTTCTTTCAACTGGGTTTAGAAACATGGACTTTCATTATATTAGGTTAACCGGGAATTTTCTGAGAAATCGGTAAATTATAACGAGGATGATATTTAAACAGTTCCGAGAGCGAGTGCTGTAAGTTCCTAAATAATTCCACGCCTATGACTTCTACACTCCTAAAGGTAACTCCCCGAATTAGTGTTTGGAATTGTACATGCAATTTTATTTTACCAATAATTACCCGAATACTAAGAATGAATCAATAATCCATGGGGACTTATTTAGGGACGATCTATTTTCACCTAATGTTTCTACACGCGCTTTTAATGATACCCCTTAAATGTAATATTTATATGAAATCATATTCCGATAAATAATTCACTTGTTATTCTTCAAGAAAAGGAATAATAACTGCGGGGTACATTAATTAAATTGATAACAATCCAACACAAACTACATACTCATTAATCACATAATCACACATGTATTTCCAACCAGGTATCATGAGATTTCGGAAGAAATGATTCCTTGTAAAATTCCATTTCCTTAATACCTATGGTTCACCAGCTACCCTTCAATCTTTTTTTGCATTAGAAAACAGTTAAATATTTACATTTAATCTGCCATGATATGAATGATAAGATATTCCATGTAAAAAAAATGAACACAAGGCTTACCCACAAAGACCCCGTCGGAACTTTGGAGTACAAACATACTCATCAATTCCACTTGAGCAGTCTCGAACGGAGTCACAAACACGATCTTTCTCAAGACTAAAAAAATATCCGTACCATTGTTTATGTTTACCTTTTGATTTTATTACTTATTTATTGACAGTTCTTTCTAATCTTTCTTGCAAAATCTAAAAAAATTGTAATCGTGCATTCCATAATTGCTTACCATTCTCCATTCTCGCATCGGAATTCTCCCAGTTTACAGGTACCTCGGTATCCTTCCGACACTGTGAATACAATTAGTTAATTAGTCTGTAATTTGTGGACTTTAATAGAATCCATGCCCGTGTGTAATGCGTTGATTGTTAACGTATCTTTAGTTGGAATCTTGAGATGGGGAGGGGTTTATTCTGGGGTGAGGTTTTATTTGCGATGGATATGCAATTATATATGTTACTCTCCGAGGGGTGGGGAATTATTTGGGAAGGGGAGTTATTCAGAGATTTAGCGATAATTTGATTCTCAAAAACACGATGTTCATTGATTTCCATGTTAAAGTTGATAAAGTTTTCCATTTGAGCAATTCTTGGAATTTTCATCCTTAATGTCTTTGTTTACTCCACACTTTGGGTCATTATAGCAAGCTTTAATTGGCAAAGTTGGGACCGCAAAAAATAAAACCAATGTCCAGATAATTAGTACAGTTTAGTCGAGATCTTAACAATATTTTATATTACCTGCTAAAAAGGTTAGGACTAGAATCCCAATTGATCCCATTTTTCCAATTGAAAAATGCATTGTCGTCCAATTTATTAATGATATCTACGGTTCTAAATTAAAACTTAGAACAACTTCACAACTGAAATCTTAATTTTGACCACACCCGAGCCACTAATTCTGTGAGTCAACAGGCATCGATGACTTTTGCAAAAAATACTGGAATCCTAAGTTGTCCTTTGTCTTTTCCAAGACTTCTTTTACCGTTTATACCAATAATTATACTACCACAAACTACAAGTCTTTCTGTCCATACAAATTGCATGATTCACATTAACTTTTCAGGCCCGATCAAAATAAATAAGAGCACAAAAATAGCTTTTTATAATCGTACAAGTCAAAGTTAGTAAGGATTTTTACACTCCGACTCATCATCCTGAAACCGCGGAGACGTCAATTAGTTTTGGTTGTTTTGCTGGTTAACCAAATAAACATACGTCAAAATTAATCTTTAGAACTGAAATTGGTGATGATTGTGGATTGAGTTAATTTCAGACTTAAACCCCGTCGGGTTTACGAGCCAGGCAGGTTTCTTATTCTGTTCCGTGAGATATACTTCAGTTAAGTTCTCACCTAAACCCCAAGAAATCGGGATCAATGTTCCAATACTCTTGTAATGTATTAACTGCCGTGTTTCTGGGATTTTAATTGAGTAAGACGAGCTTTAATTAAAATCGAAGCTTGGAAAATGGAAACTGAATGTTTAAGACTAAGACCGTGTTGAAAAATGAGAAAATACCTCAACCAGATAACCTTAACCTTCACAAATGAAGTAATAATCCTGCTGTGTTTTCGCAACCACTACCTCTGCCAAACTGGCTCATCAAAGACAATTGGATCTGAACTTGGAGAATAAAATAAATAGTAATAAATGATGATATATTACACTCCCTTACGTATTTCTCTGCACACACACTTGCACACACAAAACCATGATAATTGCCTGAGTTCTTAATGTTCTTTAGCCTTACTTCTACTCTATATCCCATTTTATTAGAAGCGTTCCAACTTGTAGAGATACTTCACTTTATAGTGTCTTATTTTGCATGGAAAAGGTAACGCGATTAAAAACGCATAATATAACATAAGATCATCGTTCATCTTACCTAAATCACATACCTTATTATAAGAGATATGATGAACTCCTTGGAGCTTTGGACAATGCACGAGCTAAGCAATATAAGATTATTATAATCAAGGCAAGTTTTCGACAGTCTTGCTTTGTGTGCTACCATTAAATTCATACCTGACGTCAATCCCATATCAAAGCTTCTCGATTTCAGCATTTCTGGTTATACTTCTTATCTATAGATATTACATAGAGAAAGCACAGGAAACATACACGTATTAGGATTTGTTGAGCGTCTGTCATTAAAAGAAGGAAAATCATAAGCCCAAGCTAATCAGGGGTAGAATGAGAGTCAATTTATCAAAAGATCACAAGCCCAAGCTAATCAGGGGTAGAATGAGAGTCAATTTATCAAAAGATCACAAGCCCAAGCTAGACAAGGGTAGAAGGAGAGTCAATTTTATCCAAAAACCATAAGCCCAAGCTAAACAAGGGTAGAATGAGACTCAATTTACCCAAAAATCATAAACCCAAGCTAATCAGGGGTAAGAATGAGACTCAATTTATCAAAAAATCATAAGCCCCAGCTAAACAGGGGTACAATGAGACTCAATTTACCCAAAAAGCATTTAAGCCCAAGGAAGCTAATAAGGGGTAAGAATGAGACTCAATTTATCAAAAAATCATAAGCCCCAGCTATACAAGGGTAGAATGAGACTCAATTTACTTAAAAATCATAAGCCCGAGCTAAACAAGGGTAGAATGAGAGTCAATTTTATCCAAAAACCATACACTCAAGCTAAATAAGGGTAGAATGAGACTCAATTTACCCAAAAATCATAAACCCAAAATAATCAGGGGTAAGAATGAGGCTCAATTTACCCAAAAATCATAAACCCAAGCTAAACAAGGGTAGAATGATGAGACTCAATTTATCCAAAAATCATAAGCCCAAGCTAAACAGGACAGGGGTGGAATGAGGCTGTTTCAACCCTGAAGTCCATATAATTATCGGGAAGGGATGCATTTAACTGATTTAACATGTAAAATCATAAGAATCCCTGTCCTCCTCACTCCGTCAGCACATTAAAATTAGTTTAGCCGTCCTCATATATTAAAAAAGTAGCATTTGAAAATACAAGAAACAAACATAAATGAATTCGTGAAACAGGTAGGTGGGATTGAGAATTCATTTTTTACTGAAATAGTTGGCATTTTCATGAATATATTTTATGTAAAGAAAGGTCAGTTCACAGTTCTCTTAATTTCTCCAAGTTCCATCAACTTCTTGATGTAATTAATTATGAAACGAGATGTTCTGGGTAGTTACTTTCAATAAGGGTCTTCCTATTTTTTCGTGAAGTTGTGATTGTGAACCAAATGTAAGCACATTTATTTGAACACACTGAAGACAGGACAAGACTGATGGATTTCTGATCCCTTTGGACTTCTGGAATGCAAAGCTGAACCTCAACTTGTTGAATAAGCTCCATGTTGAGTAAAAGGGAATATAAAAACTTACTTTTCTACTTCTCTAATCCAACACCTGCTATGTAAGCAGTTATTGTAACCAATAGCCAATTTAAGTAGTTGTATTTTAGTAGATCAACTTCCATACCAGTTGACTTCAGAATCAATATTTTTTTAAGTCATCGGGTAGGGATACAAATGTATCGATTCTATAAAGTGTTCGTCAATCCAATCCATACTTCCAAGTTCCAAACATTGATTTTTTACTTCCCACTTGATGCAAATAGCTGAAGGTCTGGCCTTCACTTTTGAACGCCCAACGGAATGTAATTGCCCCCCGTTTACTTTTACAATCAGAACTAGTTATATGCATTTCACTAAAATGGCCTAAATTATGCGTAATTATCAAAATCACTAATATTCAATGCAATGGCAAGACTATGTAAAATATAAATGCAAGTTTTTCCAGAAAATTCATTATCCACAAGCCACACGTGAATTAAGTTTATTTTTAGTTTAGCAATCATAATAATAGTAATATATTACCGTACAATCATGCACTCTCGAGTGAAAAAGTTTACGAGTTCCGAGTTCCAGCAACGATCGAACGATCTATAAGTATGTATGCATGTAATATTATTATTTTATCTCATTCGTTGCTTTTAAGGTTTTGAAATCACTTACAACAGTACATGATTATTTATATTACGCAGATTCAGTCCTCGTTTTTCATTTCAATACATTCACCCATCAACGTCTAATTTTACTTCATATTTAAAAGTTCATAAAAAACATTGGCAAGACACTTTCATACACCGCTTTGACGTTACAAGAGTTTTTTCATTCGAGAACTTAACTTACATCGGTAATCTAATACATAGGAATATCGGTGGAGGACTCGGTAATTCATGGTTGATTTAGAAATAAAGACAGTTACACACCTGGTTAATAGTAACCATAAAGCGACATATTTCAAGTAATTATATATACCTATATTCAATGTCAATTCCCTGCATTAAAATTGAATTAGAAAACAAATATACCTAACCATCCAGTGACAAATGCCAATTGCTAATTAGATTCTAATTGCATCTAGAACCACTAATGACATGACAATAATAACAGATATAATTAACTATCGAGTTCTAATTACAAGAAAAAAGCAACGGTAAGGTCTATGTCAATGTCAACGACTGTACGGTGTTATTTATAACTTCGAAGTTATATTTACTGAGAATAAACGTTGGATTTATATACTTTAAGTGTCAGACCCAAAATATCTACCATTCATCCAATGTGGTAGCTTTGGATAACAAGTCTGAGATGACCATCATATTTTTCTGCAGCGACGAAGTTTTAAACAACAGAAACTTTTGATTTTTAACAAACCGTCTCGTACGTTCAATTCAATTATTGTGGTCTGAATACATAAATAGTGGAAAAATTAAATCACATCTATCGAGTCAGAAGATCATAGAAAGTAGTCGGGCTGAGGCTTTTTTGACGGCACACCTCGTTGTTCCTGTGGAGCAGCTTCAAATATGATGAATTCCCTTTGAAGATGCTCGTCTAACTCCAATATAGCCGCAACATTTCCACATCTTTAAAATTCGTCAAAGGTAACAGTTTAATGTTTAGTAATAAATGTAAGTTTATCAAAACGCATATTTAAACGATTATCGAACGTCATTAAATTGATACTCGAATATATTCCCAAACGTAAACAAGAAATCCACAAATAGGATTTACCTATAGCAGTAGTTTGGCGCAGACCAGACTGTTAATACTGTATCCTGGAAGTGCCACTTATATCCTTCCATCACAAGCTGATGTGCTCGGCAGATCATCTCAATATCGTTTGCAGTGTTGAATTGTGCTACTACGTCAGAACCGAAAAGATAACCGGCTCCACGCGGGCTGACACCCCAACCTGTAGTATCTGTTAAACACAATATATGTTTAAACGTAAAGCAGGGTTTGCTTGCTGGTTTGCTTATGCGAAAAAGAATAATTTCAAGGGAAAGACGAAATACAATTTTAAATCTTCAGAGACCTGAAATGAAATGCTCTAATCTACCAATACACCTGTTTTTCTATTATTATTAAATTCCACTGCTTAACGTTGAGTTTGTGAGTGTAAATGTAAACTCAAATCATATACGCAAAAAGAATACCTGTGCCTGTCATTAGAATTAACTAAATACGTGCAGATTGAGGAACAATCAAAAGCAATCGAGCTCATCTTCGGGCTCAAATACCAATTTATTGGTGAGTCGTAAGTTTAAAAACGATATATCCTTATATCAAGGCAAAACAGGAGTGGCACAAAACGAGAAACTTACCATCTGTAAGAGAGAAAATATAAAATCTCTCTTAGAGAAGTTCAAGAAATACTTTAATTAAGCTTCAGAAATAAAAAGGCATACCTTCAGGATCGGACCAAAGCAAATCACACATTGGTCCATCATGAGGTACTTCTTGCTTCCTATCAATCGCTCGTATCTGATCCAAGGTTTGAATTGATGGGGAAAGTCCACCATGGACACAGAAAATCTACAACATTTCAAATTAAGTCGCTTGTCCGCAGAACAAAAATCAAAACAACATACAGTAGTACAACGTCGTGAAGTTTGTATTTACCTTGTTATCAATGATTGCGGAGAGGGCTAGGTAGTCAAATATTTCAGTACAATATCGCCAAACAGTGATAGAACCATATTTTCGAAGACACTCGTCGTAGAATCCATAAACTTGAGTAATTTGACGGGATTCGTGATTTCCTCTGATTAAAGTTATTCGATCTGGATACCGAACCTAAAAATTATACACACAATGCATAACACACTATAATTTTATTTTACGATACTAATTGGTTTGGTTGCTGATAATGAGTGATAACTATCCACAACTTACTTTCAACGCAAGTAGTAACAGGAACGTTTCAACAGAATAAAAGCCACGATCAACAAAATCTCCTAAAAACAGATAATTCGTTTCAGGAACATCCCCTCCGACCTTGAAGAGTTCTTTAAGGTCATAAAACTGTCCGTGAATGTCTCCACATACCTATTAAATTACAAAAGATTTTTATGAAGTAACTTAATCATTGCACATTGCATAGATATTGTGACGTAAAATAAAAAATAAAACAAGATTCATATTCAGTCATAGTAAATTCCTTACAGTAACTGGCGAGTCGACTTTCTGGACATTCGACTCCTCCACAAGGATTTCCCTAGCTTTCGCACAAAGTGCTTTCACTTCAGACTCCTTAATTATTTCACATCTCTTCAACTGTTCAATTTGCCTATCTAAATCGCCCGTACTTGTCTGGACCCTGATCCCTCTACCCATAGTATCAAGATTAAAGATTCCTTTGTCCTTAGACTTGGCGTCCTCCTTTCACTTTGCACTTTGTCGTTTTGTGTATTGGAACTTGTGACTTGGCAGCCTCCAAACGGTCTTTCGTGCACTATACTATGTACTATAAAATAAAACAATCAATTAATTACAAATTATACCACATACTACTACAATACTGCATTGTACATGTTACATTTTTACATGCATCATAGCCCGGTCCGGTCGGTACCCAGTACCCGGGTTTGACATTACAGATTGATTAGGCTCTTATGGCTCAAATGCAAAATGTGAAATGCAGTAAAATTGTGAATTGATTGAACCACCTTTATGCTTTAGTGTTTCTTTGCTGTTTAGCCTATTTTGTATTTATTTTACCTTTTTGTTTTATTTTTCCCTTTTGCCTTTGTGTTGTACTTGACCCTCTTTTTTCTTCTTTTGTCTTTCCTAAAATCCGAATGCCTATCACCTATAAGAACATACAATCTCTTATAATTTTAAGAACAGTCGAAATGATGTAGGAATTGAAATGAATTAATTGCAGTGAAACTAAACTGAGAAGATTTTAATTTTTTGAGTTGCTTGCATTTTGCATTTGCATTGAATTGAATCTTCTTGAATCAAAACTCCAAAACCCAAAGCCCACCACAAAAAAAGAACGAAGAGCTCAACTGAACTGATGAACGATTTATATGATTGATATTGACTCAGGCTTGGCTGCTTTTCGTTTCCCCTCTCTTCCTTCATCCGTGCGTATTAGAAAAAGCCGCTCTGCTCCTCTCTGCCTGCAAGAATCGAAAGGAATACAAGCACTTTTGCGGCCTCAATCCAACTCACGAAAGATGGCAAGTCCGCCTCAACTTCGGCTTTTTTTCCTTACCTACCTCCGCTCCTAAGAACAAGTTTGTAAATAAAGGATTTTTTAAGGTTTTTTTTTTAAAACAAAGGCTCGTTCATAAATACGCGTAAACAATTTATGGTATTGCATTGCAAAAAAAAACTATGCTGGTTTGGTTGTTACAGGTTTAGTCTGCGGGCTTTCAGTGCTTGCTGGTGTCTGCTTTGACATTTTGACTGACTAGAGTCCTAAGAGTCGCTATGCTTTGACTCGCCGGGTTAAACTCGTTTCGTCTTCGTTTGTCATCCAATGTTCCTGAGCACCATTTTTTAGTTTATTGCTTTAACATGGGCTAACGATAACTATATAGGATTAAACGAGTTTTACCCGGCGAGTCTAAGAGCACGGGGCAGAGGGTCATAATCATAATCTTCGTTTCTACAATTCTACATCACTACCAACACCAAGGCAAACGGCAGGGCCTGGATTGGATGGAGATTGAGATATTGGATCAACGGTTTTTTTTTAAAATGAAGAAATGAAAAATTATTGAATGTTCAGTGTTTTTAGCCTGACATTTACTTTGCAAATTTGCAACCTTTTAAGGTATTAAAATCCCTATTTTTTGCTTGAGATATGAGTACAGTTGCTGCATGGTATGGCATAAAAATAAAAATTTGTCACATCATAGATAGTAGAAGTCACTAAAAGTACAAAGATAGTATAGGCATACTTTACATAAGTTAAAGGTGTTTCTATGCGCTGCTATGTCATGTTTCTTTGCGTGCTTAATCGTTTCGTTATTGACAGACTAGGATTTATTTTTCGCTTCAGCTCTCAATTTTATTCATGTGTCAAAATGTCAGGACGTTCCAGCTAGTAACTCCAAAAATCAACGATGTAATATAGCGTGTTCTTATCTTACTTTACTACATGTTATCTAACCAATTGTTTTATGTTGTTTATGATTATATGCATACATCCCCTAACCCTAACCCAAAGGCGCCTATGAAAAAAACTTTGTTTTGTATTCCTTTGAATTTGTGAATACATGGAATCATATTGATAACCTCTTCTATAATAGATAGATCTAGGAACTGAACTTACAATTTGTAAGCCGACATAAGTCACAGATAAACAGAACGAAGCATTCGGTAGCTAAATATTCAGAACGGAAATGAAAGAATAGGAATAGCAAGAACAGAGTTCATGTTGATATACACAGGGTTTAATCGCATAATTCATAATTTTTTCGGCTTCAAAGGCTTGCCTTTCCTCCGATTTTTTGCTCTCCGAAAAGCCCGAACCCCGAATCGGGAGGAAGAAGCGGCCGCCCGGCACCATATACCATTTATATACAAGCAAGCATACTCAACAGATTCTGTTATATAAAGCTACAGGACACAGGAAGAGGCTACAGGCTTTACTGGTGACTGGAGATTTTTTGGAGGTGTCATCAGTTCACAGTTGTAGTCGGTAGTTGATCGTCCTCTCAACTCTCCTAAATCCTAAATACTAAAGTAGTTATCAAATGGAGTATTAAAATTTAATCGTTTTTTATCATTCGTATTTTACATTTCAATTTTGTAGTTCCAAATTCCAATTTCACTCGACATTCAGTTCTCAATTAGTTCAGTTTCAGAGTATTTTATAGTGCAGTGGATTTGTTGTATTGTTTTCACTTTTGCAAGTGTTTTTAGTTGATATAGATCGTCTTATCGTATTCGTGGTGTGGTGTTTTAATGTGATCTATTACTAGTTCTTACTAGTAAAAACAATTTTAAACATCAAGTAAAATACCAACAAGAATATGAATTAAACAGCGTAATTAATTGGTAATTAAGTTGAAGTACCATTGTAGTGCCCCCCAACACCCTGACCGATGACCGATCCAGTTCCCGTATTAGTTTGTACTTGATTTATTTTATACGATGTAAGAAGATGTAATATATGTGCGAGTCACCAGTACACAATCACAGAATAGGACTATAGGAGTCGAAAAAGTCGAAAAGTTAATACGGTTTTAGCCCAAAAATACGCCTTTAAAACCCAGGCTGGTCTAAATAAGAGACTATAAACTAAGAACTACAAACCAGGTAAATATTAAAGGATAATTATTAAAAGGGGGTTATTATTGAGATCGTATCCATTCATAAAAGTTGTATTTGATTTGTTTGTATGTACTGAAAGTACTGATAATAGAGAAATAAGGATTAATGCGATTATACATCCTCTTGGGCACACTGGTATACTTTGCAATAATTGTAAACAAGAATTATGTGATATGTAATTATGTAAATATGTTATTCATAAAACACACAAATCATTGCATATGTAAAACAGTAAAACGATAAGACGAACACAACAACCCTTTGAAAGAACAAATTAAATATGGATGCAAGATAAGATACAACAGATGCATTATAGAATTTAGAATGTTAGATTTTTTTTGGAGAGGTTACAGACAATAAAAAGATCGTGCCCCAACGCCCCTAACGCTGACTTATTTAGGGATTTTTGTAGATACTGAACGAACAGTTTTTTTTCGGGACTGAAAGAAAAGTAGCGACCCGGACCATCGGACCTTGTTTTTGCTTATCAAATGTGAATCTTTTTTTGTTATCAGAAATAAAACCGATTTCGCACACAATCAACAATCGTGGTCAAATAGATATTAACCTGACCTCATCCCATTTCAGTTGTTGCTTTTTATTCAGTGGCAAAATATGTAAAAGCATTTCTCAAAAACTAAATTTTACTAATTTTGATACGCTATATCCACCACATACATACCACTCACCACATCCCTTGATTCCTTTGCGATGGATAAGAGGATAATGACAATGAATAAAGAACATTGGCAGTTGTTATTTTTTTAGCTAACCATTTACCACATCCAGAATAAGGGTTTTCGATACTGTTTTATACGATTGAGGCATATTTTTACAGTATTAGTGAATAAATTATAACGCCTCTAACGACAAAGGAATAAGAAAGTTAAAGGATCCCCTGATCTGATCCCCTCGTACATCGATGTGTAACTTTAATAAATTTACAACATTTTAGCGGTTTAGCGACTAGCGACAAGCATTCCGGCCGTACTTTTAAATGAATTAAAGAAACTCATATAGAAATACATATTGTGAACGTGTGTTTTTAGTTTTACTCATTTTGATTTTTACAGGTGAATAAATATCGAACCGAAAGCGAATGCAGATTTAATCAAGAATAATCAAATTAGTCGAATGAGTGATGAACAGGGGAAAGTGGTTGAACTGAAATTTCAGTTACATTGAATTGGATGGTGTTTCTTTAAAAGGATCTCGTAGCTTCCTGATTTCTATACTTGTTGGAGATTAGTATTTTAGTATTCCAATAAAATTCAAAACACCTGACGAATAAAAACATGGGAAACATTCACACTGTTGGACCCAACGAGGCCCTTATAGTATCAGGTAAGATTCAATTGTATATTTTTAGTTTACATATACATTTTCTTGTAATATCTGGATGTTGGATCGGATGGAATGAAAAAATTGTAAAATGGAATTTACGATAAAGCATATACATATGTATCTACCTCGCAAAACATATTTTATTCATAAATTCATTAAAACATTTGCGACTGCGACACAGACCGAACATGTTCCGCATAAATAATACTAACTCTAAACACTCAAACCCATTTTCGTAGAGTAGACCGGAACCGAATTATAAGTTGTACTGCATGGGTAATTTATTTATTCTTAGTATTTAAGCTAGCAAGTAAGATGCTATTTAATCTGTGGTTCTGAATACTTTATGATACATGTTTATCAGGCAAACCATTATGCTTTACACTAAAGTATTAGTATACGCCCTTTAACTGTGGAATAGTATTACAGAGTGAAAGCTAACTTTCACTTTCATATTGTTATCACCTATTATAAACGCCAAAGGACGCAAGAGAGGTGCTGCCGTTAGAGTCTCCTGCGCTCTTTGACTCGCCGGGTAAAACTCGTTTGGTCTATATGTAAAGCAGTATTGATTTAACACATGGCTCGGCTTACTATGGAGGACGAAACGAATTTTACCCGGCGAGTCAAAGAGCGTAGGAACATAAGTAAGTGATATATTTTTCAGTCGAGTCAAATGTTAGAGTGGAAAAATACCCAGGAATAGTTGGTTCGGCATTATGCTTTCGACTTTCGGGATTGAAAATGTATTGATTGTAGTTTTTGAGATTCAGGGTATATGAATATGAATCATTATCACATTATTTGCATAGGGAGGTGGTTGCCTGGGTTCATTTTATGATTATAAATCTAGCGATGTCATCCATTTGCGTTGATTTAATTACCCAGAAATGAAGGACTGGAATATTTCAGTTAGAACTACGAGCATACCTTTTAGTTTACATTAGGTTCAATTGTTCAATCGTAAGTTGCTTTATGCTTACTTAATCGTTTTGTTATTCACGTTATGACGTTATGAATAGAGCATTAGTGCTTACTTGTTATAGCTCACATTCTAAAGTAGCAATTCTAAAGTTTCTTCTCCTTATGAGATGTTAGAAATGCTGTAGATATCAGAATCAAAACATTTTAAACAAAAATAGATATGATATTACATCTCGTTTACAAGTAGTTCTGAGGCTGCAACATGTGACCTCGTATTCAATCCTGCCTGTCATTTTAACTTGACTAAAGTAACGACAGATAAGAATAAAAGATATGAATTTCTGTCTCTTCTTCGAGCACGAAACATGCATAATGCATATTGCATGGTAAAATCTGTTATACGTTGATACCTTATTAATAGCCAGCATTTGTCACCGAACTCTCGAGGTCACATTTCAGCCAACTAGCAATAGCAGATGAGTACTGTTATTTTTGATATGCAATTTGCTTGCTAGATTGTGTCATTGTGCGATCACAATATAAATAAAACTTAGCAAATGTGATATAGAATCAAACTGTTCTGTTAGCTGTTACTTTTTGAAGAATTGTTGGATCTTGAATTTTTTTAAACATTGCTGTTGAGATGTAATTTTATGCATTTAATATTTTGTGATGTAAAATAAAGAAAATAATCATCAACTCCAAATACTCCGATGCAGTTTACGAACTACTATAAACGGGCAAAGCATTTGGGTTGGACTTTAGAAATCTGGACTGCAGAGGCATCATCAGCACCGCTGGTGGCTGTCGATTTACGATGCAACATGAACTTTTTTAACAGTCTAAATATTCTAATGAATGTAAGGAAGCATGAAAGTTCCCTGGGCTATGTCTATGCCTATATTGCCTATACAGATCATTATCGTGCTGTTTTGACGAATTTTACGTGTTTTCATATGCCAGGCCAGAAGGGGTGAGTAGTCCTTCCAACTTTCCAAGATTCCATCCGAATTATCCGAGTTTCCCTAACCCGTGCCCGTTGGTTTTTGCTTCATTGATGTTCATACCCCGTGTAGAGTAGACATATTTTATTACATATTATAGCCCCGACGGAGCCAAACAGTCATTCATTTCTTTTCTCTAGTAGTCTAGTCTCATGTCCTGTTCCCTCCTCTATCCTGCTTTCATGTCATAATCATAAAAACCGAAACATCCAAGATACGCACTTGAACTGGAGTTAGGGATTTACTTGCCTTTCATGCTTCGAAGCTTATCCACTGAGCTGGTCGATTGTAGAAAAAGAAGTGAAAGTATGGACTATGGACAGTATATAGAGTTTAGAGTTTTTAACACGGTCGACACGGTGGTGCTTTTGCACGGATCATTGTCCCCATGTCTAACGGGTATTTATCCCCTTGTTTTGAGACCTTAAAAACCACTGAATTTCTCTGATAATGATAAATTACAGGCATACAGAACCTAAAACAAATTGAAATTATATTACAGCTTGATTAGGATAAGATTAATAATATTAATATTTAGTTAAAGACACTCCCATCCACTTTTATGACGATATTCCCGATGAAAGGTTGAGTATTGGAGTTGATATTGTCTCAGATGACGGAAATCCATTAGTCCGAACCAAATCCGAATTTAATCCACCAAAGCTGCTAGATGCGGTTGCAAAATGCAAGGATTGCTGTTTTCTTTCCTCTAAATGAGACGAGTTGGACATTTGATTCATATTGCTTTCACCCGTGTGGGTTTCAAGCTTTCCTAGAGTTTATCTCCATTCGCTGGTGTTTATCTTGCAGGATTGGTTTTGATTACAAGAGGAAGTGTAAGGCATAAGTGGATTACGGTTTCCACTTTCTCTTGTTTTCGTTGTTACTTTCATTTCATCAACAGTCATTGATTTTTTCAATCCACTCTTTGTGTACTACTCGATCGTGCAGTGAACTCTTATTCTGATCCGAATACAGAGCACGTGCACGTCCTGCCTTACAATGACTACCTGAAATTCTGCTAAATGTTTCGTTTTTCTAGATTACTGATTACAATGATACAAATAAATGGTTAGCTATTAGGGTTGTTGCATGTATGGATTTTGTAAGGAAAACATCCTCGATGTATGATCTCCAAAGAAAGAATCCTAAATACTAAATAGAGTAAATATAGTTTTTTGTTTTTATTTTTTCAACGTTAGCATTCGATAGCTTTCACTAACATCAGCTTAAAAACAGCCTGAAACTGTGAAACAAGTTTTTGTAACCGTTCCTTTCCAGTTGCCACACTGTCACCCCCACTTTCACCGAGTAAAAAGTGATAAGTAAATATTAACAAACGAAATGGAAATAGAGAAACAACAGTTATATAGAAGAAGAATGTCAACAAAAATATGTACACTATATAATAAAGTAATTATTCTGTCCAAAATCTCCCATCCCACCTATCTATCTTCAGTTACTACCGAATACAAAAGAAAGGGTAAAACTAACAGTTAAATTCATTTGATATAAAAAAATATGACACATTTATGGATGGGAGTTACTATTCTCTATATATTTTCTTTGTAAATAAATGGCATAAAGAAGTTATTTGGATTAGTTTCCTACGGATTAGGCATCCTCGGAGGAGGAATTGAAAACGTGGATTCTCCCCAGTCTTCTTTGATCATATCCGAAGCTTTCTCTCCAATCATAATAGTCGGAGCATTTGTATTCCCACTAACGACATTTGGCATTATTGAGGCATCCACAACTCGGAGATTCGAAACTCCGTAAACCCTCAGTCTGGGATCCACTACAGCTTCCGGGTCTGAAGATGGGCCCATTTTTGCTGACATTATTTAAAGATAATTTTTAAGAAAAATTCGAATGCTGAATGAATATGAATAAAAGTTAGTACCTGTTCCCGAATGATGATAGATGGTTACAGTATAATGGCTAAAACATCGGAAACAGAAACGGATTAAAGTTAGAAATTATACTACCACTGCCACCGACAGGGAGTTGTTTATGAGAATTGATAGCCAGTTGTTACCGTATGGCACACTCCCAATACTCGTCACTCCAAGGAGTGAGATGTTTACATCCGGGCATTAAGTACGGATTAATTCTAGAGTTCAGCCTCTGAAATGGTTTCGTTTTACTCATTGCAATCGCGATTTTTACACCTTCAACAAGTATTTTGGCATCCCGATCATCTGCACACGAAAGCACGAGTTTATTGTTAAAGTACCTGGTTAAGATTTATAAATCGTAGAAAGCATATCAAGATTAATGCTCCGATTTTTGACTCACCGACCATGTAGTTAGGATAAATGAGTACTTTATCAAAGGGATTAGTTGATTTGAGTCTCAGATAGCCCTTACTGTAAGGCCTAAGGATCATGGGAATGACGGACCAAGTGTCACGGTTCATTATGGGCCTGAACATTTCATTGTACATTCGGTCACTTATTCCATGAGCTTTTTTAATCTGTCTCCCTCCGTCCGAAGAAGCCCTAGAAAGTATAGGATATGACACATTGAATAGACAATACGATACACGATCAATAATCTTTCCATCCACCACCAACCACCATTCAAGAGACTCTTCTGCGTTTCTTTCGAGCAGATTGGTTGATGAAAATGGAAAGTACACATGGCTGGATGGAACAAGGGATATTTCCTGAATTAACTTTGAATATTCTAAAGGTAGGGTGGTTTGGGTTTGGGTGCAAGTAAGAGTAATGTGCTTTCTCCGATTTCATGGCGTGTACTGCCCCAATTGTCTCTGAATATTAATCAAGCAAACATGGGGTTGTCTGTCATCTATCTCTCAATCTGATTTTTAAAAGAACTATCTCTCAGTGAGATGTGCTTAATACTATTGTACCTCAGGATTCAGCTGAGTAAGTTTAGTCGATTTTAGTTAGTAATTACTGAGTTGAATTTGTTGGAAACTTACGAGCCAGCTACAAAGTGAAACTCAATATCCGGGAAGTCATCGGAGACATTGGCATATTTGGTATTGACCCATGCAAGAGCCTCGACTCCACCGAGGATTGTTAGGGGACCCCTTCCATACATGACATACTGAAGAACTGACTCCATATTTTCATATCGAGATTGTACCATTGATACTGGCTTATCGACTAGAAATACTAAACCTCCGAAACCGATGTGATCCTGGAGATTCATCCCAACTGGTGCATCCTGTGAAGCCATAGGAAAAATATGAACATTAGGGTAGGGACAGTACATGCAAGGGTTGGAATTCAAAAAATAAATCTTCAATTAAAAAAGTATAGGGCTTTTTCACATTAGGGAACGGGCAACGGATGTGTAAAAATAAAATGCATTTCAAAAAAAAAAAACTTTGTCCAATACCTTGACTAGCGGGATGCCCATTTCTTGTAGATGAGAGGCTGGACCGATTCCAGATAACATAAGAAGGTGAGGGCTGTTAATTGCCCCACTAGAGAGGATAACCTCACGTCTGGCGTAAATATCTTGAATTTTTCCATCCCTTTTAAAACGTACCCCAATCGCTCGCTTGTTCTCGCCTATCAGAACTTTCATGACCTGGGAGTACATGGCAATGTGAAGATTTCGTCGGTGACGAACGGGGCGGAGAAAGGCCTAAGTTCAATAGAGTTGTTTATATTATATACAACAAAAAATTAATTGTTTTTGTTAAAACTTCCGTATTAATAAATTCGAAAGAACTTAATAAAAGTGATTACTTTAGCCGCACTGCATCTCGAGCCTCGGCGAATGGTTCCCTGGGCTATCATGAAGCCGGATTGGTACTCCCCATTTCCGTCCCGGTTCGGGTATCCCATTTCCATCCCAGCCTCAACAAAAGTTGTGGCCAAAGGGGTTCTCCAGGGTGCTTCTTGGACTGTTAAATAACCACCGGCAGAATGATAGGGCGTTTGAGCTAGATAAGGGTTCCTATTGTCTTCCGATTTCTGAATTTAACGGGAAATTAATTGATGATTAAAAAATTAAAATATGAAATTTTGAGTTTATAGTTAAACTCACTTACTTTAAAATATGGTAACACTGAATCGTATTCCCAACCTGGGTTACCTAATGCTGCCCAGGAATCGTAATCCCGTTTGTTTCCTCTCACGTAGAGCATGTAATTAAGAACTGAAGAGCCTCCGAGAACTTTTCCTCTGGGCCAGTTGCATCGACCGCCTTAAATTCGTTGCGTTAAGAAATTTGGTATTTTGTGTCATTTTTTAAAAGAAATATGCAATTTTAATTTAATGTCAATTTACCTACGAGTCCGAGACAAGCTGTGGGCTGAGGCTCGGTTTTAAATTGCCTAATTAATTGCATTAATAAAGGATTTAATATATGGTTAAAGTTATTTTTTAAGATTACACTAGTGTGTCATTCATTACCAGTCTAAGGTTGAGCCCTGAAGATATGCTGCCACTGCGGGTATGTCACTGACAGTATTTTCATCAGAGCCTTTGCAAATGGAATAAAAGATTAAAGAGTGTCAAACTTTTTTTAATTAAAAAATTAAAAGACCGTCGCGGCTAGGAGGTTACCTGCTTCGATAAGAAGAACCTTCCAGTGTGGAATCTCACTGAGCCGGTTGGCAAGGACAGAACCCGCGGAACCACCTCCGACGATAATAAAGTCATAGCTATGGATTGAAATAAAATGTTTAATTAGCTTGTGATTGGGACTTTAATTAATGTTTTTAAATTAAAATGCATGAAATAAATTAGGTAGTTACTCATGGTCTATATGTCGAGCGTTCCGTGGATGAGATTCCGGATCTATTGAGTCATACTTCATGTAACCCATTAAACCCATGAGGATAGGAACCATCCATAGTCCTGCTGTGAGGACTCCGGTTGAGGCCAATATTCCCATGATGCATAGTTTACACCGTCATTTTTCACCTGTTGGATTATCAAATACATCAAGATGATTGAAGCTAGCAGAATTATCAGCGACAAATTTATGGTTATTAAATCTTCTTGGCTTAAGACTTTCAAATCTATTGAGTAGGTTAGTGCTATCCTCTGTACCTAAATTGTTGCGACGGACTATAAAAACGTTACTTCATTTTTTGTCCTAATACTTACTTTGTTACTTTGTATTTGTATGTTTTTTATTTCATTTACACACAGAGTTTTTTGTTCAAGATTTATTAGAGAAAGAGATGTACTTCCTTACAGACTTTGTCACACTGACTTATAAAACAGGTCTTATAATTGCGATGCGAAGGTCGATGGCACGGAAAGTAAAAAACGGATATCTCTCAAGAATGGTTTGATTAATGAGTTTAGTTTAAATGGCTGTCAGCTTTCCTCGTTCACTATTAAAGCCTTTTATTGCTAGCGATAATTTAAAAACTGACTTTAAAAGTTAAATGAAGTATCCGAGATTTCGTTAGTCGTTCTTATAAATTGCCATAAAAAATCGATTTTAAAACGGACGACCATATCTCTGTTCTGAACTTATTCTTTCTAACTAATGAAATTATTCTCTAGTTAACTTTCTTTATATGCAACATGTTGACGATCAGTTTCTCACGTAGCCAAAATGTGATTTCCTTTCATATTCATTGCAGATTACAATGCGTTTGGAATTAAAACATTGGATGATGAAATTGGTACCTGAGATTGATTTGTATTAATGTCTATCATCATTATAAAAAATATACCAAGTTCCAATAGCCCAAGTAGCTAGACAAACCGTGTGGTCAAATACAAATAAAGGTCCTATTAATTTGGTGCTTAAACCATCATCAATCACATAATTTTTGAGAAAGCACATGGAACTTTTTTTGTGGATTTTGGATTGCCAATTGCCAAGGCCAGGTTTGTATATAAATGCTTGTGGTAGCGTAAGAGTTATGGCTTTATGTTTTCGAATGAAGTAGAAATGCGTTGAGCGTCTTCATGCAATTAACAGGGAACGTGAATGCATGTTCTATGTTCACGTTCAGTTGAAATTGAAAACGATGTTTGAAAGTGAAAAGGAATGTAGTAGTAGTAAACCTCAATTTATTGAGCTGTTATAAACTATTATCTTCACGTAATGTCTGAATTCATTTTGCCAGTCATACAAATCCAACAATGCTGTTGTTGAAGCAGAGATCAAATCAAAATGATGCGTTGTTTTGTGCTTTTACTTTTCTTTTGTTAAAATAATGAATGATATATGAACTTTGTTATTTTGTCCTTTGAACTGAACTCCAGACAATTACAAATTTGCAATGGCCCTGTCCAACCCGTAAAAATTAGCGAATTTTGTACTGCAAAAAAATCCAACCATTCTGAGAAAGCATTAACTCAAAAATCTTGAAATTTAACAACATTTTTTCTAATTTTCAGGCTTAGTTAACTCAAATATTGCAAAGCGTGTAGTATACATGTGTTAGTTCTTAAATATGCTCAGTAAATTTATTCCGTATCACTTTATCAGGTAGAAAAATCAATAAACGCCATTTTTTGCCGTACGTTGATATAGGGAGATAATATATAGATGGTTTCTCGGTGGTAGTAGGATAGGAAATGCATTCTTAAGACAAGTGTCTTCTATCTTTAACCGTTTATCGGACATCACATTCTATTGCAATGTTATAAATCACATGCCACGCACAGGATGTAAATATGCATATAGGTCGATTTTGAGGTGTTGGAATTTGGAAACACAGAAGGTATACCTAGACTTGTTGGGTTAAGAAAACCAAACTATTTAACATTAAGATTAAGGTATGAAAATTAAATATGCACCCACGAAATGATAATATTTAAACGGATCACCCTCTGTCTAAACTAAACTACTCTATTTTAATTTCATTTCTATTTCCTGCACTAGTAATAGCTAGTATTCGCATATTTATTCCGAATGTCGACCCGATTCATAGTGCTAATAACGCATTGCTCTTTGCCAAATGGATTGGTTTTCGATAGATTTAATTGTTTACCAAACTAAAGTGATATTGTCGAATATCGTGTTTTGTCAGTAGAAGCAAGTTTTAAATCAGTGCTACAAGTACAACTCACCCACGTACTGTCATGCAACAGACGGAAATGGAGATTTTGATTTCATTTTCGACATCGCCTGTCTTCTGTCAGATGCATGCAAAAGAAAAACATTTTTCATGCATAATGGCGTAAATTTTTCTCTTGGTTTATAATTATAGAATATACATTTTTCCTGAATTTTTAGACCTACAAGGAGAAACTATCAGGTTTTTGTAGTTCGATTTATAACAAGCCATCATCACACGAAACATGCAAAATTCGTTTACCTGCGTGATCGTAGAAATGTCCATAAATTCAAGAACTGTTGATAATGAATCCGATTACTCCAATTTAATTCAGCTCCCTCAAACGATATAGGGATAATATGTTATATGTATCCAATAATATTTTAAGTATTCAATAACAGATCAATAATTTAATGCTGCACACATATCCGGGACTTAAACTGTGCTCGGATATTGATTTTTACATGTCACTGTCACTTAAAAGCTAAAATCGGTATTTAACTTAATTGACCACTTATATTGTTCTCGAAACTCGGATAGTTTGAAGCAATTAAAACGGTAACAAACAAAATATTCTGAAACCTGTCAATGGTTTCTGTTGATATCCATAGTCTGGACAGTCTGGAGTATTGACCATATACTACCGGTCATTTTTACTACTCTATTTGTTTGTCTTATGTCCGTCGTAAGGTTAAGAAGACTGGACGTTGTAGTTGTAAAGAGACAGACGAGGATGAAATGAAGAGACTACTAGGAATATATCTAGTTTATGTTTATAGTAATTATAATTAAGAATTATGCTGATGGTGGTTTAAGTAGTAGTAGTAGTGTGTATAGTTAGTTAGTTAAAGTGGTATTTATGTGATGTATGTGAAGAGAAGCGTTGTCTATGATCGGGGTCAGTGGTTCGAGTGAGGTGAAAAGGAAAACTAGGCCTTTTTGGGTCGATTCCATTCTACCTGCATCATCTTCTAAAAATTCTGTTTTAAAGATGTTGTTGCTTCTTCTAGTTCCTTTGGCCATCCTGAACCATTGTTACCACTTACTTACTAACTTACTATCTATCTCTTATGAGAATGCTCTTTTTTAGCTTGTCAAAATCCTCATCTCTGCACCTCATCTTGATCTTCATTCTGATATAGGTTTTGTCTGAAAAATTTAAAGAGTAGTGTTGGGGGGAAATGCATCCCATCCCGATGATGAAGTCTATATTGATGGTTCTTTGGAAACGTTAAACTTTAAACTGTTAATGTTAGTTTTGAATGCTACTACTGTAACTTGATGAAATTAGGATTAGAATGCTAAACCCAAAGTCCAGCCTTCTGCAACTGACAAACGGATGAGATATGAGATGATAACCGTTTTAAATTTAAATTTTTAAATGATGTCTTGTTATATTACGAAGGAAAGGTATGAATGAGGGTTTGGATGGGTTGAATGTCTTGTGCCGTACGGATATCATCGGAATGATCTAATCTTAATTAAGGATTGTGACGATCTGGGCTATTTTTATGCGGCTTTTTTAGTGTTAATTCGTCACAATCTGTATTACCTTTCTTTATAAGATACAAAGGAATAGATAGATGATGGTGATGGGCTGTAATTGCATTTATTTAGAGTCGACGTTTGTTAAGTGTGCAATAGCTTCTGTCTTGGAAATTTGCATGAGTATTCTAATTTCTATATTACCGTTATTCATGAAATTTAAGATCAGGCCGAAACGCGATGGAATAGTTTGATTTGCATTTTGCGTAATGGAATATTAACCTCATATGCATCATCACAAATCATAATAGACAGGGGATTGCATTAAATCACGTCAACGATTGTAAATAAGATTTAGTGCAATATAATTATTTTAATATGCTCGAAACTACGATTATGTCAATTGATGGTACCAATCCCGATAAGATCTCTGTAGAAAGACATGTGTAAAAAAAAATAAAAAAAAAGAATTAAACAAAATTTGGTATTTTAAGAGTTTTTAAGGATCCGAATCCATAGTTTTAGAAGTTACAAGTTCGTATGAAAATGTTAAAATTAAAAATGAAGTGTAATATTGCACTTCCTTCTAACCGTGTGGTAATTAATTGGGAAAGAAACATGTCTGTTTGAATGTCAACAGTGTTAAACCTGTGAAACAATTAGCTCGTCTTAAGCCTTCTAATTTGACAAGTCTTTAGGGTAAACTGCTTTAATCCTCCACTCTCTACGCTCTAAGCTCTTACAAGTTGATTAATTTTAATTGTTAGAAAATAAATCATCACATTGTTGAATGGCTTGGGTTGGATGTATGAAACTAAAAGTTGAACACCACCAATTGACTACGTATTGTGGTGAGGTGATAGATAAACCGATAAAATGGGGAGGTTCATCTATGTGATCTGTGAATAGACGAGGATTTCCATTCACAACGACGGGGCGTTTTGATTTTGAGTTTTAAAACTCTCACTCATCATTTTATACGTTATTCATGTGTCTGGATCTTAATTCATTCTTCACAATATTTTAAAGATCAATGTTGATAGTAGTATATAATTTTAATTCATTCTAGTCAGGATGGTGCAAAACTGTTTAAAAAAATTGGGAGTTGGAAAGCAATTCATCTCTGCGGACACAGCAAAGACAATAAGCGTTTCTGCATTAAATGTTTTTATAAGAAAGTTATAGATGCGGATTTGTTTTTTTTAATGATGAACTGCATTGAAATTGAATGTGTGCATGCTGGGCCTTATCTTGGGAAGTTTAGGACAGTGTTAAGCTAATGTTTAATATGGACTTGACAAGGTTTTTCTAATACATAGTCTCTCTCGGGTAGGTCATCTTGTTTGACCAGCTTTCACATTCTGCATTACTTCTTACTTGCACCTTACATTTCATTGTAAAGGAATTTGGAAATATATGAGGACCAACCACAAGTACCACAACCACTAAACCACCATTTATCTGTAATGATTAAGCTACTACTATGTTGATGTTGATGTTATTGATCCCAGTCAGATTACAAAAAAATTAGCATTTAGCATGTGTGCATATCGAGACATGATTGAATTGAAGTAGTCGATCAAGCATTTAATTCTTGTTTCGTCATTCCCATCATATATGTTTGGAAACGCAGAGATGGAATGTTAAAAATGAATGTAATATGTGGTTTAAAATAAAAGTGACCACTGTGCTTTGCACATTAAAGTATGATAGGTTCATAGTTTCCCCAAACAAGTCCTGTTGAATAAGATGAAATGGAAATCGATTGGGTGTAAGCCAATGTGTAATAATTGATTGGATTTGGAGATGACTTGCAATTAAAGAGTGTCTTGTTTGGGACCATTGCTGCTTACAAGGCGGATAGGATGTTTAGACAGAAAAACGGTTATAACTTATAAATAGAACGGACCTAACAAGCAAGGAGTATTATGAATGGGTAGAATATCTCGTTTCGGTTTGTATACAATACACATGTTATCGGCATGTCAGATTTCCTGTCACTTAAAATGATTAATTTGTTCTTCGTAAGTGGGGGAAATTGTTCGGAACCGAAATGCTGCGTCTTGTGTTTATGATCTAGCAATGTAACAATGCACAAATCATTAATTTATAAGTGTGCAGTTTTCCAGTTTGAGAATGTCAGGAATATTCGAATTTCTTGGCTTCTTAAAAATAGGGGAACATTGGCCATAAAACATGTTTTTATCCCGAGTAACGACCTTTACCTCGGTCCATTACCTTTGGTTGGGTTTGGGATTTCTTATTTCTTCAAAATATTTTGATGAATGAACCTTTATGGCATTCACCTTGAATTACGATGACATTATAATCCATTCATTCCTATGTCCAGAGTTCCAGGAAAGGTAGAAATAGTAAGGGTTGAGGTCATTGAAATTATTTACCTGGCCGGGGGAGACTTCTTTTAAAAATTAAAATCGAATGCCAAAGAGCGAAAAATATGAACATGAACATTGTACTGATGAAGTTGCCTTTTTATTGCATTACAGGAGGGTGTTTTGGGGCTACCTCAAAAAGGACAATTGTAGGAGGATGGGCTTGGGCCTGGTGGCTAGTGACGGATGTTCAGCGACTTTCTTTGGAGGTATGAATGATTTGGATTAATGCTTAAATTTTGGATTAAACTCACTAAAATTTTTAGCTCTATTATGGGGCATGGCATGATTGAATGATGATTAAACTCATTAAGAATTTGCTTTTTAGGTAATGACTGTAAATCCTTTATGCGAACATGTGGAAACATCCCAAGGTATGAGTTAATTCTGTATAAAGTTAATTAATTACAGAGTTGTCAATAATTTTTAACAATCTAATTACCCAAAACGGTTTATTTTGTTATTAAGGTGTCCCATTAACAGTAACTGGAGTGGCCCAGATAAAGGTGATGAGGGCGGAAGATTTATTAAGAACAGCGGCTGAACAGTTTCTTGGAGTACCCGTAAATCAACTACGTGCCACAGTGAATCAAACCCTGGAAGGACATTTACGTGCCATTCTCGGTAAGCATTCATTATCTCTTTCTTCTGAAAACAACGAATTAATAAAAATAGAAACAGGAATTTTTTTGTAAACTGCAGTTCAACCTCTTTATATATATCTATATCTAACAGCTAGTTAAAGCATACAACTAAACATTAAAAATATCGTTAAAGCACAATTGGTATTCCCCAGTCTTCTTTGATGAGATCAGCAGCTTTTTCGCCTATCATAATAGTCGGGACATTCGTGTTACCACTCACTAGCCGTGGCATGATAGATGCATCTGCTACTCGTAAATTGTGAATTCCATAAACCTTGAGGCGAGGGTCAACTACAGCCTCTGGATCTGCCAGTGGGCCCATTTTACACGTGCCTGTGGGATTTTTAGGGTAGAAGTGAGGATGACGAGTTTTTAGGTTTGTCCGTCAGTAGATTAATTAAATAATGAGTAGATGCATCATTACTTACCCACAGGGTGATAGATCGTGCTTGTGTAATGACGGGCACAGCAAGCCCAGTACTCATCACTAAAAAGCCCGAATTGAATGCATTGCGGGTAGGGTTTGTCATGAAGGCGGACTCCGAACCTTTGCATGGCTGGTGTTTGTGAGTGAGCCAGGCCAATTTTAATCCCTTCGACTAGAATGGCCACGTCGTCTGGATCTGTGAGATAGTTAGGGTAGATCAAAGGTGGGAGAAATGGATGGGCGGATTGTAGCTTGATATGCCCCCTGCTTTTCGGTCGTAATAAAACGGGTAGGGCGGAATAAGTATCCATGAACGATAATTCTTTGTAAACGGTTTCCCATAAAAATTCACTGACTCCTACAATATGAAAGGAAAATAATTGCTCGAGAGTAAAGTTTATCGAGACCTGCTTTGCTTGTTTTAATGTTCGAGTCGCTTTAATTTTTTTTTGCGAAAGAATTATACCTAAAGCGAACCGCAGGGTCGATCCACCATCGCTACTAACGCTGCCAGGAATTAAGTGGAATTGAACGTCCGGCCAATCGTCAGTTACATTTGAATATCTAGAAACGCATTCAATGGGCATAATGAAAGGGATTTAGTGTTATGAATGACCATTTGTGCGTTTAGTCGATTTAACGCTAACATACTTGGAATGAACAAATGCAAGGGTTTCAACCCCTCCAAGCACGGTAATGGGGCCTTCCCCATTCATAACATATCTGGCGCTAGCTTGAAGGGTCTGATACCTCGGGGAAACTAGTGTGACCGGTTGAGCAACGGTAAAGACAAGTCCTCCATATCCGATGTGATCTTGTAAGTTTTCTCCAACCGGGGCATCCTGCAGATGACAGAGGATATGACTTTGTTGTAAATTAAGGTTATTATATGATATTTAATTAACGATACCTGTATAACGGGGATTCTCATTTCTGTCAAATGTCCCGAAGGTCCTATCCCCGACAACATTAGAGTTTGTGGAGATCCAACAGCCCCAGCAGAAAGTATGATTTCTCTGGACGCTCGAATAATCTGCGGTCGTCCATCTATGACTGCTGTTACACTCCAAGCTCTTCTAGTAACTTGGTCGATGTTAATCCTCGTTACATGAGCATTAGTGATGACATCCAAGTTGGGACGAAGTCTTACAGGACGAAGGAAAGCTCTTGCAGTACTACAGCGGGAGCCCCTCCGTATGGTACCTTGTGCTACCATAAACCCCGTTTGGCTCTTGCCATTTATGTCTCGGTTGAGGTATCCTAACTGCACTCCACCTTCTACAAAAGCGGTTGCCAGTGGGGTTCTCCACGGAGCTTCTTGAACTGTAAGATATCCACCGGCGGAGTGATAGATTGACGGGGCCAAGTACGGATTCCTATTGTCCTCTGATTTCTGTTTTTAAGAAGGAACTTTAATGTATGTCCATACTGACGAAAAATCGGTGTAGTGAATCTTCTGATTTTGCTAATTATAATTATTACCATGAAATATGGAAGAACATGTCGATAACCCCAGCCCGGATTACCCAATTCTTCCCATTGATCATAATCTTGTTTATTTCCTCTTACATACAGCATGTAGTTTAAAACTGATGAGCCTCCAAGCACCTTTCCTCTAGGCCAATTCGATCGCCCTCCTTGTAGTCCTAAACAGGCAGTTGGCATCGGTTCCGTTTTGTATCCCCAATCAACCTATGTAATTACTTTTCATGTACCACGTAATTTTGTATTAAATTAAGGACTCTGCTTAGTCACTTCTTTGATTGATGAGAATTTACCCGTGAAAACTGCAAGTACCCTAAATCACATCCATAACTGTTTAGAATGATTGCAAATTAACCGATAATTGGAACTTGGAACCATGTTTAGATGAGTGTTTATTTGTACCTGCTAGCGCTGGGGCGTTCGAAATTAATTCCGGTTCATCTCCCCCTGCTTCCAAGAGTAGAACTTTCCATTCCCGGATTTCGGAGAGTCGATTTGCTATTACTGCACCTGAATTTAACAATCCGGATCAACCGAATAGGGAAGATATTTTGAAGTGAAAGGAAAGGAGGGCCATTAAGTAAATTAAGGTTGAGTTGAGGACGTTTGGAAGGGGGTTATGTTGATTTTTATTTTATGTTAAAATTTTCTGTCTATACCTGCCGACCCAGCTCCAACGATAATAAAATCATATTCCGGTAAAGCTTCCTGGGTAATAATAGGCCTTCCTTCGGGGTCGTGAAGGTCGTAAACGGTATATCCAAAAAACGCTAACGGAATTGGCAATAACCACAATCCAGCTAGGACTGCGAAGGTCCCAATTTGACTCAACATCCTGTGCAGTCGCGTTTAGAAGTAAATCATTTAGATTTGATGAGACTTTAAATCCTAATGTGATCAAATCGATGAAATTCGCCACATTGTTAATTAGTTTAGCTAAGAGCCTGGTCTATGGCATATGGAGTAGAACAGTGGATGAAAAGTATGTAAAATTTGAAATCGGCATAAAATCAAGTTGGTAGAAATTAGATTCTTAAAAGGCAACGACGGGGTTTTAAAAACGGAAAAAACTTTTTGTATTAGGAACGCTGATATATCTGGTTAGATTTTATTTAAGCAGCACGCCATGACTGTTGGTACATTAGTAAATAAGTAACTTTATTTTGCTATACAAAAGCTAAGATTTATCTTGCCATAAATATGAAAATTAATTGCATGCAAGTAGGATACACGACGATTTTACAAGTGAGGACATCGTTCCTAAGATTTGAGAAAGGCATTCTATGCTTTACCATTATAGGTCTATAGGTATATTATTAATATTTGCATTTTAGCAATAAAGTATGGAAATGAACGGAGATTGTAAACCCAGAGTAAATTAGTTTTTGCTCGTTTAATGGCTTAACTTTCTGTAGGCAAGTTTCCGCTTCTGAGCTTTTGCATGGTATCTAGCATTGCTTACTGTACGTGTTTCTATTATTGCATTGTAAGAACAGTTACAATCTAGTCAACAGTACGCTACATAATGTATCTTAAAAGTTTTACCATATAACTGAATATGGTACGCATTATGCTTATAAAGAAACGGTATGGTACATGAGTTATGAGTTTCGGTGTCTTATAATCGGGGTCTGCATCTTTACGTGAGCAAAAGCAGAGTATGTTTTAAAATGTCTAAACCGTTGGATCTGCGTTTAGAATAAGCACTTAATGGCCAAATTTTGAATTTTAATGCATCTCCAATTCTGTTTTATTCCAGGAACCTTAACAGTCGAGGAAGTTTACAGGGATCGTGACCAGTTTGCCAGCTTAGTCAGGGAAGTAGCTGCTCCAGACGTGGGACGAATGGGAATTGAAATTCTTTCATTCACGATTAAAGATATTTTCGATGATGTGGAATACCTCAGCTCGTTGGGTAAAGCGCAAACCGCTAATGTTAGACGTGACGCGGATGTCGGAGTTGCCCAAGCTAATCGGGATGCTGGAATTCGGGTAAGAGATGGTTTATTTTTATTATTTCTACAAAGTGACATCAACTGATACGTGAAATAGCTTAGGATGTTTGAATTACAAGAAGATATTTTTTTCGTAGGAATCAGAATGTCAGAAAAATGCAATGGATGTTAAATATTCTACCGATACCAAAGTGGAAGATTGTTTCCGAGTTTACAAATTACAACAAGCTGCCTTTGACAAAGAAATTAACACTGCTAAAGCTGAAGCTGCCTTAGCCTATGAACTCTCTGCTGCTAAAGTTAGTCAAAAGCTTAAACAAGAAGAAAAGATGTGCGATGTCATTGAAAGGAAAAAACAAGTGGAAGTTGAAGAACAAGAGGTCCAGAGAAAAGAAAGAGACCTTGTCGCTTCAATAAAATTGCCCGCAGAAGCCGAAGCATTCCGTGTCCAAACTGTTGGTAAGTACTGTTTTAGTTGGGAGTTTAGAAATCAGATTGATGCGTGTTTTTAACCGCAGACCTAAATCCTGTTTTTATATTTAGCCGAAGGCAAACGGACAGAAACATTGGAAGTCGCAAGAGCAGAAGCAGAGAGGATTCGAAAAATTGGTCAAGCGGAAGCTGAAGCAATTGCAGCAGTTGGTAAATCTCAGGCTGAAACAATGAAATCTAAAGCAGCAGCCTATGCTAATTTTGGACATGCTGGCGTAAGTCTGAACGAAACTTTAATACGACTTTTGAAAACCCCGTTTTAAAACAGAATAAGTTATTGATAAATAATCTATGATCGGTTTGTCTATTTTTAGATATGCGCCATGATAACTCAAGCGTTACCACAATTGGCTGCCGAAGTATCTGCTCCTTTGGCTAAGATTGATGATATTCTCATTGTCGGTGGAAATAAAGGTAAAATAGTCAGGAAATGTTTTTCTAATCTTTTAAACGTTTAAATCAATTCCTGACATTTATGGAATGTATAGACGGGAGCAACCTCGTTGGAGAACTGACAAAAACATTCGGAGCTTTGAATCCAGCCCTTAAAGCTGTTACAGGGATTGACATTGCTGCTGCTGTTGGTCATAAAATCGGAGGAGGAGGGGATAGTGCAAAGGGTCGAGGAAAGTAACTCTGCAACAACTAAAAAGCAACGTACCAAGTATTAAGGTTGTAATTGGAAACACAAAATAGGGTGGGATTAACTGTGCCTACTCAGCTTTTCTGGAAAAGCCATATGAATATATTAAAATAATTAAGACGCGTGAAACATATTATATAACTTACACCCTTCTATGATTAAGATTATGAATCATCTATTGATCTACTCTATCTCTTCCTACTTACATACTAATTTCACAGTAAGAGAATCAATGTTATGTTTTTTGTTAATCTCAAATTACAATCTCAGGCTCGTATATAATGTCATGTAATAAAAAAGCTGAATAATTAATACTGACTCAACTCAAATCAAATACAAATATACTCTTTCAAAAAACTCATTCGTCCGGATTTGTGAGCGTAAAATGATGAATGCTTAAAATTTGAAGAGTCCAAGTCTTATCCAAAATTTTACATTTTGAATGCTTGATTAATAAAAATCCTTTGTGCGTTACCTATGGTAGGAAATAAATATGCAACTCACTGCCAGCGACTAATTAAATATATGTACATTTATGTGTAGTTAAAATAATCTGATGTTTTTCTCTATATAAGTGTATAGTCGCTTTGCATACGTATTTTTACAATTTGATGTGTTAATGAAATTAGCCTTAGGAAGTGTTCACGATGCGATAGGTAGGTAAAATTAAATTCAGGTGGATTATCGTTAACTTATCAATTTGTTGTATTCATTGGATTTTAGATGCAATCCTAGTGAGTTTGTCTAAAAGATTAAGTTTACCCATGTATTTTAATGTTTCATCCTTGTCATACTTATGAACAAGGTTACTATACTCTTGGTTTCCTTGGGCGTCTTTTCCTCAGGAGGTTGTCTCAGAACTTCGATTTCGAAATTCCATTTTTGGGCTACGGGAAAACAAACTATTTTACCCGTTTCTACAGCGATGTTTTAGAAATTCTTGGAATTAAAAATTCTGAAATAGACGATTTCGACTCCAAATTCATGATGAGTGTGATCGTGATATAAGAGTTCATGAAATGCAAGGATGTGATATGACAATGTTCGATTAAATTCATTAAATGAACTGAAAACATCAAATAGTATCGCTAGAATTAAAAGTAACATTTACTAATCACAAGAAACATAACAATTCTAACATGAGATCATGAGATTTATCTTATACTATTATGATATTTTTTATATTTAGACTAAAATAAGTCTTCAGAAATTTCAACTTCTTCAAAAAGATTAAATTCATAGGATTCCAGATTTACAGAATCCTCCAATATTGCTACATTTAATTCGAATAACGGATTAATAGTAACTGCTTCAGTATTTACTGGTTCTACGTTTTTAGTTTGAAAGCTCAGTTCCTCAGAAGTCCCATCCGCATCCCCTTCCAACTCATTCTCAATAACATCCGATTCTACGTCCACGGTAATATCATTATCATATTAAGAACGCTTGAGACCGACGCTGTTTTCTGACTTGTAACCTTTAGATGGATGTACAAAATGTAGATGATTGATGAAATATGATGAATAATGATATTAATGCTTAGGAAATACGATTTGTTGCTTTCAATTTAATGTATATGAACATTATCATACCACATCCTTCCTTGCATTGCATGAACTATTATATCACGATCACACTCATCATGAATTTGGAGTCGAAATCGTCTATTTCAGAATTTTTAATTCCAAGAATTTCTAAAAAATCGCTGTAGAAACGGGTAAAATAGTTTGTTTTCCCGTAGCCCAAAAATGGAATTTCGAAATCGAAGTTCTGAGACAACCTCCTGAGGAAAAGACGCCCAAGGAAACCAAGAGTATAGTAACCTTGCTTATGAACTTATTGCCATTACTGTGCAGGTATAGCTTTGTATATTGTTTTTAAAAAATGTGAAATTGTTATTGTTGACATTAAACCGATTAAATAAATGAGTTCTTCTGCAGACATACGAAAACGCTTCTGAATTATCTGATTACTAAATTACCCTCTGGAGCAAGGCAAGCAAGGGCGAATTAAATTTTCTTGTACTGCATTGCATTGGTTTGGAATTTGAATCTACAAGATTGCTTGACAACGAGAAAGAAATCCTGTGGCGGATTCCTATTTTATATCTAAAAAAAACTTGTCAAAATACATTTTCATAAAAAAATCGTCTTGACTGGAGATCTTTCTGATTTCTTTGATAGAGTTCACATTTTGAATAGCAAACGACTCAGGAATTAATTCCCTAACCTTGCCACCACCATGATTTCTCAGGGAAAGTACGCTTTCTTTCCCCCAGCACTGATGCCTCGGAACGACATTAAATCTTGTAAGATCATGAACACCCATTTTTAACTTCATTTCATTGATGGCTTAGAATATATCTTATGGTGGTGACAAGTCCAAACATACTCTTTCCAATGACTTTTTTTTATATCATACCGTAAAAAGATTTTAATATTACTCAAAAACCCAGCCGGTTTAACAAGCAGCCCTGATGCAAAAATCCGTGGAAAGCCGTCCCAAACGGTAATGAAGAGCAACCTCTCGCTTTCGCAAATGTTTGCATCCACCATGAAGAAAAAAGACTTTGATGTAAACTCCCCAGCCATCCTGCACGACCGGGCCCTAAAACTGTCCTTCAGAGGCCTTGATGACATTTCCAAACGATTGGCCCAGAACTTGGCTAAAATCATGAGAGAAACAGAGGGTAACAAATGCTATTTTCATAAGCATTCACGATGACCACAAAAACGCCGACTTCCATTTAATGTCCATAATAACAGGCCTGAAGCCGAATGAGGATGGGGATACGGTCATAGCATTCTTGCTGAACGATGACGAGATTGACGAGAAAGTGATATCCTTGATCCTTGCTGCTGCCAAGCTTGGGGTCACATATACGGTTTTAAGTACTTCCGGAAATCCGTCTGAATTGCTCTGGATCCTGAAGACTGTGCAACCCGTAATTCTCATAACGGAACCCACTTCTCTGAACAGTGGCACTTTAAAGACTTTGGAGGAAGTAGAAGCGTCGATGGACATGGCCATGGTTCACTTGCATGACCTCTGGGTCAATGCCAAAGTCGATAACATCGCTGTCGATAAAAGCCTGTCTTTGATGGACGTTTCAGATCCGGAATATTGGTCCGATTCGCCTATGAATGAGCGTACTGTGGCTATTTTCTTTACAGCAGGCTTTACCGGCTCGCCCCATGGAGTACGAATCGGATTTCGGTAGGACGTTAATTTGGCTTTGTATCAATTTCAATTGAATACCAGTATTTCAAGTAATTTTGCTTCCAGGCAAATACACAATCGCTTGCATTGGCAACAAAAAGTATTCCCTATGGTTGGGTCGGATTCAAACTGTTTGACAAGCTCTCCTTCGGACCCAAGATCAATCTGCCAAATCTTTACTCCACTCCTGGCCGGAAGGCCACTGACGCTTGTAAATAAGGCTGACGTTCAAAATCCTACTAGTCTGTTCGAAAAAATCTCGGAGTCAAAGCTAACTCGGATGACCGTTAGTCCAACGGAGTTCGAAGTGATAGTCAATGCAATGTTGCAAACCCCCAAGTATCGGGGCATGGTCTCGACAATGACGCATTGGATCGTCTCAGGGGACAAGTTTAATTACCAGGTCGGGCGAAAGTTTTTCGAAATGTTTTCGGGAGCATACCGGTCCGGCATATACCTCATCAATATGTATGGAACAACCGAAGTTCTTGGAGAAGCGACATTCGAAGTACTCTTCAATGCCAAAGACCTCGACGAGAAGATGTCACTCGGAAGTTTTGGGATTTCAGTGGGTGTGCCCATAAGTAACACTTCCGTTGCTATTGTTGACAAACGGGACAAGAATTTACCCATAGGCCGTAGAGGGGAGATAGTGTTTTCCGGAGCTTGTCTATCTGATGGGGGTTACGTTGGTCAAGGAAGTGGGACAAGGGCCAAGTTCAATGTCAACAAATTGCCACAGACAACCAAAGGTACTTCTAGTAATGAATCCTAAGCCACTGCCATTGCACCTAATCAATCGTCCAGGAAATCAAAGAAATTTTTTTCTAGACCGGGTGCATATGGAGTTTCGAACCGGAGACATCGGCCGTATCTTGGTTGATAAAAATGGTGTCCGCAGGTTGTATGTTGACGGAAGGTCTGACAATGAACTGAAAGTTGGTGGACTCTCTGTCAATTTAAGAACGTTATCCGCGATGGTAATGAATACAGGATTGGTTCACGACACTCAAATTATGTCTTATCATCGGGGAAGAGAAAGTCAGGTATATACCAACTAATTATACCATCAAATAAAACAGTAAAACACATACGATAATCGCTTGTACAAAAAAAACGGTTAGGTGATCATTGCGGCCTGTCTCATAAAGAAGGGTGTAACCGTTTTCGAAGTCACAAAACGTATCCGAGAAGCAGCTAAAGAGCCTAATACACTGATTCCTGAAGTTTTTTCTGTAGAAGAGTTCCCCCTTCTTCATAACGGCAGAGTTAATCTGAAGGAACTTCGAGCGACTTACCGAAATTGTTTAATCAATTGTAAGGATTATACAGATTTATTGTTTAATATTATATTCCTGGGTTAATTCGGAATTTTGCTAGGGTGGGGATTTATTTAGGTATCCTTTGTAATCAAGTAAATATATACCTAAGTTGAAATGTTGAACTTGTTATAAGGCGAGGATTCGAAATGGAAAGCAGTCCACTTGGCTCCAAAGAAGTTGCAGACTGCAAAGATTTTCTGCAAAGCCGTTGCACTAAGTTTGGGAATACCCCTGTCGTTCATTGTTGCTAATTTCGATAGTAGTTACTGGGACATGGGCGGATCGGCTCTGAACGCGATCATGACCATTAAAATTTGCTTGAATAACGGACTATCCATTGGTAATACTATTAAAATATAAAGCAATTGATTCCTGAAATTAACTACATATTGAGTATGTTTTTAAAAAGCTGTCGAAGATTTTGCTTCGGCTGAATCACTATCCCAAATCGTCGAAAGAATTGAACTGTCGAAAGACAACATTAAATCCGATGCTTGGCTCCTTGATACTGACTTTGTTGGAAAGTTTTCTTATGATCTCATGTCTTTAAATGATGAAGACGACGTGATTCGGTACAATATTAACGAAGTATCATTCTAGAGATTCTATTCCATATTATCTCTATAAATTTTTTCATGGAAATTATTGTCCATTCGTTCCGTTAGGCTTTTGAAAGATGATTGCATTCCAGATGGAATGTCCTACTCTGTCGATGTTATAAAATACTGGAAGGCCTTGATTGACAACGTGCGACACAACAATTTATGGTAAATTAACAAAAATCAATCTCATTAAAGGTGAATTACATGATTGACTATATAGAACCAATTTTGGTATCATCGAAAAATACACTATTTCAGCGTTGTAGCCAAAGACGCTGGTCGAAGAGTGGTTGGTGTGGCTATAAATGGGGAGGCAGAGGTCAAAATGAAGTTTCCAAAAACTCCGAGGGAAATTGCATACGGTTTGGAATTGCTCGGAAGTTGTCAAGAAGCATCCAGGTTCCTGAATCTTACTATCATATTTAACGTAACTTATTTCGCAATAAAAGCGCAATTTTTCTAAAAGTTTTGCTTATATCTAAATCCATCTTTAAAATAGGTCTCAAATGTGGAGCAAGAGTAAAGGTCGTGTGGCGCAAACATTCTTCTTGGCAATTAAAAGCTTGGGAATGAGCCCTGGCGACTCCATAGTCGTTGCTCAGCAATTGATGATTCGAACCTGCCTTGCGGCCCAGTCCTCCCAGTTCTCATCTGTTGTCGTTACCACATCCAATCCACTCGTTCAAGTAAGCATTTTTAACTGTATTTGTCAAGAAATCCATGATTTGGTGAAATCAGAATAATTTATGTGTATTTATGAAGGATACTTGTACAAGCCTTCTGAACTTCAAGAACGTTTTGGAATTCCCTGTGGCTCGTTTCAAGGCTAAGGACAAGAGTCGACCCTTCACTTATGCCGATGACCATCATACCGCTTCCGTCCTCATGAAGGATATTTCGTGGGAAGGTCAGGAGCAACAGAATAACGGTTCGGGTTTGGTGTCAAAGGTCTCGTCTCGTCCCTCAGTGACATCTCCACCGTCCGTTTTCAAGATCGCGTATTTCAATTAAATAAACCCTGATAAAATACATACATCAAAGTCATCTATAGTCATCGACATCTCCAAATCCCTCCGACAGTCCAACGACTGTAGTTGCACATAATATTATCATTAATATATTCTGACTAAAATTACTAAAAATCTCTCGTGAATTTAAATTCCAATTGTATCGCGACTCTCTTTGATTTTCAACAATGACCACTATGTTTGTTTTACCGTGTGCCACATTTGTACGAATTCGCCATGTATGGCAATGAAATCCTGATAAACACCTATGGTAACTATTTAACTATCAAAATTATGCTACAACTGTCTAAAATCACTTACGTTTCGCAAGCATCTATAAATTGCATTATATTACATATCATCTTTTATGTCGCATTGCATTGTAATTTTGTCATATAGTTTCCAAGCAGTACTTTTACGCTTCGTCGACGAGTATGAGCTAAATGATGTTACATAAACCAAAAGCAGAAGAACCAGAGATTTCATCCTTTTTGGTGGGGATTCAGGGATCTCACATGTTAAGGACTCGTGAACACCGGAGTTTAATTTTTTGTTGATTAAAACAAAGCATCCAAGGATGTTGTAAATATTGTTTTAAATTTCGGTTCATGTTTCATATATCTGATTTACTGATACAAAATTTTATACAAGCGTTAAAATGAACGCTGCCATTTTTAGTAACCCAAGAGTTTCCTTAAGACACAATAACATTATCATAAGATATTTTAGTTTGACAAGGAGTTGTAGTATTGAGTAAGTTTTTTTTTTAAATTACATACGATTTTAACTTTTTTTCGTTTCAATTTGCTTTAGAGACCAGAAACGATTTAATTTCTAGAAATCCTGCTTGTGTCATTACCAATTTTAGCATTGCATTTGCTAATGTGACATAAGTCCAGCCAGATCATGTTAATTAAAATAACCTAAATTTAAAATTATTTAATTCCAGGAATTGTAAACTGGCCCATTCTGTGTACGACCCTCCAACAAAGGATCCTTCCGGTACTCCCTTTTTAATTACCCATGGTTTATTAGGATCCCGAGGTAATTGGAACTCTATAGCCAAGGCGGTGGCAAAAACAACGAATCAAAAGGTACTTTAAGACGCTATTTTAAAACTCAACATTTAAAAAATAAGTGAATGTTTTTAATTATTATGATTTATTCAATTATCATAATTGTAGGTCGTCACATTTGATGCAAGAAATCATGGTGACAGTCCACACGTTGAAGAACATACGTATGAAGCCATGGCTGACGATATTTTACATCTTGCAGAAAGTCTGAATATATCGAAATTCTCCCTCATGGGTCATTCCATGGGGGGTAGGACTGTGATGACCTTTGCCCTTCGGTACCCCGAGTTCATCGATAAGTTAATTGTAGTGGACGTATCACCGATTTCAATGAGTAGTGATTTCCCTCAGATGAAAAGTAAAGTAACTTAACGCTGTAGCTCATCAAAATTCCACAATCGTAAATTGTTGCTTTAATTAAAATTTCCTTTGATTTGTAGTATATTTACAGGGTTTAAAAGACGTCAATTTTGACCTTGGAAAATATATTCCCTTATCGGAAGCTCGGAAAATTGCGGACTCAGCTTTGCAATCTATTGTCCGAGTATGAAAAACAATCTTATGTAGCATTCAAATACAAAATATATTTCGAATTAAAAAATTAACCTCTTTGAATTATTAAAGGAATCTTCTGTACGAGCGTTTCTCTTAACGAATCTGGCCGAGTCTCCTGATAAGAAAGTCTTTTGGAAACCAAACCTAGACGTGCTAATTAAAACGGTCAATGAAGTTGGAACATTTCCTCGAGAACTGCTTCTCAAATCCCTCAATGCGCCAACCTTATTTATTCGAGGGCAGAAGTCTCCGTACATAATGGACGAAGATATTCCAGGGATACAGAAACTATTTCCGAACAGTTCCGTTGATACTATAAAGAATGCTGGACATTGGCCACATGCTGAAAACGTTAGAGATTTTCTAGGCTCGTTACTTACATTTTTGAAATCTTGATTTAGTATTACCAAAGTGAAATAAATTGTGCTAGTCGCCTTTTATGTGCCATTTTACGTCAGTCTAGAATTGGTTCTAGAATTTAAAAACATAATTTTCACACCGAAATACAGCTCCACCTCTTTTAATTGAGAGAATACATACTTGCAATGCATGCAATGCAGAAAATCCCTTTTTGAAGAAACACTTATGGATTAATTGTAGTTAAGTTTACTGATGCTATGACCAGTAAGTGCTTTATTACTTTGGTTAATTTTGATTTTAAATGACTTAAACCGTTGCTGTTGTAATAGTTCTGATCTCCAACTCATCCTTGATGTGGAGGTACATATGCAATGGTAAGGGTTCCCAACTGGCGATTTCGATAAACTCGCATGAAATCAATGTCGTAACCAATTGGCATCTCAACCGACTCTGTAGTTGTACGAGCTTGCCCTCGACGTCTTGACTGTTTCCCTTCGATCTATTCCAAATCAGTTGGTTAATTATTAATATTTTTTAATCACAAGAGCACATCGTTCTATTAAAACATTAAAAGTAACGTGTTTACCAAGAGGGTAAATCCTTCCAAGGCAAAAGTCACTTCATCATCACGGTAATTTCCTAACTCAACGGTCCATGTTTTTCGGGGGTTTAGATGTCTACAAGTCATGTGTGATTAAAGATATTTAGAATAAATGTTCCTAAACATTATCTGCCCTAAATACTCAAATAAGCCCCCCCCCCTTCCCGAAATAACTGCCCATTCTTATTTTTAACCCTCGTTTAATCAATTGTTTCCCATACCCCAAATCAATAGTCTCTGCAAAACTATTATGTTCCGGTCCAGGGCGAGTTTTGCTCGGCAAGTACATGAGTCCATATTGGACTACTGGTCGAAGCTTCTGAGATCCACCAGCTGAATTGGACGATAAATCCGGAGCAACAACATGACCAGGTTTACTATACTTTTCCAAAACCCCAAAAGTCCCGTGGCCAAATGTCGCTGGGAGGAGGTCAGTTATCGAGAGTTCACGGCCTTTGTACTCCAAACTCTGTTTCGTGTGATGGGTTTTATTGGCAGAAGACCGTGGATGATTATTGGGAGGGTGGAATTTCGTAACAGGTACGGGCGAAACTGGGTCTTCATCTCCTGGAGCGTCGGACTCAACGGTTTTAATCCGGACCCAGATATCCGAATCCGTTTCTTTGCGATGAACATGTCGAGGAGGGGGTGTCTGAAAAGGCATTGCATGGTCATCTTGTCCAGCGATTTTATTCCCAGCTCCAGCCAGAGTTGAAGTCTTGTGACTGTCATTAGCTCTGCCACTATATTTACTTGCATTCGTAGCTCGACCAGTACCAGCCGAAGTTCCACGTCGAGTGAAATTCGGGGCTGGATGACCCGGTTGACCAAGATTATCTATCGTTCGTCCTGCGATTCTTGGACTTGTATCTGGTGGCTTTGAGACTCTGGGGGCTGGTGTCGATTGACGAGTAAAGTGAGGTGCCGGATGACCCGGTTGGCCAAGATGGTCTATCGTTCGTCCAGCAATTCTTGGACTTGTGTCTGGTTTTGTGGCATGGGGGCCTGGAGTTGTTTGGCGAGGAAGATGAGGTGTGGAATGAACTGCGGGATCGGGCCTGGTATCGGGACCGACTACGGGAACTTGATAGGGTCCAAGGTGGGGTGTTACTCCACGTAATGGAGTCTTTGGTTTTGAGCCCTTTGGGACTTCTTTGGATGATTGCATTGTTTTGTACAAAGGATAGAATCGTTTGATTACTACTGACTGTGACTGTAATATTTTGGAGTTAATCAACTCGAAGGGAATGGCATAATTTTTTTTAACTTAAAATTTTGACCCCTACCTTCTTGGCTATTTAAAAAAAAATTAAAGAGTAGAAAATTCGAATGCATTACGTCAAAATTGTAATTTTAAATTAAACGTTGCTATGCTCCATATAAAATTGGAACAATAAGCAGTTGATTCCAATTTTCATTCAATTTCCATTGCATTTTTGTGTTCGATTTATTGTGATAAATAAATCCAAGGTTCATAAATCAGCCTTGCATTTTTCATGAGAACCATGCAAGGATGTATAGTAATAGTAATTAGATTTTTGAACCTGATACGTTTATATTTTTATTGCAAATTGCATGCATTTTCAGTTTATAATTATTAATCCTGATATATGTACGTGATACTCATATTCATACAGCATTCATAATTTCACCGATTTGTTGTGAAAGCACCGCAATTTTTATGATTCTATCCGAATGAACATGGAAAACTTGACAGGACAGGCTATAATCATTTGCTTTGAAAACCCAAAACAGCGGCATATGCATCAGATTTACATGAGATTCGATGAGAGTTGAAGATTTGATGAAAAGGGCTTTAAATATATAACTAACAATAAGATAACTTGAACAGATTAGGTGTTCGTCGATACATTTCGAATTATTTTCTAATCGGTTTTCGACATCGGATCCTATTGTTATTACTTTCCTTGCATAAATAACTAATTGTAAGCACAGTTCTATGAAATTCAATTGGAAATCAACAGACATAATGCAATATTGAATATCAATATCGTCAAAATGCAAATTGCAGATGTTAGGGTACGTGAGATTCTCGGCCTAAAAACAAGGTAATTTTTTTGAATCCTTCCGATTTCACAACTTCAAATTTTATGATACATTTTTACGAATTACATTGCAATTGCAGGTCAGTTACAACAATTGTAGAGAACTTTCCAAGTTTGTTTGACAATCGACCAGAACTACTGGATTTGATTCCCAAGACCCTGAGACAAGAAATATTCAGTCGTCTTATCAATCGAGGAATCCTGTCGAATGAGCTTTTCGGAAAAATCATCGATAAAAGTACACGCTTCCTGGACCTCAAATCCATAAGGGGTCAATTCGATAACCAAAGCTGCCTGATAGTCAATAAATTCGATAATCTACGGGCCCTGTTCCTTACTCAAGTTACTACTAGTCCTGAGGGTAATCATGATTTAGAATCTTTTTCTTTTTGACTAAAACATTTAATTTTAAAATTAATATTGAACTCTCGAATGTTATAAAATTTCAGCTTTGTCAATCATGTTTTCGAAATTGCACAGGCTGACAACCCTTGAAATAACAAACTCACCATCATTTACCGACATCGTCTTAAAGTCCGTAGCCGAAAACTGTGCCTGCCTTAAAGTTCTTAATGTCAGTAAGACCTTGACTGGCGACGAGGGACTTGGTAGCCTGGCTCTTTTTTCTATAAGCTTAATAGCTTTGGATATCAGTCATAATAATGTAAATCGACAAATTAAAATATAACAATAGTAGAATAAAGTTTAAAATTTGAAACCCGTTACTCTGATCATGTCAGGTTTCGTACTCTGGGATTGAAAAACTAATAGCTAGTTCCTCGGGTCAAACGCTGAAGGAATTGAAATGCAGGGAGACTAAAATCGCTGGACGTGAAGAGATCTTGGCTTCTATTATGGGCTTTAAGAAATTGGAGGACTACAGTTTCACATTTAATTCTAATGGTACATTTTGATATATTGACATTTAATATTTAATTGAATATTTTTCATGTTCTTGTATAATTATTTTTGATACATGTTGTGTATTTTTAATTTTTTTAGAAGAAGCAGACTGGGTACTGGGACGAGTGACTTCAAGACTGAAGAACTTTGCTTTCAACATCCCCTTTTAACTGTTTGCTATAATGTTTAAAAGTTTAAATTTTTTGTGGTTAAATTGTGGTGGTCAATTGTAATTTCATTAAGTAACAATTGTAACATTTGTAATGAATCAAAAACTAAATCATTAAAATTGCTGTGATTATACATGTTTAATACTATTATTTTTGTAACGCATACATGCGTAACATTGTAACAATGCATTAAAATACGTGTTAATCCCATAGATATAGAAAGGAATCTCTCTCTCTCTCTCTCTCTTCTTCTATATCTATGGTTAATTGGTTAATCCATTCTGCATTAATCAATTGCTATCTCCGATATTTAGCGATCATTCATACCCCGTATGACCCAATGCCGTAATTAATACAAAAATAAGTTCTCCGGATTAATCATTCCCTAAATAGGTCCTTTAACCCACCGACTAAAATAAGTTCCTGCAGTATATTGCTGATTAAAATTAAAGAAAGCTTGTAATATAATATTAAAGGAAGGAGAGGACGGGATTCCCTATACCCACCGTCTTAAAATCCGGGAGATATGTGTGTGAGAGAGGAGAGGACGGGATGCCCTATACCTACCATGTTAAACTCCGGGAGAGGTGTGTGTGAGAGATAAGAGGACGGGATGCCCTACACCCACCGTGTTAAACTGCGTGAGAGATGTGTGTCTGTGTGAGAGAGGAAGACCCCTTGCAAAGTTAACATTAACAATTAAAGGCTATTACCCATATGCTATTACCCAACATACGTACCTGTATAGTCTTCCATAATACTCATATCTTACACATGCTTAAAAACGCAGAGTGTACCTGTATGAAACACATAGATCTTTATATAGTTAAATATTTTATTTATACATTTTATATTATTTATACATCTATGATGAAACATCGACAATAAAATTATATCGTTGAATGTGGAAAACGAAACTCCTCGAAATCAATACCTCGACAAGTCGACAACTTCCAAATTCTCAACTTCCTCCAAAAACAAAAACCAAGTTTCTCTGACCGAGTACTAAAAAGAAGTATAAGTAGAAGCACGAGAAAAAAGAGAGCTGGGCTGCCATCTGGAATGTGAAGGGGGCGAGATGAGAGGGCCATGCTTCTGCTAAATCTGCAAGAGAAAAGTGGAAACTTTGAGCAGACCCATGCCCATCCAGTTCTTCACATATACAAGCCGCATCGGAGGTGTGCTTGTAGAGCCGAATTAAATTTTAGATTGGAAACAATCAATTTTTAATACAAAATGTCTAAAAGAGGTAAGATTAACTAATTAAATGGATTGGGGGGAGTAATTTGCATGTCGGTGCGAAGGAATTTGACTCTAATTCCATGTATTTTGACGAATAGGTCGTGGAGGAACAGCGGGAGCTAAATTCCGCATCTCCCTTGGTCTCCCCGTCGGCGCTGTTATGAACTGCGCTGATAACACTGGTAAGTTAACTAACTACACTACTTAATTTAGAAGTGGTTTATTATTTATGAGGAGGATTGTGTGTCAGTCGTAGGTTGTTAAGAATTTTAGTTTTAATCCGGTTTTTGTATGATGTTTTTAGGCGGAAAGAATTTGTTCGTCATTGCCGTTCAGGGGATCAGAGGTCGACTCAACCGTCTCCCAGCCGCTGCCTCTGGAGATATGTTTGTGGCAACGGTGAAGAAAGGAAAGCCAGAGCTGCGGAAGAAAGTAATGCCGGCCGTCGTCATTCGGCAGAGGAAACCGTTTAGGAGGAAGGATGGCGTGTTCATATACTTTGAGGACAATGCGGGGGTGATAGTTAACAACAAGGTAATTTATAGTTAAAGTAGATAAGTGCGATCAATATGTGATATGTAGTAAAATGAGGATCGTTCGTAGAGATATTAATGCAGAGGGTTAAAAAAATAAACAAGCACGTGTAGTGTGTAGATAGAGAAAGTGTGCAAATCTGCAATCTTCATGTGATTCATGTCCATTTTAAAGTTCAAGGTGCTACAAATTAAGATTACTAAGTCATTGTTCTCCTTTTTATATTGGATATTTTTGAAGATTTAATGAAATTGAAATTACCAATGTCTTGGTATTCTTGGCCTTGTTCTATTTTGTATTTTTATCTAAGACTAAAGGTCTGAATTACAATTCGTTAAGTTTATACGTAAATTTAAATCCTCAATTACACACAGATCAGATATTGATAAATAGTACTGCATTTCAAAATTGAATTTTTTAATTGACTTTACTAAATTGTTTCATGATTTGTTATCTACAGGGAGAAATGAAAGGGTCTGCCATTACCGGTCCGGTGGCGAAAGAATGTGCAGACTTATGGCCCAGAATTGCCTCCAACGCAAGTTCCATCGCGTAATAGTTTTATACTATTGTATTTCTCCTTTATTGATTGTTTTGAAAATAAACTGTTTCAAGTCGATTTACTTCACCAGTTGTTACCATCATCGTCTTGTTTGCATTGCACATCCTCGAGAAAGTCGGGATATTGCAATCATACGCTTATTACTTACACGGCCCAGATTTATATTTAAGTTCAGTTTGCGTCATTTAAATGATCGGTTAAAAGGGGATAATCTTTGTAGATGCTTTCTCTAGTGGTGGAATTGGAAGTAATGAAACAAATATTTTTCTCTTAACGTTGGCGAATTGGCGTTCAATACCGTCATGGCTATTTTAGGGATTTACTGTATAATCTATTAATCTTCGGTAAAGAGAGTAAAAAATTTAATTTGGTATCGGTTTGTACCACATTTTTTAGAACGTACTAATGCATCGCTTGTCATGAATATGGATATGAATACGGAATACGAGCAATTACGGTCAGCGTCAATTGTTTTTCTCATATTTTTTTAATCATTTCATTTTGACGACAAATAATAAGCATGGATGAAATGCTGGGAGAAAGTAAAGTTGAATACGTGCATGGATAAACTCTGGAGAAAGTAAAGTGAATTGGGACAAGTAGGCAGAAGTGGAAATAAAACACGTCAGAGCCAAGTTGGCAGAAATGTGCGGGTTCACTCATTTTCTCCAAGATGTAAAGCTTTTAGTACGGGAGCTTTTACTGCTGTTGAAGCAGCCGATCGAGCCGAGCTGTCATTTCATTATTCTTCTCATATTATTCCCTTGGGTTTTTTGGAAACTTCTTTCACAGGCAAAATATCCAACAAGAAGGCGGTATGTACTATAGAACTAGGCCTAGTTTGTGATTTTTCGGCAGCTGGAGAAAAATGAATCCTGTCGCTATCCAGATTATCATCAGGTCAGGTCTAATCTAATATATCTGTATTCTGTAAAACCAGAGAAGTGGAATCAGCTTTGGGAGTTGGAGTTGGAATTGTGAATTGGAATTTAGATTGGACTCCATAAGAAAGTTAATCACGTAAGTGCAGACCAGAAGAAGGATTGACAGTAGGATTGTTTGTAATTGTAGGATAGATGAACTGATTAGTTGATGTAAACATTAGTTTAATTATACACACACATTTTGTTTTTAGATCTGATTGGAATCGGTACCTAAAATTGAAGGCTGGGAATTAAATTGGAATCCAACATGGAAAGTCCTAATGCAAAGGAACGGAAAGCCGCTTGGAAGAAAAGTCATCAAAATGGTCAAAGTCAGAGTGGAAGCAATTCCTCGTCAACAGAAGATGAAGATTCGATAAATGAAAAAATTATCCGTAGGTTTAATATTGATTCTATTATTTCTACTTCATTTTTTGGATGGATTGGGTTTTTATTAACACTGTATTCAATTTAGAGTCGCTAACGTTAAAGTATACGGAATGTGGCCAAGATCTACTAGAAAAGACGTTAGACCATTTAAGGGAGAATATCAAGGCCGGGATATGTCTGATTTGTATCGAAGATGTGGAGAGAACCGATCCGGTATGCGGTTGACTGAAATATTATTTTGTTATGATAATTCCGGCGATATACATTGGAAATATTGGAATGTATAGATGTTTTTCAATCTCTAAATCTAAAATGTGAAAACATTTTTCGTAGATTTGGTCCTGTCGAAATTGCTACTGCACGATGCATTTGGTTTGTATTCAACGCTGGGCGAAAGATAGTATATCCAACGTCAAAGAGAAAGCTGCCGAGAAAGGATTCAACCTTCCAATCATTTTTTGCTGGTAAGTTTAAGTTTAATATTAAACTAAATGTATGTGTTCGCACAGAAAGTACTTTTTATGGTAATTTTAACAACTCTTCTCTATTCAGTCCGAAATGTCGAGGTGAATATGCCGAAGTTGAGTTTCCAGATCGATACAAGTGTTTTTGCACAAAAGTTATAAATCCACCGGCCGATCCATGGAATGCACCACATTCTTGTGGAGAAACCTGTGGAAAACCTCTACAGCCGGAATGTGGGCATTATTGTCTCTTACTCTGTCATTCGGGTAAACTGGGCAATGCTGTCATTTCTGTTTCTATTTTGTAATTTCATTGCTTCGACAAACTAAGTACAAAGTACAATGACTAAATTCTTGTATTTAGGACCCTGTCCCCCATGCCCAAAACAAGTTACCAGTACTTGTTTCTGCGGTCAGTCATCACCCAAAACTTTGAGATGTTTTGCAAAAACATGGACATGTGGAAAGGTCTGCTCTAATGAGCTCATATGTACGATACACAAGTGCCCTGAAATCTGCCATGAAGGGGAATGTCCTCCATGTCAAGTTCCAACCACCCTTAGTTGTAATTGTTCAACTCCGTCACCAATTGTTGTTCCTTGTTCAAAACTCACTGAGATTGACGAATCTGGGAAACCACAATTCTCTGCGTCATGTGGAGAGGTTTGCAGGAAGATTCTGGACTGTACAATTCATCGCTGTGCAAAAATTTGTCATGAAGACGATTGTGGTACTTGTGAACGAACTTGTCCGTGCGGGAAAGCTAGAGCACCTTGTGGAATTGAAGGCATAGGCAAACCCTGCGAGGATACATGCGAAAAAACCCTCGACTGTGGGGAGCATTACTGCGCGCAGAAATGTCATGCAGGAGGCTGTGGATCATGTCTTCAATACGTTACCAAGAAATGCAAATGCGGTCAGTATGAGAAGGAGGTGCTTTGCTCTAAAGAATTCGTATGTGCTACCAAATGCAAAAAGCTGAGAGATTGCAAAATACATCCATGTAACAAGAAATGCTGTCCAGGAGACTGCCCTCCGTGCCGCAATCCGTGTGGAAAAACCTTGTCATGTAAGAATCACAAGTGTGAATCCATCTGCCATTCTGGACCCTGTTATCCCTGCCCAGTAACGGCTCAAACGAAATGTAGATGTGGGGAAACGGTTCGACAAGTACCATGCGGGTCTGAAAAGAAATGTAAACCTCCAGATTGCTACAAGCCTTGTGCTCGCCCTCCAAAATGTGATCACTCAAAAATTCAAAACCATCGATGTCACTTTGGGGACTGTCCCAAGTGTCGCATTCCTTGTGGAAAAACCTTGTCATGTCGTCACCAATGTCCAGCCGTATGCCACACATCCAAGGTAAAAGGAGAAAAGAGTAAACCTTGTCCAAAATGTGTTCAATTAGTTCCTTCTAAATGCTCGTTGCACCGAGACGTCCGGATTTCCTGTCACACGGCAGATCAGAGATGTAAGGAACTTTGTAACAAGCTGTTAAGCTGCAATGAGCATGCCTGCACCAAACCGTGCCATGAAGACATTTCTCCAGACTGTGGCGAATGTAGAGAATCTTGTGGAAAACCGAGGCCAGGGGGATGCGAGCATCAGTGTGACCTAGGATGTCACCAAGGACCCTGCCCATCTTGCACCTTAGTCGCAAAAGTCATGTGTCATTGCGGTACGGAAGAGATGTTCGTCCAATGCTGCAAACAAGCACGGCTGTCCGAGTCGGAAAGATCTTGTAAGAATCAGTGTCCCAAGAAGCTCTCTTGTAGTCACCGTTGCTTAACCCTCTGCCACTCAGGGGAATGCCCAGAACTGGAGAAATGTCGGAGAAAGGTAAAATTAACATGCAAGTGTCGGCATCTAAAAAAAGATGTGGAATGTTTCCTGATTGGAGAAACGAAAGTGTTGGAATGTCAGACTGGAACATGTAACATTCCAAAGACTCCCAAAGAAACTCCAGCCGGGATGAAGAAACGTACGCGAAAGAAGAAAGTATCTGAAGGGGACGCACAAAAAGGGGAAGGCCCTGATGATATGTCCGAGGATCAAAACATGTCCGATACTGCCGGTTCGGAAAAGAAACCAAGTTTCTTTAGTTCTAATCTAAAGGCTATTGGAATCATTGCCGTATCTGCTTTTATCACAGCCACAGCCTTGCAGATTTATTCTGAATATTTTACATCCAGTGCTTCGGAACTTGGCCCTAGTGGTTAGAGCATTTGGTCTTATAAATACTTATAATCTTATATATATGTCTGATGTCGGAGCAGCACATTGCATTAATGGGCCTTCGGCCAAGGCTTATTGTTATTGTTACTATAAACTGTAGTTTACTTAAAACCTTAAGGTAATTGTAATTATTATTATTGTACTTTAATGAAAATTGACTGTCAATGTATGGCTTATTGAACTCTTAAAGAAACCTGAAACCGTGTCTAAAAAATCTCGTAAAATGTGATATTATCTCCTTAAAAAATATTTCTGTGATTCGTTCGTGTTGCATTGTAAATAACAGGAAATACTTGTAAAAATTTCAAAAAGATTCCGATTTTGAATAAATATAACTTGTTAATGTTCGATATGTTTTAACATCGGTTGTGATTTCTTTAATTAAAGGCAAGGTGTTTTAGATCTGAATATTCTTAAAGCATATGCATTCTTTAATCGGAAATAGGTATCTAATTAATAGACTCATCGGCTTTTCATTAACAAAGTGTGCCATTTGCCAATCAAGTGTGAGCAATGATTAATGAAGCAGGCGATTCGCAACTTTACAAATTCGCATGCATATACTCGTTTTTAGCTTTCTTTAACCATATCTGCCTCCACCCAACTTCCACTTTTATTAGAATAACCAGTATCACACACATACTAACTAACTACCAGAAAAATTGACATTCGACACTGACAGATCCGGTTCCTCTAGTTCCTTAAATCGAACCAAGCTTTTTACTACATTTTAGTACCAGCAAATCTTAAATAGTAGGTACACCTTTGTTCGTCAAACCTGTCAAGCTTGTAAAATTGTAAGGCACTAGCTGTATATACTAAAGTCGAACTCGTGTCCATATCCCAGCAAATTATTTAGTTCAACTAAGCAAGCTTAAAAAAAAGATTTGCAGAAACATTACTGTCTGGCGAAAATAGAGAGTGAAACCAACAGAAGTTGTTGTTTCTTCTGAATTTGTGTCGAGCTTCATCAAAGTCATACCACAGGCACAGATGGAATTTCCAATAACATGTTATCTCGCTAGTTACTGCAGTTGCGATTAAAGAGATAACTACACAACGAACCGCAGGTTCTGTTTAAGTCGAGTCACTCTGCTTAAACCAACATTATAAGTTAGTTCAAATGATTCATGAATTTATAAGTTGTGAAGAAGTGTCATTATTTCTGTGAACACTGAGCAACACGGGTAGGACCATGGCGTCCTTTGTCTCCTCAAGTTTTGTTTTAATGCTCGTAATAGCCGGCCTGCTGGACGTTGGGAACACAGTACCGCAAAACTTTATCGGTCTTGGGAACCGGTTTTTCATAGGTAAGCGTAGCTTTATATTATACTAAAAAATTCCATATTAAATTAAAACCCAAGCTTGACAAAAGGATATTTTTTAACAATAGTACAAAACCCGAGACAAACCCACGAAGTCAAGAATCATGCCCCATCCATGCCAATTGTCCTTGCAAAAGCGTCAACAAATCCATCGGCCTCGGGTCAGGTATACGTCCTCCGGAGAAAAACTCAAAGCCACAGCAGTGAGTACCAGACCCCCATGATAACTGAGCACCGACCCCATTTCCCCCAGCAAAATGTTCCAAAATCATCGTCCTTCTCCATACCGATCGTGTCTCCCGATCAAAATCAGTACAGGAGGAATGAGGACCCTCGGATTACTTCCGAATGGAAGTCCTTGGAGCAAGAAATTAATAATGCGTACAACAATCAAGAGGGTTATATGACGAGACCTGGGACGGTTTTTGGAACGGATTCACCTGCGATAAGTGGGATCCCATCAGAGTCAAATTCCAACAGTGGTTTCCGAAGTAATATACCACTGCCTCAGAATCCATTCATGCCAAGTACCTCGTACCAGGACACGATGTCTGAGCGATCTGACACCCCGATGGAAAACTATGAAAACTTTTACGCATCTCCGCAATTACCTCAAGCCGAAGAAGGGCTCCAGAACATGCTAAATAAATACTTGGAAGATATGTACAGGGCTAAAAGTCATGAAGTCCAGCCCTCTTCATCAACGACTTCGTTCAATTCAAATCCTCTCTACACTTCAAGTTCAAGGGCTGACACTGGTTTCTCTTCATCCTACGGAAGTAGCCAGGGCACCCATTACACCAAAACCGGGTCAACCCCAATGACCCCTTCTTATAACAACGTAAATTTCCAACAAGATCAGGCCAGGGAATCTTCCAGCGAATTCGGACATATTTTACACACGTCCGTCGTAGAAAAAACGAAGCAGTATCCCTATCACGAGGACGCCTTCCCCCCAGTTGGTTCCTATACTCCTTATGGAGAAAGGACAATTTTAATGGTGAAATACCCTGGAATGCCGGAAAATAAACCAGGAAAACGTCCCGGATACAATACCCTATACGATGACTACCAGTTCGAGGGTAAAAGGCCATTTTCCTTCAAAAATATGTGGAACCCTTACAAGAACAGTCCACCCAAACAGTTTCCTCAAGACTTGACTCCAAAAACCCCTGATTTTGGCGTGGTCGTGTCGCAGAACTTTATACTGCAACCCTCTTCAAAACCCGGACCCTCTACATTCGAAACGGACGAGGATGGGGAGTCGTCAAACCCTGGGAACTTGGTGTCACAACTGGCCAAGGCTCTTGCCGAAAGAAACCGGATCATCAATGCATATTCCTCGTCTCCACTTGCAAACGGGAAGGGGGTCGATAAGAAGCCCCCATTCGTTCTGGTACACTTGGAGAGCATAACAAAGAAATCGAACAAGACTGGTCGGTTCGGATTCAATGAACATGAAGTCGATAAGAACTATTCCAACGGAACGATCATCTATCCGACCAAGAGCGATCCCAACATCTTGGCGAGCACGAAGTTCGAGTTTGAGAATATTGCGGACGTTGTGTTCCTCTTCGATCGGCCGTTGGAAGGTTATCAGAACGGGCAGATGAAGCCGATTGTCCCCGTCGGGATTGAGGACATTAAGATGTTTTTGAAACTCGTATATGAAGTGCATAGGGATGTCCATAATGGAGGTAAGAAGAAAGTGGCGGACTTGAAGGGACTCTCGAATAGTGTGGAAAAGCAAGCGATTTTTGGTTCCACCAGCCAGGACTTTGGTCAAGGAGAGTTTCCCAGTGACAACTGGCTGCATACAAGTTCCATTGGACTGAGATCCCTTGGTTAAGTCATTATATTAACATTAAGTGCAAAATGATATTCATAGACTTGTAGATGGAGATTATGAGCTTTAAATTAATTTTTATAAAAATATAATTATTCGCCCCGGAGGGGCCAAAGAGACAATAAAATAATATTTATTCATTAAAACTAAGGGATTGAATAATTCAGAGTTATAAACTTATTTACCAATGTTTCTAATCCCGAAACACATCTCAACAACAAAACGATAAAAAGGCCTTTCCATTTCATTTCGAATTAATTAAATGGACAAGAAATAAACTCGTATTTTGACCTCACAAAACTGTAACTTTTATTGTCACTTTATGAAGTCTGACGATAGTGAAAGCAAATCGTAAAAGTTAATTTATTAAGATGTCATCACAATGTAGAATTGCAAAGGTTTTAAAAAATGTACTCTTTAAGACATTTCATGAACTCGAATGACAAGTGAACGATAAAAATCTCAAAATATTTTGCATCTATTACTGGTTCCTTTATCCTCAACATCTAAAAATCTAATCGCAAAATTGACGATTGACCCGAAGTCACAAAAATGCATTATTATTTTTAAGTAATATTGTTATAGAAAGTGAAACACTGCGGGTTCAGTATTCAGTCAAATCTTAAACGTTTGCCATATTCATTTTAAAACTAAAAGTGATTTTTTTTAACCTGCTATAAATTCCTGTCTGACAGGTTCGGTTTATTATAACCTATTGTAAACTCCCCGACCACCAACTGCCCAAATGACCAACGATGACAGCTCAATATATTCTTACTTGTCAACAGTACAAATAAGTCCTTTGAAACTGTTCCTAATATTCCTTTATACTAATGCAACAAGTCTTTAACTTAATTAATTTTAATTTAAATTAGCAGAACTCAATTTACTGTTGAACATTATCAGTTTATCAGGTAGACGATACAGGTAATGAATGATAACACGTATATTAATTACGCACGTATTAATTACGGTTGGCAAGCTCGTTATTGGCAGCCAGAGTTGATCCATTTCTTGGATTATGATTAGAAAAGTCACGTAATCCAATTTCTATTTTAAATTGAAAACAATGTTCATATTCCATTAAAAAACACCCAAATTTCGTTAATAAATCATCTAAGTAAGGCTGAATTCATTCACCATTCTATAAAACAAGAAATAAGGGACCCCCTCGGAATAATAAGTTCATCCTATACAACTCCTCTCCCTTTAAAGGCTGTAAAAAAACTAAATTAAAGCCTTTTCATAATTTAATACACACAATTTACCAATTTCAATCAAATTTTACTCCTTATTGCCTCATACAAAAGCGTAAAATCGAGTTATTAACTCCGATGAAATTACTAGCTTTAGTCCAAAAAATTGGCAGATTAAATTTCAAAATCTTCAAGCAGCTCTAGAAAGCTTCCTCTCTTGTATCTGGTATCATCCATAATAATAACATAATAAATAAATAATCAACAAAAATTGGCACTACCAGATCAACAAGGAACATATACTACTTGCACAACGAAAGGGAAATCTACTTGAAAATTTCTAGCAAATATATTAAATTATTCCCTTATCTACTCAACTAGAATTTGCGATTTCTAGTAGCTCGAGAAACCGGATTAGAGGAGATCATTTCTAATTCTTCTACTGTAGCAATAATTTTGTTACAAATCTTCTGATTCACACAAATGCAAACTACTACTTGTAGCAACTCAACTAAATATCATTCGATGTACCACCAGCTTATCATGTTAAATTATTTACATTTTTTACCCTCAAAAATTAATACTGCAGTCATGAACTTGACCACTTGTACTTCGATTACCACTTGTGCAATAGACATAATCGTCTTATATTCCTCCAATTAGTGTTTAGAAGCTTCAAAAGCACCCACAATCAGAAACCTAACAATCGTTAGACTGACTAGAGGAGGAACATTGCATTGCAATCTTCACAGTTTTGATACAAAGTACAATGGGCCTAGATCCTTAGAAATTTTTAATTAAGTGCTATATGGGTTCTTTAATAGATTTCTTTCCTATTTTTTTGGAAATAATAATTGCAGACGCTAGATTTTTCTAAAAGTCTGGCAGTGGTTCCTCGTAGTTCATACGATCATTTAGTCCTAATCTTGAAACGGAACTTCACGCTTGGGATTGCTCTGAATAAGTGAAATTTTTGAGAATCCCATCGAATGCTTTACTTGTTCATATAGTGTGTGTGAGTTGTTTACTTTTGTTTGCGTATATTTTTGTATCTCTTCTGCCTGTACTTAATTATATTTCTATTACTATTAATGTTTGGGTAATTATGTTTGGTATTTTTACTCGTTTTCATGCGAATTGAAGATTTGCTTAGTGGGTTGATTTCCTGATAACGGAAAGCGATTAGGTTATTATTTCTGTATTAAAAATCCCTTTTTGGTTCATAGATTTTTAGGAAGAGAGTTATTTCTATCATCTACATAGATTCCAACTTTCGTTATTCTTCCTCAGTTTACAATTTGATTCTTTGTAGGTAACAACAACATCGTCAGTGATTTTGAAGTAAAAGGCACTGAAGATGGGTCGGGTTTCGGTTCTTTTGCCTCTTTGTGCAGCAGTTATTGCAGTAATTATCGGAGTTTGTCAAGGCTATTATACTGAAGAGGATCATCTTAATTATGCAGCTTCGAGGCCAGCACAGGTTGCCGTCCCTATGGGTAAGTTAGTTTTTTTACGAAATAAAATTTCGAATTTTGAAGCTGACTAAATACTAAATAGACAAACGAATGTGTTTTTATGATGTTTCATGATTCGGAAACTCTATCTGTTATTAATCGTAAAATTATTATGGAACAATAAATTAATCGATCGACCGGAGAGTTATAGCCGAATCATATCAGTTAAACACTGTAATTTAGGAAATTCATATATTTGATATGTGTTACAAATGTATGTTCCATGTTTATTGAAAAATTGGAACAAGTATACCCGAAGAAATTATTTTGAAGGTTCCAAGAGCGTATCGTGATCAGTTTTTTTGAAACTGTCTGAAAGTAGAGACTTAAGGGGCCAGAGGAGTTTATCGCTAAGGAAATTTGTATCCATCAGGGTAATTTCCAACCTGATTTGTTCAATGAAATCAACTATATACAATTATGAAAAAAATCAGTGTGGTTAAATAATTTTCGCTGCATGTCTTGAAACACGTCTGAAGAACCTAGCTGGTCGGTAAGACTCGTAATTAAATTTTCCTTGATACCCTATTTTTCATTTTTTGCAGGCAATGGAGCCCGATAGGGTGGCCCTAAAATTTTGAAACCGGTCTTGTTAGATAGATAATTTTATTCCCGATGTCCACTACTAGGTCAAAAGTTAACAATTCTGACGATATGACCTTCAAAACTTCATTTTAATCAATGAAGTACATGAATTAGTTTGGTTTTTGGTCCATAGCTCTAAATCCATAATAGCTACGTAAATTTTGACCTAGTAGTGGACATCGGGAATAAAATTATCTATCTAACAAGACCGGTTTCAAAATTTTAGGACTACCCCATCGGGCTCTATTGCCTGCAAAAAATAAAAAAAACAAGGCAGTTTCTAAGGACTTTAAAAATGAAGTTATATTGATGGTTACTATGACAACAGGGCAAGTTGCAATGATATTCCCATACATTTTTAGTCCTTTTTCGGAATGCGTTTCGTTGCTAAGAAGGCATAATTTCTATCGAAATTCGTCGGCCTCTAAACTACTCTGGCCCCTTAACTCATACTAGTATTTAGGGTACGTTTTTTCGGGGAGGGGAGTTATTCTTTCGAGAAATATTTCCTGAGGGGAGTTATTTTGGAAAGCCAGTCAGTTAGTGGCATAGGGACTTATTTCGGTAAATGAGGTAATTAATCACATGCCTTGATACGATAACCATATTAATATTACGGGAACCTGGCCATCGCTAATTTAACAATAATAATATATGATTAAAAAGTTCACAGGTTTCGTTAAATCATTTTAAGAAACATGAGACTTAAATCTGATGCATAATAAAAAGGGAGCAGATTTTCAAGGTATCAAGAGGTGAAGGTGAAATCAAAGCAATAGAGAAGGAATTGGCATATTGTTGGATTCAATTGGAAACACGAAAATCCATGATAGTTAAATTGATTGCGTGTAGATTTTTACGAGAAATCGTTATCATAACGAAAAATACTTTCACTAGATGCACTAAAGAAATTGACCTTTTCAAACCTAAAGTTGGCCTTTCATCAAACAAACCATCCAATTTCTATTAATTAGCATCAATAAACACAACTCTTAAATGTATGTTATTATCTAAACCCATTCCTTCTCAATTCCAACCCCCATGGGCAATTAAAAAGATATGATATTAGCCTTCCTACTCCAACTCTACCCATATTTATCAACGCCTTATCCCCACATACAAATCTTAACCTCAGCTCATTAATCTCGGCTTTAACGTTCCACTCAATTTGTTATCTAGTTTACAGCAACCAGCCTCCTCTAACAAGCCGACAGCTTCTTCAACAAGCTGGCAAGAAGCAGCCACTTTACCTCGCTCGAGTTGGCCGAAGCCACAACTACAATGACTACCCCTCGTCATCCCCTTCCAAACAGCCAAGGGCGGACGAGGAAGCGGATTACTACGAAGAGGAAGCTGTAGCTGAAGACGAGCATCCTTCCTATTCTTCCGGTGGGGGCAAACGGAAGAAGAGCAAGGGGAAGAAGAAGAAGGAAGAGTCCCTCTCCTTCCCTCGCCGGATGTACAAGAAGACGAAGAATGCGATTTCCAGCACAACAGCCGCCGTTTTTGGTGCCCCCAAGTACATTTACACTCGGTACCGTGACACCTACGGGTTTGGGACGACGAAGAAGAACGAGAAGAAGAAGAGCAAAGGTCACAAGGACACGGGGGGTTGGGGCTGGGATGACGAAGAGGACCGACGGGATGACTTCTATGACAATGACAATGCCAACAATAACAATGGATGGGGATGGGAGTCGAATGCCGAAGGGTCTTCTCTGGATGACTATGAGCGAAAAACCGGGGGCACTAAGAACAATAGGAACAATCATAGGAACCGACAAAGGGGCGATAAGCGTCCCTACCGAAGGGTCAATAAGTACGCTTATACTCAGCCTGAGGAGATGAGGGAAATTACACCGTTGTCGTCCCTTAATGCTTGGGTTCAGTAGATTGAGATGAGTAGTTGGTTATCCTGATGGTTATCAAGTATTTTTAGTTCTGGAAATTGAGCTTGCTTTTGTTTTTACGGTTTTATGCAAACAGATTCTTTTGATTGCCGAGCCTATATCCACGGACAGTATGCCCTTGCACTAGTATGCACCGTTATTGTGACAAATATTTAACCCGATGCACTTTTATTGTTATTGTTATTGTCATTGTATTATTGTTGTTATTGCTGTTGTTTATTATTTGATTATTTTATTTTTTGATTATATGACAAATATATGGTTTGATGATCATCGAATTGAAGTGAAAGTAAATTAACTCATTTACTGTTTTTCGTTATTGGAATGTCGCGTGGATGCCAATGACAAGGTGTTTTTGTTGTAGATCAGAGGAAAGGAAAAGTTGTTTTTATTGGCTTTTAAAGCTGGTTGTGTGGTTTTATAAGTTGGCCTTGTGGGGAAAAAGCATAAAAAGACATCTTGTCGCCGATTCATTGATTAGAAGTATGACTTATTTAGCAGGTCGTTAGGAGTTAGGATAGCCAAGAAAAAATAATACTTGTGGAGATTGTGTAACACGAATTTGATTCACGAATTTGTGGATCATAAAGAAATAACTTAGGTTCAAATTAGGAACCAGAAAAGTTAGAAGGTAATTTTATAAGCTAAGAGATAGTGGAGAACCTAATTAATCAATTAATTAAAATGAATCATTGGGTTTAGGTCTGGCATGAACGGATTCACCTTCACAGTCCCAATTCCCAACCTAATATGACTTAGAATTCATTAAAAAATAGCTGTGGAATCTTTTTCTACAATTTATTAAATATATAAACACAGGTTTGAAATCATTTAAAAGTTCAATATTGGCCCCGATCGTTCATCTTGTCTATCCATAAAATATTCATATTCCTCAAAGATAATATATAATTAGGAAGATTTCGACAACAAAGACAACCAAAAACAATATTTCACGATGCCCCTTCATAAAAATGGATTTAATTAATTGTCAATTAAATACCTGCGGAGTTTATTCACATAATGTATATTGCATAACATCATTTTGTTAATTTATGGGGACAGACAAGAATTTATATTGAGTTTAGTTACAGCAACGGGTACATATCAACTAGTCATTTGGCTTCAAAATGTTCGAAATCGCTAATTGTAAAGTACCTTAGATTTATTCGAGATTAATCATAATCAATCGTATTTGAAATTTTGCTCTTGTTTTGAACGGAAGCCGTAATTATCAGCAGACATTAGATGATTATACAGACTATTTCGAGACCGATATTTTTACTAGTGTCCAAGCAATAAAATTCACATGCTGCAATTAACAATACATTATACGACATTCTTCAATGACCAGTCTACGGTATTTTTAGCTTGGCTTTCTAAAACTGTCCTTTCCATCGCTTCCAATTAAAAACAGAGAGATACAATTTCCAACAACACAATTTAGAATATCAATACACTAATAAATCATTTATAGAAATGCATATAGAGATTCATTGAATCGAAAAAAACTTTCCAACCCAGTCTTGAAAATAATTTAAATAATAATTACCCAATGGACATGTCCATGACCTTGGGAACAGGAAATCATAAAAGACTTGATCCGCTCAACCTATAACATGTTATGTTTCGTAAACTTTCTTAAGAAGCCTAATTTGCTTTTATTTTAAGCTGACAGCTCAGCATCAGCACCTATTCCAAAGCTACTCTCAGCCTACGAAAACCAGACCTGAAGAATCTCGATTGATTTTTGATCGTTATAAGTTATAAGCCTTTAATTGCGCTATAAATTTAAAAGATGAATCTTGCAACTGTACAAGCCGTAACATTTTTCTGACTGATCTAGATCCACATGATCGTAAAAAGAATCGTTTATATGCACGGAAGGAAAGAAAGTATAAAAACTTTCTGGACTGCTTAAATTGTGAAAAAATTTACAAACCTAACCAGATTGTCATCTCGTCCTATGAACGATTAGTTAATTCAAATGCCTAAAAATCGACTTCTTCACCTTATAATAAAAAGATCGTAAAAAATTGGAGAGATTGAAAAAAATCGTTTTAAAATGTAAACAAAGATATATTTAAGGACTGGATTGGCGTTGGGCGACAGGACAATAATTACTCGCTTAAACTGTATAGAGATGCAATGTTCAAGTTTGATGATGATTCGATTCTTGACTCTATGAAAACGAGTTTGTGCGTAGAAAGTAAAAAGAACTGAACCAGAATTCAGGTTCACGGAAGGGTTGAGGTGGCATGACAGTGTGGTAGTATATGCCTCAGATTTTATAGATAAAATAATTACCTACTGACGAGGACGAGGACGACTCCTAAGGATTGAATGACTTTAAAAGAGCAAAGCTATTAAGGATCTGAAGGAATAACATGATATACCCTCACCTCTACATGGCCATGGTCAATGCTGTTTTTTGGGGGGACGACTGACCGATATTTGTTCCTCTTTCTTTGGCAGGGCTTGAATGAAGGTTTCACTTCCTATCTTAATCTGTCACTTACTAATCCAACTCATTTAGACCAATCTCACACACTTTAGTCATCCTCATGTCCGCTTCCGAGGTTCATTTGCGAAATTCACTGTGATAAATCTTAAGCATCCTTGATTAACATGAGGGTTCCCTTTAAGTGGTTAGTTATCGGAATCGGGCTTCTCTATTATACCGAAATCGGGGAAGCCGCAGAGGGAAGGAAAATAAGGCTTCCTGGGCAATACGGTAAGTTCTTGGCTGTTCTGCTGTTCTTAAGTCAATTAGCTGATAAATAGTAAAAAGCGATTTTAAGGACTGCTTTAAAGTTCGGGGTTTTAAAATATTTGCAGAAGTTAAATTTGGGAAATGGCCCCTCATGGAAATTACAAAGCTTCACAAGAAACCGAGGCATAAATTCAGACCTCTCGGAGGGTTCATGAAGCATGCCATTCCGTCGAATTTTCAAGTACAACAAGGACTTCAGCAGGCTGTTTTTCAGCAGAATGGTGGTGGTGGCCCAGGGGGGTACTCCCATCAGTCCTTCTCTGGTCAGCAATTTCAGTCTGGGTTTCCAAAAGGTTCACCACAGACTGTGGTTTATGTCCCGGGATCAGCCGCGGCACCGATTGTAGCTAATGGGCCACCATCTGGGAACTTTCCGGTTGTTTTTAATGGACCACCTCCGCAAGGATTTAATGGACCCCCTCCACAAGGTTTTAATGGACCGCCCCCACAAGGTTTTAATGGACCACCTCCACAAGGTTTTAATACACAACAATCACAAGCTTTAAATTTCAATGGACCCCCCTCACAAGGTTTTAATGGACAATTTAATGGGCAACCTTTCCAAATCTTTAATGGACCCCCTTCCCTACCCTTGAATGGCCCCCAGGGGGCACCGTTCCCATTTAAGGTCCAAGAGCCGACAAGTCAACCTTCCAAAGAATCTCCCAAAAAGTCATCATTAGGATCAATGTTTGCTAAGATCATGGGGAGAGCCGCATATTCGGGTTATTTCGATCAAAAATCAAAGTCACCAAAAGCTTTAAATAATGACAACAGCCAAAGTAACAGCAACAACAAAAACATTTTCAATAATAACAACAACTTCAACAATAATAACAACAATTTCAACAATAATAACAATCACAACGGCTATCGGCCAGGTCCTCCCCCTCCCGGCCCACCCCCTGTTTACACCCCCAACTTCAAAAGTCTGAAATTCAGCACGAAGATTTATCAGGAGCCAGAAAATAGTTTCCGACCCGGACCCGGACCTCCTCCACCAGGAATCAAATACAACCCTCCAATGATCGACATCAGCAATGGACACGTATCTCACGGATTTGGGTCACAACCCCCATTCGGACCCCAAGGGGCTTTCTCCACCCCCTTCTTCGTCCGAGCTCCAGCTCCAGGGCTCGTTTTGGGCAACGTTACCCCCAACCAAAGAGTTGGTATGGATAAAATGCCAAAAGTTCCCCCAGTAATTACCATCGGAAATCACCCTCCAGAGGGTTACAGCATGATCCACGGAGAACAGCAACTCATCACTCTCAAGCTCCCGAATTCCCGAACCAGCAGTCGAATGGACCTCGATGACCTGTTAGCCGGTGCGGAATACAAGGTAGGTGAAGGATCAAACTGGCAAAGCCGAGACGGACAAACCTCCGAGTCCCAAATGATCGAAAAGAAACTGCCGGAAGTAGGAGCCATTTACACGGTTAACATGGTCCTCCAAACTCCAAACATTTCCGCCCCGATGAACGGCTCCCAAAGCCCATCCTTCCAACAGGGTATGACGGAAATGAAGAGGATCTACGGAAACAGCAATAAGCAGAGTCCACTGGATTCCCAGGTCAAACTTCTCGGTAAACTATTCACAGACCTCCAGCGTCTCAAGTCCCCCAGAGTATCTTCCCCAGATTCGGACGACGATTCTGACATTAATTCAGCGTCCAGCAGGATCGACTTTAACCCCAGTGGCCGATGGCACAAAGGAGATGGGAAACCTAGAGTTGATGCCCCGGTCATGGCTGTCCACATCCAGAGCTACTCACTTCCGGAACCGGGATCCTCCGACCCTGACGTCCTGGATTCCGTGCGAATGTTCGGACTCCCAGGCCATCGGTTCCAGTTTGGAAACACGAACGAGATCATTAACCTGATGGACACGGCTCAAAAGGCCGATGGCTCGAGGATTCTTCTTAACGAGCTGGGAAGTAATCAGAAGGAGGTTAATCATAACTTGCAAGAGTGGATCAAAGCCTATGTCAGTCTGACAAGGAAAGTCAACTACGAAGCTCACGCTAAGGGAGAATCGATAGCAAATAAGTCGTTCAGGCAGCATCAGTATTACACCCCGTCCTTTGGCTACAGCCCACAATCACAACAGGCCGTGGATCCGAAGATGTTTAGTCAAGGGGCTGCTATTACTAATGCCGGAGCTGTGGCTACTTATCGAGGATGAGTGTAAATATAGTTCAAAAATCTGTTGATCAAGCTTATAATTAGTTTATATACTGCGGATATTGATTAATTTATTCTCCTTCTAAATGCGTGCCAAATAAGATATTATGTTATGGAAAATGTACGTTTAAATTAATAAAGATGTTAAAAATGCTTATGAAAAGTGCAAGGATTTAGAGATTTAAAGTTTAAATGAGAAATCAGATCATTAATGTGTTATTGTGTCTTGCTAATTGTTGACAGGTCCGATGAGACTATAGATCGATATCCGTATACAGAAATCATGGTTTTCGCTAATTTGCATAAAAATTGATTCGACTGGTTTTTACGCTACTGCACTGCAGTACAAAATACCAAGCTGTTTATAAAGCCATTTATCTACTGCATTGATAAACAGGAGGTAAACGATGGATCAATGGTATCGAGTTAACTTAATTATATAGCGAAATATGATTGATTGCAATTTCTCGCAACTAAAATCTGAAAAGCATCTGTTTTCATGAAAAGAAACTTGTTTTACTTTTGTACAGAACAACTCGCATTGTTTAAAGGGCTAATGGTTCATCGGTCATCTTCAGAACCTTTTGAATATTACGTTTATGATCTTTAAAAAATAAAACTGTAAGTGATTGTAATTTTAAATAGAAATATTATGTAAAAATTATAAACAGCCCCAGCTAAATTGGTATTTAGCCAATCCTGCAGTATGTTTTAGTGTAAAGCTTGGGGGATAATTAACTTGAAAATAATTACAGGATCAAATATCGTAAAAATTTGACTAGCCAAATGTAATGCAGAGCATACATATCACCGAATTAGAGTTCCTTCCTACTATAACGGTAGGCCTGGTCTAGCCTGTGATTTCATTCTGAATTCTGATGGTACCACTGACTATGCATACAAATACAAGGGGTTAAGGAATGAACGGTAATTATGAGGTAGTTTCCTACCAAGAAATCATTTCATCAAGTTAAGGTCACAGGTAAACCCTTTAACCACTGAGAACGGTTAGAGAAAGTGATTTCTAGATCTAGATACAATTATCTCAAATATTTGAATATTTGCTCAAATAACTACAAACTAGTGACGGTATTATGCGCTAAAATGTTTTTAACATTACTTACGACAATCACACCAATACCCGATTAAAAAAAAGGTTCAGGTTACAATCAAGACTCCCACCGAAGTGGACATTAATATGAATTTTATTTTTAATTGACCACTTCAAGGTAACAAGATAATAAGGCAACAATTTGACAAAAGTCATTTAAAATGATGAAATATAAACACATTTAGGAATGGAATACACCACAGACCTTTAAGAGAAAACGAACCCCCCGGAATAACTCCCCATCTCCCCTATATGACAATCTAAAGATGTCTTTTCTCCCCTTAGTACGCTTTAGAGTTCATAGATAATACAGTCATGCAGAGCCGTAATTAAGTCCTTATGCCCAGGCAGCCCAGGTAGCCTTCTATATAACACACAAGCAAACTTACGAGGAATGAATCTACGAACTAGGTATCAAATTGCTTAGATATCATAAAAGGTCAGCCAACTTTCTTTGAAAGTTTGACCAACCCTTAATATGGTTTGGTGAATCTGAATCTGACAGATTTTATGATCTGCCAAGTTGCGAGTCCTATTCATTGAACTCATTTCATTGTTTGAACGGTTCCAATGAGACTGGGCATATTTTTAAAAGCTCCGGTGCAGAATTAAATTAATTAAGAGTTTGGTTTTGAGATGTTGTTTTGACAGATACAGAGAAGAGAAGCCGACAAGATAATATGTCTATCATCATATTCATTACCAACACTAACCTGCCGAACTTAAGGAAGCTCAATCAACAGGGCACCCTATAGTAACTTCAATTTTTCTTAGGACTGGCAAGATTTAACAAAACAATTTCGCAAAAGCACCGTTGAATACTCCAATGTAAAGGGTAATTATAATTACGAATTACGACTAAGGCCACGAGATTTTTTTTGAAACTTAAAGATCTTGAGAATATAAAAGCAGATTTAGATTTTAGAAATCATAAATCATTCACACCAGTTGCAAGTTGTAATCATTACTTACAGGAAAAAATCATGAACAAGATTCAGGGTTCAGATTTACAAGGTACTCGGACTCGGAGGTATGTAGATTGGTTTAATTTATAGCACATAATTAGTTTAAAAGCTCAATAATTTTCACGGTTTCTGTAAATTGATGACTGCAGGAACATGAGCAGGTTATAAGATCTATTATTTCATGAATAGGTAATTGAATGTAATTTTTTTAAACTTTAACCTGTACAGTAAGGTGGTCATGGTCGTGTTGTAGGTAAGACGTGTTTTAGCTCTTAAGAAAACTGAAAATGAAACAAGCATTTTTACTACGGAAAAAATATGACATAATGAGATCACTCAAAAATTAACTTTGTAAAATTAGCATAATTTGACTGGACTGACTACTCATGGTTCAAAGGTTGAAAAATAAATTACGAGATTGGACTTAGATCTCTAATCTAAATATTACACTCCCACTTATGGCTTTTTTAAAAGGACCTTCGACAAATTTTGCTCATATTTGGTTGGTTGTTCCCATAAAATTGGATAAAAATATGTTTATTTGCTTGTTTTTGTTAAGAGTTGATTGAGAGGTGAGTATTTGTAAAATGATCATGTTAAATAATGTGCATAAGAAATTCGAAATTGATCCCCATCAGAAAACATGACCAATTTGAGCTGTTTTTAAGAAATTGTACAGGAATGCATTACAAAATATTTTGAAGCACCCGAGGAATGTGACAATTGCGTTGGTGTTAATTAACCGTTTAAAATGTAGGATTGAATATAGTCTAAAAATTAATTTCCACTGAAATCTATCCTTTGATTGAGTTCAGAGGACATATATAACGAAAAACGGTAATTGTACTAAAACAACATCCAAATCCATATCCATTTTCCATTGAGCTGTTCCCTTTAAATGACTGAAAAATCCTTATGCGTTCAAAGATATGACCTACGAATTTACTGTAAAATCATACATGTCAAAGATTAGTTTTGAGTCGAGAGACAAGTACATTCCATGTAAAGCCCACATATTCACCGATATAACTGGTTCTCTGATTGTCAGAAATCTCTTAATAATCGCTCGTTATGTGGAAGCCCTTATCAATTTTGGTTAATTACAAGTAAATCCCATGACGTGATACATAAAACCCCACTCTATTTCAACCCTATTCCTAGAATTTACTAAAATCCGTAGTCTTAATTTCCAAAAACCAAACGATTTCACATAGCCCAGCCTTGATTAATTTCCACGAACATTTTTAACTACTTCTAGTCCTGTCGACAGTCGAAACAGAAAAAAACAACGTCGTAAATCTTTTTATTTCGGTACCTTTCGGTACTAGAAGATGAACATCATCATTATTTGAACCCCTTATATAGATAACAGAGGTACCAAGCAGTAGAACATGATGGGATATATAGATTCAAACACGTTTTAGCTTTGTAACAAAGTATTATCGAAATTCGATAAATCGTGATTTATTAATTCAATAACAAATATTATTATTATGTACCTATCTAGTCGTGGGATGAAGAAGAGGTAAGCTGAATTTTAAAAAGGTTGGACAGTTTGTTCTTTTACGATTTAATAAAATACGCAACATTTAATCAAGTCCACCTCCTGAGATGTAATTTGCGTCCATGGGTCATGTCCATCATTTCCTTTCATAATTCATTTCATATGCAGACTGCAAACCACCCTTTAGCTTTAGCCCGAAATTGGCACCTTACAAGCTAAGAAATCCAATGTTACTGTCTCAGCTCATTATCTTAAGGGGAACCATGTAGATAGCAATTTGCAATCTGCCAAACGAGAAAAGTTGACCAGTTCAGGTAGACAATCCGCACAGTCAGGAGCAACCCGGACTGTCAGTTTCAATAATAAGTTAATCAGAAATCGAAATATAACGTTGGCATACGGGCAATTCGCATTAATTTGAGATATTTTAAATTGGAATTTTAAAAACCAAAAAATATGGTTTCCGAGAAAATCGTTTTGATTTTCTTCATTTTCCTAGGACAGACGGGAAATTCATTTTCGGTATATAAAGGGATTTAAAAAAAAAAATATTACGAGGTTGCCGTAATTCTCTAAATATATCCCCCCTGAATATAACTCCACCCAGCCTGTTTTTTAAAGACAAAATTCTGGGCAATTTAAGACGCCGATCAACTCAATGACCGGCTATTTTGACAAGGCGGGAACGCCGGATTTCGCCGGCTTGGACGGTTTTAACTCTAAGTATCCGCCGATTTCGTCGGATGCACTTAAAAGTGCTACGCTTCATCAAACAGCGTCCCGACCTCCTCAAATACGATTTTGAGCCGCGCAGCGACTTTACTTCAATCAAAATGGCTCGCTATAAAAAAAATTCAGTTGATTTTAGATTCAACTTTCCAAATTCAGCGTATGGATTTCACGAGGGCGCTACTTAATCGAGCAGCGACCCAACCGTGCCAACAACTATTTTGAGACGCGCAGCGACCACATTTATATAAAAATTACTCGCTTAAAACAAAAATCAGTCGATTTTACGTTCAACCTCTCAAATTGAGAGTATTCATTTTCCAAATACGCCACTTCATCATACAGCGTTTCTAAAGCGAAAAAAATTATTTTAAATCGCGCAGAGACTATATTTAAATAAAAATGACTCGCTATAAAAAAATTCAGTGGATTTTAAGTTCAACTTTCAAAATTTTAAGTATTAATTTTCCAAATGCACCACTTCATCATACAGCGTTTCTAAAGCGAAAAAAATTATTTTAAATCGCGCAGAGACTATATTTAAATAAAAATGACTCGCTATAAAAAAATTCAGTGGATTTTAAGTTCAACTTTCAAAATTTTAAGTATTAATTTTCCAAATGCACCACTTCATCATACAGCGTTTCTAAAGCGAAAAAAATTATTTTAAATCGCGCAGAGACTATATTTAAATAAAAATGACTCGCTATAAAAAAATTCAATTCATTTTAAGTTCAACTTTCAAAATTTTAAGTATTAATTTTCCAAATGCGCCACTTCATCATACAGCGTTTCTAAAGCAAAAAAAAATTATTTTAAATCGCGCAGCGACTATATTTAAATAAAAATGACTCTCTATAAAAAAATTCTATTCATTTTAAGTTCAACTTTCAAAATTTTAAGTATTCATTTTCCAAACGCACCACTTCATCATCCAGCGTTTCTAAAGCGAAAAAAATTATTTGAGTCGCGCAGCGACTGCATTTATTTGGAAATGGCTCGCTTAAAAAAAATTCAGTTGATTTTAGGTTCAACTTTTAAAATGTTGAGTATTCATTTTCCAAGTGCGCCGAATCATCATTTAGCGTTTCAAACGCGCAAAAATTATTTTGAGTCGCGCTCCGACATTTTTATAAAAATCGAAGCTCGAATAATTTTTTTTCGCTTTAGAAACTCTGTATCATGAAGTGGCTCATTTGGAAAATGAATACTTAAAATTTTGAAAGTTGAACTTAAAATCAACTGAATTTTTTCATAGCGAGTCATTTTTATTTAAATTTAGTCGCTGCGCGATTTAAAATAATTTTTTTCGCTTTAGAAACGCTGTATGATGAAGTGGTGCATTTGGAAAATGAATACTTAAAATTTTGAAAGTTGAACTTAAAATGAATTGAATGTTTTTATAGCGAGTCATTTTTATTTAAATATAGTCGCTGCGCGATTTAAAATAATTTTTTTCGCTTTAGAAACGCTGTATGATGAAGTGGCGTATTTGGAAAATGAATACTCTCAATTTGAGAGGTTGAACGTAAAATCGACTGATTTTTTTTAAAGCGAGTAATTTTTATATAAATGTGGTCGTAGCGCGTCTCAAAATAGTTGTTGGCACGGTTGGGTCGCTGCTCGATTAAGTAGCGCCCTCGTGAAATCCATACGCTGAATTTGGAAAGTTGAATCTAAAATCAACTGAATTTTTTTTATAGCGAGCCATTTTGATTGAAGTGAAGTCGCTGCGCGGCTCAAAATCGTATTTGAGGAGGTCGGGACGCTGTTTGATGAAGCGTAGCACTTTTAAGTGCATCCGACGAAATCGGCGGATACTTAGAGTTAAAACCGTCCAAGCCGGCGAAATCCGGCGTTCCCGCCTTGTCAAAATAGCCGGTCATTGAGTTGATCGGCGTCTTAAATTGCCCAGAATTTTGTCTTTAAAAAACAGGCTGTCCACCCATGTAATTGTAGCGTGTAGGGTTTTGAAAAAACTGATCTCTGGTAGTAGAACTCCACCTCGAACTTTTTAATCCTGACAAGGGATGGGAAAAAATACTTGTGGGTAATTTTCCAGTGTTATATGGAATTTGTAAGTTGGTTAATCAGGTTGTGATTTTTATTTTATCAACTCATGACTATTCTTTTGAGAATAGGCAGTTTTTGAAAATACAAAAAAAAAATTTAAAAAATCAATCCTATCTTAACTTTTTGAAAAATACATCCTGTCCCGAAAAATCACACTAATTTCGGGAATATGGAAAAATAGAGCCCCAGGGGATATTTTAGAGAGATGCGGTATGTTTTCGTGTTAATCAATCCCTTAAAATAAACTAATAAATGTAGGCACCCACCGGAAATAGGAATGAGCTCCAAGCTAATGAAGAGGCCACCAAAATAGCTCTGGAAACCACGGGAGAGCTAATCGCACAGCCGGAAATGGTGGAAAAAATCAAGTCGGACCTTCAACTAATCCGATACCTTGACAAAAGCCTGGTCAAACGGACCCATACTGGTAAATGGAATCCCGGTGAAATCATTGCCCGTTCGATTACCAATGATCAAATCAAAGAAGTCCAAGGAAGTGAATTTAAACCCGTGAAATCCGTCTCGAAAAATGCAGACGATACTATCCTTGTGTTTGCAAAGCCATATCACCCGGAACAGCTCATACGACTCCTTAAACTCCGATTCGGGTTTGATGCAAAGCCAAATGCAATTCAAAGTAAGGTAGGACAGAGTGACCAAATCCTTTACCGAGATGACCTGTCAACTTACTACTGGAATTCCGAAAATGGAAAGGATTGTGAACAAGGATGTTTGGCTCAGTATGCTGTATCCATTGACGCTGAGAACGAAGAATTCGGACTGAACTCCTTGTTTTCTTAAAAAATAAGCATCCTTGATCGCTTGTCGATACATCTCTGATAAATTCAGTTTCACAAGCATAAATCGATATTAATTTATATCAATTCAGAATTTGGAGACAAAAATAAATATTATTATTTGTGATGAAAGGAAAAAAAATGTTTTTATTTAAAATATGATTTTATGACATGACCAAGGTACTATGACTTTAATTCAACCGGTGATTGGTACAAAAAATTTAGTTAAACTTTAGATTAAATATTAAACAACAAGTTAAAGTATTATATCAGATCGGACGGACAGATCGTAAACAGATTCCTAGAAATGGATGGGGTTTCTTTTTAAAATAAAATATGCACAGACCAGCCATCATAACGAATATCGACACATTATTTCCACCCTTCGAGGAAATTGATTGAGACTATTTTCTAATATATTGCGATTCAATTATATAATTTGGATTTTCTAACATAATATTCTCGATCTATCCGATCCTATGAGTCAGGTAAAATGGCTTAAGAGTAAGAGTGTCATACTTAATACTGATGCGAAAGTAGACATCGTTAAAATGCCTCCAGAGTTTCTTCCTTCTAGAATAGTATCGAGGAGCGCTTTAATTATGGAACTCCCCATAAACTTATTTTGAAGATTAGTACTAACACAGCTATTATGTTCTCCTTGAAGGAGAAGTCCAATAAGAAGTGGTCTTTCTTTGGAATAAACGATCAAGGGACCACCAGAGTCTCCAGGGCATGTAAATCCGTCCCCTTGTTGGACATCTCCACAAAAAATATCTTCTGTGTAGGATGTGCAAAATGTGTTGAGTAAGACTGATATGTTCTTTGCCGTTGCCGGAAGGCACCCTTCTGAGATCAGACCCCAACTTATTAAGTACGCAGGATTACCTGGAAAAATGTATGGCAGAAAGAAATGAGGGTTTCAGAAACAGAATCAATGTTGAAATGCATTATATAAATAAGAATCCACATTATGTTTAATATTTTCAATCTTACTTAGCAGATCAAGATCTTTGAGCTGATCCTTCGTTGGCAGTGAGAGACGAGAATCTTCTGAAATTCTTATTGGAGACTCTGTTACAAGGAGAGCAACGTCCTGGATCTCATTGTCAGTTCTCTTATCAAAGCTGTTAAAATTAGGAACGTTTTAATACATGTAATCCATATTTGCCTTTTGCTATATGATAGTTTACCAATTAAAAGTGGATGGACTCAAAATCTTTAGAACTCCTACAGATATCTTGGGATCATCATAATCGTTCCATCCAACACGAATCGTGACGGAGCTGAGGTCATAACATTTTCCAAGTACATGAGCAGCCGTAGCTACAATGTTATCCCCTAAAACGACTCCACTCCCCATCATTTTGTCTCCGATGAAGATTCGACAGCTCCAAGGGGCGTTTTCACGGACGTATTGCCCACCGTCTTCTTTAAAATCTGAAAATAACAATAGAATAAAGAATGACAAATATATATATTTATTGATATCTATACAATTTTCAATTCGATACAAATATTTATATTAGTTGTATCCCTCGAAAGTTTAAGAAACATTGGTTAAATAAAGACGTTAAATAAGAACCGTGAATAGGAATAGATTGTGATATTCTTGAAAACTAATAACATTTCCTTAATATTTTAAACTGTTGACTGTGTAGCAATCAATCCCAATTGAGAATGCATTTTGATTTGCAACTGATTTTTATCGTTTCTCTGATTTGTTTGAAAAATCTGCATACATTCCCCTGGAATGGAGAGTTTAAAAAATAGATCACTTTGCTCGGGATTTAATTAGAGAAACAATTACAATTGTTATAGCCGTCCCCGCCCTATCACTTACTATCACGACAATGACCGTTCCCTGCACCTGCAGACGCCAGGAGAAAGCAAATAATCTGGATTAGTCGCATATTTTATTGATTGATTTAATGGAATTTTAATTCGCTTCTAGAACAAGGAGTTATCTTTGTAGGCCTTAATCAGACGCGTTTATGCTCAACTGAAGTTGGAAATTGTCTATTTTTAATCATACTAAATTATTACGTTTTTAATTGGATCATTTGGTCCTCAATCTCAGTCAGCTATCCTAACCTAACCAACAGTCAAATAAAATTTGCTTTGTCATGCTTTACATCAAGGCATGGGCATGATCGTGCAGTGTGTTAATGAATTCCGATAGTTCCAGAAATTGAATTATCGCATTGAACTTACCTGATAATTGTTATCATTTTAAATCAACACAAAACTCCATCATCAATCATGGGATTATGTGTCAATGGAACAACCATAGGCAATAGGTTTAAATTGGTTTCAATTCCCGATACAGTTCTGCTCCAATGGATATACTTATCAAAACATGAACCACACATAACATTCATTAGGCATTCTTCTGTGATCCAAAGCAAAGAAGTAGAAAGCTTCAAGAAGAAAAATGTTACAAATGCCAAATGTTAATTAAAACACAATTTACAAAAAATATCAACTAAATATTCCTACAGAATCACGATGTCCCATGCTTTTATGTCTGTTAGTATTTACTGTGGGTTTACTGCAGCTAATCATAATGCCAGTTTATTTCATGTGTTTTAACCGTATGGTTTTCATATGGTCGTGATACGAAAGCCATGAAATATGCATCCACCGAGAATCGAACCTGTGCGTGCCTCTATACTTTCTCCACTTTCCCCCAATTCCAGGTTTGGACAGAAGAGGTTAACTTTTTCGGCCACAAATCCCCGGATTCGGGCATTCCAGGGCAAGTTCTCCGAATCTCATCTCCTCCTTCTTTCCTGGAAATAAGGGTTAGATTTTGTTGGTTACCAGTCCATATCCCTCTTCCCGTCCTTTGACATGTAACACCTTTTAAAATCTCTCCAGAGACAGATACTCTCCGACACTTCTTCCCTCTCAACTCTCTCTCTCTTCTATTCTATTACATCTGCATGAAAGTTCATAAAAAATATTATATTCAATCATCAACTTTTGGATCTCTCTCTCATAGCCTCTGCCCGACAACTCTGTTCTGTACTTACAACTTTAACACCACCCGATAAATATAAATGAAAGAGTTCTGGATCTGCAAGGACCAAAAACCAAAATAATATATATTTTTAGTTCGTTTTTTAATCAAATTTTTCGATTTTAAACGGTTTATATCAAAAATACATCAATGACCCACCGTACTGGCTATTCAATAATTTCTGAATTCATCCATCATCATCAATTATCATTACCCGTATTATACAAACTTGGTTCTAGTTTGTAATACGAAGTAAACATCTTTAAATTTAAAACCAAACCAAATGTGGCGTGCTTCTGTTCTGATTAAAAATGTTAATATATATTGAAGATTTGAAGAGAAGATATAAGGATAGACTTAACGCTCTTTTATAACATGTTATGAATGAAGGACCTATGAGAATACTATTTTTATTGCTGTGCAACAATAAATCTCAACAAGTTACCATTTCCCATATTCCCATCACATTTTATACAACACTACAAAATACGAACTATAATACTTAATCGATCGAACCACTCAACCCTGCCTGCCTTCTGTAAAGTTCTTAATAATTATAACATCATTTTATTCATGCAAAACATTAATTCCCACGATGATGACAATCTACTTTATTTCATAGATAAAAGTTTGAGTTGAAATACGGCAAAAGCGAGCCAGTGTCTTGAGTCTTGGTTGGAGTGATTCTTATATTATTTTGCATAGTAGAATTCAAACAAATTCAAGGGCTAAAGGCAAGGATAAATTGTCGAATCAAGTTAAATTGCATTTAAGCAACTTCCACCAAGTCAAGAGGTCTTACATGAAGAGGAGTCAGAAGACGAGCGTTTATACACCTTTGCGTTTTACTTCAATTGTAGATTTTTTCATTGCGTAACTACATTAATTAATCAATGGGGGAGTAGTTTGCAACTTATTCTGCTGTTCTTGTTGATATTTTTTGGGAATCATATTTTCCTAAAGTTGTAAGAATAATAAGACAAAATAGTCAAAACAAAAGTCGACGATCGACAGGAAATTCTGAATTTAAGAGCAAAAGCCTTACATAAATATTGGCAAATACATAAACGTGCAGCCCATTAGTCTAATTAGATATAAAATAAAAGTACACTGCATCTTTGTTTCGAAATATCATGAGAGTTGGCGTTTCCGTTTTGCATGCAGAGGGTTTTATTTCACTCACTTGTTTTTTTCGTGATAGTAAAAATTTTAAATGCATCAAAAAAGTCCTATTATCAAATAATATTATTTCCAATTCTATTTCGAGTACAAATATTTCATTGATCGACGAGGAGAGTTAAGAAAATCACAAGTGTCTCGAAATCTAAATCTAAAAATATACATAAGGAAATAATTATAAAGTGATCGAGGATTCGGTGTGAATTTATGAATCCATATGCGTCTTCCAATAGTTTACCAAAAAATTTAATTCCAACGGGAAATCTGAAATAATCATGATAAGAGCAGGTAAGCACTATATATTATAATATCCATTTTCTAATGTATTTCAAAATTCATGTAGAAAAAAGTAATCCTTAATTGTCCTGGATTTGGTTGGGTTAGGTTAGGTTGTTTTTTTTGCATTTTTTTGTGGGTTCATAATAATTATGATAATCATATTCATAAGAACATCCTGCGAGCAGTTATATTTTAGAAGCTGTAAGTGAGGTGGGGACTTATTTCGGGGAGTGCTTTTGCTTTCCGGTAAATAATGTTCCAAGGCAGATCTTCCAATATCAAAGGCCAGGATATAAAAAAACTAGGGATGGGTTAATTGCGGGGTGAGGATTTATTTAGAGATTTTAAATTTTAAGATTATAAAAGGTGAAAGTTTATATGTACATATTAACCCATATCACTTTCACTTGCTCTCTGTCCGTCAAAAAGCAAGGCTCGTGTGTGTGCTTCCCGTATCCCGTTCGGCTGGCTAGCACCTGTCTGATGTCTGCCCCATTAGGGTTTCCCGATATTACATATTATATCAAAGCCTTCATTCCGAAGCGGCACTTTCGGTTCTTCTCTCTATATATTATTTCTCGATCAGACTTTAATTAAAATGAATTTATAATTAACATCCGCGTTAAGTTAATTCATAATTGGGTTCCATTACACATTAAAAACCATTAAAACCAGATTCAAGATTAGAGACGTTACGCGAGGCTATGGCCATGGGGGTTAAAGTTAAAGGGGGTTTTGGAAATAGACTAGGCGAAGGACTTTAAACTTTGAGTTGTATTGTAGTTGTAGTGTAGGTTTGAGGTTAGAACGAAATAAGCAGGTTATTTTTTTTGCAATTTAAAATTAAAATTAGTTGGATCTTCAATTTTGGATCTGCATATTCTGCAATTTCTGCATTTGGCTGTTGTTCAAGTCAAAAGTCTGGAGGCTCGGACGGAGGACATGGCATTGGTGCAGCTGGTGTGTGGTGCATCCATTTCATCTCTGCGGATTTACGGTATGGGAATTGTATAGGTTTTTTGCATGTCGAATTGCAGAGATGCAGATTGCATTGCGGTAGTCGGTTCGTTCGTGGTCAATGCAGTAGAACGTTGAACGTAGAACCATTATTTTTATTACTGCTGTTATTAGTGTCAGTGCACAGTACCACAGTCACTGTGCACCGTGCCACAGTGTGCGTATTGGCTCCAGGTCCAGACACTCCAGAGATTCGCATATTTGATATTATCATGTATCACACTTTCACACATCACACATACGATTGATTGCGGCATTACTATATTACTAATCATTAGGCATCAACGGACGAAACGAAAGCAGCATGCCATATGCGATGGCGTCATTATGACGCCGTCATATCATCAATCATATAGTTAATTATACCAATGAAAAATGAGCTGCAACTGCAGTATTTTAAATATTTGCTCTGATTGATTGATCATGATCTGAATTTGATACATTCTGATTTCTGATTCATACTCGAAACACCCTGTATTAATCTATGTTTACGCTGGCTTCTGAATTTTTCTTATTCTGTCCAGTGCAAGGGAAAGTCGGATCGGAGATCAGAATGTAATGCATAAAATGTCCAACGTTTAGTTCGACCCAATCAATGTTGAATGTCATATAATGGATCAAATTCTAGAGTCTACGAATATGGAATACGAAAGCCTTTGTTTTAAAAGCCTTTACCGAGAGAAAGTTATAAATTAAATCGGATTCATAATCGATTGTGGATTGAATGTATTAATGAATTAGATATTTTCTTCAAAAGTTCAAAATAATAATTTTAGCTCGTTAAACTTCTTTTAGTTCTACTAATTAATGCATAACTTAACTTGTTAGAATTGTTAGATACTTTGAAAAGGAGACTATTTGATTTTTCTCACGGTTTCTCTATCTCCTCAATCCAATCCGACATTAAATATCCAATTCCTTGTATTACGAATACAATCGCCCATTATGTGCTAAACTATTCTCTCTGTAATTTTATAATAACCATTCTTAGTTGGTTAATACATTGTTTATTTGCAGTTAATGTTTTAGTTGACTTGAATGTAGAAAATGCGTGGGATGTCTAGATGTCTTCCTTTGGAATCTTTGTTGATGTTGTCTTCCTTCCTTTAAATAGTCTTTTGTGTGTACATAGTTTATGTTGATTCAACCGGAGATCACGTTCCTTTCCTATTCTATTGTGTTGACATTTACTGTCACTTGTGACTTGTTACCATTTATATCTTCCAAAACACAGTCTCTTCTCTGTATCAACAAACTGGTGACTGGGACTAGACAATTTAATATTGCTTTTACATGCTCAAACATAAACATGCTAATTGCTAATTGATTCGTTAACCAAGTCCTAATAGACTACATAAACACATCTAATTTGACTAAATGACATAATTAATTACCACTCCTACTCTTAAACTCGATCACCTGCTTTTGAAGCTTTTGACTCTTTATTGAGCCACTTGAACTGATGCAAATATAAAAACTAAAAGCCTTCTTTTGGTTGATCTGAATCTGAAGCCTAGGTTTATAAAAGTTTAAAATTAGTCTGAATCTCAATTATCTCGATAATCAAGTTATTCGGTGCATACAGTGTTGTATGTATGCATGTGATTGTTCTCTATTACATTATGATTTTTAATTGTATTGTCTTCTAGAGACGATCGGGGATGAATATAAAGAAAGTCTTCGAATGAAGTTGTAATTTTGTAAAAATATGATGTGATGGTTTTTGAACGCTTTACAAATCGTAAAGCACTCTCACAAATCACAATAACATTTTATATCATTGCCATTTGCTTTGTAATCAATTAAAAACGAAGGCGAAGGTTCCATTGTCCTCCAAATTCTATTTTTATTTCCTTGGGATGCAGGTTGGTGGGAAAGTAGTTTAGTTAAGGAAACTTGCGGTTAGCATTTGATACGGTTGCAAGTTGCAATATTGCTAAGAATACAATCCATATTCATAAATTATAAATGCACATATTAAGGACTGAAAGCTAAACTACAAACTCTTATGAATGACTAGGTTTGCATTGCGATACGGTTTGTTTAGGCATCATACAATTTAATGGTATGCTAATTATGTGACGACGGTGAGAGAAGTGTAGATCCTGCGAAGTGTAAATGTTGAAATTTAAAGCAAGAAATTAATAGTATGTGCATAATAAAATAACAATGTTTAATAAGTCTGTAGATAATGAAAGGTTGAATTTCAGATTACTGACAAATGTTTTTTACAATAAATTACAGATTGTACGGTGACAAGAAACCTTTAATCAAGCTGTTTGAGACTGTCAAGAAGTTTACGGAGCGTAACAAAAACGGCGGTGAATGGCCGACAACCTACTTTTCGATAACAGGGATCATGAACATCAGCAGACTAAAACGAACCAAAATCAGCAGCAACAGCAGCCTGGGGATGAACAGAAGTGCCAACAGTACCAAAATCAAAATGAAGAATCTGGGACATGTAACTCTCCAAGATCAAGGAATGGGAGTTACACGGAAAGTAATGGAAAATTCGTTGATAGTCCCAAATTAAGCAAAGGCTCATCGTTTGGTAGTAATAATGGTTCTCCATTATCAAGTAACTTCCAAATTCAATTCCAGCAAATTCCAATTCCCCTTATGTCTCGAAGGGGAAGCAAAAATGGGGATAACTTTGTCGTAGGAGGTAATAGTTTCCAGCATAATCGGGGACGCAACAATTTCTTGGAAAAATTTCGTTCACAAACCTCAATACCAGAGAGTGTGGCTAACTCCAATAAAGTATCAAGAAATGGTAGTAGTAGAAGCGTTGTAACCAGTCCTATCGACCTTATACCCCCACCATCACCTTGCTCGACGAAGAGCAGCATTGGAGGTCATTCCAGTGCCAGCGCCTACTATTCTGGAAATGAATCTCGGTCATCCAAGCCCAAGAAATGGTTTTCCTTTACAAATCTCCTCAATCGCCAAAATATTTCTAGCATATTAAATCTTCCAAAGTCTCGTCTCAGCGTTTCGTCAACGCTTAACTCCGTCTTCGTCGGCCCAACGTCGCCTCCGCCAACCGGAAGTGCAAGTTGTCCGGATGGAGCAGAGCGTGGGAATAGCTTCTTCGGAGGGCTGAATAATTTAAGTGGAAATGGCAAACCAACGGGAACGGGATTTGGAATACTTGACCCATTTACCCACCCTGTCTCTCCTACCTCGTCCTCAACCACAATTTCAGGAGAGTATTCGACTCGGTATCCCTTTGGAGACACTGTTCCAGGCCAGGTAGTTTACCGTAAAAAAACTAGTGGACGTAGTGACCGTAGAAGTAGTGCAACAAATAGTGTTGTAGTAGGGCCTGGAGGTCCTGGAAATGGGAACATTTCTAGTGCGAAACATTACTCATCGGGTGGGTCTTCCGGATGTGGGAATAACAGTGAAAGTACTAGTGAAAGGAGTAGTGGAGTAGGCTACTACACGGGATACAGTAGTAATAGTAGTACGGCTGGTGGGATCCTTGCCGGTGAAAGAAGCAGTGGGGGTGGAGGCAGTCGTCTTAGCTGTGGGGAGTTTTATACCGGAACGCCGAATTCGCCAATTTTTTCTGGAGGGACACCTACGGAGTTCCAATTTCAGTTCCATTCCGGTCACTCGTCATCTGGCTTTGACAGTCGGGAAGAAGGCTCGTCCTATTCCTCGACAGCAGGAGGAGGATTTTATTCCTATCATAAAACATTCGGACGAAGTTTACCTACATTACTTGGTAAGTTCTCTCTCCGATTTTCTGTTTTATTACACAAGTTTTTGTTCTCTCGTACTACGGTCGTGGACGGAGTATTTTTCCAAATAATCCGGAATCTTCATAGTATGCCAGGAATTAAGTACGCCTCCAGTTGTGACAGGCTTAACAAAATTTTCCCTCTGTCTGGAGTTTACGTTTACCCTCACAGAATAAGCAGAACTTTCGTCATTAAACATTCATAAGTGCATCTTTGGAGCAATTAATTAGCTTATATGTCTTTGTCTTTGTCAGAGTTTCCAAGCCATCTTCCTACGCTTTCAAGCTTAAGTCAGGTGCTTTCTCTTTGGGATTCGGGGATTCGATTCTAATTGCTTTCCATGCTGTACATTCCTCGTTTGTTCTATTTTACTTCCTGTTTGGAATTCGCAGTTTGTTTTTTATTGGGCTTAACTTTTTTGGCAAGAGGTTCTATGTGTTCTACGATTGGAATAAACGGGAAATTTTCCGATCATAAATCCGCCTCCCTGGGCTGGGTGGCTCCCGATTACTGAGTTCCTAATTATATTAAGAATGTAAAATCGGTAGTCGTAGTGGTAGGATTTGTTTGAGTTACGGTTAATTGTTATATAGACTGCAAGCAATGACTACATGATTTTGTACGTCCTGCTCTCAAGCTGTACTAAAATCCACTCTGTATTGGCTGCATTACATGACCTGCATAAGACCTCGGCAGAATTAATTTCCAACGTTTCTAGGTCTCGGTCCAAGCTTTTCGGCTTTTCGACTTCCACTTCTTGAAAATACTGTTCCGAAATGGGTCTCACAGGACTGAAATATCCAGAGAGCTTGAATGATTCAGTAGTTTTAGTTTTAACCAGAGATGAAAAATCCCAGGTTTTACTTTCGCTTTTACAATCAGCCAAGAAAATTTCACTGCAGTAGGAACCTCGTAATAAATCCTCAGTTCGGTATTCCAGCCGGGTTTTGCGGGTTGACTTCGGAACATTATCGAACATTTGTATGCATTATGACGACTATGACGTCTTGCCATGTCGGTCATTTAAAAAGTTGAACAACAATTCCACATAAGATTTTTCACATTGTGCAGGTCTTGTAAAATATTAGCATCGTTGACTTTCTCCATTGGTTTAATGCATATTATATATGGATGGGAAGACCAGACTTTACTTTGTCTGTCTGCCTGTCTGTCCGTTCGCAGCATAACTCTGGAACGGTTTGAATATTTTAAAATTCTTTTTTCGGGAAACCATTCATGACCTTACAGCGGAGGCTTAGTTCGTTTGTGGACCGTGCAGGTCAAAGGTCAAGCGGGTACGGTCAAGGGTCACAGTTTTTTTAATAGCAAGCCTAGATGTGTACTGTATCGTTGGGATGGTTGGGTCTAGAGTTGTTCAACGAGGTATGAAATTTTACTCTATGGTATGGGGAAATGTGAGAATCTTTAAGAAAACGACTCTCATGTGACAGGTAACGATGTTAAGTGTAATTTGACGTATTTTTCGTGTGGTTTCACCCTTTTATGATGTGCGTTTGTAACGGTTTATTTTTATAAACTTACTGATTATGAACAACTGCTGTCGGAAAAGGAACATAAAACCCTTCAAGAGCAAATCATGTGTGAAATGCAAATTTTGGACGTTCCTGTTTTGAATTACCGAATTTATTATGATATAATGCTTTCCCCTCCCCAGTTTTAACTCTCTTTCCACGCTTTCTCTTTAATCCTATGGATGGGCATGTGTTGTTCTATAAACGCATATTATTACGAGGTACACTTAGGACATACGAAGGATTTTCCCTTTGTTATGTGTTTAGAATATAGGAATGTTGTGAATGTTTGTTGTGTTAATGGATTTTATTTATTGAACCAGGATGAACAGGAAACCATGAGCTAATGCATAACACATGAAATGGAAAGTAGGATAGAAGGGAACTGGTCCATTAAATCCCTGTTCTGATTTGGCATTACGCCACATGACTATGGATTTGTCAGCTTCTGGAGGACGAAATTGTTCGCAGAGAGGAAAAGTAATGCCAGGAATTGTAATGCCAGCAAAGAAGTGGCTTTTCTCCGATCTGATTTAGTTTTCGTAAATCATGGAATTGGGAGCAAAGAAAAGAGCCTTCGTGTCTTCTCTCCAAGTCAAAGGCGATTATGATTGAAACATTGCAAATAAAAACTTTCATACATGAAATTGTATATGTTGTTTGTATGAAAAAACAAAAAAGCTTAAAAAATGGGATTGCTATTGCTTTAGGATTACGTCTAGAATGAATGAACGTCAGTCAAGACGTTGAGTAGTTGAGTGTTTTTCTATATTCTTGTCAATCATAGAAGTTATTTTTTATTTTGTGTTATAAAAGTCAAGAAGTTGAAGGATTTGGCTTTGCTTTTTATCGACATATTTCCCTTCAATGGATTAAAAAAAGTAGGACGTGAAATGTGGCATGAAAAGATCAAATTTACTACCAAAAACGTCAAAACGTTACCTCTTTTGTTATCATCTTTCGGGTTTGTGGATTTAGTATTTGGCCCTAAGGCCCTAAAATATTTTTCCCTTAAATAAGCAATATTTTTGGCTCTGTAGTTTCTACTTTTGGTCAAAACCTCCTCTTAAATGTTGAATGAAATCAAGATTAATAGTGACTCGATTCATTCGTATATTTGTTTCCTTGACCTAATCTTCTTTTTCATACTTGAGTTAGTCGTCGGGTAGTGTAAGTGTATAGAATAATATAGGAAATGCTCAGAATTTCAGAGTATCTAACAGGAGATAAAGCGCTTCCTTTCTGGAATCCGGTGACTTTGTTGTCGAGGGCAAAGTTATGATGACATTTTTATCGTTTTTGATAGGTTTTCGTTTATTACTGGTTTATTGTGGATTAGTATATTTTGCAAGCTAACCAAGAGCACAGAGTGCAGCATAATTTATAATTTCATCCATTTTTCGAGTTATTTTATGTGTAAACAAATACCAACTAACTAACCACAGGTTTTCTTACTTTATTGGGGTTTTTGGGCACTTGTGCGTGTTGTTTTGAATTACTGAATTGTGTAAATGCATGGAACTTATTGGTATTGATATAATTTCGATATCGATATCCAGTTCCTTCGGTTTAATAGTAATTGGATTGGCATGGCCTTCTCGTGAGGTAAATTCTTACGTTTCTTGTTATAATCGAATTATAATTTCGACAGAAATCAGAATATAGACTAAGGGAACATTAACAATTTCTTTCCAATTCGGGTTGTAATATCCTTTCAAGTAGTCATTAGTCAATAGTCATGTCCTTCAAATCCAAAAGTGACTTCTTGTTTTCGGAAGTACATAAACTGATACATTTGACTGGGTTCGACGAGTGTTGCTGCTGTTTACTTTGCCTTTTACTCAAGAGACGAAGCGTTTTCCGTATGGGTTAGTGGTATTCAAAAGTATTACGAGTTACGAGTCAATTGATCAATTCAATAGTATGTTAAAGTGGTACTTCATACTTATTACCCTTTTTTCGGTCTGGAGTTTCTGCTTGCGGTTGTTTGCTAATAAATGTCCCTACTAGTCCCGTGGGGGTTTGGCTTTGGTTTAGAAGAGATTCACCTGCTACCCAATTCATTAATTTGACTGAAAGTTACTACATACTAGACTACAAAATGATTGTGTACCTTTCCAATTGAATTTATTCAGATAGAGGACAGAGAACCTAGGCAAAGTGATTTATATTGAAGATGTACATCTATAATGCATTTAATGTATTTACAAATACAAAGGTTGCATAGAATAGCTGTGTGCAAATACATTTAGGTTAAATAAACCCGTTCGTTCCTTGTTGTTAGTTATGTAGAAAACAGAGAGCTAACAAAGCTAGTAAAATTAACTCTTTCTGACACTTTTCGACTCAGCTTTCAGTGTTTTGTTTTTTTGCCATGAATTCATTCCTATAAAAAAGGGAATTGTAGAATTTTACCTATTCATATGAATGACTGATAGGAGTAGTGATATTATATTATCTGATCAGGTGCAGGTGGCTGTGTGGCAAATGCATTTACTTTACGACTAGACAAATACAAAATAAATATAAAGGCGTTATAGATTTATATCATTGTATATTTTTCCCTGTTGGTTACAGTTCTATTCTTTATATGAATTGAATAAAAGAGTTTGGAAATTGATTATGAGCTGGAACAGGTAGTTCAAACAGAAACATGACACTTAAATATATATAAACTTATTAGATGTTGATTGATTTGAAATGTAAATATGGATATGCTGGGAGTTTGTGAGTGAGAACGAATTGAATTTCAGTATTTTCAGTCTAAATGTGCAACCCATCCAGAGTGTGTGCATAATTGTAGTGATCATTTACATTTTGATAGTTTTAAATAAATATAAGTATTTTTAATTTTTGAATTGAATTCTGATAACATTTTACGGATTTGATTTGTATATAAAAATGGTAATGTTTCGTTCGTCGTGAGAATAAACTCAATCCAAAATATTTTGGAAGTTTTGGTTATTTCTATCTTTCTCGGTTTGTCCAGGTTTGATTACTTTTTTATGTTAATTAGTCAAATCGATAAAGGAGTTTATACTGTTCCATGTCCTCATACAGTCGAATATATCATGAAATCCTATAGATATGCTCGTAGCAAGTGTAAGTGGATATACAGGGAGTTTCACTCCGATATCCCCCGATTATTTTATTTTGGGTGCATATCCGAGTGAAACACCCTGTAAATATTAACCCGATAATGTTTATTCGTTAGTTTTAATATATCGTTAAAAGGCAGAGAATAAGGCAGTTTGCATACTTCACAACTTCACCTGACTGTAGTAATGTATTGGTTTGGGTGACCTGATTAGACTTTTAATTTATATTTAAGCTTTCGTTGATAATTATAAGCGTGTGGTGAATTCCGAAGTGGAAATATTATGGTTATGGGGAACGATTTATGATTATGATTATTTTAATTTTTGCTATGCTATAATGCTATGCTATCCTAGCTCCTAGACGTCTGAAATTATGTGTACGTATAATACTGATACTACTCGCTATCCGAATGCGTTGATAGAATGGAATTAAATGCACTTTGGAAGTTTCATTTCTATTTTCTATTTCTATATTAATTCTCTAAACTAAATTATAAATTATTATAGAATCAATGGAAACTGGAAACAGTAGCCAAGGATCCCCTGATGGCGGAGGGTCCCATATAACAGTGGACTCGGTGGTGGATTTAATGTACCAAGAGTTTGCTGTTTTAACTGGATCTAAGTCAGTCGATGACCATTATATTATGACCTTTCCTGATCGGGGAAATTTTCATTTGTTGGGCGATGAAGATTATAGGCGATTGATGCTGTACCTTACCTCTGTGCCACCGTAAGTTTGTCTTTTGTTAGTTTTGATAATAATTTAAAGTAATTTATCTTATGACATATGATATGGTCTTAAACCTTGTTTTCTTTCATTTCCAAATGTTCACCATTCACCTTTCTGTGTCTTGTTTTCAGAATGCATGATGCAGAGTCTGGATTTGTTATAATAATCGATAGAAGAAATGACAAATGGAATTCTGTGAAAACTACCCTGCTCCGAATTTCCGTACGTATTTTATTATTAGTTATCTTAAAAAGTTGTATCATATATCTTATCTATCCTTTCGTGTCACAGGGTTATTTTCCGGGTTTAATTCACCGAGTTTTTGTTCTCCGGCCGGTTGGATTCTTACAGAAAGCCTTATCAGAAGTTTCATCTAAATTGTTTCGCACGGAAAATCTAAGATTTCGTTTAACTGTTTGTAATCACATGTCTGACCTAATTGCATTCGTCGAGCCAAGTCAGCTAACTACAGATCTTGGAGGTTCATTACACTATGACAAGGTCAAGTGGGTCCAACAGAGAGTTGAAGTCGAAGCATTTCATTCGGCGCTACAAAATTTATCCAGGGAACTGAAGAGTTTTACAGAGTCGTTTCAAGATTTTGAATATCCAAATGATGTCGCTTCAACGGAAGCTTTGATTAATGAAAAGCAATCTGATTTTGAACGACTTCAATTAAATCTTAGTCAAGCCGGGGATCATGGTGAAGGGTTATTGCGAAGAATTAAACAGTCCTCAAGCTCAACAAGCTTGAAAGATCAAAACGGTAGCAGTGGAAATGGAAAATTTGTAAAAAATGGAGATGCGAAAGTTCCTAGAATAAACAGACTGGGTAGATCAAGTGGTTCTATTCAACTAATCAATGTGATATCAGTGGAACGATTTATTTTACAAATCGATGAGACCACCAGACTTTTTGAGGAGTTTTGGACAAAAGAAAATGTTGGCTTGGAGCAGTGTTTGAGACTACGAAGATTTGAACATGAATTTAGAGAAATGCAGGTAAGTAGTCGATTGCCAAATTTTCCAAATAGTACCAAATAGTATTGGATATCAAAGATTAACTTTACATGCAACTAAATATTTATCATCCATTTTTACTTACTTTTACTTTTAGGTATCTGAACTAAATGATTGTGTGCTTTATTTCAGGCTACCTTTGATTCAAACCTGAAAACCCTTAGTGATCTTGGAGAACTGGGGGAAAGTCTTGGTGCAACAAATGTGCTAATTGCGGAAACATTAGCTTTCGAAATATCGTCAACCGATGATGTGAGTCGTGCCATTCAATTGGAGCAAGTTGGGAGAGAGATTGTTGCAACCAACCTATCAGCAGTTGACTCTGTCGAACCAAAACGTGTTGAGCTTGCAAGAATGACCTCTCAGTTTCAAAACATGATTCACGAAAAGATTTTAAAGCAAAAGAAATGGAGAGAAGTTCAAGCGACTTTAGAGAAAGTGAGTTACCTATATTTTTTCACCATTCTATTCATCAATCATAAAAAAAATCTTAATTCTTTGGACTTGTTTTGAAACAAGGCAAACCAACTTTGCAACGAAGGAATGGATCTCATGACATGCCATATTCCGGAATATGGGGAAGACTGTACGGATATGGGTAACTCGGGAAGCTCAATGATCTCTCGTATTGACGAATTTTTGGACAAAATTCGACTAACTGCAGAAGAAATTATGCTACTTAAAACGACCCTTAGTTCTCCGACAAACTCTCAGTCTAAGCCTCTTGTAAAACAGGTATTGTTTAGACTATAGACACAACTTTTCTTACAGCATCACAGCATTTTACTTTATAGCAATAATCTGAATAATCTCTAAACTTTGCCGATCTAAACAAAAGATTGCTAGACTACTATATTATATTGGACGCTGTATATTGAAGATTTAATTGATAATTTAGGTGCAAAAGCGGGTGGAGGATGTTCAAATGATGTGCATCAAACGGAGAGCATTGATAGTTCAACAAATGGCCAAGTCAAAATCTCGAAGAAGCTCTGGGTCAAGTCTTTTAAGTGCCCCAGAGTCAAGTTCAAGTAGCAGTCAAAATACAGGTGTAACCGAATTAAAATCCGCCAAGTCGACATCGCAATTGGATTCGAATATGGAAGAATACTTATCTCCCAGCTTGAAGTCAGGAACTTCCTCGTTATCATTAGACGGCAGTGTGATAGTTGGCCCAAATCCCACACGGAGAGATGAGGATTGGGAACAAAGGCGTATTAAACGGGGACATGTTTTAAACGAGTTGCTTCAAACAGAGAAGACATACGTTGAAGAAATTGGGGAAATTTTAACGGTTGGGTTATAGAAACTTTAATTGAAGATGTAATAAAAAATATCTAATTAAAATTATTTCGAAATAATTTAGGATTATCGCGACCAAATAAGCAATTCCGAGTTCAAGTCTCTTCTACCATCTCAGCTTCAATCTACCATAACTCCAACTAAGCTTGAGAGACGATCACCAAATATCGCAGTTCTATTTTGCAATCTCGACGAGATTCATGCGTTTCACTCCAAAATATTTCTTCCAGATTTAAAAAACTGTGTCGAATCTGTTGAACTTGTTGGTCTCTGTTTTATACAACGTGTAAGTCTAATTCGATAAGTTTACATTTACATGTACCACGAATATTTAATGTTAAATTGTAAATACTATGAATGTTATCGTTTTTAGCATTCCGATTTTCTGGCCATGTACAGCCAATACTGCCAACTGCTACCTGCCTCAGAAGCTCTTAGAAAAGAAATAGGTGAAAATCATCCTTGGTTTCTAACCTGCAGGAATCGTTTGGGTCATAAATTGCCATTGGGCGCTTATCTCCTTAAACCTGTTCAACGAATAACCAAATACCATCTCCTTCTGAAGGTATGCGCTTTGATATTGAAGATACTAATTTATAATCGGGACTCAATTAAATGAATGTGCTTTGCCGATGATGGTAGGATCTTGTGAAAAACTCTGAAGGATGCGGAGGCTTTCCGGAACTGGTCGAAGCTTTAGAGTGTATGTTAGTCGTTTTGAGATGTGTCAATGATGGAATGCATCAGTTAGGGATTGCTGGTTACCCCGTGAGAAAACACTTATTTTTTCGACGTTTTTAATTGTCCCCTGGCTTGTTGTAGTACTGATTGCGATTGTATGTTCGTTATAGGGAAAACTAATTGAAGAAGGCTACCTCCTTCTGCAAGGGTCATTTCTAATGTGGACTGAAACTAAGAAAGACCGTCTTCGATTGAAAGGACACCAAAGGCACTTGTTTTTGTACCAAAGATCAATCCTTATAACCAAAAAAATTCCAAAGTCCTCGTCTTACGAATTTCGCAACAAATTGAGCCTTTCAGAAGTGGGACTTACAGAAGCTTTAAAAGGATCCGGATCTTTAAAGAAATTTGAAATCTGGGTTAATGGGCGACAAAAGGTTTTCCTTTTCCAAGCAGAAAATCAGGAGGCCAAGGAATTATGGGTCAGAGAAGTCAAAAAGCTCCTTCTAGAGCAACTAGAATCACTTCGTGCAACGAAGGCTCAAACCATTGGAGCTTTTGGAGTAGGAGGAACTCCACTAACTCTCGGTTCAAATATTTCTACTAGTGTTCAACCCCCCGCTTTGTCAAGAAGACAGAAAATGATTAATACCAAAGGAGTTACGATGAATGGATGGCGTTCATCGAACTTGGGTCATCGGTACGATAATATATATATATTTTAAAATATTGAACTCATTGTAAATTACATGACAATTTTCATATTAGTGCATTGCGGCAAGTTTCATCTTGGGATAACACTGACCCTCCTACAAGACCAAAAAGTCGTTCCACAGAATGTGACATCGAAGAAGACTTTTACAGCTCGGAAATATCAAACAGTGATGAAGAAGATTCAGTAACATTGGCCCCTCCTCGTCCATTATCTGTCGGAGATCAAGTTCAAGGGAGTGGTAGTATTTATGGAGTTGGGGAGAATATTGAGAATGGGCCTAAGTATATCGCTTTAGCGGATTATCCAGCCATGGGACCTGCAGAAGTAGCTCTGAAGGAAGGAGATATCGTTTCTTTAGTGAAGGTTGGATGTGGAGGATGGTGGTTCATACGGATATTACAATCCACTTCTGGTTAGTCAAATTTTCTTTTGAACTACCCTGCCGTCACTACCTTTATTCTTTCAATCTAAAAGCAAGTTCGGAAACCATAGTCGAATTTTATTTTATCAAAGGGTTTGGATTGTCACCTGAAGGCTGGGCACCATCTGCCTATTTGGAACGTTGGAATGGAACGGCGAAGCAATCCTTAAGTTCCTGTAGTTCGTCTTCTGTAGAGACTCCACAGCCAAACAGAACTAATGACAACCTCATGATGTCGCAACCAGAAAAACACCATTATCCACAAAACAGATCTGCTAGTATTACGGAAAAGGGAGTTTCACCTCTTTCACAATCTTACGATAAAAAATTAAGCCTAAGTACGGAAGATATAGCCTCAGTTCTCCGATAACTATGCAGTCAACTACAATATACAAAATCATAACGAAAGTTACATAGTACGCTTTTAAATCCAATTAATGGAACAATGTTGCATGGTGACCAGGGGTTGTGAAACCTGAAGTAAGCTCGAATCTCTGACACACGTCGAATATTTTTATTAATACCATGTTTCTAGAGGATAACTATAACTGACTTACAAAAACTATTGTACCTAGAGTCGAGTGACGAATTCTCTAAGTGTCTCAATATATATCATAATTTCACTGGTAACCAGTATCAGTGTTGGAGCAGTATTTTTATTCGAAGATTGTATGTTTGTATGCGATGTATTATATTATTATGTTGCTTTAATGTGATCTTGAGTTACAATAAGTCAAAGTCATGGCATATATGTAAAGGTGAAAGGAGTATTTTTGTCGATAGTCTTTACGTTTGGCTTAAATCTGAGCCAATACTACTGGTCTCTTTTTCTGTGTATGAAAAGTATTCAACTAGTCATTCCTTCCGTGTTCGTATTTATTGTTACAGGGATTTGATGATAGTGATTTTGATTCAAAATCGGATCATTAAATACTCTAATGTACAAACTTCGAATAACTTGCCAATGAATAATGTTTTAAATATTTCTGGTGGTGATGCAACAGATTTTCCCTGTTTTGATATTATATTATTATAAAATGCCAATTCTGATCATTTGCACATATGTTTATTCTGTAAAACTAGGGTATTGATCAAAGACTGATTAGGTAGAAAGTAACAGGCTAGATAATATTTACTCTATTGTAATTCAGCGAATTCTTGTTGAAAAAGGTATATATGTAGATTAGTTTCAATCTAATTGCGAACATATTTATCATCATTTTGCTTTAATTATGTCCAAGATTCTCGGTATTTTTTAAATATGTAGTATATCGTACATATATTTTTGTCGCTTTTCCCCGGTTTAGTTGTTAAGAATCACATTCACATTATTCACAAGTTTGTCAAATCAAACCTCATTAGTATTAGAAATACCAAACTATAATTTATAGGTATTGAAAAACAGTCGTTCAATTAACTAAGTTTGACTTCGAAACTACCGGTAGATAATCCAAACTACTTTTTCTGCAAAAAAAACTCCACATGAAAGAACAGAAGGCTATAATGTAAAACGATGAATCTTCCAAAAATGGAATAAAAATAAATTAGGTTAGGACTACGAGTGTTAGTGACTGAAACTGAAGGGTACTTAATTGCCAGAAATGGTGTAGTTATAAAGAATACAATAAGATCAGGGCTATGCTCTGTGTTAGAAGAAAAAGCGTGTACGGAATAGTAGTTACCTATTTAAAATGTAAAATAATAGACTGTGGACAAAACTTTTGTCGAGGTTAATTACGTGAAAGTCCTGTCTTAATCTATAGTACTTACGACAACTTGTATTTATAACTCTTATCACATCAGTACATCACATTACAATTACCTTCTTGTACCCTTCCATCACTTGTAAAGTTGTAATTTATGTACTTCTCACTTCTCAGCATATTGAATTGATCTGACAATGTTATCCCTACACAACGCTTTCACCTGCAATCGGTATCGTATATTTCTCTTTTAGTTTGCAAATTCTAATTAGTGAAGTTATATTACAAAAAGTTTTTCACGACAGGGGCTGGGAATTCCGACAGTTGCTTAAGATATTTAAGTCTCTTTAATGATCTTCATGACAGATTATTTTCAACCCGCTTAACATTGTGTTTCACTGCACATCATGTATTTCGAATAATAATGGGTTGGATATGTTAGGTTAACAAAGTTAGTCTGGTATATTTAGATTAAATTCTGAAAATGTCAAATAGACAATAAACTCAACTGATGCAAAATCAGGTATGTATGTATGAAACATCAAGAAATCGAATAAATCGAAAAACTGTACTCTATCTGAAGTCAGGTCAAGAATCAATTGAACTTTCGATTTACATATACGGAAATCAATAATTTTGTTGTCTCATTCCGAAGCGTGTTGTTCCACCATACTACGAGCGGTGTAAAACATGCCGACAAGCGCTCCAAGTTGAAGTTTTTCACTGGTTCCGATGGCTAATCGATATTCCAACTCAGCCATCTCTTTTAGTAAGAAAATCCGAACGGTTGGGGGAAAATCAATTTTTTCAATGTACTTGTGAACCTCTGACATTATGTCTGCCAAAGCTATTCCTTTTCGTGTTTTTAAATCGTGAATCTTATTAAACCCCGATGTTAGATCAACTGTTAGCATCCATTTAACGATTGATTCAATATCGGTGGGCAAGGGAGAGCCGGTACAGAGATAAAAATGTTCCGGTGTTAGAGTAACAGTATTCCCAACTCCAGCTCCTGTAGGATCACTAAATGCTAGCGCAGTACTTTGTAAAATGTTCAAAATTTTTCGCATATCTCCTTCTCCCAGTTTCAAAAGAGCCTGCTTTCCTTCGTCATCGACACTGAGGCTGTAAACACGACAGTAAAAATTATAAATTCATTAATAAATAAATCCGATTTAACTTTTAATACAAATTGGAAATAGCAATTGCTTACTTTTCTTTCTCTACAACTTCCTCCAGTCTAGGCAGAATCTGCTTGGGTTTTAAAGGTCCAAATCGAAATCTAGTACATCTGCTCTGCAATGCTGGAATGATTTTGCTCAAGTAATTGCATATGATGCAGAATCGAACGTTTTCAGTGTACTTCTCAATTACTATGATGAATAAATAAATATTATCAGTTCCATTAAAATTAATAGTATTAGTTATACTATGTTTTATTATTACCTCGGCGAAGAGCATTTTGTGCATCATTTGTCATCATATCCGCTTCATCTAGAATTACCAACTTGTACTTTGATTTGAAAATAGTTCTCGTAGAAGCAAAATTCAGAATCTGTCCTCGAACAATTCCTATTCCTCTGTCGTCTGAAGCATTCAATTCTAAAACCATAGAACTAAACTCCTTCTGAGAATATAGCTGTTTCGCACATGCTAATATGGTACTTGTCTTTCCGGTGCCGGGTGGTCCATAGAATAGCAGATGGGGCAGCTTTTCCACACGGATGAATGTCTTGACTGTAATAATAAATATAATAATTTTATTATAATTAATTCAGACTTATTTCAATGCAATTTAAATGTCCAATGACAAATTGAATGTTTAATTGTAGTTTGAAGCAATGCATAAATAGTGTATGTATAGCATAAATAATCTTCAAATGTGAATTGAATCTTCAATCTTCGTACAAGCAACAACAAACAAGCAAAACGATCTTTGATTGTTAATCTTACTCGTGGAAATTATTTCATCGTGGGAAATCAGTTCATCCAAGTGCTGCGGACGGTACTTCTCCACCCTGAATATGGAATATAAAACCAAAATTCAAATTGTTAATAATATTGAATAATAAATAGAAATGTCATAATAAATACATCCAGACCAAGCACCAAGACATCAAATACTGAATATATTCACATCCAACATCATCCATTCATTGTCCATCTGCCATCATATCACATATTCAATTTTGCATTCATACATCATAAAATATCAATCATATACATCCTGAATCATGATCGATTATCATCTGATCATGCATAACTAGCATGGCACATGTCATGACCTTTTTATGACACCATGCACACACACACATCACACATACATGGTATTTTTACAAAATCAAAACAAAAACAAATTAAAAGAAAAGACTGAAGACGACAAGACCAAAGACTAACCAAGGAAGATTAAGGTGATATGGCTTTTCCAAACTCGTTCCTGCCGGCATTGTAATTACTTTTCCAAAAACTTATCGAAACTGGTCGACGTGCAGAATTATGGACTCTGTCCTCTGTCTAAAAGAAAAGTGGTTTTTAAAACAAAATCCGATATAATATGAAGCTGAACAACGAAAAACCCGCCGACTTTTTGTAATCAGACATTTAGCGCCTCAACCAGAAACTTAAATTCTTCCGCCGAAAAGCGGCCATGCTTTTGCAGTCTTGAAAGTCGACGTGCTTTTATTCACCACAAGTGAGTGCGAGTCGGCAGATTTATTTCGAAGTTCTTTCGAAATTTCGTCTCTTTTACATCGGATTTTAATATCAATCCACATTCCCGGTAAGTCCATTTAATTCTGGTGTAGTTAGCGATAGAGTAATTAACATTGAAGCCTGTTAAACCCGCTATTTTACCGAGTTTTACCTTGTTGAAAACTGTCAACTTTATTTGGCCATGTGGTTTTACATTTTAACATTGCACATTGATTGGATTTCATATTTTTTGAGTTTGAAGTTGTGACTTCAACACGTCAACAAAATTTAATCATCGGGGATCAATCCCAACTCCCAACACTTACTTGAGATACTTAAAAAATCCAAAGGATTCATTCATTTCACATTCATTTGCTTCATTCATGCGTTATTTTAGTAAAACAAAAGCAAATTACAAATTATGAATTATGCCGAATAAAATAAAATTATTATGATTTACGAATTATTACATGACTATGAACTATTTTCAATTTTAGAAAATGGGTCGCGTTATCCGAGCCCAGCGAAAGGGAGCGGGTTCCATTTTCACCTCCCACACCCATCACCGAAAAGGAGAGCCTAAGCTTCGTCATTTGGATTTCTCTGAAAAGCACGGTTACATTAAGGGAGTAGTTCGAGACATCATCCATGACCCCGGTCGTGGTGCTCCCCTAGCTATGGTCAGCTTCAAGGACCCTTATCGATTTAAGACGAGGAAGGAGCTGTTCATTGCTGCCGAAGGCATGTACACTGGTCAATTCGTGTACTGTGGAAAGAAGGGTAAGCGTCTTGGTTGATGGTTCTCCCATATTAAATGAGATTTCTTACAAAGAGACCAAACAATTAAATAAGTTTATTTTACATTACTTGTAGCCACTCTTCAGATTGGAAACATTATGCCCGTGGGAACTATGCCCGAAGGAACTATTGTTTGTAACCTGGAAGAGAAGACCGGGGACCGAGGTCGTCTTGCCAGGGCATCTGGAAACTATGCCACTGTCATCGCTCATAACCCAGATACAAAGAGGACAAGGTACAGCTTTAATTTAATTAAGAGTGCTGAATGTGTAATAAATTTCGAATTAATTTATATGGTTATTATTTTGTAGAGTAAAGTTGCCATCCGGAGCAAAGAAAGTAGTTCCATCGGCTAATCGTGCGATGGTAGGAATTGTAGCTGGAGGTGGACGTATCGACAAGCCAATTTTGAAGGCCGGTCGTGCGTATTTCAAATACAAGGCAAAGAGGAACGCCTGGCCTGTGGTTCGTGGTGTCTGCATGAATCCCGTTGAGCATCCTCACGGAGGTGGTAACCATCAACATATTGGTAAAGCGTCCACTGTTAAACGAGGAACATCCGCCGGAAGAAAGGTTGGTTTGATCGCTGCCAGGCGAACGGGTAGAATTCGTGGTGGTAAGAAAGATGTCAAATCTTCCGAAGACTAAACGACTAAGTAATTTTAGAATTATACTTACCATCTATATCTGTTTCCTTTTTTTTATGAATCTGAGAGGAATAAAAATCTGGATAAGATATTGTCGATTCCTATAAATTCTTTCTGTTACCTATGTATTGAATACTGCATACTATAAAATCACAGTTTGGCTGTTAACTGCAATTTCCCACGTTTAAGCATGTTTGTTTAAACCTACATTTAATGACTACCAACCCTCACTCATATGGCCATGCCTTGAATATGCTACGTAAGAATAATTCAATCTCTAGAAGTTGATGATTTTGAATTCCATTGGTTCAAGTATAAAGGTTTGTAATTTGTATGTCATGTAGATCATAATATTCAAAAGATGGTTCATGTATCCATACGTCTTGCCCGAGTTGAAACATGCATTGCATTTATTAGATTTATTATGACCATGAGAGAATGCATGTACGTACATATATTATAGTCGTCTATAATCAAGTCAGAAGTCAGGACTGTCCGCTCCTAACTCGAACACACACCTGACGGAATTTAACACGGTGGGTATAGGGAATCCCGTCCACTCTTCTCTCACGTACACAGCTCCGGAGTTTAACATGGTGGGTATAGGGCATCCCGTCCTCTCCTCTCTCACACGGAGTTTAACATGGTGGGTATAGGGCATCCCGTCCTCTCCTCTCCTCTCTCACACGGACTTTAACATGGTGGGTATAGGGCATCCCGTCCTCTCCTCTCCTCTCTCACACGGACTTTAACATGGTGGGTATAGGGCATCCCGTCCACTCTTCTCTCACGTACACAGCTCCGGAGTTTAACATGGTGGGTATAGGGCATCCCGTCCTCTCCTCTCCTCTCTCACACGGAATTTAACACGGTGGGTATAGGGAATCCCGTCCACTCTTCTCTCACGTACACAGCTCCGGAGTTTAACATGGTGGGTATAGGGCATCCTGTCCTCTCCTCTCTCACACGGAGTTTAACATGGTGGGTATAGGGCATCCCGTCCTCTCCTCTCCTCTCTCACACGGAGTTTAACCCATGGTGGGTATAGGGCATCCCGTCCTCTCCTCTCACACGGAGTTTAACATGGTGGGTATAGGGCATCCCGTCCTCTCCTCTCTCACACGGAGATTATTGCGAAAGCTATTTAAATTAATTTCCATAGATTTCACTATCAAAGCACCTGTCCTAAACATATTTCAAACAATTCCATTTTACTGAAATAAAAGCGTTGTGGCCGAAGGCCGAGTCCTTCAAGGTACAACGATCGGTACGTGTGTACAAGGCTACAGGACACTACAGGTACGCAAACGATTTTTTGAAGCGTGTCCAAGTTCCAAGTAGCTAGTAAATACCCTGCCTTTCCGTTATCTTTGAACAAGAGACATAATAACTTGTCGACAAAATGTCATCAATGTCACTTCCGGGTTTCCCGAAGAAAGGAGCAAAAAAGGCAGTAACCATTTCAGATCAGGTTGAATACTCCCATGAAGGACGTTCTTTTGGAGTGTTTCAAAAAGTATTACAAATTACCAATGCAATAAGCTTCTAAGTTTTTCAACAAGTATTGCTTTTACGAATTTTATCGAATATTTTAGGCTTTAACTTTTCAACTAATTTTATAGAAATACGAAGCTCCCATAGGATTTTATAGGGAACGAGATAAGTACTTCCATTTAAAGAAGCTGGTCCGTTTAAATCAAAACTATTAAACCCCTCTTATAAATCCCGAACGTTGAAACCTATTTAAACTTTTATAGTATGCTCATGATGAAAGCAAATTTAAAATCATCAGGGAAATGTGGCATGCTAGAACTCGTTACCAACTCCGAAAACGACTCCGGTGGCCCCCAAAATTCTTATGGGTACGGTGAAACGGGAATATTACATTTATATTCTCATGCAGAGTTAATGGAGCTGTTTTAATATGTAGAAATTGATACTTAATTGCGCTTCGATTCTCTTAAATCAAAAGGGAAGCCTATTCTGGACAAATGGATACTACGATGACTTTTGGAGAAAGAGCCATGCCAAGGTGAGACTTCGTTTTGAATAATTTATGACCTCAGTAACCGAAGTTGAAACAAACAAGTATTTTAAAACTTGACAGAAACTTCGAGGAATTCATGGAGAATGGGAAACGGGCGAGTCTCAACTAATTATTTCGCTTCATACAACAAATGGGAATTCATAGCCTAAATATTTCGCTTTGTTCATGAAATGAATATTTTGATTGTGTATAATGATAGTGCAAGATTTTGAAGCCGCAGATATTGATAGTTCAGATAACGAGGAGATAGAAAACTACGAAGACGTGGACATCATATATGACCCCCCATTACCAGTCAAAAAGCTGAGCTGGAATACCATTCAGAAACGATACAAACAGTGGAAAAGCGATATGGCAGATCGACGGCGAAAAAATCCGATCCACATGCACATGTCTGATGCTTGTACTTTGGAGACTGAAGAGTATCGACAAGAATTGGATAGTGTGGATTCCGAAGACCCCTACGAAGCGGATGCTCGTCGACATGGTAAGGCACAAGCAGTACATGACGCCATTATAGTAGTACAATAACTACTACAATAAATATTCGTTAAAGGTGTAAATGAGGAGCAGGTTAAAAAAAACAGGAAGTCCCCTCCGGAGTCAAGTACAGATCAAGATAGTCTTGCGACTGAAAACAGCGAATTGAGTATAATTACCGTAGGGCCATTAGAAGTGAACGATGAAACCCAGGATACAAAGAATAGCAAAGACGAAATGGAACAAACTACCCTAATTTTTAAACCTGAATCCGGATCGACGATAAATCCTATCGATTTTGATACAACCAGAAACAATGATTCCAATTCTAAGCGTACCAAAAAAAAGAAGAAAAAAGGGAAATCTAAGAAACGCAAAAAGGAGAAAATTGATAAGACTGCCATAATCAGCCCTACCCCGAGTGAATCAGGATCGACAACGTCAGTAGTGTCAGTGTCGGCACAGTCTATCGATACAACGAGAAGGAAGGATCCTAAACTCCCTAAAAAGGAGAGGAAAAAATCGCCTGAAGATACCTCTAAATCAAGTAAAAAAGACCAAACAGAAAAACCGGGCATACTTACGTCTACAAATACACGTAATAGCAACGATCCCAAAAACCCCGAAGAGGAGAGAATTAAAGGGTCAGAAGATAATCCCAAATCTTTCGATCAAGTGAAATTATTAGAGAAAAATGCACGTATCAGTCCCATTGAGAGCGAATCAGAATCCTCAGCGTCTATCGTCGAACCGTATAAGCAAGACGGCAACGAAACAAAAAAATCCGAACGGGAGAGGAGAAACCGATCAAACGATGAAAACAGAGCACGAAATCCCGGTCCGGATTACCAACAAGCTATCATGGAATCAGAATCCTCAGCGTCTATCGTCGAACCGTATAAGCAAGAAGGCAACGAAACAAAAAAATCCGAACGGGAGAGGAGAAACCGATCAAACGATGAAAACAGAGCACGAAATCCCGGTCCTGATTACCAACAAGCTATCATGGAATCAAAATCCAATTCTTCCATAACATCATTAACATCCATAAGCTCCTTAGGTAGTCGAAGGGACAAAAAATCTCAAAATTTAAACGAGGAGAAATTAAAAGCCCCTGAAAATAGGCGTGAATCCAGCGTTAAGGATAAAGTTCGGGAAGCCCTTAGGGAAGATAGCGATAGTCCCTTGCAGAGTCCAGCAGAATCAATTACGTCAATATTATCCTTCGGAAAGAAAAGGTCAAAGGAATCCAAAAAAACGGATGAAACGTTCAGAAGAAGGCTATACGGGCACGAAGATCAAAGTAATAATAAGCAAACTGCGACAAGGACATCGATAACATCTATAACCTCGTTAGATAAAGAGTCTAAAAGGAAAGAAAGCGAAACCTATCCCCTTGTGGAATCCCCGAAGGCAACCAAATCCGGACCGATTACACTGCTTGACCAAGCCCAATTTGACATGAAGAAGGACCGGAAGTCCAAAGCGGAAGCTAAAGAGAAAAAAGAGAAGAAAGATAAGGACGATAAGAGTAAGGATCGGAAACAGAAACGGAAGACTTCTGGAGGTGCTATGGCCATCATTCTTGTTTCGAATGAGGGATCCAAGGCATTTTTAAAAGCCTTCAATCCTGATAACACTATTGGTATTTTATTTTAACGATTTTAACCTATACTTTCTCAATTCTAAACATTCAAATCAAAACCTCAAAATGAAATGATTTTTTTTTCCAGAACTGACGAAACCCAAGAAGAAGAAAGCCAAGGAGAAGGAGTCCAAGTCTAAGAAATAAATTCTGGTAAAGATGCAAGTTATATGCTTTTAAAGTGCATTTTTTATGTAAATCTGTGGAAATAGTCCTTTTATACTTACGTTGACACGTAACATTAAATATTTACTTAAAATAGAAAAGTTCAAATGTGGTTTCTTTGTATGATATCTGCATCATATCCCGTATCGTAAAATTCAATAGACAACGAAAGGAAAGGCTTTTTTAAAGAACGGTTTTATTTACATGTAAGGGTAATGACAGAGTTTTTAAAATATCCAGAAAGAGAAAAGTAACGGTTTTCGTTAGATGAATTATGGCATACGGATCCGGATTTCTGATCCATGCATGAAAACCGAGAAGATTTAACGATTGGCTGAAGGTTTTTGTCGATGAAATGAAGCATCGCTAAATTTCATACGTTCCGGTATGATTTCTAGAAATTCCTCACCCCATGTTAAGTTCTAGGTACAAGGTACTGTAACCAAAATCACAAACAATTACTTAGTACTTAAATTCTGATGTGTTCCTTGACATTTTAAAGTAAATGTGAATTTTTAGTAAGTGTGAATGTGAGGGTACCTTCAGAATAATAATATTAGGTTCCGAATTCCAAAGGCTCCATGACCAGGGTCACTTTTCCCGTTCTCCGTCCATTCTCATTCCAAACTTTGGACCGAAGGGTCAATCACGCAGAAAAGGTAAAAGAGGACGACTAAGGTCAAGACGATGATTCCCGTGATTTCGCTGGACATGATTTATTGAGAGTTTTTCCGAAGCTTTTTGCAAAGGCGTGTTTAACTTGTAAAATGCTCTAAATGCTCTGCTTGAGACAGAAAATAGGCTTGACAGCTCCGCAAGAAAGTTGGAGAATAAATGAAGACAAAATTGTATTGAATGAAACCTCGGTCTCAAAGTCAATGCAATGCGGAAGAAGGTTATAGGGTGATGTGATGAGGGGAAACCGATTTTGCGGATTTTAAGGAAACCCTTTCTAGTGCTTTAATACGTCTAAAGATCTCATCTCAAGTCGGAAAAAAATAATCTATTAATAATGTATTCAATGAGTTTCCATTTATTTACAAGGAAATCAACACTCAGCAATTCAGCATGGATGGATGGAAGGTTTTTTTCCTATTTCCAAAGTTCCCAATGGATGTGCTATTTTTACGTTTTATGTTACTCGCAGTAGTGGTACTGGTAAGTAGTAGGCGAAAAAAATCAAACCCACATTCTGTCATGAAGTGTAACAACATGTCAAATGAGTAGAATAAGCTCTGTAACATTAGGAAAAAGTCTAAAGTTTAATATTCCATGCTTCAGATGATATATGGGTTTCCCCGCATGACCTTCTGAAACTAATGAACCAATTTGGCAAATGCATTCCTTTTCGCGATATGATTTGACACGGATGACGTTCGTTCGGGTTGAATTTAAAAGCTAGCAACAATACATTCGGTTGGGGTCTGAAACATGATTATATTAGTGTTGGAACAAAACCATCGAAGTAATTATGTCATCGAATTTCACATTCTATATTGACTGATAGGGATCGCATGACCTTTTAGTCGACAGATATGTGAGTATTGACATAATTAATGCATATCTAATGGAAAGAATCAGGCAGTCGTGCCAATTTCAACTGGAAATGCAAATCTAAAAATATAAAATGTATGTGTCAACTTGTCAAATATTGCAAATACAACTTGAGTGATGGATTCCGACGGAAAAAATATTTCTTCTCTCGTAGAATAGGTGGATTAATCGATATACGGGCAACTTTCGATTTATGATAGATGCAGTATGCAGTAAGTGTATATAATAACTTCATAATTAACAAATTCTACAAATCGTCGACCATCCGATGTATTTGTGCCTCCCGTATAAATTTATCAGTACAAAGTTAATGAATCGGTCACTATTATGACCATGACTATACGATCCCATACATTCATGTTCTATGAGAAAAACTACTTAACGATTTTAAAGGCAAAATACAGACGTATTCATAATTTACATCCTCCAGTCCAGCCAACCAGTCATTTATTTATATAAAGGTGGACAGTTGCAAGGTTTGTTGGGAGGTATCGGTGCGGCTGGCCCGGCTGCCGGGATCGTTGGTTTCTTCGGTGCATTGGGTCTGAAGACGAAATAGGCGATGAGTGCAGCGACGGAGGCATACGTGGCTTTGGCTACCTATAAGTCACATGTCAATTCTCATTGCATTAGATAAGTTTATACCCAAAATCATGAACGACAATTTCGTTTCGACAATTGGTCAGTTGTACAAGTACAAGAGATTAAACTTACATTGGCTCGCCCGTTGACAGTTACAGAGTTGAATATCTTGGACAGACCCTTCAATTGAGCTTCTTCATCTTTACCCATTTCGGATGATGTCGAAAAGTTTATACGTTTTTGTCTGTAACGTCTTATAGTCCACCAATTATGGCTTGTGTGGTTACTACTACGTGGACCGGCTAAAAAATTAAAAATAACCATGTAATTTAATAATATACGTTGTACGTTGTACCGTACGTACGTATTTTTTTTATAAAAAACAAGAAACATCCAATGCACAATGCATCAGCCAGCCAGGTTCTGTTCTGGCCCGGCCAGAACCTACTATAGTACTACTCTAGTACTCTACTATATTATCCATTTCTATGGCCAGAACTTACGATCAACAGAAAATGTTCTTGGTAATTTAAGGGAATCCGCAGGAACTTTTTCGAAACAGGAAACAAAACAAAAAATGCAGTCCTTCCGGCTTCCGGTTTTGGTTTACAGTTTGCAGTTTGCAGACGCGTCTACAGCAAATGCCTTGATTTTTAAAAGCCCGCTTTGTCGATTCCAATTGATACGAACACTCATGAAGTCATGAAGGACGCTGAACAAATCTATGGTGACCGTTCTATCATGACCTTTAAAAATGCATGGTTTCGAGTTCCTTATAATTCTTGGAGTTATGATTAGCCCCCCACCCCCACCCCCTCGCCAGTTTCAAGTTTTAAGGTCCAAGTCCTGTGGGTATATAACCCTTCTTAAATCCACCCGTTACATCATCATAGTTTTTGTATTTTTCATTTCCGGTCGGTCTAACTCAAACAGAAGGTATATAATTCATAGAACATAAGTGAAAGCACTAATAAGTAATAAGAAAAGATACATCCACGTTCACAGTTTATAAATATGTGGGTGTTTTTCACTTGTAAATTTGGTTTAATTGACTCAAAGAAATCACAATGGATTCTGCCCCTGGGACTTCTAGTTCCAATAGCCCTTCTGGAAATTTTTCAGGCAGCTCCGAAAAAAGTAGTTCCGGCTCCGGGTCAGATGCACAGAAAAATAAGACGAGCCAAAAAAATAATCTTGAACTGGAAGTCAAATCAAATTCGCCCGTCGATTTAAAGGACAATCGCTTTAGCAATACGGACTTAAGGGTAAAGTACTCCCCTAGTCTTGGCGGTGTCAAATGTGTCCTGCTTGATATCGAAGGCACGCTATGTGATATTGAGGATGAGGCTATGGAGCCAATTTATAATGCTGTAGAGACTTATAGCAGGTTTGTCGCTCGCTAAATAATGCACCATACACCCATTCAGTAAACTGATTTGTTTCGACATAAATCAACAGATTAAAAGAAGTTGGTGGATTCCGAATCGTTTTGGTTGTAAATTCCTTACTATGGTCAAAAGCGAAGGTTCGAGATCAATTACTCGAAGTCGGATTTGATGTTGAAATTGAGGACATATTTACGTCTGCTGACTGTTGCAAGATTTTCATGGAAAATCATTGTACGATTATATAATAATTTAAAAATTTGAAAATTAATTGAAATTATAGTTAAAGTTTAGGTTAATTTTATTTTATTTTTATTTTTAGGCTGTATCCATCCCCTTTTATTGATCGGAGATGACCTGAGAGATGATTTTAAGGAATTCGACGTCTCAAATCCAATGGAATTCGACTGCGTGGTTTTAGGGCTGCCTTTTACGATGATAGAGTATTTCCTTTGGACAAAAGCAATTACGTAAGTAAATCTGATAAGGTCTTAATTACAATAAGTATGGAAGTTCGCATTTTTTTATGTGCAGTAACCGATTTCATTTCGAAACCAGGGTCCTAGAATCCGACAAACCCTTGATCGTCCTTAATCCCGCAAAATACGAGAAGTCAGTCGGCACCGGGTATGAGCAGGGTCCCGGCTCCCTCGGCAAAACATTGGCGTTCCTAACAGACTCTAAAGAAATCGTAACTGGAAAACCAACTGCAGGGTTTTATACCGAAGCTTGTAACTACGCTGGGTTCCCGACAAATGAGTGTGTCATGATTGGAGACGTAATTGGGACAGTGAATTTTGGCTTTGGCTTCTATAAACTGATGCTGCCATTCTAAATCAAGTATTTTTATAATTTTCATAGGACATCGATCAAGATGTCAAGGGAGCCAAATCGACGGATCTAAAGACAATTCTTGTTAAAACGGGGTCGTATAAAGACATGGACGAGAAAAAGTACTGCGGATTTTCTCCAGACGCAGTGGCTGATAACTTTGATGTGGCCATCAAGATCCTCCTCTCCGCCCAGTCTAAGTTCATGACAGAAACCGAAGTTGAAGAGAAGAAACGGAAACTCAAATTGGACATCGAAAAAAAGAACTTGGATGCAAGACTCGATGCATTAACTATGGACAGCATTAGCGGAGGAAGATATCTTGGTCCTGTAAAGCTCCCATCTTACATTTGGTAATATTATTGGGCAAGTTTTGTTGCGAAAATAAGCGATTCATGATGCATGACTTCTGATGAAAACATATGCCAAAAAATCTTCAATTTATTGTTCAATGGACAGCCGATTTTATTTTTAAAACAATTGCAACGAATGAGTAAATAAATTGAGTACGAAGAATTGGGATAAAAATCGGTAGTCTCGATACGTTGTAACTCGTCAAATCAGTAATACTCGAAAATGCATGTTGTTGATCATTCTCACACCAGATATAAAACGATTTCCAAAAGGTGTCAAATTTAACTGGAATGAATCAAATGCGATTATTTTTTAACTTTAATTACATCATGGTTTTCAACCACAGTGTCTTCCAAAGGTTGTTCCAACGTTTCTCGAATAAACCATGAAAGCACGGAACTGGATACCGTCAGAACGCACAAAATTATGTAGGGCAGTGCTTCGGCAACTGAAATATTTCAATAAGAATTTCGTAAGTTAATAATTGTAATTTGTAGTTGTTTCCTAAATACTAACAAACGTCCCGTTGTGCAAACAAGCTGAAAGGGGGTTACAGTTGTCGGTTATAGTTTAGAGTTAATTTGGGGTCTGAGCTTAATCATTAATTAGTTCAATATATTATTTCATCGCAAAATTATTTCCATAATAGAATGTCCATTCGACTTCTCGTTTTATAGCTTCTTATCTACTTTTAATAAGGAGGTTATTCCAGAGTAAATTATGCTTTCCAAACACATGAGCATATGGGGGATTTATTTAGGGGAGTATTCCGGTTCGCAAATCCGAGGATCAGTGCTTGTGATTGTGATCTTTACCTGATTTTAAGAGGAAGAGTTGTGGAGCTACAACCCCTCCCAAATATCCAATGAAGGCAGTGAACCCCAAACAAGTAGACCTGAGGTTAGTCGGGGCAGTTTCTAAAATCAGACAGGTAAGGGCACCCCAGGCAGCAACAATCCCAAATCGTCCACAAAGGCAGAGTATCGTTACAAGCATTGGTGACGAATGGCTGATCCCGACACTGATGTCCAACAATAGTAAAGCCACAATGAAAACAGTGCCAAAGCACATATACAACATGAACGTTTTTCGTCTCCCGATCCAATTATTGAAAATCAAGGCAGCCGGTGATCCAATGAGGTCGAAGATTCCCATGTAAAACATATTCAAGTACGGATTACCACTCAGGTTTTTAGCATTAAATGATATGCCGTAGTAGACGACGGAACAGGTCAAGTTTGCAAAGGTCAGGATGGCCATGTGCCCCCGAAGTGTTTTATTTTTAAGGATGAGTTTAATAGCCTTGACCCCGTGGACGGATGAGGATTCCTCCTTAATGATTGACACTTGAAGATCATCTATGACTTGTTTTTTTGGGGGCTCTGTCGAGTTCCAGTTTGCAATCGATTCGAACACTTCCTGTGCTTCCTTTGTTTGGTTCCGGATGAGGAGCCACCTCGGACTCTCAATGACCATCCTGTTTTAAATTAAGGGGTTTAATCCAACTGAACAAATATTGTGATTATAATTAGTTAGTAAATGTTCAACCTGTAAAATGGGAGAAGCATGATTGCAGGTAAAGCGGTGGCAACAGTCAGCCATCGCCAGCTTCCTATGAAATACGCTAAAAGTCCCAAAAACATTTCTCCGATCGGAAAGAAACTGATTGTGCCACAGATTGTTCTCCAGGATGGTGTCAGGAACTCCATGAGATGAGAAAGATAGACCACGAACGTAGCTAGAGAAAATTAAACCAATCGATTGTCTATTCCAAGATCTAAAATATTACAAATTAATCTATAAATAGGCACGATGCATTTCGGGGTGGGGTTGTATTCCGGGAAAATTTATCATAAATAGTGGGGGCTTATTTCGGGAATTAAATTATATATTTAGGCTGATCCTGAAAATTATTTTGAAATTTTAACTCGTGAAAGAACGCAATATTTTTGAAATTGCTTCAAGCTCAATTTTTGAGACAACAGCTCTAATAAATGTGATTACTGAAATGAAGTGGACAATTGAAGGGCCTGTTCGTCATAAGATGTGATTAAATTTTAGATTAAATTCAAAGCTACTTTTTGAACGCCTATTACAAACCTCCAATTCCAAATCCTGCAAGAAACCTTGCAAATGCATAGCTCCAAGGATCGAATGCCAAAGCCGGTAGCATCCCCAAGATCCCCATGCAAAGGGTCTGAAATAAGAAGCATCTTTTGCGACCAAACCTGTTAATTACGAGACATTAACAATCAGAACAATCAGTAATTAAATTCCAATTAAAAATATATTTTTTAAGGTATCCCTACTGATCTGAAATAATGGATGAACTAATGGCTCCGGTTGTCATTCCAGCCATCTGAAAACTGGTTATCGTATCAACAATCCACTCATGTCCACAGGTCAAATCCCACTATAAGAAGTTAGAAATAAACTCATATTTTTAGGCATTTTTAGATCTGCAATTTTTACAAACAATGTTATGATTTACCTCTTGAACAATACTAGTGTAAATCACATCTTTGGTTTCCTCAGTGCAACTAATATTGCAGGCAGTAAGGGCTTCAGGAAAGTACGGCCTTTGTTTGCAGTACATAGGGACTTTGCTGGATCCGGTAAAGACCGGGGATAGTACAATCATGGCACTTGCAAATTGAGGGAATATTAGGGCAAATGTCATCCATTTCTGATAGGTCGAATAGCCTCCTGTTCATTTAACAATTTTAAGCTGATGATTCGTCATTTCTAGGATAATATTTTCCAAAAACTATAAATATAATTGATTACCTAAGGACTCCAAAATATCTTCAACTTTAGTTGTTCCTCCATCTTCAACGGTCCCCTTTTCACGGTCAATTTTGTCGGACATTTAGCTAGTGGAAGGTTCCTATGTTCTTGTTATTTTTTGTGACAAACTCAAATAAGTCACGGCTATGTCACACAACGTCACAAGTACACTTGGTTATGAAGCTAAAAAAGATGAAATAATGACTAGACTGCAATTAAAATTTACCCTTCGATTTCATTAACTCTTAGGTTTGTCCCAGTTGTACCAATGAATTGTAATTCACTGCACGTAAGTAGATATGATATGTGCTGTAGAATCTGTAAACTAGTCACTGATCCTGTAGTTTATGCACATATTAAAAACTACCAAACCCTATTAATGTCAATTGATAAATGCTCGCTATAAAACCTACTTTTAATGATGCTATTTTATTTTACAATGCAGTATGTATCATAAAAAATTTTAATATGCCCAAAAATCGTAAATGGTTTGTCTTTTGGTCTCATGCACGATGCATTTGACGCGTTCTTATGCAAAGTTCTACCAGACTTAAACAATGCAGTAATTCCAAGAACTTGACATTGTCAATGCTGAATGTCTTCCGTTTCGGGATAATAGTTTTTTTTTGCAAACACAAGCATGTGCTTTAATAAGGAGCTTATAATTGCAAAATAAAACAGAACGGAGTATGTTGCAGCTGCACTTGCAGGTAGCTCCGCTGGCTCAGTAATATTAACTTTTGAATCTAGATTATTACAATTTTGTAATGAAGCTTTCTATAGTAAATTAAATATACCTGCCTAAAAAAACTGACCCATTGTTATAGTGAATGTCAAACCAGGACAGGAACATCAACCTTATTTATGTTAGTGAAATTTTGCATTTCAATGCAATCACATCTAATGTTAAAAGCTTGCTTGATTTACATATTTATCGTCCTTGTTCTGTCCATGTTCATAATAGTTGTGTTTAGATCACGCAAATTGCAAATGACCAAACGAACAATGCTTTGAAGATTATATCTGCTATATTGCCAGCGAATTTCTATGTATAATTGACAATGAGTTAGAAAAAAAACGAAACACCCCTCGAGCTAAAAATAATTTATTGTAATCAGGAATTACGGATCATTGCAGATGGACATTGCACAAACGAAACGAAATTTCTAAACGAGGGCTACGAACTATTGGCCAGTGGTCAAAGACTTTTTATTGGCTGATATGGAGTTAAAAATCCTGAAAAAAACCTTCATTATTTTTTATGTATAATAATATATGTTTTTATTTTCTTAATGCATATCCCATTTCCAGGGACTTAAAACATTAAAATTACTGTAATTTTGGACATGTATTTGCCAAAATACCAAAGCACAAATCATAGGTACTCTTTGAATATCTAAAAGCCCAAAAAATCGGAGTTTTACTCAGTTATTTTTTATTAGAGGCTGTATTTCGAAAACGCAGTGGAGTTACAAGGATTTGATCGGTCTAAAAAATTTAATTGTTCAAAACCCGAAAAACCTGAGTTTAGCTCGATTTTATGGGTTTATCTCAAAAACCCGGCTTCCACATTGTTTGGGTGTACGTCAACAACGTAAAAATATGGAGACACCATATATTGTGTTATATCGGGATTAAAAAATTGACTTATTTGATGTCATAGCATTAGTGATAGTAGTGCATACTAAACTGAAATTTAAATTGAGGTCAGGATTTGTATCTACTGATAAGAATCAAATTGGCTTCAATTAACAGGGATTGCACTTAATCAATTGAGTCCTCTGTCTATTTTCCTCCTGCTAATTAAATTGGAGCTGTTACTTACTGTGTACTGGGTTAATTTTGGCTTGACCATCAAACAATGGTCAACCAAAGCATGACAATTATTTTGGGAGTTAACCTTTTATTGCCATGCTTCCTGTGTCCTATTTTAGAGAGTGTAGCACTTTACTTACTTTCGCTTACTAAAGCTGACAGATTGTGAAATTTTAGAAATATGTCACAAAAACTACAAAAATTAGTATATAATCAACTTCCATAAAAAATTCATTTCCATTACAATTATTGGTTAATTACTTTTAGTTAATTGTTTCATTGTTAGTCGTAATGTCGTAAACTCCACTGGATGTATCGGGTTTTTTAAATAGATTTGTATACTAAAGCCATGTCCAAGTTCATTATCAATAATATCTAGCCTCAATTCCAAACTTGTCTTCTTCAAATAGTTCCTGCACATCTTCCTCGCGAGTAATTAATATTATCATCCTATCATTAGGAAATGCCATCAAAGTGTTGTTGTTATTGATGTAATATGCTCCGAGTCCAGCTCCAATTCCACCTCCAAGCAGACCACCGAGACCACCCCCAACAGGTCCGGCTATGAATCCGCCAATGCCCCCACCGATAGCTCCGCCGGTGGCTAATGATTATTTAACTTTTAATACAGCTCTACTAATGATAATGTGCTGGTTCATTAAAATCCTGGAATACCTCCTCCAATTGCACCTCCTTGACCACCACCAAATCCGCCCCCAATTGCTCCACCTAATGAAACAAAATAATAACGCAAATTAGGTTTTGTTTTAGGAATTATTTTACAAACAAGCCTCAAGATACTGAAATTTAAAAAAAAACTTAAGCTAACGCTTACCAATTCCACCCCCAAGCGCACCACCAACACCCCCACCAATTGGACCAGCAATGAAATAGCCCACTCCTCCGCCAACAGCCCCACCGAGACCTCCTCCAAGTCCTCCACCTGGATTAATTTTGACCCGTAAGATTTTATACATAAAAATCTGTCAAAATCAATCATAAAAAACACATCTTTCCATAACCCACCGACTGCAGCAGACACGACTGTCGAGGACAGTTGTCTGAAATGTGGACCCAAACGGCTCTTAATTTTCAAGTTAGGTTGATGTCCGATTGTATTGTACTTCTTCCCGTTTAATAATATAATCAATATATTTGGAATTAAAATAGGAGAAGCATCAACCGTTGTTAATGATGATGATATTGGGAGTCCTAATGCAATTTCGGCTACACTTGCTACTACCCACCAGTACTGTACCTATGGGGGTAATATTGTGGAGATTGAAATTAAATTAACGTTTATGATTATAACCTTGAATTCTGATCTTACAAAAAAACTTACAGGGCTTAATCGAAGAAAATTCATTATCGAGTTATTTATGAATTGTCTGATTGCAATTACAACTATTCAGGATAAAAATATTAGATTTTTGCAAACTTCCCCAATACTTTCGTTAATTGATTCATATTGCATTCATTAGAGACAATTTTTCTGCTTTAAATCAATGACAGGTTCCTGAACTCATTAATAAAGTAAGGACAGGTAATTAATTGGCAATTAATTATATAAGCACTGCAAAAAATATAGAGCTACCATGAAGACTGCAGACTAACTGTCTCGTATTTATATTTATCAACAACACCCTGTTTCAAATAACAAATGCTGTTAATTCTAGGTGTGAAATACTATTATGAAACCTCATTCATAATAGGAATTAACACAGATATGTTTCCATCACTTATTGTCCTTGTGCACATAAATAAATCCAGAAATCATGAGGATCCCAATGTAATTCATGATCCAGAGCAAAAGCACACACTGCCAGTCAATACACCTCGCATAGTCCTAAGATAAGATAGGAAACGGCTTATCAGCTTGAAGTACATGAATCACAATATACGCATTTTCCTCCAACTCCTAAATGGCAGAATGAATTCAAAATAAGTAATTTAATAAACCTGTCCTATACATTTTTCCGAAAAATATCGAGTTTAACAATAAAATTAATAAAAATTGCAAATTAAAACTATGGAAGAAGTGAAAAAAGATTGTCTGGAACCAACGTTCGAAACGAGGGATGAAATGTGTCAGGAATTCGAATTAAGGGACCGTCCATCCTTACAAATATCTCATTGGTGGAAGACCTTAACTCTCTCCAGTTATTTTGTCATCGGAGCGAGTGGGATTGCTTCCAGTATTTCGATAGGGGACTTACTGGCCGCTTTCGAAAATAACTGCATCTTATACACGAAGTTAACGTTAATCGGTTTAGATAAATTGGGAGGGAACAGGACCTTAACTTCGGAGAATATGCAAGTGGAATGGGGGGATGTTTATGACTGTCATTACTGCGAATACTTTTCCGCGAGTTCCGTCGTCTTTGGGGGGGTTTTATTCGTACTGTTCCTGCAATGTGGTCGAGGGGGTGTGACTGAACGTGGGTAATTTCCTAAACCAATCATTACAACTGAATCTGAATCTAAACGCTAATAAATTATAATCTCGAAAAAATTATTAAAGCGGCTCGATCTCCTGGGGAATCGTCCCAATTGCCTTCCTAGTCGACCTCATATTTTTTATAATGTCAACTGTTGCCTTCGCCAAGACAATCGGAGGTCTCTCCTTCTTTTGCAGTTATGCTCTGAAGCATATCGAACCTAATGACAGTAGTAACATTACTAGGTTTGTCTTCCTTAAAATTAACAAAAAATACTGTCGACGGTATTTTCAATATGGATTATTTCCTATGTATTTCAGTTGTGGAGACATTCTAAGTTACCGTTATCCGCATGACATTTACGACACTGATCTTTACTTGGACTATTTAATTGCACAGGTTTGAGTCTTGGCTTAAGTAAACATGAAAAGTTAGTAGGCATGTTTTTATTTCTTCTTTTTTTTCAGATAGCGATGTCAATACATTTCGTCGGGTGGTTTATGGCCCTAGCAATCATTCTTCTGAGGTGTTTATTGGGAGTGGATTTTGTCGTGTACGGCAGAAAGCAGTTTGGAATCATTACGACGACGGAGACTGGAGATAAGCGAGGGAATTATGCTAAGATCGGTAGCAGGATGGAAGTCTGCTCAAGTGACAGCAATTTTACTGAATCTGAAGACTCCGGCAAGTCTGAAGCAGAAGAAGAAACGACGTCGTTTATTACAAAGGGGCCTTATGAGCTTGAATCAACCTGTTAATTTTAAAGCATACGTTTTTATTAATATTTAGCAGCTATTAATACCCTATTAAGAGGCTTTTTTTAAGTTTTATAAACAGCTAACGGTTCTGAAAATTTCAATCGGAAATTAAAAAAAAAATTGATGAATGAGTTCTGTTCAAAAGAAGCCAAAGTCTATGCTGACTTTTTTAAACTATTATATTATAAGGAAATATTGGATGCTGGTGAAATAAAATGATCCTGAGGTTGGATATCAGACTGAAGTGGTTTTGAAATGGATTGGTCTGATATCTAGAAAAGCTAAAAATATACCTGGCCTTATTTCTTCTGCCGAATTCTTCATTCTCCATCCTTGTGCCAAAATGCATCTTTATAATATTATACTGAAATCATACAATGAAGAGTGTCAGCAGAAGTCAGATTCACGAAATTGAAATCGGTCTCAAACTCGTGCTACAAATTCTTTAACTAACTTCGTCATATTTGACTAAAAGTTTTAAATATGGTTTAACTTGTTTGGTGGGGATAATTAACTAATTAATTTCCGATGTAATTGTGTTCTACTTCAAGTTTTTTAATTATAATCTCAAGATTTAATCGAGGCACTCAAAAATGGTGAAATATTGTGGACGAAGAACGCTAATTGGATTTATCGCTGTGATTGATATGGTAAGTACAACATATTTAATGGCACGCACAGAATGCTATTAATTTTAAACAAAATCGTAATTTATTTTAATCGTATTTTATAGATGTTTGGGACGATACTTTTTACGCTATATATTCGAAAGTTTCTGTTCTTCTACATAGACAATGAAAATGAGGATATAGAGTCTGTCCATTATACAACTGAGTACTCACCTCCTTCTTGTAAGCTATGTTTCATATCCTAAAAGACTCTTTAAACGCCCGGGTTTAGTTATTTTGGCCTGCCCTATAAACGGGATTGGGACTAATTTCGGTGGAGATAAATCATGACTCTTTCTTATAATTTTTTTGGGAATTTCAGTACGGCTCTTAGTCCTTTTTCCTATGACTTTGAACGCATTTCAAGTACTGATAGCCTACCACTTGTTACTTGGAACCAGAAGGGTATGAAAATATTTTAATCAAAATCTACTACTTAGCCTAAATTTAGCCCTTAGAGCAGTTAGTTTTATTGAATCATTGGAAAGTAGTCATATATTTGTAACGTCGAAAGCTTTCATACAAAAAAATGTCCAAATCATCCTTAACTTATCGAAATTTACAAAAAACTCCCCCATTGTTACTCTTATCGGCGAGTCTTTTGAGAGTTACCGTCGAAAAATAATAACAAATATTAAAGAGATTTCGAATTGCATCTAGATTGATCCATTTCGATCCCTCGCCAAGTCAACAATGTGGCTACAAACGGCGGCAGTGATTCTAGCATTCCTTGGATTCAAGCTCTTGTTAATGATATTCTTCTCAATCGATCATGGAAATGATGTTCTAGCCGTGACGCTCCTCTTAGCAGAAATCCTGTTCAAATCCTTCAGCATTTACATTGTCAAAGATTTTCTAACCGATTTAAAGTCCCTAGTCGAGTACCCTCCGGCCAGTGTACATTTCTACAATGTAATGCCACCACCACAGACGACATCTCCATCTCCGACCTTTTCCGTCTCTCAAACTGGAGCTGGAAGTCCGAATGATAGTCAGAATTTTAATGCTCTCAATTTCCCAAATTATATGAACCGACCCGGCTCCGGTTCCGTATCTCCTACTCCGGTTTTTGTATAAAATTTCTAAGGATTTAATAAAGCTCTTTGATAAAAACATGAGTATACACAACATAGGCAGCAAAACGTGTTAATATAATCCAGTTAAACCGCTTGGTCAAAGACATTGGCAAGTACCTGTAAATACAGAACGGTTTGTAACCCTAAGTTTTGTGACTTAAAAATCCCTAAGCCATTGAACTCTTCGGATTGGAAATCAACCCGGTTTCGGAGTTTATGGATCCGAATCCATACTCTTCGCCGTCGTCGATTTCGTTAGAAGGACTGTGAAAAATCACTGTCGTTGTCGCAGATGGTGTTTTACAGCTATCACTATCAGAACTATCGTCGTCGTCAACATCTTCTTTACTCTGTCCAGGGTCTTCGGTATTAGCCCGAAAATAACCTATTTGCCGTCGTTCATATCTCTCAAAATCTGCTCCGGAGCAACATCTAAAAGTGACTATGAGGAATCCTAAGAGGCATCCCACGAGCTGTATCGTCGCCCCAACCTACAATGTTCAAATTTTTAACGACCGTCCGGTTTATAAATATTTCAAAGCGGAAACCCAATACAATCCTTACATGAGAAAGGTTGTACTCTTGTACAATATCGGTGTCATTTCCAAACAAACTGGCACTAAAGACTAGGCAATCCATGCAGCTATATAATCATAAATTACTTGTTAATTAGACAATCCCTTTAGGTGTAGTTCATAATTTAATTAAAATTTTAGGAACAGACTTGTTTCATCCAGTTCAATCTCACCTCATATTCTGACCCTTGGGTAATTCGGGTGTGAACTGAATATTATTGCAAAATGCCGCAAACCCCGAACTAATCTTAGCAAGTACGACACAGGAGATAATTAAATATATAAAGTTGAACAAACACGTTGGTGGTACTATCCTCCAGGCATCAGGGAGCCTGAAACTAAAGTGTTGGAATTATGACAAATTTTAATCAGGAATTAAATATTAATTATGAATCAATTATGTTAAAATCCAACTGATTGAGTTATGCAAATACCCTCTCTTGGATGCACCTCCTCGTCCACATTGCAAAACCATTACGATCCAGATCCCACCGAACATAACACAGGCCACCGAGGCATATTCCGCAAATAGGCATTCACTGTCATTGGCCCGGCTTAAAGGGCCCAGATTCTTTTCTTTAGTGTAGGTTTTATTGACTGAGAGGTCGATGTCTTTGAGAACTAAGGTCGCATCCAGAATGCAGTACTCGTCATAGGCTGCCACGATATTTCCAACGCTTATTGAAGTCATAATCCCCCTGTAATTTGTAAGAACGTTAATTAAGTTAAATTGACATTAGCTAAAACTACCTATTAATTAAAGGTACGTACCCAACCATAACTACGAGATATAAGAGGATAGGGAGGATGACCCAGCAATGGGAGATTGACCGCGTTGTAAAGGCCCGAAGTTCGTACTCGTGTTTCAGGACCTTCTGTACCAGTCCGGTTGTCGAGCAAGGGCCAGAACCACCACTACTACTTGAAGTACTCTCCATTTCAATAAATTCTGGCATGGTTTTAAAAAATAAAATCACAGAGTAGTCTTAAATCACAAAGAAATTAGATCCTTCTCTGTTCAAAAACATAGGGAAATCACCTTTAGTATGCATTTTTATGCATGTGATAAAAAAACTAGAGAACATTTATTTGACAACTAAAACTTCCATAGTTTACCAACTATTTAAATAAACACGGTTAAAAGTTAAGGAAGTTTTTTCCACATATGACTTGTCCTGATGAGTAATTTAATGACTTAAAAAAGTTTCTTGGCAGATATGCTTTAGGCTATTAGGACTGGTTAACTCGGTCCAGTCAAGGCTAGAGTATATGATTTTTTTTCTCTGGAGCTAAGCCAGAGTTCAGTTTGTTTACCATTTGGAGCTAGGAATCTCTATAATATGGTAAAATATTATGAATGATGGTACATGGCAAGGAAACAGTGGTAATTTCCATGTTAAAAACTGCTATTTCAGTATAGATTGGTGAGGATGTAAAAATAAGCGATAGGAGGCTTGTATAATTTAATTATTTATTTATACGGATATATGGAACTGTTCTATGTGCTTTTTCATTTAGAGGAGATGAGGTTTTTTAGTTAGTGTTTAAACAGTGGAAACGGATGTTCCCCATATGCCAAAATGGTGATAAATGTAATAGTAGACGAAGGGGATCAAATTTCTGTTCCTGATCATCGGTGCAAATACAGATATAGTTATTATTGATATATAGTTCATGAACTGTATAGTTTTATTATCAGCTTCTCAGATCGAGATAATATAACTGCCTGGAATTTGTATTATACGTTTATACGTTGCTTAGTTAGGCTGAGAATGGATAGATTCATATGATAAATGATATGCAAATCATGACAGGAACCCATTTATTTCCAATTCAATGACGACGAGACATATTTTATAAACTGCTCCTATGAGGTTTTAAGTATGACGAATTTTTCTAGGATTAACAAGTAACTTTAGTCCTCAATACTCATTTTAATTTAACTTTTAATTCGCTAATGAGAAATTATAGGTCTGTGTGGAATACATAAGGTAAAACATGAATCCATACGGACAACGCTGAGTCACGCTGTTTTGATGTCCTAAAAATAATTTGTTACACAATTTCGTAAATTCCAGATCCAGGCTGACTTAATAATAATTGTAGTTAAATTTATAGAACAGTCCATACATTAAGAAAATAAAAATTGCACAAAGGCAATTCATAATTTATTTTAACTTGAAAAAATACAGAAATATCTCTAAAATAAATTATTCTTGATTAATTACTCTCCTTCACTATCTATAGACTTTCCGGATTGGAATAACATTTGCCCGGAAGGCCCCGTTAATATTACCAGCCGGATAAAACCTGGCTATGACGATGCTAAAGTTCCCATAGGTCGCCGTACCAATCCCAACGTACTTCGAAGCTTTCCAAACCATCTGAGTAAAGTTGAGGTAACTGTGACTGTAGGTAGGGTTATCGTAATTATACAGACTCGACTCAGTGTACCATGTTTTCACAACCATCGTCGCGTTGGGCCTAGGCCCTTTCGCCCCGAAGTAATTGACCCCTTCGAAATCTTCGGGGTCCGTCCGTGTGTTTGGGGGAGTGACCAGTTCGATGGCCAAGTTTTCAGCGATTTCGTTTAACTGAAATATATAAAGTAGATGCGATACGATAAGTCATGAGTCCGATTCAATATTTTAATTACAATTATAAGGCCTTTCAAGTTCAACTTACCGTTCTATTCCATTTTAGAGCCGGGGCAATGTGCTTGGAACGGTAGGTATTGATTGAGTTGTAAATCTGAAGACAGTATGCCGTATTTGAGGAGTCATTATTCCCAAAAGTCCCTACGGTCATAGAGGCAGGATAAACGACAACAGCAAAGGTTGTGATAATCACTCCTAACACCAGCTCTAAACTTGATCCCGTCATATCGGCTTCTGAACTGGAACTGAAATGAACGCAAACTAAATTTAGAAGCAATAAAAGCTGGAGAGTTTATATAATTTTTGATACCGGGATTAGTATTCAATTGCCCAACAAGGAATTAATGAGATCATTCTTTCATTTAAAAATCTTAATCCCAAGTTATAATTAAATATGTAGATGAGTATCCCCTCCCACAAACCAATAAACTTTGATCCCTGCCCGAGACATGTCCTTAAAGTTATTAGGATTCCTGATCGTACTAGAAAAGGCGTGTTCCGCTATATAACTCATCACGCGTAGTGCAAGAAACGAGAGTCTGCCCTTTTGTTCATGATTTTGCAACCTTTCTAATCTAATTTCCTATAAATAGTTCATCTGCATCATAAGACATTGGTTCAGTGGTCTATTTTTAGACTAATCATATTTTCAAGCGCTTCTTTCATTCATGGTCTTTCCTTTTCTGGAAGTTGATAACTTTGTATAAAACGTCTTTAGAGCTTGCAATTTGCATGGTATATCCGTGATAACAGGAAGTTGAGTATATAGCCTTGTCATGATCGTTTTATTCGGTTTCATCCTGTTTTTCTATCCATTCGATCAAAAATTGTAAAAAAAAACTCGATTGGTTCAGCTTTCCATAGCCCAAGCCATTTTAAACCGTTCCCAATATATTTCCGCTCAAAGAATGCAAAGGTAAAACATTAAATATTTGTCGCAATTTTTATGTTTCTCGTTGGTAAAGATCCGGATGAGATGTAGATCTAGATGCTTTGTGAATCTCATAAAAAAGCAATTAATAATTAAAACGATAAAGTTCGGAGTGGAAGTGGAATGGAAGAAACATTAATATTCATGATAAAACGCTTTCATACAAGCACGCTATAATGTAACCAATTTTAATTTTAAACGCATATAAATATTCCCGCCAAATCCACTAACTTAAAGTACCGTTTAATTTTGGATTTGAGATAATTGTTTCTGGATCGTTTAAAATTCTGAAACCACTTCCTAAAAATCCTTTAGTGCATAAAACATCTATTTTTGGTAAAAATGTTGGATTCAAAGTCCATTTACAGGTCGTTTGAAGGTTTTGTAACCATTCAAGGTCAAATTCTCTCCATTGAGTAAAGTTCTCTTTGATGGGAATATGGTATCCAAATAGCGAATAAAAATAATTTTGATTGTTTCCAATTTAATTGATATTATTTTTTTTTAGATAATTTTGACAGTTTTAAACTTGAGACCTACAATTCCACTGGCAAAAGTCAAAAGAGATTAGAATAGCTTTTACGGAATTGATTTCTCCTCGTCATCATAAATTATGGTTAAAAAAATTGCATACTGTCAGTGTTTTCCAACATAATGGCTTTTATTTCCAATCTTTAAAGTGCTTACAAATATAAAGATGAACCCGAGGACTGATTGTACCAACTAAAATCAATCTAAACCAGAGATGAATGCGGTGATCTCATAAGCTTAAGCTTAAAAATCGTACAAAAGTCAAAGTTTCAATGTAGAATACTACCAATCTAACACAAAACCAAACCAGTATTAATTTGCAACAGATTCGTTATCAGATGCACTCTTTACACTAATCGAGTCCAGTAGCTTTCCCCGCATCGCAAAGTATTCCAAAGGGCTATTTTCCTGTTCCGCTAAAGAGATCTGAGAAGTTTCTTCCCTGAAATTACATCCATTACATGAAAATACACCCGTAATATGATTAAATTAACAAATTAACTAATTAACGTTATTTTTCTTGAAAACTTAATTACTCTGAGTTTGCATACTCCTCCACAGTATTTCCACGGGCAGAGATGACGATTCGGGGCCTGGTCCCTGTCATAATGGGACCAGAAATTTCCGATATCGATTTAGCATGTGGCCGTGGACTTCTTGGCGTTCCTCTACCGCTTCTGCCACCCTTGAACGAAGTTATGATCTCTGAAATCCGACTTTCCAGGATGTTCAAGTAGAGGAGAGAATTCTGAGTGGAAATCTCTTGTTGATTTCCTGTAATTTTAATTGTCGTTACTAGACTGTGCTTCAATTATTATTGTAATTCCCTAAATACGTCCCTTCGAAATGGTATAGAATTTCATAAAAATGCAAAGGATTCCTGGAAATTTCAAGCTGTTTGCAAGTATCTGGCGGTTTAGCACGTTCCGAATTAAAAATCGTAATGAATATAGATGGTAATGAATTGATGGTAATGAAATAATGACGAGTTCACCGATTGAGTTAAATCACAGTCCGATGTTATCTAAACCACTTATGTCTAAATTGATTTACCCATCAATTCTAAAACGGGCTTAGCATCCTCAAAATCTGTAATGTAGAACATCCGCTCAATCATCTTGACAATGTCGACCATGCCAGTCTTATAAGTTGTTACTAATGACTGAGTCGTTCCGAGATCAGTCTTCATTTGATTCAGCTCCTCCTGTCAACAATAATCATGGACGATTTTCATCATTTTAAAATTTAACAATAATAATGTTAACACGTTAACGATTATGTCGAATCGTACTTGTCGTTTAGATATTTCTGCCGTCTTTTCCTGGTTTCTCTCAACCGTCTCAACGGCACAACGCTTAATTTCCTCTCGAAGATTTTCGACATCGGCTTGGAGGGTTTCAAACTATTGTATTTGTAATGGTACAAACATACATACATACATACAATGGTACAAAAGGTTTGAAATTAATGAATATGAAAGGTAATAATAATATATGTATATCTTGATTATCAATTTTCAAAAAGACCTCAATGTTGAGCTCGTTAATATACTGGAATCTTTTAATGTTATCGTTCCAGAGATGGGCATATTCATCAACGAGAGACGAGAGATCTGGGGAATCGGCTGTTAGAAGTCGACTAAGGTTCTCCTTATAAGATTCCAATGCATCGTCCATCGTTTGTTCCTTTGCTGTTTCAATTCGGCCTGTTTTTTAAGCATTTTTTTAATTGCCAATATTTCTCAGGTCTAACAAGTAATGTAAGTTTAGTTTAGATATTTAACAAGTTTAGATTATGATTATGATTATAAACATAATCTAACAATGTTTAGTTAGTAATGTAAGTTTTTAAGGCAAAAAAATAATAATAAAAAAATCAACCAACTCAATCGCTCATCATCCGTCTCCAAAAACAACCGATCTTGGTTTTTAGTGTTCATGAAATCGAGTAACTTTTCCTCGTGTCGGATCAGTCGATTTAGTTCACTGATTTCTAAGACATACTGCTTTTTCTCTTTCTCATTTCTCTCTTGCAACGCATTGGCTTTGGCTACTGCTTCTTCTCTGTATAAATATATTAATATATTAAGAAAGCGAGAATTTAAGTAACAATAGATTCCACTTTAAATCTGAACCTCTGATCATAAGCGTTAGTAGCTTGGTCAACGAGGTCATCAATTTCCGCCTTATTTTTCTGCGAAACGGTATCAAGGTCTTGGCAGCGCTTCATCGCCCGTAGATTCTCTTTCAGGATATCGTCGATGACCTTTCTCATCTTCGTGTTTTCAGAGACGATGGAGTCGAACTGTGAAGTGACCTGGAAGACCAAAACTTATTGTTTTAGGACGATTTTAATTACAATTAACAAAGTCATCGCCGAAAAATGGCTTACAGTTTCAAGCTTTCTTTTAGCGGAAAATTCCTTGGAGTCAATTTCTCGGCTGGAAATCTCATTGTTCTTCCCCGAAGCGTTTTGAACCCCTTCAATCTTGGCATTCAATTTGCCGAGACGGAAGTTTACCTGAGATAACTGCTTCCCAACTTCGTTTGCAACTTGGGTTCGTTCCTTTACCTCGTTTTCCAGCTCTACGTACTGGTCCACCAAGTTGAGGATTTTATTTAGGTTGTCACCTCGAACCATGTTATTCCGTTTAGTCTTGTAGGATTCCAGTTCTGCTTCAATCTTGAGGTTCTCCTCCTCCAGAGACGCAATGGCCTTCCTAATTTTAAGCTCTAAATTTTTAACATTGAATTCTACGAAATGATTTAAAATGCAACTTTCGGAGTTTACTTTTGTTGATTGATGGCAGCGTTGGATTCCTCAAGGTAGGCCTTCTTGTCATTCTGCATCAGCCGTAATTGCCTTGAGAGCCGAGAACACTCCTCTCTAGCCAAAAGCTCTGTATTGTCTTCTGTTTCAGTTGTCGTCGTTTCTGCTTTTCGTCCACCCATTTTTGTAAGAATTGTAGAATTAAAAAAAATTGATGAAAGTTTGGATGCTTTAATGAAGAGTACGTATCAGTTACAGAAGCGGAAGTATGGAGTTACGTATGCAAATGAAAAGCTGGGAAATTAATACCTTGTTGAGATTCATCGATATATTGATCAAGCTTTCATGTTTGATTTCTTTATGTCGTTTGGACTTTGGATTTTGTACCAAGCTTGGTATATTCTTGACACGAAGAGAATATGCATTGAAATCATGAGAAAATGGCAGAAGTTTGTAAATATTTTATTATTTATTCTTCCAAAATTGAGATCCCATATCTAAATTATCTGAATTATAATATTATTTTATATCTGGATAGGTGGAAATGTGTCTTGGCTAAATTTTAATTCTGCTGGATAAGTGGAAATGTTATCTATTATTACGAATTATATCTATTTTTAATGCCTAATTATTAAATATTATTAAATAAGTTCCTTTTTCGTAGGGATTTTCGGTACGTTTCCAACAGAATGGAAATACTCATAGGCTGTGGGCTGCAGAATTATTTAGAATTAAAGATTCAGCAGGAACATGTTAAAGATGCTAAAAAAGTGTTGCCTGAATTTTTACAGTATGTTATCAAAATCATTATTTTCATTGTGCATTGCGTTGGATGGCGGATGTAATAATTCGGAGTGGAATTAATTTATTTTACATTATGTTTTTAAACTGAAGGATTCGCGGGGTTTGCTTATTCCAGGGGAAGGGACTTATTGAGATATTAACGTTATTAACGTTTAGTGGCGGGATTGTAAACTTAAATTTGAATTAGTATCGAGTAGTTAGCCTAGCTTTTTGCAATCCTGTCACCTGTCCTCTAGACGATGAGATCGTCTAAATACACCTCACCACAAGAGGGACACTCGCAGTGTCTACCTGTCCTCCTGTTCCATATTTTTAAGTTTTTAATAATTAAAAAAATCGGGTCGGACCTTAATACTATATTGATTAAGATAATGAGGGGTCAATGTTGCTACAGATGTCATATTAATTTTTGGTTGACCGGAGATATTGATGGTCAGAAGCGAACCAACCTGTAACATGAAATTTTACTTTCTCCAGGGAACCTTCAGAAGCCAAAGGACAATGATGTGTAAACCCGTAGCAGTAAAAACGGAACTTTATTGTTGAACTTAAAACTCTACTACTTCAACCGACGAATGCCATTTCCATGTTACTGATAAACTTTATAAACACGAGATTTGTTACTAGAGGAAACTGCATTAAAAAGCATATCAATAATTTTTAAAAGAAAAGTCTACGTCTTCGTCGACTTGTTCTTAATTAAAATGACTTAAAGTCTAATACACATAATGAAGTATAAAGCGCAAAATATGTCAGGAGAAAGTGCAATGTAAACGTAAAAGGATTTATTTGAAACGAATATTAGAGATTTCAGAAGAAAAATAAAAACAATTAATTAAATAATGTTTCCATGAAATGTTGGTCCTTGCAAGTCATGTAGGTAACTGAGAACAATTAACAGGTTCCGGTTTTGGTGACCGTCAAAGCTGAAAGTACAAACATTAAAGTTTAGAATTGTAACATTTCTAACTGCAGAACATTCAAAACGACAAAAATCTTATTTAAATTCGAAGGCGTGGCTTTGCAAACTTACTGGGATCCGATTTCTGGGCATTGTCGAATTCACATTGATTGTTGTAACTTTTTCCATTACTAGCACAGAGGGGTGAATATTGTCGTGTGCAGAATTTTGGCTTGGACATGTCACCCTATAAATAAAACGATATAAAAATTAACCCTGTGATCAATTTCAGGGCGAAATCGTGTTCTAGCTAGATGGAAAAAAATTACCACTAAATCGTGGCAAAACCGCATACCGGTTTGGTTGATGTAGAAGAAAAATCTGAACCTGATGACATTCCATCGGAACCGGAAGCCGTTGTGCTGACTGGGACTGCGATATCTGAAGACGCTGTTGTTGATACTTGATCCTTGACTTCTTTAGTTAAGGACTTGTCTTTGAAGGCTTCGGGGATTTCGGCGGCCAGGGCACAGGCAATAAGCCCAACGAGAAGCACTGCTACTGCTACTTTCATGATTTATGAAATTGATGATACGGAGTGATTAAATCGTTTGGAAAATTCAGAAATCTTTGGTATGATTTTTCAAAGTTCCAAAGGATGATTGATAGTGATTTCGAAAACTCCCATTGCTTTTATACACAAATTCGAGCATCGGACCCTTTTATGTTTCAATTAGAAGGAACCTGATAATCAATTCGACCTTCAACAGTCTGTTCCTCTGGATCCAATTGTGATGTTTTATCTGCATTTCTTAGAATTTTTATGCTCTCATGTTAGCAAGATAGCATTAAAGTAAATAGCATGCAATAAGACGGGACACTGTTCAATATCGTCAGAAATTTTATAGTTCTGTAAATGGTCCTTCTGCAAATTACTCATATTTAGACTTACTCAAACTGCCCCCGAATTTTTTTCTGATCCCTCAACAATAGGTTAGCTATTGTGGGGAGGGGAATTATTCCGGTGTAACTACCTTGAGGAAATACGAGACAGAAGGTTTTCCTTATAATTTCTTTTAATCTCGAAACTAATACTAATTAAACCATAAATAAAATGCAATTATTTCTTTACAGCCCGCAACGAGTCTTTAAGCGTAATTGATTACATATCACTGCACCATCCTAAATGCATATTACACCTGATTTTAAAGCCTGCATAAACATATCACTTTAAGTGAGAAGTAACCACGTACGTACGTATATGTGAGACGGAGTACCTTCCTCTGAACTTTTCAGAAGGTGAGTTAGCAAAGTGCTGCTAATAAATAATTCATGGCAAGATGAGAGATTCGTCACTCTCTTCTTCACGGCTACGATAATAGTTATGTATCCATGTTCTGAGAAGCCTTGCTAATGAGAAAATAAAGCAGAGGTAATGGAAAAGATAAATAGGAGACAATGCAACAGCAGAGGAGTTATACGTCGTAGCCAATTGACAAGGACAGTCTTACTCTTTATAACTTCAACTTGAACTCGAGGAAATTTGCATCTTTCAAAATGGATCCCATTTCCGGAATCCCTTTGACCAAGGCAGTTTTGATCCTTGGACTTTGCTTTGCAGTTACCGAAGGTAACCATCAGTTATACGACCCGACTAAACAATAAATCCCTAAATTGTTGTAATTGTTTTTGTTTTGTTCCAACAGGGAGGCCAGGAACCAACTTTGCAGGCTCATCCATAACTTCCGACAGCAGTGGAACACGGTCTTCTCATTTAGTTGGAACGATACCCGATAACTCCCAGTTATCGGACCCAAGCACGCGGATTTACACGTCGAGAAATCCAAGCGGTGGTGGGGATGGGGCGACTATCCTCACGACTAGAAATGGAGGGGCCGCGGTTTTGACAGGGACGTCTTCGAATGGAGGTGGGGGTGTCGGGGTTTTGTCCAGCTCGGGTGGTCCTAGTACCCGTGGGGGTACACAATATTCGGTAATTTCTAATCAGCCACAGCCATCGGTTCTTGGAAGATTCGGATCTCAGCCATCGACAGGTTATGCTGGGTCTGGAGCTGGTTTTGGAGGAGTTGGAACGGGGGCATATTCTGGTTCGGGTGGGGCATATTCTGGGGCTTATGCGGGACCTGGGGGTGCGTCAGCGGGGGCCTTTGCTGGCCCCGTTCAGGAGAGTAATTATGATTATTATGGATAAGACTTTTGCAACCGCGATGCTAATTAAATAAAATGATATTTTGAAAACGATGAGGAAAATTTTTACGTTTTGGTTGTGTGCATTATTCTTTAATCATATTTAAACTATAATAAAATCATACTTATTGCAACATTTATATGTCATATTCATTTCTGAACCGGAAAACATAGCACATCACATCTGGATCATAATTCATAAAATAAAATAACGATAAACTCCCTCTGCAAGGTTGGGTTTTGAAATATCACTGAAAAAGTTAGATATTAAAATCCCATCTTCATTTTCACTGACATTTCTATGAAACTCACACCAACAGTCATCGACAACTGGTTTCTTTGTTTCAAGTCAAGTTTTGTGCATTATATTTACTCATTAATGGCATTATTAGCTCGCCTATTGAAAATAGGTTTAGAGCTAATGAAGTCAACCTGTCCGTCTGTCTGTCTGTCTGTCTGTCGGGCCTTTTTGTGGATCAAAGTTAAGACAAAATTAAACAGCCTAGAAGCAGGCCGGATTAGAACCAAGACAATTTTTTTGAAATGGAAGCATAATTATTCGCTAGTGTTTATCAAATTCCGAACACAGAATTAAGTTTCAACATAATTGTATTGGTTTTAATACCAAATTTATATATATGGTTTTTATCCGCTTTTCCAAACTTAAAACAATTTTGAGGTTTGATATGAATTGGGCAACATGAAAATGGTTTTCGAGGAAATCGTATTGGTTTATATATAAAATGTTTTTTAAAGAATTTCTATTGCTTTAAATATGTTATTAAATCGACATGTCTGGAAACAGGAATGATATATATAAATCAATACGTGTTGAAACAATAATCCAATTTTAAAGGTATTTACGTATTTTATATGCAAAACAACAATCTAAGGTTCGTAAAAGCCTTAATTGAGACATTTCATAATATTGTTTCATGAACTGTTGAAGTTGATCCAAAAATTGAATCTATCATTTAAAATCCGTATTTTGGATTTAAACAAATTGATAAAATTGATTTTAACTGCAATTGTGAAACAATAAAATAATTTGTAACGAAATTGTACAGGTTGAAATAGCAAAGTGGATGGACACATTGGGAAACAGTTGTATTCAATGTAGTTTAGGACAATTCTCAAATATACAGTTTCTTCAAATATTTGCTATGGAAACTATCTTTATCGTCTCAAACTTCTCGTAGTATATTATTGTGGATGTAAATCCATTGATCATAGAACAATTACTAAAGTTTTGGGATTAAGAATCGATCGTCTAGGTGAATGTAAACTATGATATTTTGATCTTTTACAATTGATTTTAAATAGTTTTGATTGTTATATTTAAACCAACACGATTTCAAGTACTATTGAACAAAAATATATATTAATTTTGCGAGCTGCCGTTAACGTTTACAACGTTTTATTATACAGTAACAGTAGGGATTTAGTTAAGAGGACATATATCAGTTGAACTGATTCAGTTCCCAATTATAATCTATGCGAATTAAAGTGAAATTGGAGGTTCAGTAGTGTTACTGATCGTAACATAAATTTACGTGATTAATTTTTCGCACAAATATTAATCTGTTATTTATTATGGATTGTGTCTTCCTGTCATTATATTTATTTATGTTTCGGAAAATCTATCGTTAGCTTTTTTTTGCAGAATAAATGTTAACTAATTGATTTTAAATATTTATATAAGTAAAGGGATTCCCAAAAACAAATTCATGGGAACATCTTATGATCCTCAGCTGCAACTCTATAACAAAAACTTCCTACTTGCTTTCAAAGTTGCCTGCATATCCTTCAGTACCTTTCTCAAAACAGGATGAATTAGGTCATTTGTATTTATATAACTTTTGTCCATTTGTCCAGGACTAGTAGTATGTCTAAAACCTTGAACCCAGCTATAAAGCTCATTGTCAATATACTTCCACTTGAGCGAAATGCCAACTTTTGGAATTGAAAAGTACATACTACGAAGTGGCTTCCCTGGAATTAGCAATATGATAATGAATAGCAAAAGTACCACATTATTATCATCTCAAATATTGTTTCTGGTTTTTTGCACCATTTGACTTGCTAATTTTCAATTCTCCTTAAGTCTTAGTCTTGGACTCAACTGTCGTAATTACTTTTGAGAAGCCATTTCGTTCAAATTCAGTAGAAATTACAATGCAAATCTTCCGTTTCTACTGATGTTGGAGTTGATGACTGCTTTGGCTTATAATAATGCTATAAAAGATGCTCAAAATAATAACTTTATGAATAGTGGTGCTTTTGATTAGATCTCTCTTGTTCTCATCGTCCCCAGGCACGGCTGTCTCCTCTAGAGAATTACGAACTCTTCATTCTGAACCTAACTCACCGATTTACAATAGTTTTTTGACTAAAATGGCAACCACAGGCTTATTCAAGTTGATATTTGCCCTCTTCGTAGTCTCTATAACAGTTTCGTCATCAACGGGTAAGTCGAAAGTTCGAGATTTGATTTAAAAAACTACAGCCACAGTATGTTTTTAATTAAATATTTACTGTAATAATTAAAAACACTTTTTTCAACATCAGGTCATCCTTTTGGTGGGGGTGGTTCATCTTCAGCAGCAGCTTCCGCTGCGGCAGCATCCGGTGGAGGCGGCGGGGGATCGTCTGCAAGTTCGTCTGCATCTGCGGCTAGTAATGGGGGCGGTTTTGGCGGAGGTTCTTCGTCAGCCGCGGCTTCTGCTGCTGCATCAGGCGGTGGGGGTGGGGGTGGTTTTGGCGGAAGACCTGGAGGTTTCGGAGGTCCCGGATTTGGAGGACCACGATACGGAGGTGGTGGTTGGGGTGGTCGAGGTGGATATGGGGGCGGTTTTAACCAAGGAGGATTTGGAGGTCGTCCATGGGGTAGATAAAGGCGATTAGAATATTAAAAATGGATTGAATGTAAGAATTGTAAATCAAGTCCGTTCAAGAAAATAAATATTTACATTGCCAACTTCCCTTATCTTCGATAACTGTGATGTTGAAGTGTTCATTAATTTTTACTCCATGGCCATGAACCCGAAGCATTTAAGTAAAATCCGGTACTAATTAATACTAATCAGGTTAGAGCTGAAAACTGGACTATTGAACCCAAGACGAAGTTCGCTGTAGTTGTGCTGATCAAAGTAAAAGAAATAACCTGATTTTCCATGCATAAAGACATCAAATGACTTGTTTTTATTGTATACAAATTAATAGAATTTTTTCCATACTAACGTTCTAGTAGTCAGTAATTGTTGAGAAATGAAACGAGCTGTCCAAGTTCACATGAACCAATTTAAGAATAATTATGACCAGACTGAGTTGGATTGCCAGGACGCTGATAGCCAGGCTGGCTTCCATAGCCAGTTTCAGCATAGTTAGGTTGATTTTGATAACCACTTTGAGGATATCCAGACTGAGTTGGGTAGCCAGTCGAAGGATATCCAGGCACGTTTGGAACACCCCCGTGTTGGGGCAAAGAGAGACTTGGTGGAGTTCCAGTACTTCCTTTCGTCGAAATGGAACAGGGAATGATGGCTTCGCTGATGTCGGCAATCTGGCTAAATGCTGCCGGAGATAACTCCATCGTCCTTCCTTCAGAAAAGGGTCCTTTGGCCGTTATCCGGACAACTACAGAATGCATATTCAGAGTGTTTGTAACGGTTGCGTATGAACCGATCGGGAGCGTCCTATGGGCCGCAATCAAGTCGTTCCGGTTGAAAAGTTCACCCGTATCCGTCATAAACGGAGCTGCATAGGGATTTACGCTACCCCAGTGGGCACATTCCCCACGTTCTGGAACTAATTAGAGAAAATGTCCAACAATTTAACTAAACAACGAATGAATGCGGTTTACTCCATTTTTTACCAATTACCGTTATTCCCTAAATAGACCCCCCCGCCTTTCCTAAATATCCCCAGACCTTGCAGAAGGATGGAGTAAAAAATCCATGTTTTTAAAATTAAACCTGAAAATCGATTTGAATTATGAAAAATTATAGGACTGAGATTTTTCTTGAATTTAATAAAAACGAAACGATACTAGAGAAATACATGAAAAATTTAAAGAATTTAAACAAAAGAAATTTATAGCCAAAATATATCTCTCCGCTCTCCGGAACGGATTTCCACCCCGAAATACGTCTTTAAAGCCAATTTAAGTATAGAGTTAGCTTGAAACGAAGCTAAAAAAATCCAGTACTTTACCTCTTTCAGGCCTACTATTTCCAAATCCAATGAGATCTAAAATGGATCCGTGGCAATGCGGAATCAGTAAAATAACACAGATTTTCAAGTAATTGTGATTCATTTTTAACTTCGAATTTTTTGAACTCCAGAAAGTTCTAAAAAAAATAAACGAAAAAGGAAATAATGCTATTTTCCTCCGTTCACTTTCATTCCTCCCTTATATACCCTCGGAAGTGACCCTTTTGTGGGAGATAAACCGTTAGGAATTGCATCATGTATCCCAAGTGCCCTTCTTAGGAGATCAATGTCAATGCCACTTTTGAAGTAAGGGACTATTCATCTCATTGTTGATCTCAACAATGTTATTGTATAGACCTGAGGATGCGAGGTAAAATATAAACAAACTTTCTCTGCTTTAGTGCCTTGGGACATTTTGTGTTAAGGAGGTCACGGTCACAGATTAACCAAAGTCTCCTTTTTCCTTAAGGGAATACAGTATTAGAGTTGTATGTATAGTCCTTTAAACCATGAGATACATGATGACCTGCTCCAATACTTAGCGTGTCGGGCTTGTTCATCTATAGCGATTAACAAAAAATAAATTCTCAACCACACAAAAAAACGGACATTTCATTAATTCATCTTTATTTTGGGGACATTAACGGCACGAATCTTATATTTCTAGGAAATGGATGGTGGTGGTATAATTTAATTAGAACAAATTATATTAAATTAAATGATAAATGCCCTATTTAATTAGCGTTTTGTTTGAATTTAAAATTGGATTTATCAATAAGGATACATTCTACAAAGCAAAAGGATTGGCTGGGCAGTCCGTTGTTGGAGGAACATAGTCCGCTTCGATTTGGGGGTAAGTAACGTAATAAACTTCCGCTTGTTTGGACAAGCTCTTTTGAAATCCATCCCCACCACATTGTTCTATATGGGGTGAGTATCGGATCAATTGTTCCAAGGTGTATCTACCGTCTTGTGTCCAATCGAGGGAGTCGACGTATTCGAGGAACCTGAGACCGGCTAAGCTCTCTGGAGCTGTTATAATTGGGTCTGTTGACGAGTCACTGGATCTGTAAAATTAAATGGGTCGAGGATTAATACATCTTTTCCAAACATACTCGATCTTATTGATATTACAGGTCCGGGTGGCAGTATTTGGGGGTTAAATATAGCTATGTTTTGATAACCCCCGTATTATGACATTTACCCTTTCACAGATTCAATTCCAAAAAAGTCCAACACATCTTTCTTGACGATGTTGCTTCTACAGTTCTCCAATCCCATTTTTGGGAAATAGTAAAACACGACATCACACATTTCTTCCCTAGTTCCAAAGCCTCCAATTACGGTACCGAGTGGATTGAGCCATGAATTATCGTACACGCATTCTTTATAAATCAAAATAAGTTATTTTCTTTGCGCATTGATCAAATCATATTTGCTTCTGCAATACTCTCGTTTACCAATAGACATTTGATCTCCAGGTAAAAACTTGGTCAATGGAACGTTCCGATTGTCCTGGTAGCTGTTATCATAATTTTCGTCATTGATAACCCAAGGAAGTTCTACTCCGGATCGAAATTGTCGAAGTTTCATCTTTCTCCCTATAGAATTGTTTCACAGTGCCCCAAGATATCCAGTTATTCGAGTTTAATTTATCTTTACATCTAGATTAGATTTTAATTACCAAATGCATGGGAGTGGAGCATGATATTAAAAATGTCCACACCCTCCGAAGGGATCCATTGAGCTGTACAGTTGGAACTACAATGCCCAACAATTGTGTAGTCTTGTGAATTCGGGGGCACGATGAGGTTGTAATCGTACATTTGTCCGATTCTCATAACTCCGGCTTCAATCCGCCTAAAAATTCATTTTAATGTTCACGAATCCTATAAAAACCTTTGTCTCAAACGCATTTAAAGAGCTAATTCTGGTAGAACAAAACCAGGAGAACATAGGAATGATTCATGCTTTTGCAACACAAACCCCAATGACAGACCTCAACTCATCGGTGTAATAAAGCCTAACGCCGCTTTCGAAAGTTACGTCAGAAAGGGACTGCGGATTGTCAAGATGGCTTTCCATCAAGTAGTACATGTGCTCCTGTTCTCCAATCGGGAATCCAATGTCCTCCGGCATGTGCATTATCTACAAATTAAATGCGAATTTGACCTCTAAACCCACAAATATCGAAAAAAAGCAAATGTTCTATACCCTTCCACCAATGGTCCATGTGTACATCAATTCGGTGCAATACGGATAGGCGGATATTTGACCCGGCTCCCTCTCTAAGCAATCAATTCCCCCTTGATCGATGTACCGGTCAAAAAATTCCTGTGTGTCTTCCCCGTCCGGAGTTTTGCAGGCGTATAAACTCATGTGATGAGTATGTTGTTTTGAAACAGGGCCACCAAGAACCGAGGAAAACTGTCGAATTTGACTAGATTATATTTTTTCTGCTATATTACGGTGATAGCAATTAAATTAAAAATATTACGGCAACTGCATGCTGTTTTCCAGTAAAGAGTGGGGCCTTGTGTACTGTACACCAGTACGTCGTGTCCTTGGCTGGCATCGTTACATTCATCGATGCATCGAAATGATTGAATCTAAAATTAAGTTATTTGTAAAGTATCTACCATTAGTTTCGATTTTTAAAACCAAGAAACCTTACAACGATAAGTCAACTTCGGGATAGGGTTCTCCTAAAATGCTGACAGAATATGCTCCGCGATTGGACCCATGATATCCGATATTATCATCGTATCCTACGGCGTAGATGAATCTCTGAGTTTGCAGTAAAATTGCTACATCTTCGCCAGCGTCACAAGTGTCTACTAGTCGGTGGACCTTGAGGATTGTATGAGTGGAATTTTCCGACGCTTCAAGAAGTGTCCAATCTTGATGAGAATCTTCTGGTGGAAAGCCATTTTCTGAAGCATGCCGATCCTGACAATTTTTCAAAATTTAATATTCTAGAATGCAGTTTACTATGGAATTCCGGGAGGAACTAAATCAGAAAATACGGTCATTCATAGATAAAAAATTATATTTATTTACTGAAAAATACACAGTCCCATCCGAATTGACGCCTCCGATAATGATATCCGCACCACCCATTCCCCCCGTTTTTGAAATCCCGAACCCAACGAAACCCTTAGTTGCAACGGTAAGTTCAAATGTCACGGAAGCGTTTTGACCTTCTCCCTCTGTTTCCCATGCTACTACGTAATGAGGGTCTTCGGAAATCACTTCGGTCCTTAACCCTGAAACCATACCCCCTTCCGGGGAAAGGGTTACAACGAGGAGTATGAAGAATAAGTACTTTGAACTCATGGTTGACTTTATACTGTGAGTGAAATTACAAATTACTCCCGTCGTTGGCAATCAATGCATGTGGAGTGCTGTTATTTTTTTAAAACGATATGGTTTTCGATTATCTCGATTAATAAAAATCCGAGGATTTTGCAACATCCTTTCAGTCTGTCAATGTGCTTAGATTATCGTCTCGTCAAGAGTGACATACAATGGATGTTTTTTTGATCGATTTGCCTTATCATAAGATTAGACTAAATTATCGGTTCCATTAATTTCTAACCTTATCTGTGTTTTTTGGATTCAAAGCAGATATGCAAAAAACCACATCAATCATGAAAATTCATGTGTCCTATAAAATATTGCAATTAAGGCATGCTAAATTAATTTTGATCATTGAACCTTCCAAATTTAAGTAACTTATTGCTTTTTTATTATGGTCTATAAATAGCAACGATAATACACAGGCTTTTATTTCTTCAAAATATCTTGTGACTTTAATAAAATTAAGTTTGCTAGAGAGGGATGGAGATAAAAGGCTGTACACACGTGTAGCCAGACACAGTTTATTTTTAATTAGCAAAGATGTGCTAATTAAAGTAAGAACGAATAGTTTGAGCGAAGCCTGCCTATACAATGAAAAGCTTATAGCTTATATACCTTGATTCATAAGCATAAATTAACACTGGAAAATACTGGGTTGGCATAATACCAGCTTTAAATTCGCATAAATTATTCCGAGTTTCATTCAGATAGCGTCAGGATACGCTTAAATCTCAACTTACCTTGACGGAAAGAACAATTGGCCTAAAATGCTTAGTAAAATCTACGTTATTGTAAGTGCCAGAAATATTAGCGACAAGAGTGACCCTGCAATTACTTAACGTAAATCATTCTGATATTTCTGATGATTCGTTCATATCAAAGAGTCTCAAGAAATATAGTCAACAACTTGCCTTCGGAAATATTAAAGGAATTAAAATATAACTTTTCGACAAGTCGAAGTTGGTCCACCCGTTTTTTAAAGCTTAAAACGTACATCCCCATAAATACTTAACAGTTAAATTAGAGCATTGCACAAGTTAATATACATCGTGTGTTTAACAGGATCATTTACCACGGACCATCGCCTATAAAATGGATCCCAAGTGTAAATGGACAACGTCCGCCTGGAGCTGTTGAGGGTGGTTTCGAAGCAGATAAGAAACTTCATGTTATACGATCTCATCATGAAGGAGGCTTGTATCCTGGAAAACTTAATTGTTTCGAGGAGAAGGCTTCTATTGCTAATTTGGGGTAAATAAATGCTTAAATTCCCAATTAAAGCTTCCTATTAACCCAAAATATGTTTTTAATCGGCAGAAATATACACCTTCTTCGAGAAAACGTCATCTGTAAGAATATCGAATTTAAAAAATTCACATCTAAATAAATTAAACGCCTTTCAATCGAAAATCCTCCTAGAGTTTGTGGTCTTCAATGTTGGGTTTATTTATTTTTGTAGTACCGTAAATGCTCGAACCAATCGATCCTACAAAAAAGTTTGCATTTCAAACCACAAAATTTACATAGTTTAACAATGAACGATAGGACAATTTCGGCCCGTTGGTTAAAAACTGGTCTGTCCGTCGATGACGATGGTTTAAAAATAAGTTTAAAAAATTGCTATAAAATATAAATATTAGTATGATTATTACACGTATTTATTCATACCGTTTGTTTTACAGGCGAGAGCACGAGAAAGACTTCTACGAGGTAGACTAGTTTCTTAATTACTTAATTACGATTTAATCCAAGGTTTAGTACTTTAGCAAACTAAACATGTTATTCTGTTTCCATTAAAAAACAAGGTTTAATTTGGTATTTTATCAGGTACTGGTAGCGCCATATGCCGCGGTGAAATGGATCCCCTGGAAGAACGATAAGGAAGTGCTGTCAAATGCCATCATCGGAGGTGTCACTGATTCGGGGGACGCGCTTTTAATTGGCCGAGCTAGTCACTCCGATTCAGTAATTATTGGCAAAGTTGACCCTACCCATGAGATTTGCTACGTCCCTTATAAGGGGCATGCTTTTGGGTACAAGAATTTTGATGTCTTGGTACAGAACACGGAAGGACAGTTCCCGAATTTCGATGACTTTGATTGAGGAAAATTGAAAATTAATTCGGAGCTTAAGTTATTGTGAAAAATTGAGTGATATTTATTGATTGATTCAATATTGGTAGTTCTTGTACTATTATAAACAAGGGCCCCAGTTCCTTAGAGTTAGTCCTGTTTTTACAAATGAAAATGCAGTTTTAAATTAGTTTCAAAAAAGAAGTAAGTGGAAATAAATAAATAACTTCCTTACTTGGATTTCGTTTCTGAGCGCATTCGAAGTAACAACCATTATCGTAAATCAGCATATCCGTACCTAAGATTTCAAGTCCTTAATTGTAATTAATTTGAATAAATCATTTAAAAATTATACTAATTAAACCATTCTGCTAACTAACCACAATGAGGATCTTTAAATTGGAGATTACAGAGGCATCCTTTCTGTCGGTTGTATTTTTCAGGATCTCGGATCCTCCGACCGTTTGTCAACTCATCGTAGTACTGAAAAATATACATGTCCGAATTTATCAGTTTTTTTTTTCTTAAAAAGTTGCTAATTCTATTTCATTTATTTTAACAAACATTACGGATCTCAACTTACATCATCGAAATTATCCTGACTGGCCTGTTGATTATCCTCATCCCCATGACCAACTACTTCTGCTGGCTTCCCATCCCCATCATCAAAAACGATCTGAGCCGAAATCACGGAAATTATAGAGATGATTAGTAAGAACTTTAGTACCAGCCCACTAAAAGTCATAGTCCAATAACAAAAATAAACGACTACACTCTATTTTGCACTTATTGGAGATCTTTAGGAAAGATACTAAATCCTTAATGTAAATGTCAATCAATTCCAAATCCAGTAAAAAAAATAGTCTTTGTAGCAAAGTTCCCAGCTATCAACTATATTGTATATTTTTGATCAAAAGATGATGAGATCACTGCTGCAACAAAGACCATTGGGAATTGCGAAGGAATGGAAGCTTGTCCCTGTTTAATCTGAACAAAGTAAAGTGGGTTGTATACACAATACTGCATTTTGAACAGGGGATTTTCCTGGAAGCAAAAACCACAGCAATTACAATAGGCGATAACATCGAGCTATCCTATTTGCAATTAGCTAAAAAAAAGACGTGAATGGATATCTATAGGAGATAGTCATGGTTAAGAACTTTAACGCTTAAAAAATCCAAGTATTTGGGATGACCAGGAGTGGGTTAAAGCTAAAATTGGGCTTTGGGTTTCAGTTACCACAAACAACCACCACCACTTTCGCTGTACGTACTAAGATTAACGTGTAAGGATCATCCATCGAAAATTGCATAACTCTGATTTACTCTGTCCTTGAACGTGACTTACGAATATCAGACAATGAGAAGCATTGTTGAGCAGTTCTGCCGTTTTTTACAGTCTTGCAATTACAGATTTGGACGCATTTTTTGCCCGTAGACCCCCAAATAATATTCCAATTTAAATATTGATTGAGATTTAAGATCGCTAACCTAGTAATGATGAGTTATGCCTAAAAAATATGGAGATCAATGCAAAATATTCTTAAGACTGGCTAAACCTACTTCAAAGATGCTAGGATAGGCTAATTATGATCAGAGGTTAAGGGTCATTTAATTAGAATTTTTCGTCTTTTCGATGTGCTTTTTTTTGCGGATTTTACTTAAGGGGCTGGGCGGATTCTGTTTTACTTTGTTTTTAAACGCCACCCTTCTTACGTTTCATTGTTGCATAAATAGCTTTGGTTTTGACAACTTGGAAAGTCAATCAATTTATCAAATGAAATGGCTTACAAAAACTTGGGAGTTTTTATTCGATTCTCAGACTATATATAGGAACTGGAGAATTCAAATTGACATCACACTTTCAGTTCCAATCCCAACCAACTAACAATCATCTCTCCAAACTTCTAGCTTCAAGCTAACCAAACAACCCTTCAAAATGTTCAAGCTGGTAAGTCAAGTTTCATACAATAACTCCGATTTTTTTTTGGAAAATACTATAGTTTCCAGAAGTTTTAAAAATATTTTGAACACAATTATAGTTCGCCATCCTCCTCATCGCCGCCGTCATGGTTGCTGCTGCCAGTGCCCAATACTTGGCTTATCCTCGAGCTGCCGTTATCGGGTCCCCATACGTCCGAACGGCTTATGGAGGTGCTTATGCCCCCATTTCCGCCTATGGAGCTCGACCAATCGTCTACGGTTAAAAACTTTGGATCCTTCAACCTGACACAAATTACCTCTTCGTCGGACTTTAAAACGGCTCATTCTTCAATTTCGAAAACAATTGGTTATCAAGACAGATTTTTTTTACAGAAGAAACTTCCCTTTTTATTACTTCGTCGCAAATAAATCAGCATAAACCTTAAAATACCCTTTGCTTTGAGTTTACTTGATTAACAGAACGTTCATAAAATATATAAATATCGTTTAGAGATCATACATAACCATTTATACTCTGAACAGTCCAGAATTTCATCAGCCTTTCAGGGTTCCTAAATCCATGGGATGCGATTAATTCCTTTTCGGGAACTTCGCCATTTTTCTCCCAGAATCTAAACTCTTCAGAATGAGTTGGACTGATGTTCATCTTCTTGGCAAGAATCGCAATGTATATATCATCAAACAGAAACGGTTTTGTGTAATAGGAAGCGTAGTGGATGTCCAAGAGGGCTGATTTTGAGAGGAGTATCGCCCCAGCAGTGATGTACGGAGGAAAGCGGTGATATGGGTATTCAGCCAGGGAGATAAACCATTTGTTAACTAAGAATTAAAAACAAATATAACATTAACTTCAATAAAAAATAGTTATTTTGGGGATGAGCTTATACCGGGATTGCGAATTCAGAGAATTCGGAGGAGGGGGGGGTGTATTTATTTAAGTAAAGATCATTGAAACTTACAAATCTTATGACGAAGAGGACCAGAAAATATGGAGAATCCCGCATACAGTTTGTCATCTTCTGTAAAGCCTCGAGTAAATTTGTACAGCTTCTTGACCGAGACAAAGTAATCGTCATCGACTAGCAAAGCGAACTTAAAATTCGGACAATGCTCTTTTGCCCATCTTATTTCCACCATTGTCTTTATCGTGTTGTTGTAGTAAGAATCTACAAAGTCTATGACGACAATGTCCTCATTCTGTTGTGTTTCTTCTTGTATTTCGTTAGATTCCCCAAGGAAGAAGACGGTTTTTACAGAAATGTCACCCCGGTAATCCTTCCAGGTTTTACGGATCATTTCTCGGTTTCCCCGATTTTGTGGTGCAGATTTGACTAGAATGAGGAAGTGAAAGGACTCGTCACAGTTCTGATTTGCCTTAACTTTCAGAGGGATTTCAGAGTATAAGGTGTTAATTGGAGCTGTTGTGTAGTCATTATTTCTGCAATCATAAACAACAAGACTATATTTGAGCTCATAGTTATCATGTTTTCTTATGCAAAATTTTAGAGAAAGTCAAACGCGGAAGGTGTTTTTCGGTTGTAGCTTAGAAATTAGTTTTGTAGAAATTACCTGAATTTACGAATAAGAGATTGAAAATCAGCAGTTTCCAAAGGATAGGAAAATTCAGTAAAGTAATCCTTTTCGAGGAGGTGTAAATGAAGACCGGATAGATTTACTCCAACCGCGATTGCAAACAGAAGTACAATGCATCTCAAAGTTACAGAACTTCGAATACGTTGTTTTAAATTGACGAGTTTTGCTCGATTCCTAGATAAACAAACGCGACAAGTTTTGTATAATTAATCAAGAAGATATGACATTGGAGTAAAAACATCAAACTTGGGGTCTACCTTTTCATTAGACGCATTTTGATTCAACGTTATTTTTCTATAGGTCAAATATTATCCATGAAATCGACACAGGTTATCTGCCATCGCGTTCTATCCCGATCATCGTCTTTTGTAGTTTTAATAACACCCCTGTCATTGAAAGAACATTAACGGATAAGATCTGATAATTGGGCCCCAGAAAAATTAATAATTCAGGACAAACAAAATCCTTGACTACTTGACTGAGCATTTTTAATCAAAGAGTTGGACCCAAGATGTCATGGCCTTGAGCGAGCCCCATGTTGTCAAGCAATCTTGAGTTAGACCAAGGCCCTAAATCTATAGCAGCGACGAAATACTTCACGAGCTTGGGTCACTTGCCTTTACCGTTTTCTCCTTGGACCGGATATTTCGAAATGCATTAAAAACGCCTATGCATTCATGCTTCTTTGTAAAATTTAAAATGTAAAATGGGGGACTCTAAACTTGACGGTGACGCATGACATGACGGCTTCTCTATATTTTAGACAAACGCAACGCAGCTAACATTTCTAATCTACGAATATAAATGGGGTTAGTAAAGCAATGAGTGATGTTGGATCCATACGTTTTTGACTCTTAGGTGGACTTTAAAAAACACCGATATTGCCAAAATTTTACCCAAAAAATCAGACCGGGCCTGGCGATCTTGAAATTTCTGAATTTTGAAATATCAACTCCCGATTGAAAATTTATAAAAAATTCTGAAAAGTTATAAAATTGTCAGGAATTTCATAGAAAATTACATAAAGTAGTTGTGCTCGAACGTTTTCTGTTTTCGCAATTCGCAAAGACGAAGGACAAAGATCTAGATAAAATTGACTTAAAAAAGACTTAAAAGAAGGGGATTCATTTGCATAACATCGGATACATTGTGTACCCTTTCGAACCTGGGTGTATTTCATGCAAAACAAGACTTTTTTAGCACTTATTTACCTTGATTCACAGCGTCAAAGTCCTTTAATAGTAAAAATTTGATTTGAATTTGTCCTCGATACGATTGAAACAGGCAATAGGACGGGTAGGAATGCCATTTCCTTTCTAAACCTTTGAACCGATTCCTAATTGAAAACTACTTAGTTCTAAATTCGAATGATTCATAACAACTTTAAAATCCACATGCTATTTAAATTCGTTTTAAAATAAATCGACAAGACGTAACTTTCCGACGGTAAATAATTGTCTCTAGATCTATCTGGATACAATTTTATGCAAATAATCCAACGTATCTTGTGTTTTTTATGATAACACTGCACAAATAGAGATAAACTATGGGTTAGATTGACTGCAAAAAATCTATTTCCTTTCTAAATGAGTAATGCTTAAATATAACATATTATATATTGCCGTTACTGATGCATCTTATGAATGAGTACTCAGATCAGTCATCAGTCCATATTTATTGGAAACTTGGAAATGTCATACTCATGTCATAAGACATGATTTAATAGAAAAAAGTCAACTACTAAAAGTAACTCCGGTTTCATATCTGTCATACATTTTAAGAATGCTTGGTAATAAAACAAATCATGGTTTCCGGTAAAATTATATTTGTATTTCTGACTTTATATTGATAGAGGTTAAACATTTGATGATTCGTTCCAACGGAAAAGTCTGTCATTCATATGAGATTCGTATTGAGCGTTGAGCAAACATTTGGAATTGCGAGGATATATTATTATGTCTCATCACTAAAATAAAACCGTTTAATTGAACCTCTGATTTCCCTGAGTACTCAGAACATTCATACGAATACACACAGTTTCAATCGCAAAACATTCTGTAATCTCCTCAGAGCTAAAATGTATAAATGCAATTATCGGAACATAAAGCTGTTATCTTATCTAAATATTACATGATTACGCAATGTCCAGAGAACATAGTCATTGAAACCGACAAAATCCGTGTAACAAAAGTACAAGTATTCAGACATCCGAAAAGAACCTGCAGTTTATTTCCTGGCGAGAAATCCATTTATTTCAAGAAAATAAAGCTAAAATACCTAAATAATAGCAATTTCTGTAAACCCAGTCTGAAAATGAAAGACCTATTCATCTCCCTTCTAGCCACATCAATCCTTATCATTTGCTCAAGTCCTACCATCTTGGCTCACGATTACAATCATACCGACCATAAAGGTGCATAATTTATTCAGCATCATTGCAATAATTTCAGGATCGTAATTTCCAAAATCATCAATATTTTTTTTAATCTTTAGCGTTAGAATGCTATTCATGCGTTTACGTACAATCGAATACGAACCATTCCAACGAAGGATGCGAGCTACCAACACCCCCCGCAAAGTACAAGCAAACCGCCTGCTTCGGATTCGGCGACCTTAAAGTTGCAGGTAAAATACTTGTTTTTGACTCCCAAACTTGTTTCTTTTTCATTGCATACGCTTTTGTTAAAATGAAATATGCATCCAATTTGTAGGTGAAATGAGACACTCAATGTACAATGGGTCAAACCTCCATCATTCCGGACAGGATTCCTACAATGTTCATTGTGTCAAAATCACAGGGAAAACGCACCAAGGAGTGACGGTCATTATGAGAGGTTGTGAAGTTCTACGGGAAAGGAACTCGACAGTCAAGAAAGAATGCTTCCAAAAGGACTCCTTCGATTTCGCCTACCCTGGTCAAGGAACCGTTCGAAATGTCGAGAAATGCTATTGCAACAATGATAATTGCAACGGGTCGAGTGGACTTGTTACCTTCTTAAGTATTTCTCTTCTTGTTCCAGTTCTCCTTTCCTTTGCTACTGTTTCTAAAGTTTATTAAATTCTTTTTTAAAACATGTTCTTTAAAAGTAATAAACAGTTGAAAAATATTTGGTATTCAGTTGTGGTCTTACTATATTGATTTGCTATTGCTTTTTCTATAACACGACCTCCCCCCCCCGGATTAAGTTCCCCATATACACCTCAAATTTGGACCTGGGTTCATAAGCATATATGAGTGATACCAGGTCATCGTTCATATATGGTTCATAAGGTAGAAGAAAATATGACACCTGAATTACACCATCACATCTAAGTAAGTTGCAAAATATAAGCATAAATGACGTCACAGGGAAGAGACAGAATCGGTGACTTCAACTTTTTTGGTCACACAAATGTTCAGTTTTCATGGATTTTCATTAATGTATCAGATAAAAAGACGATTCAGCAACTACTGACTTAGCATATCGTTAACGGAAGTGCACTCATTTATTTTCGTTTAAATATATTCCTTAAACAAGATGACTAATCCTCCAAATTTTTAAATCCTCCAGATGGGTGGGTGGGGTCTTATTTTTTAAATGCATCAAGAGACCATGTAGGAACTGCATTAGACTTCAGATCAATTTTCAGCAGATTATTTGAAATTTTTATGGAATTCTGACATTCATTTGTGTTTAATATTTCCGTAGTTTTTATTCAAATCCAATCAAAATATTCATTGATTTTTAATCGTTTTCAATATATTGAAGATTTTAGATTCGTATGGGGGGGGTCTATATTGAAAATTACGGTATGAGACACCAATTCTTGTTGATAATATATTTAATAAAACCGTCGTGTTCTTTTTCGGTAGACATTCTATCAGCTCCTCAAAGAAAATGCATGTTAATCCAATTCTGACAAAATTGTCATAACGGAAATGAGATGTTTAATATACGACTCACTATGAAACCGATAAAGTCCAACTACAAAACGACAAAAAGTCAGACATCCGTCAACAACTGAAGGCATTTAATTTCTTCCAGTCACCGAGTAATTAATATTCTACAATAAAATAAAGCTAGATCGCCCAGTCTGAAAATGAAGGACCTATTCATCTCCTTGGTGGCAACATCCATCCTTCTCATTTCATTGAGCCATAATACGTTGGGTAAGAAAGGTACAAACTGTAAACATAGCCTGTTCTAATCAATTATTTCAAAATTGACCTTCCAAAAGAGTAAATATTTATTCGTTTTGTTAAACGTTTGAAACCGTTCATTTAATAGCCTTAGAATGCTACAGCTGCACTTACATCAGCCATCCAAACCTCTTCAATTCTGACATCGGATGTGAGCTACCTACACCCCCTCCAAAGTATAAGACGACCAATTGCACTCACTTCATTGACCCTGCGGTTGCTGGTAAATTAGCGAAATTTCCTGCTATATTCTTTTTGAAACTCATGATTATTTTTACGAATTCGTTTGCCTGATTTTAGTTTGTTGAAATTCATAGGTGTAATGACACACTCGTTGAACAACGGGTCGAATCAAACCACCTCTACACAGGACGTTTGTCTCACAATGAAAGGGACATCGGACCAAGGGATAAAGATCGTTATGAGAGGTTGTGAACGCAATTCGACAGCAGTCAAAGGATGCTCTCAAGTCCCATTCCCATTTCCTGGTCTAGGAATCGTTAATATGACGAAATGTTATTGTGACACAAATGATTGTAATGGGTCGAGTGGACTTGTTACTTTCTTAGGGATTTCCCTACTTGTTCCAGTCATCGTTTCTTTTGCTGCTTTTTCTTAGATTTACTAAATTGACACTATACATTCATTTTCAAAATTTACTTTGAATAAATATTGGCCGTGTTTCAAAATTAAGTCGTCAAGTGGCCTGGGTGAGGTAGTGTAGTTTTAAATAGGAATTTGGGCTAGGTCATAATATCTGTTACTTAAAAAAGTCCCCGTATAGTATTTTTCTTCATTCATAGGATTAAGCCTCTCTGGAATTAGTCCCAATTTAAAACAATAAAAAGTATCAAAAGAGCTGTAAAGTAAAGAGGAAAGTTGTAGCATAAATAATAGCAAGTGTTGGGACTAACAATAAGACGAAATTAATTTTATGTTTCTCAAGGCGATTCTATCAATATCTATATAATCTATAAGCATCCACACTTCTCTAGCTCACACAAGTTTCTAACAAATATTAATATATACATACGGTGAAGAAAAGTAATTTCTGAAATTTATTTATTGAATGAGTCACGAAACTAATAACAATTTCATTCCGTTTCCAACCGATTGTACAATCCATCTCGAATGTATTCAAATATCCAAATTATTCAGCTAAAATACAATCGCTAGCATCTTCATCCGCGACGTAGCCCGCAGCGCATCGGCACGTTCCCTGAGCATTGCATCTAGCATGTCCCAGCGGAAAAACACATTGTTCGTTGATAACGCATGGGTCTCCGACTTTTTCGGCGAGCGGGTAACACTGGTTCCTGTCCGCATCGAAGGTAAATCCATGTTTGCAGAAGCATTTATTTTCGACACAAGTTGCATTGGGACCAATAATCGATTGGCATTGACTGTCCTCGACACAGTCGTCGCTTAAGCGTACTGCCATTTTGAGACAAGTCGTATGACTGCTGTCTGGTCCATGACCCGTCTGGCACATGCAGTATCCGGAAAAGCATTCGGCATTTGAGATTTTACTGCAAACTTCCGGATCCCGGCATTCTGTCCCTAAATTTGTTGCGTATTCCAAGCAGTGCGTCATATTTAAGGAGGGGGCATGGGTTTCAGATGGACAAGCACAGATGTAGGAATTGATTTCACTCTTGTCGCAAATCGCTGGTTCGGCACAGTGGACATCCGATCCGCACTCTCCACTTACGTGGTTTGGAACGATGATGCAGGCGTCTGTGAATTTTGTTTTAAACAAAGTTATAACTTGGCCATGGAAGCGAACTTAACCCCTTTAAAATCGTTCACATCCCTTATATAATGGCTCAAAAAGGCAAACGACAGGAAATCATAGATGGATTGGAAATTAATTGACTGCAATTTGATAAATACTAATGGTTATATTAATTTAAGAACGGGAACCAACAGACCCTTTACACAAACGAAGGTTATAAACCGGAATTTTATTCGGTTTTCGGGGATTGCCTCAAACTTGGTTTCATAGGGACTCAATGTAATTTCAAAATCAAAATCTCCGATAAACTGTGATATATTATGTTGGGATTTCAAATACTATAAACCAGATTTTAAAAAATTGATCAAGATTTCGATAAAGTGATCTAAATAAACGCTCAATCTAACATAACCTAATCTAGACTGAAATCATCTAAAAAAAACTTGAATATTAACTAATCCATTCTGGGGGATATCAAAAGGGTAGCGAGTACAGATTTTATAACATGATCTTTGCAAAAATGATAACTTACAGGCAAGCACTCCATTCTTGACCTCAGTAAATTCTGGTTTGCAGGTACAAAATCCTCCTTGAGAACAATAGCTATTAGGGGTATCGTCACACCAGGTCGAGTTTACGCAACCCTGATGCAAAGCCGTTGTGGTTTCGAAAACGATAACCATGCAAAAGAGGATTGACAGGAAACTTTTCATGGTTTTAATGGTTTTGTAATTTCTCGAAAAAAAGGAACGGTTCAAATGGCTTCTGGGATGAAAGTGAACAAATCTCTTAATTAAAGTTAAAGTACAATTAAAAGTTATATAAATATGTTCAATTGCTTTTTCATCAAGTACCATTATACGATAACGTTTTCAATAACTTATTAGTATTGTCCCCGATAAGGCACTTCAACTCTACGTCCATAAGTTCAATAGCTTCAATTGTATACAGCATCAACTTTACGTTAATGAAACATCAATCTCAATTTTAATTGACGTAATCAGTTTTGAATTGCGAAATTTCATCAGAGAAAACAGTTCAAATTTTGAGTATAACTAATTTAGCCAATCTAAATTTGCATTATTTTCCCATTTTATATGAGCTGGATACAAATTATAGGGTGTATATAATACAGAGAATATATATAAGTCAAGATTAAACGAAATGAAGTTATGATAAGTTTTAATGTATATTGTCGCCCGACACTTCGAATTTGTCAATTATGATGAACATTGTCACAATCTGCTATGATTTCTCTACAAAATAATTGATGTAAAATTAAGATATATGATGATCATGAGTTACAATATGATACTTTGTTCTATTCCCTTAATACCACATTCCATATGGCACTCTAATGGACATTTCATGTAATTTCACCTCGAAAATCTCAGTGATTATGAAAATATAGGTCCTAGAAAGTATTAAAAGTAGCGACTTCTATTAAACGAGGTTAGTAATTCATCACATTTCTTTCAGATCCAATGTAATGTCTGAAAATTAAAAAAAATGTCTAATTCTCTTGTATTTTTAATAGTATTATTATGGTTCTGCATTTATCTGTGTCCTTCCGAAGGTAAGTAACCATTTCAAATGTCTCCCTAAAATCCTAGGATCAGATCAGGTGCATTTGGGCAAACCGTTCTAACGGCTTTAGTTTTACAGGGTTATTATGTTATCAATGTTCCAACATCCCGAACACACCATTATATCGAGAGGGATGTGACAGTCCTGCAGAAGATCTGGCCGTCGATTGTAAGACAAATTGGAACGGACAACTCCCCGACAAGAACGGTACCAGATTTCCCACCCTCCCCTTTCATAGTAAGTAAAAATACCGGCCAGTTCCATCGTTTTGAAAGTAGATATTTTCTAAACTTTCAGAAACATCGCATAGCTTTTTGCATAGCCTATCTGAACCTTTCAATCGTTCCACTGATGCAACAACAAAAACCAGTCTGGATTGGATATGTGTCAACGGTATTGCCCTTGTAGATGGACATTTGTTTATAGCCAGAGGATGCATTTGGGCACTAACAGAGGCTATGAAAGACCGATGTGAAGACATTGATAATAACTACACAGTTGATAACATCACTGTGACCAAAGGACAACTATGCTTTTGCGACACTAACATGTGTAATTCGTCGAGCACCCTATTTCACACTTCCCATTTCTTTTGCATCTTATTGCTGGTTTGTTCAGTTATTACAGTAAAATGGAATACTTAAACCCTTGTTTTTAACGTATGCATTTGTGTTTTGATTGGTCGCAATTTTTATTTAAACTTAATCAAATTCAAACTGTATACCAATTAAAACAAATTCACTTGCTTTAATCAATGCAACATTGCTAGACATTATATCAGTCAGAATGTAACATCAATATCGGAATATAGAAATTAAAATATAAAAATATTTACGAAGCCCAGTGTTTGCCGTGTTGTCGTTTGATTGTTTTGATTTGGATTATTACCAAACATAAAAATAAACTATTAAACTATATGGAACTTTTAGCGTTATCTAAGAAGAATTTCATTAAAACTTCCTGACCACTTTGATCGAGTTCTAAAACTTGCTGACCATTTTGATCGAGTTCAACAGTGGCTAAAGACTCGTCATTCATTACATCCATCATTACATCACCATATAATCCTGTACCACATTCCTCAGGAGCAATTATATGATTATTTAACGACTGGGCTGAAAAACTAGTAGGGCTGATAGCGGTTTCATGACTGTCAGAATGATTTTCTAATACAGGTAATGTTTTTGTAATGTCTTCTTGGATTTCTTCGACAATTTTTGGAGGAGTTTTAACTTTCACTTCACGACGTTGGTATACCCTCAGTGCAGGTTTTTCAACGGCTGGAGCTGGTACATCTTCAATTTCTACTTTGTCTATCGATTTTACCACTTCCTCGTCATCTTCGGATGCGGATTCTTCCTCACTGCCCAGCAGCATGTCTTCAATTATGTCAAGTTCGTTCTGACTTTCCTCGCTTTTTGTTTCTTTCATGGTATCAGGTTTTTGATCGTTCTGGCTTTCTTCGTCTTCAGGTGAATCAAGGGTGATGATATTATTATCCAAGGTTTTACTAATAAAAGCTCTGTTCCTTTTCGTCGGCTTTTTTGGAGCTTTTTCGGATGGAAGCTTCAGATGGATTTGTACGTGCTTTTTGAGATCTGACGAGAGTATGAATGCTCTTCCACAGGTTTCACCTAAGAAAATGAATATTCAATTATTTATTATTTTTATTATTATCTCGTTACTTATCCATTGCTTTAAGCTTTTCAATCATTAGTAAATACGTGATCTTACAGCAATGCGGGCGTTCCCCGGTATGCACCTTTTTCCTATTGTACAAAAGAAAAGAAAATGAAAAATATTTTATTGATAACATTGAAATAGATTTTACCCAAGGATATAGGAATTCGATCCTAATCAGTTAAATCTAAACTTACTTGTGATAATGTAATGACACTAGCTCGTGAAACAACATTCCACAAACATCACAATTATACGGAGTTTCCCCGGTATGAATTCTCATATGACTAAACATATACAAACAACAATTATTAAATAAACAATTCTTGGACTTACAAGGAATAGCAATAGAAATTATGAGTTTGTGTAGGAAAATCATACCGTTTGAGAAGGGAAGCGTAATTATACGCTCTATCACATATGGTACATCGAAATTTTCGATCTAGAGCATGGGCTCTCTGATGCAAAATTAGAGATGATTCTTTTATGAATTGCTTGCTGCATATCTCACATCTAGAAAGCAGTTAATTAAAGTACAAACACAAATTAAATTATTTAAAACAAATTTTAAGTTAAACTTACTGTAGCGTGTTTAGACTTTTGTGTGTCTGAATATGCTTCTTCAAATTAGAACTTTGAATAAAACTTCGGTTACAAATAGGACAGCAATATGGCTTCTCGTTCGTATGAGTTCTAATAGAGAATACAATATAAACAATTGCAATTATTATTTAATTACAAAAAATTCAAATAATTTGCAATGGCCGATAGATTTTACCGTTCGTGTTCCTTTTTATGACTATGCGTTTTAAATCCTTTGCCACAGAATTGGCATGCCAAAGGATGTCTTTCGATTGAATGGCATCGTGCATGACGCCTAAGATCGTGCTCATTATCGTATGATTTTGGACAAATATCGCATCTATATGCTAAAGACTGGAATAGTTTTATGTCGTCTCCTTCTCCTTGGAAGTTATTGCTGAAGAAGGATATTTCTCCACGATTCCCATATAAGAGACGTTCTTGATCTTGAAAATGGTCTTCAAAATTCATTGTCGTTGGGAATTCTCGTGTAATAAATTCTAGATGTCAAATGTAAGTAAATTGATACAAATTAAAACATTAACAAAAACATGAAGGTCAAGATCGTTAATTATTTACCTTCTTCAAAAGGAGCAGGCTCGTCTTGCAATCTTTTCCTATAACTATGAAAAAAATCTATATTAGAAAGGAGTTCTTGTTTTTCTAAGGATTCTTCACATCTCCAGTGTTCCCAGAAATTCCAAGCTCCTCCATCGTAATTGCTTTCGATTTCGTATTGACCATGAACCTCCTTTTCATGTTTTCTTGCATCTATCAAATTTCCAGGCACTTTTCCACAAAATCGACAAGATTGTAACGCATGAGAACGCTCATAATGTTCTCGAACGGATTCTTCATCTGCAAATGCATCCGCACACGCATTACATTCGTACGGTTGGGTATCGACTTTATTAAATACTTCTTCAAGATGAGAACGATAAGAATCCGACAATGGGGCTGAACGAAATCGCTTTGTGAAATGGTTCTTCACCAGCGAATCGTATGGACGAGATTTAGGAAAATACCTGTAAACAGCATAATATTTGTATATGAACATTAGAACCTCAAACACACTAGATTCTTTGTAAAATGAAAATAAAACACTTATACAAGTTAAACGAACTTACATGCACCACGGATGTTTGAGATCATATCTATGCAATTTTTCATGCCTTATTCGAAGAACCCTTGCCACAAATTTTGCATCACATACTCGACACTTATGAAACTTGGATTTTTTCTTTGCATGCTCAGTTATAATGTGCTGTTGAAGCTCATCTTTATCTGGGAACCATGTGTAACAGAATACACAAATAACAGTCACTGCAATTTACAATCAAATCATTGAAAATTGCATACATACCTCATTGTAATTTAGAAAATTATACAGATTTTCAAGACAATTAAAAACGTAATAAATAGGTATTATTTGTTTTTTTATCTTAAAAATATATGTCTTACTCATAGGATCAGGACGACTTTTATAGGCTAGCAACAACTCATCATTTGGATCAACCTTGCCATATAGCCATTCCGGTACTTCAGGGATTCGCCCCACGATTGCAGGTTCCTCTAGTTCTAGATCCTCTTCTAAATCTTGAGCAGGAACTCCCAGCAAAGGCTGTTCTTCCGGTTCAGGTGGATTCTCAACTTCCGTTTTAATCACAATTTCTGGTTCTAATTTTGGGCTTACATCTACAGCCACACTAGCCTCGGGTTCTGAATTCGTCGGAAGAATTTCAATTTCTTCTTTCACTTCTACCGGTGGCACAACTTGAATATTTTCAATAATTTCTGGCTTGTATTCAGAATAGCACGATACAATCTTGATTTCAAAGTCCATGTCAGGGTCCACAACGACATCATACTCTCCTTCCTGCTCGAGCTCAGTAGATTCAGACGTTGGTACTCTTGATGTAGAGGAATCTATTTCAGGTTTCAGCATAACTTCTTCCACAATTTCTGTTTCAGTTCCTGAAACGCAGCTTGTCTGAGCCGGTGGTCCTATTTCTTTGTCGAAAGAAGTTGAATGTTGCTTCGGAATTATCTTAGGTTCCGACTTAGTCGGTTTAGTTTCTGCGATTTCATTGGACTTACTACTCAAATTATCGACCTGGATCCTCTGCATAGGCATAATATGTTCCTTGATGATTATATTCATGGCAATATCTTGCATAGAAACATTCCTAATTACTACTGGTTCTGATTGTACCACCTTCGGAGGCATTTCTATTACCTTAGATTCAGTAATAGCTAGGCTTGAAACCTTGTCCATGCTAGCAGGTATAGGTATTACAGGTGTTTGATCTATAAACATTTTGCCACTAATTTCACCTGAAGTAACAACTTCTTGAGTCTGAACTTGAGCATTATTGTCATCAGGGTTACTAGTAGCAGTGTATATCATATTGTTGATGTTGTCATTCTCATCCTCACCAAGTATGACAGCGTCGGTCAAAGACCCACTTACATAAGCTTCGTCAATTGCCTGCTGTACAGTATCCCTCTCTGACCCTTTGATTTCTTCATAGCCCGACAACGTAGATGTCAAGGGACTAAAATTATTAAAACTTGTCCCTTGTGCCGGTTCATCTGGGAGAAAGCCCTGCATAGGTTTGTCAATGAGGAGATCGGATATATCCACAACCGGATCCATTTCAGTCATCTCAGGATCCATGAACTGTCCTGTAAGGAAGTAGTCTTCATCTCTAATTTCATACACGGTTTCATCCCCATCCCCTAGATCCATTGACCGATTCGGTTGTGCTAGTGAGCTGTCCACAATTTCAATCCTTCCTGAGGTAGGATCCAGCTGGAGAAAGTAGGAGGACGTGGAAGCCACGGGTGAAAGTCGGGCTGTAGTGGGATCCCCGGGCGAATCCATATTGACTATCTGAAATAAAAACAATAATCGTTAATGAATCCAAACATATAAAGATCTTCAAAACATAAACATATGACGCGTTCCGCAGAATTTACACTATGTCCTGTACAGTACATGTACTTTATACTAGTACTTTGTTCTCAAAACGTTTGATTTTGACCTACACAAAAAAGCCTAAAAGGAATATAAACACTTAATAAAATTTCTTTAAAATGTCATATTCTGCACCTGAATTCAATGTAACGACTCCTTTAATTTCCTATAATTGAGAACAGGCATGTATTTTTGTACATTCCATATTTTCAATCGAGTTTGTCATTTTTAATCCTGATTATAGTTTAGGTACTTTATTTTATTTTCAACTTTATGACGATACTATTAGAAATGTAGTTGGTTGGCATATAATATGTGAATTTGACAAAGTGCTTGTAAATCAACAAATTAAAACACATCTTCCAAGCAGATGAATTAATGTAACCGAAACATGTTCTAAATTTGACCGGTCCCAATTAAGAAGGCGTCAAATACCTTTAGTAAGGGACAAATGGTTTCAATATTGAATATTATTATGTCCTTAACCGTAGTTTACTAAACCCTAACTAAGAAATGTGAAACTACTTGGAATTAGCATCATAATTATTTTAGTGCATTGGAAATGTATAACAAATATATATGAGTTTACTTGGCACGAGGCGAGTAAAAACGTAAAAAGTAGAACTGTCTTTTGACAGCAGCCTGACCCAAAAATACGAGTTATTAAATTTCGAAGCCTCTAAAATGCTCGAGATTTAAGTTAAAATTAAACCAAATAAAAAAACACATATTACTCAATCTTAATAGTAAATTCGTAATGAATTGCAAATGCAAATTGTGAATTGATTGTTTTGTGATCGGAAACTTCTAAAAAAATAAGTTCATTACAATGCCAAATGCCATCATCTTTCATCATCCCCAACTCCATATTCCATGCCATTTTTCATCCCTTCCACATTCGATTTCCCAAAATCCGTGACAAATCTTACTCCTCCAATAATTAAAATAAATAACCATGAGTATGAAATAGGAGAAGCTATTAAATTAAGTTCATATGCTGTTCGACTGCGCCAGCTGGGCTGCATCCAACGGGACTAACTCGGCCTTAATCCTTGAGAGCCGAGAGAAACTAAAAATTTTGCTTCGCATTCAGCAGATTCAGATAGGAAAGAATCTCTTTGTTGCTTTCACTTATTTTTAAAAATCCCTTTCGCAACGGACACAAAAAATTAATTGGGAGTGTTACCCTTTTAACGAGGATCCCTTAACCTTCGGCTCGACCCTCCGGGCTGCGGGGAGCAGTTTCTCTAATTAGAATTAAAGAATTTATTAAATATTTTGATGCAGCAGCAACGGACTTGTATTTTTTATTATGCTTCTCTCTTCCTCTGGATTTGATATGCAGACGAGAGGAGGAGATTGGAGTAGATTGGGGTGGGTTGCTATATATTCTACATTGGGAAGACTTTGTTCAACGTTCAAATCGTCCTGCCTCGACAACTCTAGAATTTCAACAGATAGTTATGGCTTGGTTGATGTAGGTGGCGAAAGCCAGTCTGATAAGGAGCGTTCATACATATTGAGCCGGTGGTGGTGGTGGTGGTGGTGGTGTGATGGTGTGATTTGTAACACTTTGCGTAAAGCAAGTGTGAAAACTAACGAAATGTAACCTGCTACTAATTAGGGATTAGTAATTCCGATTTTTATGAGCTATAATGGTGAAAAAGCTGTCGCGGATTTTATTTGATCTGGAAATGATGAAGATAGCATTTTTTTTACTTCATTTTTGCTGCTTTTATATGTGGAATCAACGATATGAATAATATAAACGAATCGATGGATCACAAGACAAAAGATGATAATTTGTTTAATTCGATAGATTAATGGGATCGGGGTGTTTTGAGAATGAGGTTAGTTTTTTTATTGAAAAAATATTAAAAGTGGAATCTTTACATGTTTTTAGCAAATTGCATTTCATGTCAATTGATGGCCACATTTGGATATTTATTTCCGTTTAATTTTAAGTGAAAATGAAAGGGTTTTTAAATGTCATGCATTGGCATTGCCAATTAATTGTGAGATTGCAATCATATTATAAAAATTCCCTTGAATAGAAAACGATATATAGGGATAATGGGCCTTTCTCACCCATATTATAATAATGCACGATGCATATCCGGGCTTTTGAAGTGAAATGAACTGATAAATGAAGTTGATGGCTTATTTTTTTATTTTGCATGAATTTTAGTATGGTGCATCCGAACTCGATCGGAGGTGTTTTGCTATAGAGTTTATGGGTCACTGGGTCAGATTTTAATTTTTATAGTTTACTACTTTATTGACTATGACTATATTATAGTTTCTTTAAAACAAAATAAAATCGAATAAATACCACATTATCAAAGAGGAAAAATATAAATCGAGTGTTTTTATATTCAATTTAGTAACTTAATTATTGTTTTGAAATTATTAGTGCTATGCAATTTTTGATATTTTATATTTGTAATCTCTTATAGTCATAAGACAGTTATACTATAGTTTATATGCTTTTATGCTTTCGAAAAACTTTATTTTTACATCTCAAATCCTACGTTCAATCAGTTATAAATTTATGTATACTAGATATAAAAAGGGTCAAATCAGTTACGAATTCTCATGATGCATGAAAAATGCATTGAATTTTGAATTATGCTGAAAAGTATATTTAAATATGTCAAATTACAATACTTATTGCATGTTTGTGTGCTCTAGAAATCATGGTTTTATTTTTCAAAGATTGTCTGCCATCCATGAATATAAAGCAGAGAATTTGTATATCGAAGTTTAATTTTATTTAATAGTTGTGCGATTTGCTGAAAAATATTGTGAGAAAGATACATATCAGGATGTCAGCTATTTTGCTAAATTTTATACATTTTATACAATCTTGTACAGCCTATACTAAGCATTCAATCTTAATCATATCCCAACAAAAACGGACTCTTTAACGTCTTAACTTTCTTAGTAAAGAACCTTCCATCGCAGATAATAAAATAATAAAATAATAATAATACGCATTAGAAGATTAGGCAATAATTAATACCTACATTTATGTATGAATGGGCGATGATATGAAATTGCATAGGCATGCTATTTACAATCACTCATCTCGTCCTCGTTTAATCTAGGAATCCACGTATAGTTAACTTCATAACACATAGTATATAATCTATGTTATCAAACGTCCTTTTAACCCTTTGAAATAATTAAATAATTATTATTAAAACTGGAACTAAATGTAATCACATATTTCTCGGTAAAGGCAACTGATAACAAGGTATTTACAATTAATCGAATTCAGTACTATCCCACCCATACATCTGTCAATTTCCTTTAATTTTAACATTATAACACCGTTTCCCATACTTTTTGTGGTCAAGAGTCAAGAGTATCAACCATCAACCCATTTAAATATTACCCGCAGGTTAAAGCCTAATTGCAATCATAAATCTATATGTTTCTCTCCAAAAAGCCAGGTTTCTGTCGTATTCGTATTTTGCACTTGTGATTGATGCTTAAATGAACAAGTGTGTTACGTACGTACAGTCATCATCAAAGCCGGTCGTGTGGCATTTATCATCGAAAGCCATGCCGGCTCTCTGCCTTGTATAAAATAATTTGTGCATAAAATTAACTGGTTCTATGGCCTATGCATATGCATTCCACAAATAGATCAATACATAACTCCTTAATTTACATCCATATTCCTATCAATCCTCGACCTAACCCTAACCTATGCCTCTTTAAGAAACAAAGTTCCTTTTAAAGTCGATTTTTTAACCCTGCACTTAAAGCCATACATATTTCCCTATTTTTACAACCCACTTGTCCATGAACTTCTGAGGAGTTCGTACTAAAGTATGTGGACAGCCCTGGGAGCTACAGAAGTGTAAAAAACCTATTTGCACATGAGTATAGACGATGGATAGAAGCAGGGATTAGGCATGGTGGTGGTTGAGATTGAGAGAGCATTGCTTTAGTATAAAGACTTGAACATTTTTTTATTATGATTATACAGGGAAATAGGCATGGATGGCTCTAAATGGGAAGTTTGACAGCAGAGCTGAGGCGTGAGAGTACATTACACTTTACTTTACACCGCAATTCATAGAAGTAGCATATAATATGTCCAGGAGGGTTGAAGGACTTCTAGGAGCTATAATATATTCATATGGTATTTGTGTTTAAAAAATACCTCTGTAGAAAGAATGACAGTTTTGTAGACAGATTGAACAAGTCGACAGGACAGGGCCAGGTACAGTAAAATTTTGGTTTAAAATCTTATGGTATTTTGTATTTCTTATTTATTTTAAAGGTTTATGAAAGGTTGAAGAAGTTTATTCCTTTTATAATCTAATTGTTAGTAGATTTTGTGGGCGATTTATTGTTCATACTCTTTCTCGAGGCAATTAAAAAGTATTTAGGATAGGCTTAACTGGAATGTAAAATTTTGGATAAATACAACTATTTTAGGACCACAATATTAGTGTATACTTATACATATTATATTATGACATAGGAATTTTGAAGTGTGAAAGTACTTAGGACACGATCACACGAAACACACTCGGTGTGGTTGTGGTATCGTGTGCACATTAGTAAAGTCTAAAACTAATACGAGTACTGGATAAAGTTGTAAAAATGGGAGTATTTCCTGGTCTCTGATAAAAGGTTATATAGAGGGGTACAACCGGTGTATAATAGTATAATACGAGTAGAATCAATTTTATTATGTTAAAATCGGGATATCTGTCATTATAATACGGTCGTGTTTAACACTTGAAAAAGTGGTAAATTGTAATATTTAATGTAAAATATGGATTCCGTACCATGAGCCGTATGGTGCTATTTACCTTTGAATTTTTTTTGCACATAATTTGATATGTGACATGTGCAAATTTATTTTGGTTTATCTTTGGCTGTGGATTCTTGATGTAGTCATTGTCATGTCATATACTATGTTGTAGCTTGTATTTATTGTAGATTACCGGAATTTAATTCAGCGTTTGTTCAAGTATGAAGTATTAAGATTAACTTTTAACTTTTTTTGATTGACAGAAGGAGTAGTGCCCGGTCAAAACTCTCAAAACGTGGGGGGCTTATAAGTTATAACTTGTAACAAGATCTCTATATTGGAAACTGAAGTATTGAAATCCTGTCCAGGATTTGCCGGTTATTATTCAGGATTTTTTCGTCTGGATGGTATTGACATGCCTCTGCCTCCCATTTTGTTGGAATAGTAACTATAAAGGAGAGGAGTATAAAGTATAAAAACAAACATCTGGAATTGTGGGATCTGTTGCACCGAAGGTGAAGATCTGGTCGGGAAAGCTGGAACTTTTGGAAGCATTCGGGCGAATCATTGGAAGTCCAAAAGACATAAATTTAGAATAAAACCTGGGACCTCGAACCTGACACATTCTGCACTAATTCATCGGTTTTAATTAGATCTCAATTATCCAGTGATATCTTTTGACATTCGCGAAAAGGTATGGGTTTTCCTTAAAATAGTATAAATTCATGTGTTTTTTGCACTGCATGATGTCTAATTGTTGTTTTAAATTTTAACCAATTGATTAGTCAAAATTCTCAAAATGGACTTAATGCGAGGGACCTGCTTTACTGATGATGGACTTTTCGCCTCGGCCATTGCCGATACAGATGTAAGCCGGCAGTATGCATTTTTGTAATTTGAGATTCACTGGCTTGGCTCATTGAATCTAACTTGGCTTGTATTTTTAATTGGCAAGTGATGAATTGATTTATAACAATGCTTTTGTAATTGCAGTTGGACTTTGATCTCCTTCCCGATCTACCCTGCGATTTCTTAGAAGAATCCACCAGCAATCTCTTTGGTGAAGAGTCTTCAAATCACACCTCAGAGTTCTCTGATGCTCACTATTATGACATTGCATCATCATGCTCGTCCAACTCCCCGGAGTCCGTTATGTCACCGGACTCGCCTCCTCTGACACCACCCACACCTTGTAGCTTGTCGACACAGTACCCTGAATCCACGAGTTTTTCGACAACCATCTTAAACCCCTCCCCTCCGATAAGTCCTATTCCCCATGATGCGATAAAACAAGAAGCCGATACAATACTTTTCGAGATCCCACGAGTAAAGGTCATCCCTTCCTCCGTTTTAAAGTCGACGCGTGGTCGCTCTGCATCCCATGACGCACCAGACATCCAAGCATTGAAACGACATATTCGTATGATCAGAAACCGAGAATCAGCATCCTTATCAAGAAAAAAGAAGAAGGAATATGTAACCAATTTGGAATCGAGATTACATGATTTGGAACGGGAAAATTCACAACTGAAATTAGAAAATCAGATGCTCAAGTCGAGGTTGCAACAAGAAAAGGGAATCATGCCGTCGATGCAGAAAAATAAGACGAAGGTTCTTGCGAAAATTTCCGTTTTTGGTCTCTGTTGTCTCCTGTTTATTAATCTAAATCCGGGAGGAAATAATGTCAGTAGACACAATGTAAATATTACTGAAGAATTTTCCAAAACTATGCAAGATTATCGACCGGATTCATTACCTTTAACAAGTTTCAAGAAGAAATCTCTGGTATGGGATGCCCTTGTCGAGAGTCAAGACAATTATTTCGGCAATACTGACAAAATGAATGACACGCTACCATTACCAAACATTGTCAATGACATTGATCTAACTCGAAGAAGGAACTTAACAAGAAACAGCCGCCATATTAATGATAATCGTCGAGAGATCAAGAATGTGACGAGGATGCGGGATCGAAGTTTCCTATCTAAATCATTTCCACATTCATTTACGGCAGGCAATGCTGGCTCCTCTGGGGGGGTTCAAAAATGTCACAATTCCTTCAATAAAACTGAGTCACTTCGGTTAGTTTTTTTTAACTCATCCTATCCCTTTGTCCTTATAATAATAATTATTTGAATTCTAAAATGTATGATTGGTTTGCAGAGTACAGAACGATTTGCAAGGAATATTCACCAAGGGAAAACGAAAGAAGATACAAACGCCTGTCAAACCCATTGTATACTCTCTCATTGACGATAGTGCGTCGGTGAATAACAAGGTTTGTAATTGTAAAACATTTCTGTAAAATTGTAAAATATGTTTAGACTTTGCACGAGTGGATTTTATGTTTAATATTAGTTTCCCCTTGACTTACACATTTAATTATCGTTTTAAGGGTCTCACGTTGTACGATGAAAAAATGAACGAGTACTCGGGCATATTGAAAAAGCTACAACGCCGAGAAGACACATTCTACGTGGTTGCATTGACACCTGAGAATCAATTACTACTTTCTGCCAAGGCAAGCAACGAATCATCTCGACCTAAAATGACGCTTCTGATCCCTTGGAGAAACGGTTAGTAAAAAAAATATTCAGAGGATAATTGCATGGATTGTTTAAATGCAAACTATCTTTGTAATTTATTGACTGTCTAACTCCAATTTCAGATACTGTTGGAGGCAAGGAAGAGCTGATGCAGATTGACTGTGAAGTATTTCAAGTGTTTAACTTGAACAATCCTCAGGAGCAAGGAAGGAAGATGAAGAGAAATAGAAGGGGTTAAAACGCCCATTACGTGACCATTGTTTCCAGAGGGAGGCTAAACGGATGCAATATTTTGGGTGAGGCGAACGATGAACTGCCCTACGACAGTAAGTAGCAATTGAGTTGGCAGCAATAATTTGTACAAAATATATGCAGTCATCAAATCGGTGAAACTAATTCAAGTCGAAACGAATGATTCCAAAAAGATATCAGCTTATAATGCTTACGCATATGTAATATTATGCGTATAATATTAAATACAGAATAATTTGTCAAAACATTGTAAACAATGGTGCCCATCCAGTAATATCGACCAAATATTTTTTGCTTGTTGTATTAGACTTAATTATAAATACAGATTTAATTATGATTTAATATATGTATACCATGTTTGTTCAGATCTAGTTAATAATCTAATGTAATTATGTGTATATATTTATTTTAGTAATTTTGAGGGGTATTATTGTGTGCAAATCTCGGATAATTAATCCAAAATGTTTCCTAGCGTTTCACGATTTTTGTTATTTATTGCATACTGGTGCAACCAATATTTCTTGTTTTATGCAATTAACAGAATCATTAACATATTGTTACGAAATACGATACCACTGAATTCTTTCCACTTTATATTTGAAACTAATTCAAATGTTTGTGACTTGACTGATAAACCGTTTTAATTTCTGTTGTGCTTTATGTGATAACCTTTCCTGGTTTGAACTGAAATCCTCTCTATGTAGTGTCTTGAATAATCTATATATTTTCCTAGTTTATATGAGATTTTCCTAATTCCTAACGTGGTATAATATTTGCAGATCACACAAAAAATACAGCGATGTATGCTCAGGGTAGTTTGAAAAACGAATGTCTTCTTTTGAATCTGAAATTAAAACATTTGGGTTGTTAACGGGTGTTTGAAACTATAAACCTATTTATAGGCTGTATGATCGTGTCTTAGAATTACTTGGGAATTTATGAAATAAATACAGGGATCTTCAACGGTTATACGTGTTCACCTCAATTAATTTATTCACACTAAACGATAAGAAGCTTATAATATCATTTTAAAAGGTCTTGGTGACTCGATAATTTAATAGTTAGTTAAAAAACTAAAGTCGGGTTCGATTCCGAATGTTCCCAAATCAGAATCCGTTTCCCAATTACTGCATGAGCAGGAACATGACAATGGGCCAACCACAACCCAGGATTATTCGCCAACAATCGAACAGCAATCCAACCGCATGGCGCACCAGCCGTCGTATTTCGTGTTTTTTGATCAGGCAGCAGGGTCACAACATCTCGGAACTGTAAGTTTCGATTCCGTACATTTTCTTCTATAATTACATCATCTCTCTCAGGTTCATAGGAATCCGGCCCTTCGCCAACAACGTAAATGGTATGTCCATGAAAATGCCAAGGGTGCTGGAGACAGTAACCAAAGGGGAGCATATGGTTTTGAAAGACGAACTGTACAGATTGGCCCACCCGAATTTCAAAGACTTCGGGCTCGTTTGTGATATTTATTTTTGCTCTGACAAGATGCAAGTATGGAACTTCCGGAACTTCTGCTTTGGCTATGTTTCCATTGATTTCAAACCGAGGAACTAATTCCTTCGTTTCACTCATGCTAAGAACAACGTTGCTGGATATCACGATGTTCCGATCGATCTTTTTTGGAACCGGGTAAATCACCGGTTGTCGGATATCTAAGTTGGGGTACAATTTTGGAAGAACCCATTGACTCGGTTGGATATTTTCCAGTTTCCCCGGTCTAGCGATTCTTCTCAAAGGTTCTGGACTGACAGCCCCTTTGTAATGAAGAATCGCTATTCCATTTCTTGGTCCTTTTGGTTCATTCGGGTCACCGAGAAATCTCGTTTCGATCATGTAGTTATCAATTGGCCTGTTCAATTCCACCAAAACGCTGTATCTTTGCCCGGAATTGACTTGCAATTCATCCGTCTCAACGGGATTACACAAAATCCCATCCACTTCCACGATTCTCATCGTATGATTTTGAATTTTAAACTGCAACATGTTCTCAATTGCCATATTGATTATTCGAAATCTGTAGATGTAGCCAACCTCAACGGTGATAACCTCGTAACCTGCTGTAGCCTCATCTCCACTCGATTCGTTCCATTTCCCGTAAGATCTGCCATTAATTAGCAAGCTTGCTGTTTCCGGGATCCCTTTAAATGGGCCTTGAATAAGGGAATGTAACAAATCATTGAGGGAGCTATGAAATGCTTGTCCGAGGAAGATGATCTCGTCCTTGTCGTAATGGTAGAAATACGCTGGAGGATAATTGGCCCAGGTCAAAGGGTCATCTTTGATAACTAACGCCCCATGAGCCCAACCTTGATCAAGGCCTACATGGGCGTGGTAGATAAATGTCCCCACCTGATCCTCTGTTCTCATCCTATAAACGTAGGAACAATTCGGTAGAATAGGGCACTGAACGATCCCTGGAGAACCGTCCGATTCGATTGTTTTCCTTTGCAAAAGTCCGTGGAAATGCATAGTGATTCCATGGTCCAATTTGTTAACAACCTCAACAACAAGTTCTCCGTGTTGGGATACTGTTATCGGAGGACCTGGAAATAACCCGTTGATTAAAATTATTTTTTGTAAAAAATTGTCTGGTGCTTTAATCCCATATTCCACAACTAATTTGTAATGGGCTGTCCTAGTAGTGGTTGGTTTTGCGGACTGTGGATTAATTCTACTAGGTAGGAATGGCTTTAGAAAATTCGTTAAGAAATTCTGGCCATTGCCTGTAGAAATCAATTGTAGTAGTGATATTGCTACAAGTTGAGACCCAGTGCCTCTCACAAGGGACATCACCCAAAGGTCAGAGCCTGAATCGTCTGATTTTTTTATGGTCGAACACACAACTAATATGAACCACAAAACTGCAAGAAATATCTGCGGTAGTTCATCCTGGTCATTTTAAAAAAATCATGAACTAAAAAAATCACGAAAATTGACTTTTTCAAAAATTAATAAAACATCGATTTGCGGTCCGATTTTCGAAATTTTTCGAGTTTTGCAATGCTAAAGAGTTGTTCTTTATGGAAATCTAAAAATTTGAATTTTAAAAAATATTTCCATTTTTTTTTTAATTTTTGAAAAAAATTGAAGCCCCGGAACGTTGAAGAAAAACAAGTTTTTTTTTCGATTTTTTACAAAAATTCAAATCTTTAGCTTTCTATAAAGGACAGCTCTTTAGCATTGCAAAACTCGAAAAATTTCGAAAATCGGACCACAAATCGATGTTTTATTAATTTTTGAAAAAGTCAATTTGCGTGATTTTTTTTAGTTCATGATTTTTTTTAAATGACCAGGATGAACTACCGCAGATATTTCTTGCAGTTTTGTGGTTCATATTAGTTGTGTGTTCGACCATAAACAAATCAGACGATTCGGGCTCTGACCTTTGGGTTATGTCCCTTGTCAGGCACTTCATTTTGAAAGAGAATAAAAAATCGAAACTCACTACTTAACACAATCCAAAACGGCTAAAAGATATAAAAAAAACTGTAGGGATGAGAATATCTGTTGATCATTTAACAACATAATTCTGATTGATTTACACACCTGAGGATTCGTAGCTCATTTTAAGAGCTGTATCTGGGGGTACCGTAAATCTTGAAATAAGGCCCCAGAGTAGAGTTACTTTTGCAAGTAAAATACTATTTCGGGGAGGGGAGTTATTTCCAAATATTCTCCAAAGTGATCCATTGCATTTAAATTGTCTCATTACCCCACGACGAATTGCAAAATCATTTTGATGCCAATGAACTGATATTGTATGTATATACTTCGTCTCGTTTTGATGTGCCTTCTAATTGTTCTAATTAACATTTATTGCTTGTCGAACCTGATCAGGTTAACCTTGAACAGTTGCAAGTTGCCAACAGGTCGACATTTACCTATATGACATTATTTACATGGCCAAACGACTTTGACCGAGAGTGGAATTTATGTAATTGCTTTATTATGCAGTATTCAATAGAAGTACTCCAGGGTCCGAAAGACTTATTTTCTACTTTTATTTCGCATATGAAACCCGTACAGACACATTCGAAACCTATAAATTCCCCAGCAAAAAAGAGTATGAGCCAAGGGTGTCAGCAAAATCGTCACAACTGAAAAAATTACGGCTTTGGAGGGATGATGCTTCCAATCTAAAACGGAGTAAATGAATTCCTTCCCATTGCGATAGGGACCACCTCCAATTTCATGCAAATATCTGCAATGTAAAACAAGTATGTATTAACAAATTAGAGTTATGAAGAACTTTAAAAAAATTTAATACCATAAATAAATCATTGCAAACTTACGTGAACAGAAGGTATACGACCATCAGGCCACTAGGAATAAGACAATGGGTTATCCGAGCTGGAACTGCAATGACAAGAGTGTCTACAAAGGCCAGCACCGCAGTGGCACCGTGCACAATGTAATGACTTCGGAACTTTTCGCAAAGCGGTTGATCCGGATCTAAATTAAATCGTAAGCAAACATATATGAATTCATTAAAAATTAATCTGTAGTATTTATCCACATAAATTGTCCTCTCGTAATGCACGTTCTGTTTGCTCACTTGCAAGGTATGGGTATCTATTCGGGGTTTATTTTTCTAATAAGGAATTCTGCAGAATAATTTTTAGTTCCCTTATAAGTTGCTTAATTTCGTTTTTTGCAAAAATTCTGGAAAAGATTAGCATTTATGTTGAATATCTGTCGAACAAAGATGGTTTCCTTTGCCCGTATGTAGTAGGCGTTTTATTTCCGGGTGAGGCATGAATTTAGAGATAGGAATAATTGTATGGGCCGAATCATCCGAATCAATTAGTCATAGTTTTTGACCTATTCTACGTGGATCGGTATAGGGAAATTGTTTTGTCATAAAAATCAAATAAAAAACTCATATATTATTATTATATCCATGATCTTCCCTTTCTATATTTTAAATCCGGACTTGGATATTTTAAAGAGAGAGATCGTATCGTATCTTTAAAAACGCATGCATTTGTAGCTGAAAAATCCTCACCATGTTTATAGACAACACACCAATACCCCAATACAACACAGTAGGGCATAACGTGGACGATATTCATTAAAATCCAAATGACTTTTTCCAAATATGTCAACTCCTCTGCCGAGGATGACCCAGTTACTCCTTGTTTATGTCCTCCTTCCACAATCCCTAAATTGTCACCACCACCAGAACAATCCGCCCGTTCTAATTGTGAAGGATAGTCGTTCTCATTATAAACGAAGTTAGCATTTGTAGAGGAGTCCGACTTGCTTTTAATCATTTCTTGCACATTTCCAAGTTCGACATTATTTACGTCTTCTTCCTGATGATGAGTCCCACCGTCATCCTTCCTGTTTATGCTCCACCACCTCCAAGCAACGCTGACAAAGAAGAGGATGGCATACAAGTTTTGGGACGTGAAGGACCAATTTGTTAAAAAAATATGGAATAGGTGGGATTGACATGTTGTTGAAAATGTTATTGACGACACCAAGAGGAGCATGTATATCCCACGGTAGATTAGGAAGGCTAGAGAGACTTGTGGATGGGAAGAGGTTCCGGCATTATAACCGTAGTTGTAATTTTCTTCCAATTCTAATAGTTCCCACTGTAAATCAACATGTTAAAGAGGCGTTTTTTAAAGAAGTTATTAAATCGAAAGATTAATTGGCATGCATTTTCATAATTTTTCCGTGTCGGTGCCTTGTCATTCGTCGAGCATAATAGGCTTTTCTTCCGAGAATGGACGGGATGCATAGAATTAATTAATTTACCGAGAAACTTACTTGACTTCTGTAGAACTGATGAGGTTTGGCTGATTTAAAGCTGAAGTTGTCACTGAATTGCGACAGGAATTTTTTACTCGTTGATTTAAAAGGCATTTTAAGTAGTTTATTTTTTAAGAGTTGAATCCTTCTGGATCAGTAAATAAAATCCCCAAAAATACGCAAGGCTCTAAGAACGTTACTTTGCCATTATAAGCCAGACAGTTGTAAAATATCGTATGCAGTTTCCCTCTTGTTTGGAATACGTGTCGAGTAGAATTTGTCAATAATTACGGAAGAGTTTAGAAAACTCATGAAACAAAACACCAAAACATTACGCTTATCCTTCTTAAGTAGATTCAACACTGGCTTAAAGAACTTTTAATCACAAACAAAGCTAATAGCTAAAATAAATATGTTTTACTGGTACAAAAGTGCATTTAAAATGTGAAGCAGAGGCTCTGACTCAAACACTGAAACGTGATTGCATAGTGTCATCAAAATAAATGGTAAATCTAAAACCCAACTTTTAATGCATCACATTTCCTGAGCTGAAATCACAACTATCCAGAATCCACTTGAAGTTAATTACGGTCAATGTAACCTTGCTGATACGTCCAACTTCAGCAGCATCCTCATCAGCATTTACAACCAGAATGACAATGTATAGGGAAATCTATCACTGCATGCCCAAAATGGTTTCAGAAAGCAGAGTCATCACAAATAATAACTCGATAATAATTACTATGAATTTTCTTCAACTCTGACGCATGGAAAATGTAATATCAAATATCATATCGTAAATACAGTTTTTCCTTCCATACACAATAATAAAGTAGTTCTTGTGGTAGCAATTTTTCGATGATTTCCATGTATATTTAACTGTACCGTATATAGTTTAAGTTCTAAAGTATTCATGTCATATTCATTTTATTCTTAAACTCGATACTGTCACAGTTTTAAGGAAACGCTAGCACTTTACCAAAACAACAGCTTGTAGATTAGTTACAATTTCGAGGATGTCTAATCGAGCTAATGAAGATATGGGTTGTTGTTGAGTCACAAGTTCACAAGTAAAAACCCTTAACACTAAATTCCAGTAGCAGGACGCGTCAACTTATGTTTTTAATAGATCAAGAGTGTCGACTTCCTTCGCGTGGAATCACTTCAGAAGGCAATAAGCCTGCTTTACAATAAAAATAAAATTATTTTAAAGTCTTAAGTACGATCAATAATCTCCGAATAGAATTTTTAAAATAAATGTTTACTTCGTTATGCAAGGTGTTTATAATTATGGCACTCGTACGAATGCAATTTGTTATTACTTTGAAAGTGTCAGATTTCTCTAAAGCATATAATATATCGAGTTGCTCTACTATCAGCTTAATTTAGTATCAAATGTCAACAATAAACAATCAAGAGGGGGATGGTATTGATTAGTATGATTGTGTTACAATCAAACTCAAATATTAAAACACACCTGCAAGCAAATTATCCTGGATAACTGTGATTGGAGAAATCCAATGCTATTTGCTTTTTCTGCGTTTACTATTAGTCAATGCAACTGCCATTTTCGATACTTGATGGAATTGGAGAACGGAAATAGATACATTATGCAAAGTCTGTCACAACTGCTTTGTAAATATTTGTCATCGTCGTATATTAAGAAAGAATCTGCCTAATTTTGTAACTTGGGAAGTCAACAATGATAATCCCTGTCCCAAAATGTACTGAGCTTCTCAAGAGAAATAACTCTGAAGAAATTCTCAATCTCGTGAATTTACTGTAACTTCTTATTTAGAATCCCTGGGGACTTATTGTTTCAAACTCTACAAGAAAGGGGTGCAGGGTATTTATTTTTGTTAACTATTTTAGCCAATTGTAAGGTATATAAAAACAAGACAGTACGTGGTTTTCATATGTCTTAAAAAGTTTAATTATAATGTTGATCAGCTTCTATATTTTTTATCTCGCATTTCCTTTGTAAATTTGAAGATTCTGAACAAGGGACGAGAAAATAGTTTCGTTTGGAAAATTTATCAACTCACAAAGTCTGTGTCGATGGGATTTTTTAGGAGTTATAAATCAGAATTTACGGTATATGCAAAAACTTCTCGAAAAAATCCCAAAATTATCCCAGACTGTACAAAGTAATTTAAAATAAAATCACGAACTTCGCAAAATCATTGACCTAGCCCATGTTTTTTTTTACATTATTTTCTACGAGCTCCTTACAAACTAACCCTACCTTCGTATAACTCATTAAGCAGTGGGATGATCTCATACTCGTTCTACCATGTCCAATATCATTTTTGCTAAAAGTTAGATTAGATCATCCCTTATAATGGATAACAATAACGCAACGGAAGCACGAATTTTTCTAAATTATAGGTTTACCTTCTTCCCAATAATTAGCTATAACTGCACGGGCATGTACTACAACGTTACAAGTGCTTAATGTATCACGTCACGTTTGCCGACAATGAAATATGAATTGGATGGAAAATAACTGAGATTTTAATTGATATGTTCTGCACAAATTGATTGGTTCTGACTAAATGCAAAATGCGCAAATAACTGCAAATATTGGTAGTTTTCGGTGTCGAAAGAAGTCCAACTCGAAAGATTTACTAGAAAGTAAATGAGGATATCATCGGGATCTTCATCGGATCTTCTTCAAGGTTTTTATTTATTACCTAGTCCACAATCTCTGATGTGACCCACAAATCCCTTTAGAAAGAGTGATATGTAAGATGAACCATTTAGTGCTTTTAAAAATAGGCATTTTTATTACCAACCTTTGGAAACCAGCACCTCACTTACGTGTTATTTTAATGACATAAGCATTACAAGCAATAATGATACATAATACATGTTATACCGTACACGTACGGACGCATCTCATAACAGATTTGGGGAATTCAAATCCATTATACAGTCCTTTGACGTACTTGGCTTCCCTTTTCCATACGAAATTCCATAAGCTATGAAAAATAAACGAACGCAGGAGTTACTGCTCTTACAATACAAAAGTTTTTTTATTACGATCTTGAGATGCCAAAATATTTTAGACAATGAGCAAAGCAATCTGTGCAAATAAGTAATCTGCATATAAGCACTAACGCTTTAACTTAAAGAATGTTTCTCTGATGCTTGTGTCTTATTAAATCGATCATTCAAAATAAGGCCCCATCCCGAAATAACGGCCCCAATGTAACAAAAACGCATACATGTATTATCTATATCATCTCATTTACTAGTTTAACCACTGCAGTCCGAACTATTTCTATTTCTGATTGTGAATACTGAAAACACTTTAAAAGTTATAACGGTGTAACCATGCGCGTAAAAAAGCAGTTACCCTTGCCAATTCGACTTGTCTCCGAATCCGGATTCATTTAATTGTACTTAAAACCGAAAGTAGTCTGTCGGTGGCAACCAACCACCTCTTACCATGCGAATTTATAAATCCGCAAACCTACGATATCAAACTTGAAATCAAATTAAACGGCCAGATTCTGGCAAGGGTAATCAATAAAAGCAAGTGAACCGTAGACAAACGAACCCTTGTCTTGCGTTTTAAAATTTTTGGCGTCTTACAGTCTTACTGCCATTTATTGCTATTGCAATCTTTGACAATGGCAATGTCGAAAAGTGGCAACTCGTTGAAACGATTATATTTTGCCATTGTGTCTAACTCCAAGCTTCAATAGTTTGTGTACAAGTTGCATTGCCAAAAACAGTGCTCTTTGCACTTCGGATTCTAAAGTAATATGGGACGATCTAATTTCCTAGTGATTCTAAGTGGGGCTTTCTGTTGGATCATCTTTCTAACATTTCTATCGATCCCTTTAGCTTTGCTCCTGGCCTCCAAGTGCCTTGTTGTGCTTGTGGCGTATGTATTTCGAAAGGACCTGTACTCCGTGAGTACGGGAGATGCTGCCTTCACTGTAGGTTGTACTTGGGAGAAGTCTAAACTTAGTGTTGGGTTGCTGTGCCACGTTCAAGGTTACCTCGACTTGGAACAAGTACAGAAAAAATTTACAAGTTGTCTTCTCGAACCAAAAGTTGGAGACAAACCAAAATACGACAAACTCTTCTCCTGCCTCGTCACCTTCTGGGGTTACGTGTTCCGAAAGATCCTTCCATCCGATGCCATACACCTGAGTAATCATATCTACGAGCGGCGCCTTAACGCTGGAGAAACGCTGGGAACTCTGATTGACGCTTGGATGGAGAAGTCCTATGCTGTGCTATGTCCCGCTTGGGAACTTATAGTTATTCCAATGACTACGGAGAACTGTGTTCAGGAGACTGTCATTGCTTTCAAAATCCATCATGTCTTTGCTGATGGATACTCGCTGCTTCATATACTAGATAAGCTTACTGGTAGCCGGTCTCCGTATTTGGTTAAGGAATCTCAAGAGTCGATTTGGAAAATGGTGGGTACATCAAGTCATTAGAGTTAACAATTTCAAATTTCAATACTACCGTCGTTTTACAAATAAATATCTGCCCAGACATATTCCACCGAAATAAATCCCCACCCTTTTGGACAAGTTGAGAAACAGACCCCATAAATCTTTCTAACTGGGGGATATTTATTTAAAAACAAATTGATCGGATATTTGATTTATCTGTCAAAATTACTTCAGGTTTCCGATGCGATATCAATGCCAATAAACCTCAGAATGCTTAGTGGTCCGGGTTCTCCAAAAACCAGTCCTTTGAAGCTAGAAGTCCCGCAGACAAAGTGGTTTTACACATTTACTACAGTGGACCTCGGCCCAATCAAAGCAATTAGGAGAAAGTACGACGTACATTTTGCAACCGTAATACTCTGCCTTATCGTGGGAGCTATCCGACAATTTATATTAGAAACTAAGACTGAGAAAGAGCTTCCAACCCATTTCTCAATTGCTGATACTTTACCCTGTGAAAAGCATCCATCTCAAAATGAATTACTTTGCAACCACTGGTATGTCGTTCAATTGGTCATTTGCTTACTGTCTCATTCGTAAAAACGGTCGTGTTGGAAATTTTTAATCATAAAAAACAGGACTCTGGGAGTTATTAAATCGCCGATGAGGGCGGATGACCCTTTACAGAGGATTTTGGAAACAGAGAAGCATTTCCTGGACTTTCACGAAGCTGGACTTCACAAAGTTGCTGTAAACTATTTATTTCCACTCGCTTGGTTATTTCCTAAAATAGCAGTTCAAAAAGCAATGGAAAAGGACACGCTTGGGTTTAATTGCGGTCTCACTTCCCTGGTCGGTGCAAATAACTACGAGTTTTTGGGGAAACCTATCACTCGGATACAACCCTTGCTCACTCTGATTGATTCTCATCCATTTACAGGTAGATCCGGCAGGAAACCACTTAAAAAACGTCAATTTTTAATATCGATTTAAAAGCTCTTAAAAATGGATATAAAATTTTTAAATTTGAAATTCACAGTATTTTCATGGTTTACATTCTCCCATTCGAACAAAGTGGACATAACGCTCGCAGCCGCACCGGACCTCTTTCCGGATGGCAAGTTCGTGGATAGAGTAGCGTCTGAATATTTTCAAAATGAATACAAGAAATTGTGCAGCCAGTGTGAGATTGTCCCGTCTGGAACGTCTTGACGTTATTACATACTCTAAAAACTTCTTATGCATTAAATCCAGTCATTTATGGCAAACACTAGATATTCCAAGCGCATTAAACTTCCTGTCGTTATAATGAAGAATAAAAGTTATGAAAATCTTTGCTCATTAATATGTATGCTCTGATTTTCAGGGTTTTTAACGTCTTCGCTAATGATATGTTAAGTATAAACGAGGAAGTTCAACTCATTTTAGAGAATTTTGGGAATATTACAATTCCAGTATTCTCAACATATGCATCTATCAGATCAAAAATAGCCCAAATGGAATCCAAATGGCATTCTAATTCCATATTTAAAATATCTAATTCAATTGTTAATAAGATCGCAATGGTAGTAAACGGGGTGGAGATCCATTAAGATATTACAAATCACTTACTAGAATAAGCAGCCTTGTCCTAACATATCACCGTTTTTGGGGTTCAAAAAATGACCTCCCCTGGGGACGTATACAAATTGATGGCATTTGTTATTTAGAAGCTTGATCTCAGCAATCTAACAACTTTCTCTGGTAGTTTGCTTTATGTGGTTTTTGAATAGTTAAATTGCATTGTCTTCAATTTGATATTCAAACAACAAGAAGGTGATTGTTTCGATTTGCGGGAAAAAGCGCCCGATCATAAGCGCCCCATCGGAAGCGCCCCATCATAAGCGCCCTAACAATAAGCGCCCCCAGCATAAAGCGCCCCTTACAAAAAGCACCCCAACAAGACACGACCTTACATTAAGCGCCCCAGGAAATAAGCGCCCGTACAAAAAGCGCCCCTGATCCTCTAGAATAATTTAAAATACTATTGGAATATTTTTATTTTGAGTTGGAACCAACCTCAAAAAAGGTAAAATCACCCTCGTCATTTTGTCTGATCACTTAATTAGATTAGAGATTAAAATACCAAACAGTATGTACAAGTACAAGTATTATGGATACCCTGATGCAATTAATTGTCCCTTCGGTAAAATATAATAATATCCCTGCCTTTTTCTAATCCTATTGGGAAAGCCATAATACAAATGATTAAAAGGTTGCTTTTAGCTGAGGTTTAAGTCTGCCTGAAGTTAATATAATTTTGTCATAATATAATAAATATAATATAATAAAGAATTTTTAAAAGTAGTTGCACAGATATAACTTGGTTAATTAAATAATTAATTTAGGTTTAATCTTTAAAAAATTCCTGGAAAAAGTACTTAAGAATATCGAGCTTTAATTACTATTATTAATGGTTCCAACTCAAAATAAAAATATTCCAATAGTATTTTAAATTATTCTGGAGGAACAGGGGCGCTTTTTGTACGGGCGCTTATTTCCTGGGGCGCTTAATGCAAGGGCGTTTATTGTTGGGGCGCTTTTTGTAAGGGGCGCTTTATGTAAGGGGCGCTTTATGCAGTGGGCGCTTATTGTTAGGGCGCTTATGATGGGGCGCTTTTGATGGGGCGCTTATGATCGGGCGCTTTTCTCCGCATACCATTGTTTCAGATCCATTAAATTTTTTTACGTTACGTCCTTTATTCCCGACGTTCTTGTGTGAAGAAAGTCATGAAAAATGCTCAAACTTTTGTTGATTTCTTACTTACAAATTACAAACATTCTTACAACCTAAAAAGTTACAGCTATTGACTTTGACATTGAGTTTCCACGAAAGAACCGGCGGTAATCAGATTGTCAATATTATTGTAAAGTTTAAGAGCAAGTCAGACTATTCAATTGAAAGGATTTTATTTCCTTTTTGTATTTAAAGAATCATCTTCGAGCGTTTAAAAATAGGTTATCTAATTTGCAATTGTATGTGTGATGTGATTCAAACAACCATCATGGGGAAGGAAAAACGAGGTTGGAGAAAGGAGGTAAAAAAGCAGAGACGGAAACGAATCCGACAAAAAAATGCGATGGAAATTGAGAAGGTATCGAAACTCCTTGCTCCTGAAACCGACAGCTCATTGTTGGAGGAAGAAGGGTCAGAAGGTCAAGTATTCGCTGAAAATAAGGACTACTTCCTATCTCAAGAGGAATGGGAAGAGAGGGAGAGATTGACGGAACTGGAATGCGCTATGACACGAGCTTTGGAAGAAAAAATTGCGATTTCAAGGGCTGAGGAAGAGGTGCTTAATTTTTATTTTTATTAATTAAGTTACAATCATTTATCATTTTAAAATATTTAGTAATAAATACAATGCACTCGATTTTATTGCGAATTCGGGACCCCCGTGAAATTTTTAGCAAAGTTGATACAATAGTGTCTCAATCTTGTATCAGTAGTATGGGGAATGAAAAGCCATAGAAAACCATAGAGCAGCCTTATCTTCTTAATCCCCTTATCCTTTTGACACCTCTTATCTTTTTATCCCCTATTCATACCTATTGCTAATCCTCACACTTTCGCTTTTAATCTTAGGGGCCGTTCATAAATTACGTAAAGCAAAAAAAAATTAAGTGTAAGGCCAAAACACGACTGACTACACATAATAGAGATAGATAGGCATTACTACACTGTGGGCCGCCTGAAATAACTGTTATGGAGTTTAAAAATGGCATGACCTCCCTCAGCCCTCCTCTCTTGCGTTACGTAATTTTTGAACGTCTCCTTATATATAGTCTTTAAATCTTGCATTCGTTGCACTTTTTATCATAATTTTTCCACTATTTTTTTCCAATTATTAAAACTATTTATAAATACATGTATAATCCCGTGCTAAACATTTTGATTCCTACTTTTCAATAGCGAAAAATCCGAGAAGAATGGGAAGAGCGAGAAAGGAAAGAAAAACTGGAGAAGGAAGAGAAAGAAAGGCTGGAGAAAGCGCGGAAGGAAAAACAGGCAAGCCGCTTTGCTGACTTCTTCTACGTCTTGGAAATTGTCGGAATCAAATCGTTTAAAAATGAAAAATATCCTTTGCATTCACAATTAACTTTTAGAAATTTTAACCTTAATTTATCTAAAAAATATTTAATTAGGCATAATATATTATTTAGGTTATACAATATTTAACTTACATATTTTCGTCAAATTATCAAAAAATTTCCTTAACCTTAACTGCTCTTTATGAAAACACGTCTAAACGGGTGATATTGTTGCAATTCCTGGGTTTTAGGATGAGGAGTTCAATCAGTTGCTGGACTTCTTATGTGGTGTAAGTTTGAAACTACATTTAAAACCTTTAAATTGTAAAGGGCTGACTTATGATTTTATTCTGGGATTTTTATGGAGCATTTTGCATGTGTTTATTTGCAGGATATCGAGACTCCCCCACTTCCGTATATCATGCCTGAAGGATCGGACACTGGAGAGGAAGTGTGTTTAAACTTTTCAAAGACTGGCGTTTGTCGGTATTATGACAGATGTAAATTGTGGGTACACCTCATATGTTACTTTGTAATACAATATTTTTCTTGTCAGAATTTGAATGGATTTGTAAAATTATTTCCAGATTGCATCAAAACCCAACCTTGAGTCAAACTATCTTAATACCAAATTTTTTCTCTCACTTCGTCCTCGAGGAAAGTCTCCGTGATGAACACGACACGGACCTTGGACTGGAATATGAACATTCAGAGCTATACAAGGAGTTTCTGTAAGTGACTTTATTTATTTGAATTTATAGACAGTGATTCCGTTCTTCCATTTATGCTTGTATATAGTTTGTGCATAGTAGTGCAGATCTTTCTCTTCTTTTGCTTGAAAGCATTAAAAATTACACTGTTTGTATGTGTAGCGAATTTCATGGGGACGTCTTACCAGAGTTTCAAAAGCATGGGAAAGTTATTCAGTTCAAAGTTTGCTGTAATTTAGAACCACATCTTCGAGGCAATGTGTACATTCAGTACGAAAATATTAGATCTGCAGTTGAAGTGAGTACAACTTTATAATTGTAAATTAAGGACTTATTGTCTGGATATAAATAACAAGTGTATAATCGCAATTTACAGGCTTATCGAACTTTCAACGCTCGTTTTTATAACGGGAAGCAAATTGGCTTACGGTTCGTTAGAATTGATTCTTGGAAAACAGCAATTTGTTGGTCCTTCTTGAGGCGACGCTGTATCCGAGGCAGATCGTGTAACTTCCTTCATGTTTTTCGTAACCCAACCAAAGAATTCGTCTTAGCTGATCGAGATTGGAAAGAATTACACAAGGAGCAGTCTACCAATGATAAGGTAAACAAAAGTTGGAACGAAACAACACCCCCACCGCCAGAAACCAGTAAAGGAAAATCATCAGATAGAGATTGCCACACCTCCAGAACTCAGGTTAAACGTTTGGAATCAAGACGACCGAGGTCAAGTAGCAAAGAAAGCAGAAGGAAAAGAGCTAAACCGTTCAAACGTGATCATGAATCGCCAAAATCTAGGAGTCATAAACATAAAAAAAGAAAACACAGGAGTAAAAGCCCAAAGCCAAGAAAAAGGCATACTAGCGATAAGAATCGCGATAAGAAAGCAGTTTCAGACCCTTGTACCAGTACCAGCCAACAGAAGTTGGCGAAATCTACAGACCCTGAAAATGAAAGTCAGCCACTTCTCTCAGAATCAGAAACTTTAGAAACGACTTCTGGGACATTAAAGACTGATTCCAAAAAGCACAAAAAGTCGAAGAAACACAAGAAGGAGCACAAAAAATCGAAAAAGTCTAAGGAAAGTAAATGAGGCAGAACAAACCAAGTTTTCTTCAAGATTCCTTCCAAGATCGATACCAACGTCTTCTTAATTGCTGTGATATTAATGATAATGGTGTGAATTTGAACTTTCATTGTTTCAATCTATATTTACTAGAGTTGACAATTGGCAATATGTCATAGCTAGAAATAAATATGACACGAATAAAAAATAATATATAATATCATTTTCAATATGCTGAAAAATTAAATAATTTGAAGCTATCCATTTAGCGTTTTTGCGCATCTGGTGAAAGCAAACGAAGATATTTCCCAATTCCTTGGTCGAAATTAAATTCGGCGAATTCAATTGATCCTAATTTCATCAGTCATAGGCACAACATAACCGTTTAAACTACGATCTTATGAAACACGGCCGTTATGCATTCCTTATTCTTAAAAATCAATCATTTTGTTTCTTACACAGTCCATTCACATAATATGTATTAAAAAAATAAAAATCTCTTATAAAAGGTTGCACAATAAAACATTGTAGCAAGACTAATTATGCAAGCATAGCTATAGAGTCTTCTTTCTTGACCATTTATTCTGAAAGGTAAATGGAACCGAGTTACAATTAATCAAGCCAAGACAGTTTCGAAATTAGCAGCCAAAATTTTCTGGTTTAAATCTTTTCAATTTGGTCTTGCATCTCTCTTTCCTCCCTTTTATGGTAACATATTAAAATCGGAAAGGATCTGCTATGCAATGTGACACTTTAGACTCTGTCTTTTCCTTTTGATGCCTTTAAATGAAGATGGAGAAGGGGCTGAAGGAAAGGTTAAGTAGCTCGTTTTTTAAGAATACCATGCCCATCTCCTGTCTCTTTGGATCGTATTTCTTATTTGAACTAACATTCCTTCTGAATATCTAATTCAATCTCAAAAAAATATTCAAAAGGGTCGGAAGCACAAGTTTTTTTAATTTCAGTAAAAAAAAAACAAGACCTTGTCGGTCTAGTAAAACTCTTAGAATAAAATCTAGCATTCAAAATGATCATATTTTCTAAAGTTTTAGTTTAAATTCGGGAGTTGAATGAATTTCAGTTTCCGTCCAAACAGGCCTTTGATATTTGATTACTTTATTATGATTAGTCATCACATTTTTTATATTTCTGATGAGATAAGGATCTGCATCATCAGATCATCATCTGGCACTGTTGTTAAGCCTTCGAGGCATGGTAAAATGGTAATGAAAACAAAGGGCTTCCTTGATGCATCCAATAATGTAAATCTGCATCAGAATAAAAAACATTAATTGTAAAGATGAATCAGCTTATGAAACTCTCTCTCTCTCTCTCTTCGCCGGAGTAATCCCTGTTTAATTTAAACCGACCGTATAAATACAAGTACATATTATATAGTAGTAATACCTTTTATAACACGGTTTCATCGAATGTTTCAATTTTAGCCTTTCATTTTTAGGAGCATTAGAAATTGGAATGTTAATTAGGAATTGTATTTAGTTGATTGTAGGGTTAGGCCCAGTATAATAATCTGCATCGAAATTACAAAAGTTTCTCCCATTCCGGCTACTTTTTATTCTTAAAAATTCTCGCGTGTTCCCTTCTTTAAAACCCGTATAAGACATTTAATAGCCTTGAATTCATTTAAATTCCGAGTTTCGTTTAACCCTTCCCTTATATAGTAGCTGTTCGCTATGCCCGACTTTCGTGATAAATATAATAATTTGTATTGAATAAACTGGCGTCTCTACATTTTCCGTTGATGATTGATGCATTTTTGTAGCTTTTGATTCAAGATTTTACATAAACTATATATTATTTCTGTTGCATGGGGTTTTAATTTTGAAGCTAAATATTTTTTGGCTGGATCTCATCTCCAGGCCCTGCAATTTGTTTGGCAGAGTTGGAACGAAGGTTCCAACGGATGAAAAAGATCATAAGATATGAAACCCGACTGCCCTTCTCGCCATGGAATTCTGAAATATTAAGTCCGCACTAACTAATAATATGCTGTTTTCACCTGGGACCCCGTCTGCCGCTCCGAGCTATGTTTTTATAGCTCCCATTATTATCACATTGTGAATAAAAGAATAGAGGCAACAGGCAGGCGGTTTTTGAGGACTTGGAAAGTAATAATAATAACGAGCACGAGAACGTATTCGTTAGAAGAGGGAAATAAATGCATCTAATCCATGTTATAATATCCCATGTTCCCTGCACTAAATTCATAATAAAATAAAATGTTGTGTAGACTTGTTGTGGATATCCACTGTAAACTATTACCTAAGTTGACTATGCATTTTTCTACTTTTTTTATCGGAATCGATGTAAAAAAAGGTACCCAAGAACATAACCCAAACGGATAGGTAAAATGGAATGATGTCTAGTCTCTTCTCCTGAGCTGAAAGGTATAGTGATACTGTAATACTAATGGGTGATAGGAATGAGGATAGGATGATGATGCTGATGATGAAGCTCATGGTACATTAGTTAGCTGCCTTTAATCTATAAGCCCTTTTTGAGTATGGAATTCTATCTCTGTTCTCAATGTATATTCAAGTGTGGTTCGGTTGGGTTGACGAAGGTGTTCTCTAATAAGAGTTACTTTTTAGATAGAGACAGACCTACTATCCCTTCTCGTTTACAATACTACAATTTACAATTGTTGAGTTCGCTTTGGTGGTGAGGAGGAATTAGAATTTAGAATTTAGAATGACTCTATGCAAAGCCTATGCAATAGGTAGGGATTGTACTGGTGTACTTCTTTACATTTTAAGTGAAATAACTGACTCAGTTCCTAAACATTGGCCTTCTCTCTATATCTCATTTGCCTTTTTGGAAGTCAACTACTCCTGGCCTGTCATTTCGGTATCTCTGTTACTCACTAAAAGTCTCTCGTTTTTAAGTACACACGGTTCGTTATGGTAAAATGTAAATGACAGTTGAGTCAGGGACTCTAAAGTTTGGAACATTAAAAAATAAAAAATACAGAGATCTGTCGGTTTTTTTGTCCTCAAGTGTGAAATTTCGGTTGGATATGGAAGGATTGTGTCGTGGGAGTTAAGGAGTTTTAAAGGGACTGGATACATGAGGAGGGCAGAGTATCAAATGTCACCGGACGGAAGGGACTCCGGTTCCTTTAGTATGGGATTTCTTGTACTTGACAGATGTGATCCTTAAGTGAAGTCCTCTTGACTGTGTTTTAGTATCGTTATATCGTCCAGTTGCATAAGATTCGGATTTGGGATGGTTCCTGCTTTAAATCCTACATTTTGAGGGGAGAGATATGTTTTTAACACCGATTTCAGCTTAGAAGCTGACATTTGACATTTTCTCACGGAAGTGTCCCATATTTTTGTCTAGGATATTGGGATTGTATGAGTCAAAGGATTTTGGAGAGGATCTTAAAAATAAAAAACCATGCGTTGTGTTTGTAAATTGTAACATTTTGTAACAAGAAAATTTTATTTTCAAATGAAATGTTTTGAGTTCAACAGTGTAGTTTCCGTTTCGGATTTAGACATAACCTGTTGATTCCCATGATGGAAGGGTATTTTTCCGTCTACAGGGGAAACCGGTTTTAGTGGGCTTGTCAAGCTGAATTTTCTCCCAAGCAAAGGATTCTATTCTATGTGAATATGAGAATATTTTGGAACCGTTAATTACTAAGGTATAATCAGTGCTTTTTTATTCATAAAATTTTCCGATATTATATTATGTATTACCTTGTTAAGATTTAAAATTATGGGGTACGAGGTACGACGGAGGTTCAAAACAAAACAAGCTATCCGGCTTTGGGATACGAAAGTTAGAATGTGTTTATTAGCATTACAGTTAGAAGTGCATGTACTTTGTTTCTCTGGCTGTGATTGTGATTGCAACATATAGCATTTACGATTTTAAAATTAACATATTAAATGCAAATTTGGCTGTGGATTTTTTTTAAGAAAAAAAAACGGTGAATTTTGTTTCGGAATAGTCGATGTAGTCGAGGGCGTTCGTCGTGATAATCGTATGTTTTCGAAATATGAACTTGTTGTGGTCATACATTTTAAATTTTAGTTGGACGAGGTGAAGGGTGATCTCAGGTCATTTTTTCCAAATGCAAATGCATCATTGACAATTACGAGTGCCAAAAATGTGCCAAAATTATACTAACATTTTAACCTCATCCCAGTTTGGTCACCACACGTCACTTACTCAATTCCTTTAAGGTTGACCGTTTCTTCATTTGCATGAACGGGCTATCAGAAATAAGCTCTACCCTAGAGTCAGTCTACAGCATAAACATTTTAGTCCGTTGAAGCGTTAGTTTGTCAGTTTCTATATAAGATATCTGTGGGGATCAGAACTAACTTGTTTTAGGTTTTAATTTTCAAGGTGTGTCTTTTCATACCTTAAAAAATGGCAAAATTTTGCGAACAATACTCTCCGTGTCTTATAAGCACATTATTTGGCCCATATCTCATATATACCATGCAATGTAATTTGTCTGGAATTTAAAAATTGGCCAGCTAATAAATAAATTAATACTAACCGTTTCTACCACCGTACGGAATCTGTAGTCGTTGAAAGTAGTTCCGTTGATTCCTCGGTAAATAAATCCTGCCTAATTTGCTTTGCGGTATTCAGAACTTAAGAATGTCTCCATATGCATGTATGTGGGTTTGGTTTAGTAATGTAATCCCGCTGGTAATAAAAAACGACGGCTCTGCTAAGAATGTGCAGTTACGGTAATTAGGGCTTTGATTTCAAAGAAGGGAAGCCGGAAACGGTTCGCACTTCAGAGCACTTTTTATTATGCAACCGATTTAAATGACCGGCAAGGACACGCCTTCAAATTCATATCTGACTTATATACGAATATAATAAAACGACGACGGTGGCCTGGCCTGGCCACAGAAGTTATACCGTCTTCATAATATGTGCAAACTGCTTAAAATCAGTAGCATATTCAAATTCGACACACACATAGCTACTTATGTAGTTTTTTTTAACAGAGAAGGAGGATTACTGAATTATGAATTGTTTGCTCATTCCTACATCCTAGCACCGTAGATTGTAGCCTAATGTAGTTCATTCAGGATAAATAACAATAGTTGAGCTTGAAATCAGGATTTTATGGCTTTTTAATTTTTCCGTAGGCGTAATCATACTAGCTGAATAGGGTATTAAGGAGGTTTTAGAATTTATAGAATCTGGTTTGAAAAATAATTTCAATTATTTCGCTTATTTGTGCTCACATAGAGGATAAACAGTTAGTTATTGGCTGAAGGTGTAATTCGGCAAGATGATTAATGCCATTCGTGATGAAGGAATGGAAATAAAAGGATGTTGTTTGGTCTGATTCATGGCATTACTACCTACGTCTACGGGCTTGGTCATTATTGGTTTGTAAGGATCCAAATTGAAATTATTTTTTTCTTTGAAAGAGGTGACATCACAGTGAGTTGGTTGCTCCAAGTGGAAATTAGATCCATTGGAACAAGAATAACAGATATGATTGATATTTGATATTTAAATGTAAATCAAAATCCAACCAGTTAGCCTGTTTAGACGAGGTTCTCTCTCCTTAAATAAAAAAGACGGATTTGAAATGCATGTAGGGTTCTTGTGCTATTTTCTAAAGATGGTTGTTCCATTGCATGTAAAGGCTGGGATGGTGTGCAATCCTTTATATTATTATATTTGGTAGTCGTCTTAAGAATAGTAGTTGATGTAGTTTTTTAGTGTTTGTTCAAAACGTAAATCAAAAGTTCCATGTTTCATGAAAAGAATGAGGTTTTTGAGGTTGTTGAGCCTGAGTATGTGAAATTTTAGAAATTGATACGATCTTTTTTAAAGGGGTTTCTGACTTCTCGCTGATGATGGTATCCTTAATCCGTCGCGGATTCAAATAAATAAAGGAGCCGTAAACTCGTATTTGATTTCGCTCAAAAGGAGTCAGTTAAATTTAAACGTGTTGCTAATGTTGTAATAACGAAGTTGAGTTCCTGGAAAAAAGTTGAAAAGAATAAATTAAGTAGAGATTATAAACATTCAGAACGAAATAAAAAAACGTGTAAAATATCCGATTACAATTTGTTTTAATGGCAGTTTGTAAGTTGTGGGATTACTGGATTATTCGGGTTTCAAAGGAAGTTTACAAGGGATTTTACATGTTCTAATGTTGTTGCAAAAGCTGGGATTACATAGCGGCATGAATTAAGACCTATTAAATTAAAAGTGTAAGAAAACAAAGAATTCGAAAAGCTTTAATTTTTTTCACCATTCTGTGACAGGAACAATAGTTGAAATAACTGTTCCTCGCATTTTTCTAACCTTTTAAATGATACTCGCACGCGTGTGGACTTAGTTACGGATGTTTTAAATGCAAAGTGTTTGCGGTTTACTGGTGTAAACAATGCCAAAAGGAGGCAACAATAAAAAAAAAATATGGTTCTTGCAGCCTTTTTGATTTCGTTTCTTTTGTTCCATTTATTTCTCATTGTAAACGATCCTTTATGAGCATGAGGATTCGGACAGGTAATGGGCTAATAAATGCAACCTGTTGCAAAGGGATTTTAAGGATCCCATTCAAAACTGCATTCATTCACTTTTGAACGAGCCATCGATGCAATTAAGATACATTGTGTTGTTCGTAGTATTTTAGAGTTTTATGGCTGGTTTGTATTGTTAAATTCTAAAATACATTTCCGTTACTAATTGGAAGTCATCATGGGTGCACCTGCCGTAGTTCATTTAATAATATCATCTTTTGTAGCTTCTAGCTCAGGCAGTGCTGTTTCCTGACGAATTTAGGTAATGGCTGTAAAATAGGAGAAGTGGAAGAGCTTGTATTTTGTCCTCAAATGTTAATTTTCATTTTGTAAGTATCGGAATTCAAAAGTATGAATTTTTAATTTGCCTCAGGTAGCTGTGTAGCAAATCATGTAAAAATCCGTATCTCTGTCTACTTGGATGTGAATTATTATTATGATAAGTGCTTTAGATGGAATTATCCTCGCTGCTGATGCTGGGATGTTAATAGGGATTGTGTTTGCTTGTACCAGCAGCCTTCAGATTGTTAAAGAATTCAGGTTTACCACACTTACTAAATATTTACAATTGTTTTTTGGAGATGTGCTTATCGTAGGTTTAGGTCTGTTAAGAATTTAATAATTTAGCATCCAACCAACTGTGGTTTACGACAATAGGACTGATTTCGAAGGATTTAGTGGCGGAATTATTGTTTTTGTTAATGCATGATGGACCTGGCAGAAGTTGTTAGTGTCGAGTTTTACATGTGTTTAGTGAAAGAATCCTTACAATTTCAGTATAAATGCTTGGTAGTGCCTGTAGTAGTTTTTCCTCTGTAATTGCAGGTATAGACCTATGGCAATAAATTTGATTTAAAATGATGTATCGAACAAGGAAGATATCCATCTCTCTTATAATCTAAGATCTATCATACTTGCTCAACCTCTCCTATAGTTAGTAGGCATTAAAGCTGGTATGTACGGTTGTCTTTAACACCTGAAGGGTTTAAGAACAGTCGAAGGGAATGGCATTCATAATTTTTTCGATGGGAATAAAAGTTATTTTATTACAAAAATAGGGAAGTGGAGTAGGTAACTCGTTTTTAATGGAATGTGGGAAATGTCCTAATGGTTTCAAAGGCGGTGATACGATTTCCAACCGTTTCTGAATCGAATATTTAATACGAAGACAGTTTAGACTTGAATGAGGAAAAGACAGAGATTATGATGACGATTGTGATTTGAGTGCATCAAGATTGCAACAATTCCTGCCAAATGTATTAGGCTTGGATAAATGGTATCGGTGTCGGTACTCATGGCCGATGGATTTAGACATTTAGCGATGGTTTAAAAGCGTTTGAAAGTTTCGTTACTTTTAAGTAACTTCGAAAATTTTAATAGAGAAATATAAAATATATTTTTAAAATGTCCCATGTTTTAAATGTAATTGTCACTTCCATGCGAAACGGAGATTAGACAGAAAAAAATATCCTTGACAGGCCCTCTTTATCATGCTAATGTTTGTTATTTAATTTTTCATTTTAATGTGAATTTAATAACCCTTCGCGAGTCAGAAGCTCAGAGCACCAAATCAAAACTTTTTCGAATTTCTCATATTATTATTTTTAAATGCAGAAAGGAAAGTAAAATCCTGTACTTTGACAGTTAAATGAAATTTGATTGTGTAACCGTCAAAAATTGTCCCATTTTTACGCAATTTAATAAAATGGAAATGGCTATTATGAACTTTACCAGTGTATTTTACGTTTCTTTATTATTATACATTTTATTATGTTACAGACTTAATAAGCGTTTGAAGGTTTTAACGTAAAATGAAGCTGTATTTAGTTTAGTGTTGAACGCGGGTGTGAAAATAGTAATGAAATAATGATGTAGGTAATTTAAATCAAGTTTCAAGTCTAATTATCATGTACACAGGTCTTTCCTAATTGCAAATTACAAGCTAAAGACGATTATCAATATATATTATGCAAAGGGTTGAGAGGAAATTATTTATAACTTTATAACTGCTTCCGTGGAATTGTACTTTTCGAGGTTTTGTATATCTTTTCAAAAATTGGCAAAATACAAGTCTAATAAATGAACTCTGTAACTTCTAGAGGAGTTAAGTTTTAATAACAATAATTCTCACGAACAACTCGATACCCTTGTGTTTAATCTTGTTAAGTTTGTAGGTGGATTAACTTTACATCTTGTTTATGATATAACGAGAAGGAACGGAATGTCATATTATTAATTTAATATCCTAGGATTTCCCACGACGTATTTGAACAGCTTATCTTGCCATATAATATTTAAAGGGAGATTATCTGTCCATAATACAATGATGTAATTTAATAATCCCACTGATTACCAAAGTCCAAAACGTAATAGATGTTAAAGTAATCGACACTCAAATTCGCGTAACGAATTTCATTTCCAAACGGATCGAGTTTCGAAAAAAATCCTGTTTGTTTAGACTATTATTTATCTAATGTTTATTTTTTAAATAACTTTAAGTCTAATTAATGTACCCTGTCAATATCCGAGAAGATAAATGATGACTTCATAATTCATACCACCAAAATCTCCTTGTATCAGATTAAGGCTAATTGTTTACGTTTTCGACAGGGTAATAATGTAATGATAAGGAAACCTATATATAAAATAGACATCTCGACAGTCTAATGAATGCGAGAAAGTGATTGGTGATAATAAATGAGAAATATATTATGGAAATGGAGACGATAGGACGAGGAATCAGGCCAATAAGATTTGTAATGAGATATTCGAAATATATGAGATATTCAAGTGATTGTTTTTTTCGCATTAAATTATGCATACCCATACCATCAAAGATTATCCAACTCTAACTTCACCTGCAAAAATATTGTAAGGAATGGAATTGGATATCACAATAACAGTATCTTCTGTCCAAAACAAATGAAAACTATAAATATCCTTCTCACGACCTGGCTTTACCTGAAAACACACGTATAAGGTTAATTAAATTGCATGTATTTCGATTCTTCGATGATAGAATTTTAAGGATTTTTCCGGAAGTTGGAAGTAGGTAAGCTTATTATTAGCAAAACATGCCTGCAACTACAATCTGCATACTACTTTTATGCTGGGCCACGGCCTGCCCAATCTAACATTTAAAATTTAAAATTTAAATATCAATAAAATCCTCCCTTTTTGTATTTAAAATAAATGAGTGAACTTTGAGTGACGGCTCAATGAGGTCGTCGTGTCAAAGTAGATATTTTAATTTCAATAATTCCTATAACTCTTTCCTATTTTGCTTCCTTTCCCATTCCAAGGAACTAGAGGGCTGGGAACGGACTGCGGACTGGTTGGTGTTTTATTGGAATGCTCTTAGTTAGCTTATAAATGCTTAGCTTAGAAAACGAACTGTTGGAGATGTTTTAGACGCTTAGTTAGAGCCGTAAGAAGTGTAATGATTTTGTTCTTTAAAAAGGAAGTGTGGTTGAAGTTGAATATTTTTATTAACTTTACAAGAAGAGGTAAATGAATGGGAAGATATATGGGAATGCCGTGTGCCACGAGACCATGTATTTTGACTCGGCAATTTTTATCGTCCAAGTCTCCTTGGAGTAAATTAATTGAAAGAGCAAAAGAAGTTATATCCACTGGTTGACTTGACTTGTTGACCCGATGGTCGATGGGATTTCCTGTTTCGCGTTGTTGTTTTTATTATTTATTAATATTATTAATCAGATTGTAATCAATAGCTTGGTGTAGCCCTCCTGCCCCTCAACCTTCTTAAGGGCTAACATTCTAACATCCGTAAGTGGGATAGTTAGTACCTTAGTAGATATTGAATGGAATTTTTAAAGTAGGCAAATTTTGTGACAAGATTTATTGCAGAAAATCGAGTCTCGGTAGTAGTATGTAGTTGAAACATGAAAAGAGTATGGTATTTTATCATCATGAGATGCAAATGATTAAGTTATGGGTTTTTAATCTTTGGGCATGGCCGGATTGGCCTATATTTTTACTTTGCAATGGTTTTATGTGCTTTGTTCCTATAAAATTCCACCTTGTTGTAGGAAATACCTTTTCGGTCATTTCGACGTAAGAACTGATGAAGGACTGGGTATTTTCGTATCTGGTGAGCTCAAATGGTTGCATTGCAAAATTGCGATACTGGCATTAGTAAGAACGCCCTAAAATGTCCAGAGATCATGCCATATTAGTTAATGGTATATTTTATTGCCAAAACAAATACTGGAGAGATAATTCTCCTGACAAACTAACCTAGCCAAGCTCCCATTATACGTCAATTACACACAGGGATAGGCACTAAGCAGTCGTAAAGTCTTTATTTCGAACTTGAAACTTGAATGTATGACTGTATTAATTTAAATACCAAGATAAAACTACTGAACTAAACCATTCCGTCATACCTCAACTTATACCTGAATATCCTGTTAAATTAAAAGCAAATAAAAATGTTTATTCCTTCAATTACCACTTCAACTCAAAAATACCCGTCATTACTTTCTTACAGATACTACAACCACAACCCCTCAACCGTCGTGATGCCAGAGAAGATGGACCTGAAGCTGAGGAACGGGAGTCATTACCAAGCAAATAATAATATGATGACTCCATCCCGGCTAACAAGTTCGGCAAACAAAAATGCAATGAATTCCTCTAATAATGGCCATGCCATCCCCAACAACTTAGCTTTAATGGACAAGTCCAGACTCCTTTCACTAGCCGAAAGGAGTAACACGAAGAAAGGTGCTCCGCCCTCGTCTCCAAACCATCACCTCCTCAGCTTTCGAAACCCGGTTACGCCGAAGAAAGCTAACGGACTTCCGGAAGGAAACACGTCCTTCTCACGAAGAAACAGCACTGCCTTCACATCGACAGCAGCCAGCCCGGGTTCAAGGTCGATGCCACAAACCCCAAGACAAAATCCTAAGCTCTACACAAGTTTCTCTAGCAAGAGTGCCTCGAAGTTTACCAAAGCTTTCATCAGAAGTGACCCCGCCAAGACGAATATAGAGCACTTGGTCGGTCCCAAGAAACCACCCACTAGTCCCGAGGAAATTAGGAAATCAGAGCCAACAAACGAGAGTAGTGGACGTGGGCTGAGTAACTTTATCACGCCTTTGAAGGCACTCCATGCCAGTTTCCACGATCGAAGTAAACTGGTCCATGCCTTTGCCCCCCGTTCTAGACTATTTTCTCAGCGAGACAAATCCGCAAGTAATGCGAGACTGGTGTCCTCTCCGACGGAATGTTCGGTTGCAAGCATTACGGACATTCTGGAGAGGTCTGAGCAGTTGAAGGCTCCTCCTAGTCGGAAAATGAATGGGAACAGGAGTCCCGATTTCCTGGAATATTACGGGAATGAGGAGAGAGAGCATCCGAATGTTCTACAAAACCTTCCGGGAAATGATTTGCTAGAGACAAGTAGGAACTTTGCGAATACCACCCCCGACATTCTCGGTGACTGCATCGACCTCGAGCAAGACGATTACATAATTCTAGAACGGCGGATACCATCCGATCCCCCAAATAATAATACTCAACAACCCACCCTGTGTGGTTCTCATCGGGATCTGATTACATTTGAGAAAAGAGCACAATGCCCTCCCCTGTCCTCGACTCGAGAGCAAAATCTCGGAGAGAGTCTCGGACTAATTAATGAAACCGAATCCTTAAAGATGATGAGTACGGCGACCCCAGTGAAGATAGCTTCATCCTCCGCCTGCCGAGCACAAATCATCTCCCTGATGACAAGGACTCATTCTACCCCCTTCGACAATGACAATGGAATACCTCAAGCACAGAATGGAACGTGTGATGGGATGCCAGCAGGTGCCGATTCGAAATATGTCTCATCAGGTGGAAAGAGGATGGAAGCAAAGGATTCGCGGAAGCCGTTCAAGCTGAATCGACCACCGCAAATAGCAGAATCCACTCATCCTGACGTTGCCGGAAGTTCTAGTTGGATTAATTCCAAAAATCATCCTCCTTCTCATCCTCACGGCGAAGAGGATGAAGACAAAAGTGAAGATGAGACTCCTTTGATTAGTAGGATCTCCTCGAATAACAATAATATGACAGTCCCATCCTCCACCACTTCTGTCACGATGAGTGAAAGAAGTGAAATTGATAGTGTGACTGATTACAGAGATAGCAAAGCCACGGAGACAAAGAGGAATGCTCCTTCTCTTGCAGTGGGAACCGGTTTACTTCTTGCCAATACTGATCAGCATCTTCATGATCTTCCTTCTGGCACTCGAGTCCGAGCCTCTTATTATCAAAGCGATAATAATAGTAAACCTGATGAGAATTCTAGAATAAAAGAATATTTGTCTCATGAAAATGTTGTCGAGAGCCCTTCCCTTGAGTCTACTTATGGGGGAGGAAGTAGGCCTGCGGCCAGGAAACTTTCCTCGAGAAGTGCTCGACTAAAAGCGAAATGTCGACCCCAGATCAGGACGAGACCCTTGATGCAGTCGGTCAGTTTCCGATCGGATGGGAAATCTGCGAACGGATGTGGTTACTCCAATCTGAAGGAGGAGGAGAGGTTCGACAGGAACCGTTCCAGATCATTACCCAAGTCATTCATGTCGGTCAGGGCTGGGCTGAGAAGTGTTTTACCGAGGTACGTCGATTTTTTTTGGATTTGAAATCAATGAGCTCAAATCTGTGGCTTTTGAGGTTTGGGTTAGGTATAATCTGCATTTATAAATGTCAATTGCAACTGATGATGCATTTTTACATTTCGGCTTGACTGACTTATAAAACTGTTGCTACTGAATCTTGGAATGGCTGCAACTTTAATTCTTTCCATGTCCCTCTTTCTGTGTGACTGTGAAGTATGCCGAAAGTTAATACCACAAAAGGAAGTGCTTCTGAATCTGATTGGATTGTATTGTCGGTTTTGGTTTGCATTCCGTGGGGATTGTCAACCGTAAAGGAAACTATAGGCTTTAATCATGCAAAGATGCTTCTGCATTGATTTTAAGTTTGTTGGGCTGGATATTCCCAGAGTTAATCTCAAATGCAATCAAATTCAACGGGGTTCTTCCCCTTTTAAAGGAATATTAAGCTAATGAGGTTATACATATGCGTTTCATTTCATCATGACCTACAATTGCCAATTGCCGACATAGTTTTGGACTTGGACTTGAATCAAGGGAACACGCGGCCCTGCCAATTTGAATCGGTTATTAGCTTACTCGTCTCAGTTGGACTCCCAGAAAAATTAACATATTTCAGAGCCTCTATCGTTACGTTACCAACAACACTGTCTCTCAAACCTAATAGGATCCTATTTAATAAGTGACGATTATTCGCCCCAACCATTGTCAATCAATGGATCTGATAAAACAGGTGCTATGATGCCGACATGATGATATATATGGCATCAAGGAGATGAGTGTGATGATTGATGATTACATTCTGTCATTACCAACTCAAATGCATTAGTGTTGTAAATGGCTGCCAGTCATTGTTAGCGTTTTCTTTCATCAAAGTGTGACGTCGGTATGGAATAGTCAATTAGACGCTCAACGCAATAGGAGAGGCAAATTTTTTGCAAGTAATTTAACGTCTTTAACTTTAAGTGGATCATCATATCGGCATCATCAGATTATATGCAGGCAAAGGTTTTGTAATTGCAGCTTCGTATTGTTTTCCATTGGGGGTAACGTTACGGTATTCCTTTGGAATGGAATTGTAAACAAACATTGGATCTCAACGAATTTTTTTACAAATTGCACAAGATGCAATGTTTTAATATGTTATACTAGATTACTAGAGTTAGGGATGAAATTATGGTACGATGAGGTATTTTTAAAGATCACGGGTCAAGGAGACAATCTAAATTTTTCGTAGACGAAACCACTTGTAAATCAAGCCGAACTCGTAATTTAGACCCTAAACAAGCTTAATAGTCTTTTACTAAAATAGGCTGACTGGGTGAACTTTAAAACGTTTGTGGATTGTCAACTCGTCTCTTGATGATGTTTCGACCATGTGTCATCTTCCTTGTCCCACATCCCACACATAATACCTCACGTAATGCGATAATAATCTGAGGACCAAAAATGCACCGTCTACACAAGTTGAGATGTTTGTCTTTTGAATTAATAAACGGCTCTTCTTTCATTAAAAATGTTCTTAAGAGTCGAAAACGTGGGCGAGGTTTATGGGAACCCGTCCTGCCGTACCTGATTTCTCTGCATTTTCTATAGAATCTTGCTGCTAAATAGGAATTAGTATTCAGTTAGTTTTAGGGCCAACATGCATTCGCATTCCTCGACTTGCATGTTGGCTTATCAAAATAGCTCAGTGGATTTATAACCTGTTTCCTTACATTACAAGATGTAGGTGGATCATTAGAGATTCTGGTTGAGGAAAAATCGCAGCTCGCAAGTAGGCTTTGGTTCTTATGATTTTTTGATAAGGCTTTATGACTTCGGTCGGGGATGTTAATTAGAGGATGGGTTGAAATTGCTCATAGAATTAATGCCGTCTTGAAAAGTAAATTATGTGATCCTTAAGATTTTTTTCGAAATAGATGAACTACATCAGTTTTAAGTTGCAAATTAGGGAGGTTCTATATACCGCTGAATAACTCTGGATAAGGAGCAGTCAAGATCATTGAGACAGGACTCCACCTCAATTAAATTTGACAAGTGTGGTCGTTATCTAGTTAGGAAATTTGGAAGTTTCGAAGCGGCTATATTATGGCTGGAAATGTTTCTTCGTTAGCTTGATCTTGATAATCATGGACTATTATATGATTCTGTAAAATAATGACAGTCCATAAAACGCCTCTATTCTTCTACAATCAACTCATTCACGATGTTTGTGGGCTAATGCAATTATTCAATATTTCAGAGGAAAAAAAATTAGTCGTTATTTTTATCTACACATATTGAACTATTGAACATTGTGCCATTGTAGCACGTAATATGTAATTATGATCAGGAAGACAGGGAACAGTCAGTTAGTCACTGAATCCAATTGATCATTTATTTTATTGTTTTTCTTTTGTCTTCTGTGGCAGGTGTATAAAGGGCTAGCGTAAATTCAGTTTGTTTCAGCCGTTCAGTACAATTTACCAAATATAGAAGTATTATAAGGACTCAGCAACTGTCAATTAGGGGTGTGACCATAGAATTGGATAATATAGTAGACCCATAATATTGCCTTGTTTAAATGCAGTACTTATCAACAGGATAAACCAGATCGATTATTCTGTAATCTGGATTCTAGATACAGCTACATCTACCTTAAATACAGAAATAAGTCCCCAGGCTAAGGTATTTTTTCAAGCCCACTTCAAGGAGGAGGTTATTTAGATGGAGGGGGTGGTTTTTTACGAAGTTTCTATAAAATTTACATTGCTTTCACATTTCACTGAACATTTCTTGATGTGATTCCGGGAGAACTAACTTGGACAGTCTGTTTTGCGATATATTTTCTTCCGACTGGAAATATTTTTCAGACCTTATTCCAGAAAGGCGCTAATTGTAGTTTTTACAGTATTATCAAATCACATTTTAGAACCCCTGAAATAGAACCCCATCAAAATTATTAATGTTTTTTCTCTTTTAAATTGGTATTCCACAATAATATTTGAAGAAAGCGTAATAAACCCCCTCCTCTGGTTAAAACAATAAAATCCCACGGGGTTCTAAACCGGGATATACAGTACACGTATAAGCTTCCTTCCACTTGCGCTACATACTACAAAATTATCAAACTAATAAATAAAATCTACACAATGCGGAAAGCAAACTTACGTCTGAAATGTCTGTATACATAAGACAGAACAGATTATCATATAATACTAGGCGTACCGAATGGAAATGTGTAGATCCTGTACTCGTCAACTCCTCTATTATGCGCTACTCCTTGATGGAAAAGTTAATAAAGCCTTAATCATGACTAATTCCAAAAGGATTATTCTACCAAGAGGGATCATTTGTTCGAAAATAGATGGAAGGGTTCAGGGTTATTCTTCATATCCAACGATTAAAGTATCCACAAGCCATTTACGTAACACAGAAAAACGTTAATGGGAAACTGCGGAATTCACCTTAGCTTCATAGAAAACTAACCGTTGAATTACCTTCTGAGCAATTAATTTGATTGTCAACCATTAGCAGGGAAATAAAAAGAGGTACAATGCTATGTATACATGCATGTGATAACTATTCACCTAATATTACCTTTTTAATGCAGGCACAGGCCTTTGAAATTCTCCTATTCTGCCTCGATTGTAAATCGTAATAAAAAGCGTATCCTTCCGGATCAGCTTCAGCATTTGGACTGTTTTGGATTGGTTCCTATATGTACAAAGGAAACGAATTATTCCTAATGTCCAATGCACATTTGTCTATTATTACAATCTTCTCTGCTACTTCCACTACTACTAGCTGCACAAGGGTTGGATTGTCTAAGTTCATTGTAACATCGAATCCTATAGAGTCAAGTTTGCTGACAGGGACAAAGTACTAAAGGCACTTTTGCCTTGAATTCCGAACAAGTGAAGAAAATGAAATATCCATAAATAGGCATAACTTGAAACTTTACAGAGGCTCCGCCGACAATAGGAACATCGTGGTTGACAGAAGGCCTTGAAATCTCCAAGATCTGCTCCTTTAATAGTGTTTTAGATGTTAAAAACACCTACAACACCTACCTTATTTACTTTAGGACAAACAGGGTGTAAAAAGGGTGTTCGTAGGAGGTTCGGTTAATGCAAATTTTAGCTCAATTTCAACCCATGTAGAACATTAATCGTCCCATTATGAGATCGGAAGATTGTGCAGTATTTGTTCAGTCTAATCAAAAGAGCTCCTATTACGGAAATTTTATTTTTATTTTTTGATTTCTGAAAAAGGGAATCCTTGATTATGTAGCCGTGTGTGTCGGTGGAATAATGTGCATTTGTTCTGTAGCAGAGGTGATCTGTTTAGTTCTATAGTTTCATTCTGTAGATTCAGGTGACTAACTATTGTTCGTCGGAAACGGAAACTGTGCGGAATAAGCTAGAAATTATTGCCGACTTGCCAGAAGTGAGCCGTTGCCAGGAACTGTATTTTCCTCAATTATTTTTCGGCACTCGAGGTTACTTTTCACATACTTGAATACCTCTAAAGTGTAGAGCAGAAACACCACCGTGGATTGTACTCTTTGGATTTATTACATACGAATACAGACGGGCTTGTGGTTTTTCCTAAAAGTTTTAAATTGTGTTGGATATTAGTGCTCGGAGGTCGTGAGTTTTTGTCAATAATTTCGATAATAATAATAAACATTAATTGTGAGAATTCCGAAAGTTTATGATGAGCGGAAGGATGGCAATTTTATTTAATCGTATGCATAATGTGCTATATTGTAGTTCATACAGTTTAAAGTTTTGAATAGGTGTCAATCAAAAGTATAATATTTTTTGTTGGAAACTAAAAGTACGTTCGTATTGAAATTTGAATGGAAACGGAAAGTTTTGCCGAAGGTGGATTCAGAGATTCAGACTGTTATTAATTGAGGTAATAATTATGCTGTCTATCTATGGTATTGCACTCACAGAGGTTCAATAATATGAATTTTTACGGCTTTTTGTCCCAATAAATATGTCAAAGGTTGGAATAAAATTTTGGAGCTTGCACTGTTATTTTATTGGCATTACCTGCACGATTGTATCCCATATGTACTTTCACATAACATTACTCACGGAAAGTTCAATGATATAAATATTAGCAATTAGGTTTTTGTTGATCATCATACACATAGTTATTTGTCGAACAAGATAAATAAAATATCAATATGTTTTTGATAACAAAGGTAAAATATGAAATGGGACTGTTTTAGGCACATTAATGAGTGTGATTAAATCAGCTATAAATTGACATTATCTCATGCCCATAATTAATGACTCAAAAACAAGGAGGTTAACAAACGACTGTTAATTAAATTTTTAATTTTAAACATGCATCACCACAAACTGTCCAGAAATGTCAATTTAAACTAAAAACCATGCCTTATAATTTTCATGATTATTAGCTACGAATTTATTGTCATCGAATTCCCATGCCAGGAAAGACAGTCATAATATTAGATTTAAATTAACATTCGAAAGTAGTAAGGAAATGAGCTGTCGATTAGTTCATTGCCATTTTAGACACTGCTCTATTCTTCAGGAGGACAGTAATACAAAATGTAATTTGTCTCCATTGTAAAGACTTCTCTGAATTCATAAAATGTCCTTTTGTTTTTCCGAATCTCTATTCTTAGTTTCTAAGCATTCTTCTTTGAAAGAAGTCTAAATAGTCATCCAACCTTAATTTGACATGAGCTACATATCTCTACTCAGGAATTTATGCCGATAATGTTGATAAACAAAATGCTACGGATAAGGGGACTCATTCTCTTGCGGTTTGGCTCATCTGTGTCATGTTATGAAAAGAAAAACCAATTTGCTAAAGCTAAACTGATGTGGTCAATTTATTTACTTGTACAATCTCAGCCCTTATCAAGCCATAAAAGTCCCTCTCTGCTCTCCTCATTTCACCGAATCTGATTAGGAACATAATTTTTGTTCCCATATGAAACATTAGCAAGATAATAATGATATATTATTATGTTCTTTTAATATTTAAAATTTAATACAAATACAACATGCATATGTATGTGCATAATACACCTGTCTAAAATATTTTGATTGAGGTCGTACTTCAATACTTTAGCTATAAAATGATTGTCTTGGAATTGAGATGAGATGATGATGCCCTGTTGAACGCTGAACCCTGATCTACTGATCCCTAAATGTATTTGCTTAGGGTTTTTAAATATGCAGCATTCACCTTGGCATGGTGTGTCTTGATTGTTTAGTCGAATAATTATTGAATCAAATTGTGACTTGTGACAGATGAATTTTAAAGAAATGACATGCCTGAAGTTTAACATCGTCGGGGGTAATAAAAATTTGTGTACGTACTGGTTATTGTTTTATTTGTTTATAAATGTTGTTTGGTTGGGGTTGGGACTATACAATGTTGACTATGGTTCTGAGTTGAGAGTTGAGATATTAGGAATATTATAAGTATTTAGAAACCAATAAGTCTAGACGCAAGACACGGGTTAACTTTTTGTCTTAATGCTTAATGTCTCCCATAATTTTTATTGTGATTTGACTTGTTTCTGGAACAAGAACCGTTATACGGAATTAATTAGTTAAACTGTGTCTTATGTCGTTGTCTAGAGATTGCAAATTGAATCACGATTTACAGAATTAGTGACTAGTTATTGGTCAAGCTAAGCTCGAAGCTTCTGTAAAGGCTGATTTTTGTGTCAGAATAACTCGTTTAGAGGAATGCTATATAGTTCAGCAATATTCACATGATACATTTTTTTTATATACTTATTTTTAACAAGAACTGAAAATTATTAAGAACTCATTCTCTTTGACAGCTAATATGTATAATAATTCCTACGTTTTATAAGGCAAGAATTTGGTACATGAGTTTAATAAAACTAAATACAGGTATGGCTATAATAACAAACACTGTCTGTCATATTTCATATCTTGAGGATAATTTACTTCGGCGGACTACGACAAGGAATTTGGGATGGTAATGGATTACTTGAAGAAAGCTAAAAATCCAAAATCATGATTCAAACATGACAGCTTATTATTTTCGAAATTTTTATTGAATTTAACGGGTTCCTCTTCTGATATCAGAACAGAGAACTAGCGAGTCCGGTTTAAATTTTTTAATCCCCTCTTTAGTCTTAAGATTTAGCATTGTATTTGTAGGTTTTTAAAAAAAAAACTGATCTGCTTGTGCTTATGTAAAGATTGTATAGTCCGTTTTGAGCTACTATGCTATAGTTTATAGTTGATACTGCTTTTTAAAGATAACGATAATGCGAATATTACCAACCGAATCTAAACAGCTAGGGCTGGTGGGTTTGGCACTTTTAAAATGATTGAAATCTTACACAAAAAACAGATTAAAAGATGGGGTTTTTTGTTTCCCATGATTACGTTTGTAAGCCTTATAGAAGTTTCCAGTTACAGCCGATTCTAGAAATTATGAAATCTTGATTCTATCGAAAAAACAAAATTAATCCACTTGTAAATTGTAATAGTCCAAACGATTATCCTTCTTTGTGGTGCTCATTTAAAGAAAAGGCGTTTCGAAATGCAGAAAGATTTAACCTCTGCTCAACCTGTAATAATTAAGAACCCTGCTCGAGGCAACGGCAACACATATCGAAAGTTCATCCCATATGGTGTTCAACGTTTCACACTTAAACTATAACGATGACTCTGAGGTTCACAGCTAATCTTCTGACGGTTATGCATTTCTTCGGCGAGGGATTTACTAATGTTATGCAGATATTGAATAACAAAGCGTGCAAAAGCTAACGAGCAACAAGAAAATATTGCATCTTGATTCTTAAGCATGAGGTTGTTGTCTAAACTGATGAGGTTTCAGTTCAGGATTACCAATCGCTTCTGGCTTTTCCCAAATTCTTTTTTTCCTTCGCAAGATTTACGTTGGATTTGCTTTAGTTTAATATACTTAAAGCTGGACTCTCCTTAGTTGTGTTAAAAGGATTCTTCGGCATGTCTTGTGCTTCTGATACTTCTGAATCGATTTGAGGAATAAAATTACCGGAGGATTTAACCTTGAATAAGGTGCAAGGGTAATTGTAGCGATTAATTGTAAGGAGTTTTCCTGAAATCTACACTTAAAATACATAGCTGGAGTGATAATTGTGATAATTTATTGGATAAAGTTCCTCAAGGAAGTGATAACCTGTAATTAATATATTGTAATTCGAGAAATGTTCATTTCACGGTTATATTGCATATTGAACGTGCGGGTTGGCTGGATTTTAAGCCAAGAATTAGTAGTGATGTCAGTTTAGCTCTGTTACATTTGATATCCTCGGGGTGGGTGACGTAAAGTGTTTGAGTTGCATATTGCACACAAAAATGTGTATGTATATCTTATGTGACGATTGAGTGGGTAGAGATTTGATTATTTTAAAAAGAATAATACAATTAGAATCTTAGAATCTGAAGTGTTTACTAAATACTTAAAAGTGCAATAAAATGAAATTTAGCCAATTTTTTTAATCAAGCAAGACGGTTCTGTACTGTCGAGAGGCATCCTAAGTAAATTGAGGAAAAAAAGTCTGAGATTTTCGCAAGTCAAAACTATTAAATAACCTTACTAATTAGGGTTGAAAAAGTACACGAAGTTGCATATATATTGTATAGCTTGTTTTCAAGTGCATCGATGTTAGATGTAATGCAATGTTTTAATGAGATTAATTAAATATCCTGTTAATCAAGAGGATTTAAGACATAATGCATTTGCGTTAAAAAATAATTTCATTGCAAATTACAATCAAGAGTAATTTTTAAGCTTATTTCGACATTGGGGCATTGTGAATCGAAGATATTTTGAGACAAATAGGTTGCAAGGACAATACTGCTTCATTCATATCATGATTATCATTAAACGCGATCAATTAATACATCGTCTCAACCTCAACATATTTACCAACTCTACAATCAAAACATTGCTTGTTGTTTTTTATGTTTTCGAATGAATTTCATTCATTGTTAATTGTTAATCTTATCTAAAACCAAGTAGCTGTTTCCTGTCGAAAAGTCGAAAAACCAATTGGGAAGCCAGGCTCACGAGGCTTGTCTTGTATTTTGTAATGACAATTTAGTAAATATTGATTCAAGGTATTTTTTACAATCAGATAGTTTCCTTTGAATTGATTTCGACATCGCAACATGATGATCTCACTGGCTTGTCAACACTATTTTTACCAAGCTTTTTCTGCGTCGAGCGTACTTACTTTAAATGGACTTACTATTAACTACTGTGTAACCAGCTTAATTGAATTATTAACTGTCAACGTACAAAACAATGTTGACAATGACAATGACATGCAAATTGAGGAGATGATGCTTCGTTTTGAATAATCGTAATCTAAAACTCATCGGCAATTTCAAGTTTAAAACTTAAAAAAATCCATGAGTATACAAACTTGTATCATTTCCTTATCCCTTTGCTTGGAATGGCTCATTGTTTTTCTTTTTAAGTAGTTGAACCACATGTATGTAAGTTGGGGTTTTGCAAAATTGAATTATCCAATAGCCAACCCTCTAATTGGGCTTGTTACGTATTCCTCAGCTAGTCCAACAAGTACAAACAGAATAGGAGTGCAAAGAAAAGTAATAAATTTTCGTGTTGTCGAGAGGATTGATATTTGATTTCAGGTTTTGTACCGGTTTTTGTAGGGATTACGACCTATGTATATCAAAGTAACTTAAGGGGAAAAGCGTTTCTGAGAGAGATGACAGAATGGTGTGAATAGAACAGAGAAATGGGGTGCAGGATTTATTACTTGTCCCTTTGCATATTATTTAGAAGCATCATGTAAATGGTTTCGGCAAGGCACGTTAATTACTGTTTCTACTCAGCTAGATAGTAGATACTGCCTTCTAAGGTCAAGAGTTTTCCGGGTCATTTTTATCAGTCAAAAATGAATATTATTGCGTTCTTTTCTACTTTGCATTTCATATAGCATGTGTTTGTTATAGTGAGTAAATACATGGAACCATTTCAAAATTCAATCAAACACAACAAGTCCATTATTGAATTACTCGCATAGCGTCTCTATTCTGTTGAAATTAAACCACTATAGTATATGAATTCACATTGTTTGGATGGTAGATCTTTGGACGATCTTTTGATCCGAGAAAAATGTTGAGTAAAAAAATTGCTGTAGTTTCAACAAGAATCATGCACATGGATGGATGACCAGTTGGTCTTACAAATCTGCATTATTCTTCATTGTTGAATCCCTATAGTATCTCCTTGAATCTGGGATGAGTGGTTGATCGTTCTAATTCGCTAGCAGAATTGATATTCTTCTGGTAAATTAGGCCCTGTGTTTGTAATTTAACTAATCATTAGTTCTGCCGAGTTTGTGAATTGCAAAGGTTTATTTGATTAGCTCATTGGGTAATTGGGAGGTACACCCACTCAGGGGTTTTCTGTGACGAAATTAATATTTCGGGAGAAATCTACCCATGTTCGTTCTTGTTAGTTTGGGTTTTTAGACACTTGACTTTGTAAACAGGATTCAATTAAAAAAATCATACATTTTTACACAGAATACTGGCACTTCAGTTAACTGATGCTGCCTGATGTCCGTGAATTAATTCGCAAACTGAGTAGCAACAAGCCGTGAAATACGAGATAAGATTCGATTCGCTGTAAAAAACACAACTACTACGACTACCGCACGTGAAGTGTAACTTGTTAAAAAATAGACATGGGAAATGTACTTGAATATATTAAAAGTTTGCATACATATGATTGTCAAGAGTTCACACTGGCCGCACAGCAGGCGTCGGCTGTAATAGTATCGTATACGAAATCATAACTTGACAAACGGAAGATAGGACTTAAGTGGACTTACATGGTTATATGGAAAGTGAGTTTCTCGACATTGTCAATTGTCGCCAATCGAGGCACAAGGTGAATGTGTGATAATCTATTCACATTACATACACTGGTTTTTAGTTAAAAAACAGTTCGTTTCGTTACAATTATTTGCATAGGACAGGGATCATTGGATTTTAGAAGTTGGAGGATTTTGAGAAAAAAAGTATTGGCTACCAAATAGTCTATACCCGAAAGTTCTGTTTTTTTCGGTGCCCTGCCGACTCATCCATAATTTGAGATGTGGTTACCTAAAGGCTCTTAAAAAAATAATATGTGACTCAGACCAAAGTTGACACTATATTTTCTTAATGACGAGTGACGAGGAGTTTCTCTTGCCAAAACTAACCTCTACTTCTGCCGTAACTCGGGAGTTCTTAAGTTGATTATATTCTGTTACTAACTTACATCTGTCTTTCCCCGTATACCGGAACCGGGTATTCCTAAAAGACTAAGGACATAATATATAATACCGGAGGGGGATTATCGCTAATCGCTCCTATGAATGAAAGTGGAGAGAGAAATGGTTCCGGAAGGAAGAGGTTCAGTTGACTTGATGTGGTTCATCGACGCGTTGAGGTTGAGACGCTATTTCTGACACGTTTCTCCTTAAGATTTGCAAACAATACGAGAAAACCTGGCCAAGGACCAGAAAAGAAACCCGAAGGATTATTCATTATTAAAAAAACTCTAACAGAATATACGTCTAGTTAGTTTAGTCTTTTAATTGGAAAAAGTTCCTCAATCTAGGAAGTGCTGACGTCTTGATACCGTGCTAATATTTATTATAACCATCCCCGTCACCCGTTCGACTCACGATTTTAACCGTTCTTGACAACTGATTTACGTGGACAGTGTATACGATAAAAACGGCAAAATGTTGAAGATAAACTTATTGCAAAAAGTAGAGGACGTTTGGAAAGATCCCTCATTAGCAGTCCATGCCCTGCACCCATCCAACCGGAAAGGGATCCTCGTAGTTGGTGGGAAGGAAAATCAAGGCCGAGCTATTAATAAAAATAATATTAGCAATATAAATCGGAACTATACAAACAGTACAAATAAACCGAGTAGTTTTGACCGAAATCGGAGATACCACAGTTCCCTATCTCTGCATAAAGTCAACCGCCTAACCAGCTTCCCACCTCCGGGACTTAATTACAGTACAAATGATTTACAAGGACTGACGGTTCTACAAGCCCGACGACCGACCACATGTACATCCAGTTCCACTTGTAACGTTAGCGGTTCAAGGTTACCAACTAAACCCCCTAGGAGCAAAACCGTTATCAGTCGGGCTCAGAGTGACAATAAATTAAATGTCCGGAATCCAAACACTTGTTTGATTACGGGTCCGCGTGTTAAAGATGTAATTAGGGAGGAGGAAGAGCGTGACTTGAATACGGTCCAGTCCTCTTCATCACCCAAGATGGAAAATTATGATACAAATACTGAGTAAGCTTTATGTATTTGCGTATAATATGCGGTTGATTATGCGGTTGTAAATTCGGATGCAAGTTAAAAATTTGTTTTGATGGTAATTTCTAATTATGTTGATTGCCTTACCAATTACTAATCAGTCTTAAACGATTTCCACGCTTGACTTTTGTTACAGAGTTTTTTAAGTTGTATTTGTCACCTCTTATAAGTCGACAGTCTTAGAATTAAAAAGGATTTTAATTATCCCTGTTTTTATCAATATTGAATATTGCAGTATGGGATCAGGCTTAATCGCTTGGAAGTTGTAAACATTAAATGCGTCAGACAGGTATTGATCGTGTGGTTGCATGAGATTTGAGTCATTAGATTGAGTCCGTTTTTGTTAGGTTTGGAAACATATTATATATGTATCGGGTTGACTCATCCAGTCTTGCCATTTTCCTCCGCTTTTTTGGACATTGGACATTTCCTATGCGAGAAGTAAAGCTGAACGGTTGGGGTTTTGGCGTGATTGATACTCTCAAGTAGTACTTTGCAGGCTATTTTTGGGACATTTTATCTTTAATTAATTGCCCTTAAGTAATTGGCCATAAATTGATTGGATCCGTTCTAAAAATAGTTCGGAAAGGCTGTAAGTTACTATAGTAGAAAGCATATGCATATTTAGACTTAAAGCGTATGAAAACACACGTTTTAATAATAATTTTTTCTCTCTTTCAGTTTATGGAATCGTGAGGAGCTTTTATTCCAACGACTCGAAGAAAGGAAAACCTCGTGTCCAGATTCAACTGAAAATATACCAACGGACGGGTCCAAGGTACAGAATCGGCTTTTATTTTTTTACTGTGATTTTGAGTGATTCATTGTTACCTTTCAACGTAATCTGTCATTCGAATTAGCAAAGCGTCAGAAGAGAGCCAGAAAAGTTAGAGTCCATATAACACGGCCCATCATACCATGAGTAAACCGAAAGGAATTTTTTGAAGCAGTTGAAGGCCAATGTTGTTGAGGTTTTTGGGGATAATGGATTACATGAAAAAGTTGGTTTTGCAGAGTAGCTGACAATAAAAAATACGTGTGGGTTCAATTGCTGTGCTACCCAGTTGCAAACGATGTTAAAACGTTAATAATAATACGTAGGGTCAAATCGTGACCGATGAAAAGACTAAGCGTATTATTTAATAAGCTTACAATTTCTCAGTTATCATTTTGTGAGGTTTGCTTTGCAGTAGCGGGTTGAAGTAGATTTGTAAACTATGGGATTAAGGATTATGAGCTCTGAAGTGCCTGTAAATTATTGGTACTTTAGCGAGGCAGCCTAAAATTACTGACAGAAAAAATGACTGATTCGTGAATGGAATGTGTACTTGTTGAAGCCTTTATCCCTGATAATTGAGCATAATTTATTTGCTTGGATTTTGATTTAATTTCTGTTTTCATTTTTTTTTGCAAAAAATCCAATCATTTATCATACAAACTGAAATAATTGGTATTCAACCCATAATCTGATTAATTGACTCGAGTCCAATTGAAAGTTAATGTAGGCTTTGTGTCAGAGGTCAGAGATTGTTCTGTTTTGATTTTGCGAAAAGGGAAACTGAAATCCACGAGTCATGTCCGGTATATTTCAGTTCAAAAGTATGTGCTTTTTTAACAAGTTTTGTTGTAAAAAGCTGCAATTTAATCCGGTTATGCAAGGTATATAACCTAAAGTCTATTGCTTTTGAACTCAAATCATGCAATTTCCATCAATATTTTGACGATTCAGGACGTGGGAACATAAACTTTAATAAAAAGAGATCCCTTCAACAATCTACGCTAAATATTATTTTTGAGATTAATTTGGGGACATAATTTTAACTGTTTCAATAGCGCTTACAAAGGATGCACTTGTTTAAAGATAGTTTTTTTTTGCTGTAACTCGGAATGTTAAATAATATCAACATCGTTATCAATACCAAATTATTCGTAATGACAAGAGCGTAAACTTAGTATAGTAAATACAATTGCCAATACTATCAATTTGGCATGAAAGAAGCAGAAAGAAATACATATTCAATCCTCCAGTTGTAAATTGCACTTACCAATTGGCAAGAGCTTATCTGGGATAACCTACTTTTCCTTTTATTTTTGTTATTTATTATGTCCATGATCCACCAAGGCAATCCTCGTTAAATAAAATAAGATCCAGTTTCTTTCTTACTTCCTTACATTCCGTTAAAAAAATCCATTTCATATTTCATCTGGTTAAAACAGAGATCTTTAGTTGTCAGTTTTTGAACGGCGAACCTTGCAATTTTTCGCCGAATAGACTGCCATATGTGGTACGAGACAAGGTGAAATCGTAAGATAAAGTACGGTTGTCTTATGTCAAGGCAAAACCTCTGTTATTTTAGTGCCTAATTGACGGTTAGCGCTTAACGGGCGGTGGCTTGAGTGATTTACAGTTGGTGAAGGTAATGTATTGAAAGGCTTATTTTTTTTAATAACTCTGCTATACGAGTTGAAGTTATGACAGATTGGGGATTGGAATGCTTAAATATTATTTGAGGCCTCAATGATAACATTCGATTTGTTCGATAAATATCGTTTCTCCACACAAACTAAAACAACCTTCTATGTTAACGTAGTAGTACCAAACGAAAGGAAAAGAGAGATAAATCCCAAACGGTTAAGTAGTTAAGTTTGTCGAAGATAAGCCAGATTCCATTTTGCATCGTGTTCCACATGATTTTAGCATTGGTTAGTTACTCAGAGCGTCTGTTTAATTGCATGTCAATTGTAACTGCAATGCAGCCGTGTGATCATTCGATGTGGCAGAACCATAATATAAATCTACTGGCTGTTTTCGAGCCTCTGTGACCTAATTAAATATTCTGAACCCTATCTGTATTGGACTGAAAGCTTTTAAAACCCAAGCTATGGAGAGGCTTGAGGTGGGTGTGCCTGTTTTTATTTTTATTTTTTACTACACTCCTTTGGTTTGATATCTCTTTTTGGTAGACATTAAAATCCTAAAAACAGCTACTATTCCTTGACAAGAAAAAGGGAAAGATTTGGAAAGATATCGCATTATTATATGCTCCACAGTTTAGAAAGTTTGGTAACAGGGTTTTTGTTTTTGTGCAAATAGGAATCGAGATGGAAAGTGTCACAGAGATCAGATCTCTGTGATTATCATGTGTAGCTACAGTCCACTAATTATCCACATGTCCTTTCAAAAATAAATCTGACTGACTGACTCGTAATCGTAATTATACTAACGTATGTTTTTTTTGGAAATGTTGCAGATGAGATGGCAAAAGTCAACCTCCTCCTCTTCAGACGGACGGCCCAAATCCTTCGACTATTCGCAGCGAAAGTGAGTTTTTACGAGTTTTTACTTTACATTTAATTGTCTTATCAGAATAGGACATTTTTCATGGGTTAATGATAGAAAAAAAACGTGGTTTGTCTTCATTCGGATTTTGATCACAATTGAACATTGAACCATCATCATTTCTTTCATTTGCTTTGGATCATGAATATACGTCAAAGGCTTAAAGAAGACATCTGCTTCTCTTTATCCAAACAATTGGAATGATGATTGGATTTTATGCTCTGATTATTCCGAATTTATTTTTTGAAACCTGACGGCAGATTAGGTTTTAAATTAAGGCATAGCACAGGTCAGTTAGGATGAGGAAGCCTTCTGGTTGAATATGTCTTTAATCAGGGGTACAATGTAGAGCATGGGACAAAGTACAATGTACAAGACGATAAGCATCATCATTACAGGAGATCGTGAAATACCATAAATACTTTTGTATTTTGTACTGCAATTTTGTAAGGGACCACAATGCTGTTTTTGATATCTTATCGTATATCTTGTGCTATTGTACCTCCGTTTTAAATTGCTATTTGCTTATTTTGAGAGAGACAGCAAGGATGTCCACGATAATAATGACACGATGTCCTTACTATGTAACCGTCTTCATGCTCGTTACTGCTTGTCGTCATTTCCTGTCCCTATAATATAAGTTCTGACTTCCTCTGGCCTTACTAAATAGTTGAGCCATAATATTGTATAAGAATAGGGATGAAGAATATTAAATATATACTTGCCATTTTTAAAGGTAGTAAAAAGACAGTAGTGTATAGAGTGACGGTGAAAAAGTTCCTAAAATCCCAGTTAATTTTACGAGTTGATGACAATTTTGTTATGACATTTTCTTGTGCGTACGTATTATTATTAAAAAAAACCACAACCACATCCTATCAATAGCAAAAGTACTCATGTCATTTAATTGTAATAATCCGTTCTTTTAATGGATAGTATTCCTCATTATGGCTGTTTTACAAGCTCCTAAAGCGCTAATATTTTCCATCAAATAGAGACGTTCAATTCCAAAGTTTAACCGACCACTTGGTTCAATGAATTAGACTGTAAATATTTTTGAGAGCTAGTTTCCTCGTTTCAAACGCTCGATTACATATAGAACTTTTCGTAACGAACTGGTTCTGGACCAGTTTTCGTGTGGCAGTGGCAGTGAAATTAGAAATGATGCATATTGTTCGTACTACAAGGCTTCAAAAGTTAAATGTTTGGACTAGTTTAATTTTAATTGTAATTAAAAAGTTTTGTGACTAATTTCACAACAAACTATTCCGTAATTTCCCATTACACATTTACTAATTATTGAATGGGTTGATTTTCCCTTTCCTTTGTAGAGCGTGGATGAAATACTACCGTGATATGGAGGTCTCTTCTGCCGCAAGTAGTTCATCGTTGGTGAAGGGAACGAAGTCCATAAGCAAGAGCAGTATCAGTCACTTACACTTGGAAGCGTCGAAGGAAGACGTGACGGGGTACGAAGAGCCAGTTCATGGGAACCCCAATCCTGAAATGGGGATTGGACGAAGGGGCCCTGAGACCTTAGGCCTTGGGGGGAGTCTCTTTCAAAGATTTTCAAAGACATTTTCTCTAAGATTTGGCTCCAGTTCCAGTGTCAACAAAGTCAATTCTAAGAAGGTCAAAGTACCATTAGGAAGCTCACCCGATCTACTTGATGGAAACAGGTAAAAATAACTCATTTAAAAAGCCACACCCTCAACACACAAGTATATATATATAGCAAAAATACTCGAAATCCCCAAAGTTGTTAAAAACCCCACGATTTTTTAGCCCCAAAATTTGGTATGAAACTCTACCATACTTAATATAAAACGAATTGTCGAAAAACCCTGAAAATTGAGCGTCGAACTGTAGGGTTATTATTTATTTTGGTTTGAAAAAAATGTTCAAAACCTTCCAACAAATGGTAGAAAAACCCCAAAATTGTTAAGAATCTCCCAGATTTGACCTAAAAAGAGCAGTGTACCCACTCAATGAAAGTTTTTATGAACGCTTAGCCGTTCCTCTTTGATCTTTGTCAATTGATATTTCGATTTAATGACCCGAGTTTTGACCAATATTACATTTTTATTAAAATCAACAGTGGGAAAATGCGAAAAGGAAAGTCGAAGTCTGTACGCGGTGAAAAGTGTCAGAGTGGGGATTCAGGAATAGGAATGGATGATCCACACCCACCAGTGACTAACAGGCTGCGTCGAATTCGATCCGAGTTCTTAGAAACAACATCCTCCTCGGCAGACTTAAATCCTAGTCGAATGTCTTCTGGCGGACCGTCAAATATGTCAAAAATGTCTCTAGTCGAGATCCCAAATCACGTTTGGGAAGAGGATAGGAACCGAAATAGCCAACTTCAAAGCAATTTAGTCAGTACCCATAACGCCTCGTATGAAGACATCTTAGAAGCCAAATTAGACAGAGATGACGATGACGAGTTCTCTTCCAGTGACGAGGGTACTGGAGTGATACTAACAAATGGATCTCGATGCGAAAATCCAGCTTACTATCGTTCACTGCCTCATAAAAATTCCCGACAAAATAAAACCGATCAAAGTAACACACCATCGAATAAAACCCCATTGCCATCAACCGGAAGGAGCAGAAGTTTAGAGGAGGCTCCCCCATCTGAAGACGATAGCATTCGTGGGAAAGTCATCCGAGAAATCATCTTCACCGAGCAGAATTATGTCAAGACGCTTAACGACATTGTTCAAGGTGAATTAGAGTCTTTGCCACATTAACCTGCTATTTTTAACCAATTCGTAAATAATTGTTTCAATGATTTTTTTTGTTTTCAAGGCTATCTAAATCCATGTCGAAAGACACGGGATTTATTCAGTAGCGAAACGGTTCGGAACATTTTCTCTAATATTGAAGACATCTTAAGGCTCCACGCACGATTCTTAGAAGCCCTCAAAAAGCAATTGAATCCAAATGCTCTCTCATCGTCAAAAATCGGTCAGATTTTTACAGAGTGGGCCGATCATTTTAATCTGTATTCCGAATACTGCTGCAATAACCCTATTTCAATGGCCACGGTACGGAGTCTTATGCAAAGCCTTGAGTACGCCGAGTTTTTTGAAGCATGTAGGAAGCTTCAGCTAATGGATAAATTACCTCTTCATGGATTTCTGCTTCGCCCAATTCAGAGGATATGTCAGTATCATCTTCAATTGAACGAGCTTTTGAAACAAACTGAGGTATGTAAAGCTTAAGCATGGATTGTTTATACCTCCCAAGTGACAGTTTTTTTTAAAGAATTTATGAAGATACCATCCCGTTTTTCTAATCAATACCAAGTCTTGCAAAAGTTCCTCCGGCACTCAAAAAACAACGTTTGTGTAATTTTAGAAATCCCACGAAGACTACCCAACGGTAGTTGAAGCCGTTGAAACGATGAAGTCGGTAGCAATGAAAATAAATGACACGCAGAGACAATTCGATGCGTTGCAGGAGATCATACGACTTCAAAATTCTATTGAAGGATGGGAGGTTAGTACCTATTATTACAGTGTTTTAAATTACATTTTTAAATGCGGAACTTGTAATAACCACTTTGTTCGATTACTATTTTATAGGGCATGGATTTGATCATCAGGAATTCCGTAATCCTTCAAAAAGGAGAATTGGTTAAAGTGGCCATGGGCAAGCGGCATAAAGATGTCCATTGCTTCCTTCTTAACAAAGATCTAGTCTATTGCAAAAAAGTAAGCTAAATACATAAAATCATTTAATACCACCTGACAACTGTCTGTGACACGATGAGCTAATTTTCCTGTCGCCTGTTTTTTCATAGGATTTCATCAGAAAAACTGGCTTTGTATATGATGGACGGATTGATCTCGAAGTTGGTGTTTGGTTGAACATTGATAGTAATGAAGAAGGTATGTTCAAGACAAATATTAAAAAATCCCTTAGCTTAACGAAGTTTAAGATTAATGAGAAACTACAATAACGGATGCACCTATTTTTTCTAGACGAGTTCTTTGGAATGGTACACAATTCGTGGAGAATTTACAGTCCTGAATTAAAAACCTGGATTTTATTCACTGCCCCGTCTCCAACCGAGAAACGGAAGTGGATAACAGCCTTGGAAAGGACAGCAGAACCTTTTCGTGTGGATCCAAAAATGTGCGATATGGCCAAACTAATAACTATTTTGGCCGATGCAGACCATTCTCCAGTTAGTCAAGGCTATTCCTCAAACTCCAATACTTTACCAAAATCTAGTAAAAAATCCAAAGGCAAGCATTCTTCAGTCAATGGAAAAGTTGATGCCGATGCAATGCTTATTGAAGTAAGCAAGTTAAAACGGCCCACTTACACAAATCAACAAAACTCATCCCACAAAGAAAGAACATCCCGATTTTACGTTTAAGTTTTAATTAGAATTTATTTAATTAACTGCCCTTCAGATTCTATAACTGCCATATAATGTTTTGAGTCTTACTGACAATAGCATTTAATTGACTTGCAATTATATTAGGTTTCTTATTCGTTATTACATTTAAGTTATACAACCCCCTTTGTGATAGGTACAAAACAAAAGAATATTATGTATTAAAGTCATTAAAGAAAAATATATTTCGTTGATATTTTACTGCAGAATTGAGAACAAATAATATTACTCATTCAACATCACTTAATAATATAAATTGAACTGCTTCACCAATATCTCGTAGCTCTAGGTACAAGTCCATCATATCACGTTGATCGACATCGACAAAATCATCTCGCGAAGGTCTTCCCATCTCCTCGATCCGCAACTTTAAACCGTACAGTTTTTCACAAACGCTGTCATTGGGGCTAATGACTTTTACATTTTTAACCATCATTAGTCTTGTGAAGATAGCTGATTTAAAGGCACAAAGAAGTCTTGGATTTGAGCACTTAACTGACACTGTTCCTCCATCCAAACTGTGCTTTAAAATTATTTCTTCCTCTTGGTAATACAAACAAATAGAAGGGTTGGTTGATGTTGAGAGGTCTGTTAAACCATTTCCTAAAAATCTCTCCTTGGAATCGTGAAGCAAAATATTGTCCAAGAAATATTTTAGCATTACCGAATCAAACTTCAAGAAAAATTGAGTAACTGAAGGGAATTTTCTACTATCTGTAGAAGTCTCGGTAAAGTTAATATCCCCAAAAGCTCTATTAGATGAAACGGAACCAATACTGTCATAAAATTGTTCACGGGGAACTCTAGCTGGACTAATCATGTGTAGGACATCGATGAGCAACCTTTGTAAATCTAAGGTTTTAACGTAGCATTCTTCTAATAAGTTAATTGAGAAAATTAAGCTAACCTGTACATCTATAGGAGTAATTTCTAAAGATGTTGTAAAACTGGTTGAAAATTTTTCGATTTTTCCTGGCTCGAATATACTTTCTAGACTCCAAGAGCTAACTTTCTTCCCGTCGCCAATATCTACAACAAATTGCCAATAGCTTGGATTGAAATGGAAATTCTTAGAAATATTCTCTACGGCTAATGTTAGTATTTCACAGTAACCATTTTCCCCAAATCGATGAACTCCTGGTAAAACTTTAATCGAAATCCGGAAAACTGCTTCAGACAAGGCGAAAGAACCTTCTTTACACAAAGAGGAAACGTTCTTAAACATTGTCAGTTCCTTTAAAGTTCGTTCAGTTTCACATTTTTTCACATTAGCTTCTGTTAGTTTCTTTGAGTCTGCGATTAGTTTTTGCACAAAGGAAGTGTTATCATCCGCCATGTTTTTAAAAAGAGACGTTTTAAAATTCTATTCGCAGGGTTTTAGGTAAAGTAAAGTGTTTTGAGAAAATCCGTATTCCTTGAGGGTAGAGTTTCCGGAAGTTAGGATTCCATGCGGGACCGGCAAAACAAGGTCAAATTGTCCCGAGGCCCTTTTTTCTTTCGATCCATCAATATCATCTCCAGCGAATTTCGCCACATGCTCTAGAACCTGAATAACAGTGGATGATGTAGATGACCGCATTCTATATCCCTTACCTACAACCACAAAAAAATATTTGGTTGATTCCACAGATAAGTAACAATCTTTTCTGTATTTTCTTTTGTAATTCACACCAGTAAGAGTATTTTTAAGTTTTAACACGATCATTTTATGTTCATCGCCGAGGGAATCGGGGGCGTCATTTAGAGGTGGAAGTTCAGATAAGTTACAGAAAGACGTGGAAGAAGTTGTCGAAGATAACTTTGAACACACCGACGTACAAGAAGGGCTAATTGAAGAGTTAAGGATATTTTAACGTTAGACCCCAATATAACCAATGAGCATTTAAGATCTTTGTGTTTTATATGTACTTGGGTTCGGCAGTTTTTATAATTTCTCGAATCTTAACGAAGCCTGTCTTTTCCAATCCAGGGAGTAGTAGGGGAGATGATTTTGAATCACTCAGCTTCATTCCAGTACCGAAGAAGCTGGGATTCAGGTCATGAAGAATCGAACGCTTATCGGTGACCTACGATTACAAATCAATTCAGAAGTGTAAAAGGGCGCGACTGATAAGAGTTTACTTGTTCACTTCTTACAACAAATAGAACCCCGTCCGGATACTGAGGATGTAATTCCGTAGGGAAATATCCACTGAACATCTCATTGATCAGCCTTATAACTGATAAAGTAGCGTAACTTCTAAAACCACTTTTCCCCAAGATGAGCCCGTTTTTAAACAAGGTTAAATTTATAGTATCTGCATGCTGTGATAAAATAAAACATTATTGAAACCACTAGAGAAAAAGCTGTAGAAGTACTATGAAATTATTGAAAGCAAACAAAAGCATGCCTTGAAAGATGTAGCATTTCCCGTGCGTTTAAGCTTCATGGACTGATTTTTGTCCATTCGAAAGTTTGATAAAGCAATGATTTGCAGAAGTTTGTCAAAGTCGGGAGCAACAGGAACCCAGTTGATACATTCTTTTAAGGCCCCGATTTCCGTTTGGCTTGCATTTGGTTGAGTCAAAGGCTGGACATTTTTTGTAGTATTCGTCGTATTCGAAGACGAACGACTAGGGCCAAGATTACTCGATGAAATCCAGGAGGACGGTTTACTATCGACTTTACAAAAATCCGAATCTGAATCGGAATCATTCAATTCGTTCATTCCATCTAACAATAGCAGCTTATCAAGGATATTCTTTTCCTGTGTCGACAGCGTTTTCTATTAAATTAAATTACAACCACATAATGTAACCTCAAACATCTACCTACGTCGGGGACAAAAATTATCATGAATAACAATGTTGAGTATCATAAAATCAGACCTCCAGTGATCGGATCTTGTTCTCACAAGAATCAATGCCTTTGTTCAAATGTTCAATTAAATTCCTCGCCTTTTCTGATTCTTTCTTTTCTTTTAAGACCAATAACTGCAAATCTGTTAAATCTTGTCTCAATTGAGACATTTCATTGTCCCTAGCAGAGACATGAACTATCAATCCATCCAATCGACTCTTGATGTTTACAAGATCCTCTACGACCTCTAATGCAGTTGTGACTATCTCTTCAGTTTTCAAATTTTTGAAGCTTTCCTTAGGGACCAATTTTTCCGGAACTGGCTCAGGCAATTTCCTGTGTTCTAAATTATCGATCGCCGATTTGGATTCTTTTTTCGGAGTTGAAGAGGGTACTCCTTGAAGCTTGTGAGGAAATAGTTGAGCTAAGGCTTCCAGTGAGAGCTTGTTAGACGTCTGAGATAAATGAGTCTGATTACTCTGATTCCCAACAACGCCAACGTGCCCAGGGACTTCCGTTTCGGATGGATAGAGAGAGCGAGGTGATTTTTGCATTTCATAATGAGCCAACAGTATTCTTCGTTGAGCTGCTTGAACCTCTTTCAACGAATTTGCATGAGCCGCAGCAGCAAACTGCTTACTCAAAGCAATATGTCGGGTCAATGCTGTAGAAGACGTTATAGATCTTGGACTTAAAGGCTCAGGTTGCTTAACAGTAATGGATGGGAGACGAATTGGTGCATTTGGAGGTACACCCGGTTTCTGAGGTCCACTTTTCGGCTTTGAGCATTTTGCGTTTGGAGCACTTGTCCTAAGAATTCTACTAGTCATGAGAGTCATGACTTCATTGTTGACCATTTATAAAGATATGTGAAGTATAGAAGTATTTTTAATTCGTAAATACAGCCATTCTTGTGGATGTTTCAGTAGAGATTACCAACGCCAACAATTTGTAATTTTCAATCGTATAGATGTTCTGTGTTCCCTAACACTTCAAGATTATCTTATAAGAAATTGTTAGAGAATCAGAATATGGATACTTACCTTTGGCTTTCTTCCGACGACAAATCAGGTAGAACAATGTACGGAAATTTTTTCATGTTATTATTGTCCCCCATGTAGTATTTCAATGTCCAGTCTGTTTCTGGAAGCGGAACGAGAACAGTAAGTGCAGTGAGTTAACGTTTAATGAGCCTTCCAGCCGTTGAATTCCATGCAGTAAGAAACAAGAATGTGAAGTGGGGTTTTTCAGCTCATAGTTCATTCCAAACTTTAAACCTTTGACCTTACTACCTAAATAATAATAAAAAGAAGTTAAGCATATTATTTATATTTAAGGGTTTATTTATTGTTTATAGTTCATAGTTGACGGAATTGATGAAACGAACCTCAAATATTGGATGTTGCATATGCGGTTTTTCGCAAATAACATTCGAATATGAAAAGGTCAACGCTTGGGTCAAAGTCCAGTCCAGGAAAAATCAAAGGTTCCTTGACAACATCGTCTGGATCTGCTATTATGTATTACGGGGCCGGGCCGGGACCTATATGTGATATGGTTCGGTATGGTCCGTCATCCTTGTTTCGCTGCTACTGGTTCTTGTTCTTGATATAATTTGTAATTAATGCATGATTTGATGATGTAACATTGCCCACAAGTCTGTTACTCTGTTGTCCTTTGACCTTTCTGCGTTCAACTTACTGTAACATAACAGAACATAACATATGAAATGTGAAATGAACTACAAAGAAAAAACCATTGTTGATTGTGGATTGTGTATTGATCATTGAGTGAGTATTCAGTATCAGTCGTATCAGTATTACTAAACTAATCACAAATTAATTACAATAATATTAGTAATTATATTTACAGTTGTTACAGGCTTACGTTGTATTTGTATGTTACGTGAAACAAATTCATACATTTAACCTGGCACTCGTAAATCGTAATATTGCAAACAATACAGAATGTCAAATGTAGTCAATTAAAACAAAACAAAAACAACATTCCTCAATATCGAAAAACCGGCAAGGGGGTCATGGTCATAGAGGAGAGTTCGCGGTAAGGAGAGAGTAATAAAAACCGTGGGGCCCTCGGATAATAGACATTGAGTTTGAGATAGTGTGCATGTGTGTAAAAGTTGACTGCACGAATAAATAAAATAAATAAATTATATTTATAAACTACAGTTGACAGTAACTACGCTCTAAAAATCATTAAAAATGTTGAAAATTGTTAATTAGTCATTGATCATTAGATATGTAAATGTCACGCACACCCACCCAACATCAAAATGTTTAGGCCAACAAAGGTCAAGAATTTGTAAATTGTAATTGAATTTACAAACCGGCCAATAACAATAATAATATAACCCATAAAAAGCAAAGTACGATACTAACGAACTAACGATAAGATCAATCGAATCGATTCTTAATTCCCCTATAAAACAATACGAACAAAAATGTTCTCACGGTTAGGACAACGGGTAGTACATAAATTGGACAAAGGTGTGTCACAATTAGCAGACCTGAATCCAAATCCAAACCTGAAATCACTGGTGCTGAAACGGCCCCAGAGTCAATTGCAATGTCCAAACTCATTTATCTTAAAATCACACTCTAATTCTCTATGTAACGAAAACGCACAATTAGGTTCAACGATATCCTCGAAAATAAGGTCGGCGAACGCTTCCATTTCGACGAGTACTAGGTTAGTATCGCGACAGAATGGTCACAACAGTAATAGGTATTCCTGTACGCGGTATGCAACATCCAGTAAACAAGGGGGTACTGACGATTCCATGGGTCGGATGGGAATTGCCGGTTTCTCTCTAGCGCTTCTCGGGTTTTTCGAAAAGGCACCCGAACTTTCCGAAGAAGATAAAATTTTAATGGAGATAAAGCGAGCTATTTTGGCGATTCAGGTTAGTCACTGTTTTAATTATCTTGTAATCTGTTCATTGGTAATTAATCTACGGAATCTATGCTTGTAGGAAGGAGAGCTATCAAAAGCCGAGCGACATTTGGCCAATTCGTGGAAAATGAGCGAGGCGAACAACTTGGAAGAGGTCAAGACTCAGATAATGGACATTCAAGCCAATTTGGCATTTCAGAAGGGGGAGTTGGACAGAGCGATACGGCTTTTTCAGTTGGTGACACAGAGACTGGTTTATCATCAAGGGTTTGCGGTGACGGATAATGCGGTTGTAGAGATCAGTATTAAGCTAGCTCAGATTTTTGCAATGAAGGGGCAGAACGACGAGTCTTTTGCTGGGTTTCAATATTGTGCCGATACACAACGTGAAAAGGTTAATTAATAACCACCAAATTGCATTAGACTGTAAGAAGACTAAGTGAGATTTTAAATTAATATGTATTTTAGATTGAGAATCAAGGAGTCACAGATGAAGATACACTGATGCTGGCCGCATGGGCTTTACAAAGTCTAGCTCAATCGTATATGGCTGCGGGAACTGCTCGAGACGATATTGATAAAACCGCTGTTGGTAAAGCAGCGACTTGTGCTCAGGAAGCTTTTAAATACGCTACGCAAGCCGTTGGTTCCGACTCTCAACAGGTTTGGATTTTAGCCAAAATCTTCCAACTTTTGTGACTTTTACTAAAGAAATAATCTTGCTAAACCTACATTTTTTAGGCCGTGGCTATAAGCAGTGATTTGGCTTCTATTCTTGCACTAGAAGGAAATATCGAAGCAGCATTAGAAAAATTGGGAGAATGTGAAAAAATTGCTGCAGAGAAGCATAAGTATTTACAAGCTGCTATAAGAGTTAATACGGGAAGTCTGCATCTACAGGCAAGTCCAACAAAATTTAAAAAAATACCTCTGATTAAAACGGAAAATTAAACTAATATCAATCCTTTCTAATGATATTTTATAGAAAGGAGAGTATTCAGAAGCCGGGCGAATTTGTAAAGAAGCAAAAATGATGGCTGGAATGTTTAAGGATCTTGAGTCTGTGATTCGTGCGGATGAATGCATAGCGAAATCGGATGCTATGAAATATGCTACTAGTTTAAATCAAAAATCGGGTGATAGCGCAAAGTGATAGTGCATCTTGCATCTAATAAACAAGTCTTGATTCATCTCGTATTTCCAAATCCGTCTGAAGTAGTACCATGATGACCGTACAATATTTCTTGCACGACAGATCTTATTGTTAGATTTGTACTTTAAAAATGCTTTTTATTTCTAGTCAAGTCAAGGTGTTCAGAATCTTGTAAGGGACCCTGAACTAGTTTACCTAAACCTATTTTAAACACTTTTAAAAAGAGTATAAATTATCTTACTACAGAGATACATCTGTGATTATTGTGGATTAAAGATTGAGGGATTGAGAACAATAAATTATGAATGTTTTCTTAAAAAATCCAGTTTTATTCTTTCTTCACCATGCGAATTACACGAGTTTTCAAGTCTTAATTGACGTGCCTGTGTAGCTCGTAATTGCTTATAAAAATTATTATAATTTTATAAAGTCTAATTAGATCGATATTATTGATGAGGAATTGCAGCCGCATGTTTATTCATTTTTTTTTATTTCTGTCAAAAAACTATGAACGTACTTCAAAAGTTGTTTTGATTGAATTATAATTTAAGCCTAGTTTATAGTATCACTTCCTTCCTACTTTCACTTCCTCTTTCACTGCGAGAATCACTTCCTCCTAAGAAAAGTCGCGTTTAGAGTTGGAAGCGAATGGTGGAGTGATCCTCCCAGTAATCATGGCAACTTTCGCTTCACTGTTTTGCGCGTTTATAGTTTCAACTTCACTTCCTACTTTCGCCTCAACTTCACGAAAATCAAAAGTTGAAACCAATCCTACTTTTGAGGAAGTGAAGGAGGAGTGAAAGCGGTTTTCAGAAGAAATCTTCATTTCAGGTTCCAGAGTAATAATCGCTATGGGAAAATATGTGTCAGATGGAACATTTTAACTTTTTTTTTCTTTTGAACGGTTTGACCCACAATCAACAACTGAATTATAGAAGTTTGACCTTTTATTGACAATTTTTATAAAAGTAACAGTCAAGCCATCGGGGGTCGGGTTTGGCCATAATCGATATTTTACGACAGCATGTTTTTTAAATTTCCAACAACGGTCTGGGTCGATACGATACTCGCAGAGCTTCGCAATTTTTTTTGTTGGATAGAGAATTTAATTACGGAGGGCATACAGTGGGTCCAGATAGGGTTAACTATTAAAAATACCGATTTATAAATTAAAACATGGAAAACTGTACGACAAGTTTTGATTCAAATCGTTTTTTTGCTGTTTGGCGTTCACAAAAACCCTATCTTGACCCACTGTATGCCCTCCGTAATTAAATTCTCTATCCAACAAAAAAAATTGCGAAGCTCTGCGAGTATCGTATCGACCCAGACCGTTGTTGGAAATTTAAAACCACTAGCATTTTTTTAGTATGTCGATAAGGTTGCTAAGGGTAGAGGGCTAGGGAGAACATATTTTTAGCTTCAAATGCTATTATGTTTCCGTCTTGTGTTTTGACAAGATATATATTTCAATATATGTATATCTTGAAAATATATAATATAATATATTTCAATTTCTTGTCATTCATGGTAATTTCAATTAGGTTATTTTTGGTTTGGTTTCATAATTTACGATAGGATTGACATATTTTTAAATCCCTCCTTCTCATTCACTTGTACCATACCTCAAATCAGGGTCATGAAAATAATTATAGTAGTCATTAATAGTATAATAATAGTATTCATTCATTGGCTTCATTGCATCAGTCGGCTTATATTGTGCTGACGATGAGAATTCGATCTCCGATCTGGGACGCTTTTATGTCAAGATTGCTTGACAACGGGCGCTGGAACAAGCGTTGTCAAGGTCATATTGCTTTTATGTCGGGATTTATTTAATTATAATAGCATATTGCGGTTGCTAAGTGGAGGCTCAGGATTTCGAAACTTTGACGACCAAAAACTACTCTGGAGCCTTCAGTGAGGGGTAGGATTGCTTGACAACGGCCGCCGGCGCCGGTTGTCAAGCAATCATGGGTTGACCTGTGGGGCTATGCAAAGTAGTGTTGCCAAGGGAATAGGTTTAAAATACAGACAAATTGAAGCATCCTGACTCGGGCTTTAAAAGACTGCACACTGTAGGTTTTATATTCAATTTCTTCAGAAAATATTACAAAATCTGAGTACAAATTTTTGCGTTTATAGTCTTTCGCTAGCAACGAATAGCGAAAGTGGAAACGAAAGCGAAAGTGAAAGAGGAAGTTGAAACTATAAATTCGAAAAAATATTCGATGAAGAAAGCGAGAAGGAAGTAAAAGAGGAAGTGATTCAGGAACGAAAAGAGGAAGTGATACTATAAACTAGGCTTTACAGTATAAAGAATTGAACTGTCAATCCTTTTATCTATCGCATGGATATGAGTTTTTCGTTTTTTAGAAACGGCTGTTAAGCCTAGTTTATAGTATCACTTCCTTCCTAGTTTCACTTCCTCTTTCACTGCAAGAATCACTTCCTTCTCGAAAAATTCGCGTTTATAGTTCAAATCGAATTGTGGAGTGATCCTCGCAGTGATCATGGCAACTTTCGCTTCACTCTTTTACGCGTTTATAGTTTCAACTTCACTTCCTACTTTCGCCTCAACTTCGCGAAAATCAAAAGTTGAAACCAAAAACCAATCCTACTTTTGAGGAAGTGAAGGAGGAGTGAAAGCGGTTTTCAGAAGAAATCTTCATTTCAGTGAGGTGTAGAGAAAGGAAAACTCTCGAGTTTTCTTCTCGCTTTCACTAGCGGCCGCTTTCACTTCAATTTTCTTGACGATTTCAAAAGCAGTGGGAATTTTCATATATTTGAAAACCATGATACAGAAAAGTACAAAACTTTCTATATGAATCAGGACTTTCAATCAAGAGTCTGTCTAATTAATAATTAAAAGTCATTTTTTAACCCGTCGGGCCGCATTCAGAATTTCTGGAAATTGGGTTTAATTGGAGTCATTATTTTTATTACTACTCTTCAATCTCCAAACTTGGGACATTTGTGTATTTTGCAAATGCTAAGGCTAAGTTCGAAGGTGGGAAAAATCGGTCGATCGGTTGACCCGCAGAATTGCTTGACAACGGCCGCCGGCGCCGGTTGTCAAGCAATCCTGGGTTGACCCGTGGGGGTTATGCACGTTAGTGTTGCCAAGGGAATAGGTTTAAAATACAGACAAATTGAAGCATCCTGACTCGGGCTTTAAAAGACTGCACACTGTAGGTTTTATATTCAATTTCTTTAGAAAATATTGCGAAATCTGAGTACAAAGTGCGTTTATAGTCTTTCGCTAGCAACAAGGTCTATATACTCTTGGTTTCCTGGGTGTCTTTCTTTCAGGAGGTTGTGCCAGTAGCTCCATTTCGAAATTCCAATTTTGGGCTGGGGGAAAACAACCTTTTTTAATCCGTTTCTACGGAAATTTCAGCTAAAAAGTTCAGATTTTAAATGAAAAGTGGGTTTTCCTTCCGTCTTCGCAACGCGTAGAAACAGCGGTTAAAAAAATCCATACGAATCGGTGAAGCGTTATTTTGAAAAACTGTTTCACTAGATTTGTAGCAGAGACAATTCTCTAAATTTTGATACCCCGGTTATATTTTTTAGTAAATGCAATCTAGAGAAATCACGATTCCAACAGGCCAATTTCAACTCTCTGGTTTTGAGTTTATTTCTGAAAATTCTGCATTTCCGACAGATTTTAGCTCAAAATTGCCGTAGAAACGGGCAAAAAAGGTTGTTTTCCCCCAGACTAAAATAGGAATTTCGAAATCGAGCTACTGGCACAACCTCCTGAAAGAAAGACACCCAGGAAACCAAGAGTATATAGACCTTGGCTAGCAACGAATAGCGAAAGTGGAAACGAAAGCGAAAGTGAAAGAGGAAGTTGAAACTATAAATTCGAAAAAATATTCGATGAAGAAAGCGAGAAGGAAGTAAAAGAGGAAGTGATTCAGGAACGAAAAGAGGAAGTGATACTATAAACTAGGCTTTAGAAATAAATAAATCTGCTGGATGGGATGCATTTAAGAGAAAGACTGCATTCAAAGTATCTTATCATATCATATTTAACAAAAAAAAATCATACAACAAAATGACTAAAATTCATCATCGCCTGGTACGTAATTAAGACCTCGTCCGTCGTCCTTTGACATACATTAGGTATCATTAATAAAATGACGAAGTAAAAACCACAAAAAAGGCATGCGGATTAATGGATCGCATGGGAGTGACCAATTCTGTTAATTACATTATTTCAAACTTTCGATTAAGGAACATCTCATTGTAAAAGTACACCTATGCACCTATCCTTCAATGGTAGCGTTATAAATTTCTAATTAAAATATCAACCAAATTAAACCGGACACAGATTGATTATGTTATTATTTATTTAACAACCATAATAAAAGTTCATTATCGGTCGCCTATAATAAGTATTTAATTAGTGTACGAATACCAGATGGGCTTGTGTACACTTTCATCGTAGTACGTGTAGGAATCAGCTATAATATGAGCACAATTAAGATTTTCAAGAAAAATATGTTTCTAAAGATCACACGAGTTGCGTATTTGACTCTAGTTAGGCTTAAAACTAACAATAAAAACTACCTGTCGTCCGTGTTTTATGCGTTAATTAAGAATGTGTGCCTATATATGCAGCAGTGTTCAATGATTTACGATTTATTGTCTACAAATTGCCAAAACCAAAGCCGACCCCTCGAGGTGAATATAATCTTGCAGTAAAAGTGGCGATAAAGTCTAGATTATTATTTTGTGATTTGCCTATTTATCGCACTTAACGAGGTAGCCTTCATTTTCCCCATAATATTGCATTATCATGATATTATTATGTTCTTGAATTATATGAAAACGAATCCACTACCTTCAAAAAGGGTAGAAAGTACCCACTAGCCACAACTACTGCCATGGCATTATTGTCTTAAAATTACCTATCTTCATTCGACCGAAAACTTACATTTATTGCACTATTTGTCATTGTAATTAATATTTTCGTGTAATTTGAACCTGTAGGCAATTTAGATCGATTTTAAAGATTAGAATAATGACATTAATTCTGAACACCCAAAGGATGAATTCTCGTTTGAATTTATTTTATTGATTGCTAAAAATTACTATCTTCTGATTAGCTAACTGCGTTTGGCCTTTCGGAGTTTTAAGCGTTATAAGGTTACAACAATAGCATATTCATTTAAAGGGTATTCAGGTGGGTGGTGGGTTATATATAAATTCTGGTGGGTCTTGTTTCGTGTTTATAAATATTAGCATATGAGAAGTAATGTCAATTAAGTACGGTGGATAATTTCAACAACTTCAGTTCCCAACTGCCCACGAATGCACTCTTTACAAAAATGCAAATTATAATTTCCTCCATGGTATAATTCTGATTACAGCTATGCCATAATAATTTATACTCCGTGATTTAAATATGTTTACAAAAATGTTCCTTAAAAGGTCTACGTTTTTGCACGGAATTGTGACGAGAAAGGAATGACCAAGTCCATGTTGGCAATTCTAATTACTATCATCATTACCATGAAAGAAAAACCTACATTCTTATTTTAACGAAGTATGATAGAAGATGAGATCGGGATTTTTTATTTTTTTTTGCAGTTATCTATAGTATAGAATAATTACGTTTACAAAAAGCATTTCTCCCTCAAGAAGACTGGAGGCGGATAAGGATTATGATTATGACAGAACTGCACAGAAGCATTCATTATTACCATTCCTTTAAAAGTATGGATGTTGTGATAAGAATGGTTCTAGGATAAAAGTCAATAAATGAATACCTCTTAACTACATCACAGTTCAATCTCGAAACAATACGACCTTTATTAACGTTCGTAGCAGTAATTCACACTCACTAAATAATCGATAAGGCAATTAAATAGTGCTAATTTATAATAGTTTGACAACACATAAAATCAATCGGTCTTCCTCCGATGAACGCCAAACCTGATCTTGATATAAAATACCAACGGACAACACAAGTCCCAAAAATGCACACAGTCAAACACACTGTAAACTAGCACACAAATCCATCACAAGATGACTTACCTCCTTCATTTCTATCATCCTCCCACCTTTGACCTCGATAACACTAGAGAGGTCAAACTAACTAACATACATAACAAATCCAAAACTTAATGTTAACATCCCAAATGATAATAAGTAACTAACACACATAAAATACAACCGAAATATTGAATAAATGTATAATATGTACACGACCAAACTCAAAACTAATCCAACAAATATTTTGGTCGTTTCACTCTTCTACCGAACCGGGTGACAACAACCTTTTCCTTCCCTTCAACTTCTTCTTTTGACATTTCAACTCCAAATTTGTCCAAGATGAAGTCGTCTTCGTATGCCATCTCCAAAGGGTACACACGTTGAACCGGTCTCACTATTTCGGACTTACTAGTCTTTAATTTAACAGTCCGGACTACTCCATCACGTCCAGGAATCACTTCCAACACACGAGCCATTGGCCATTGAATTCTCTTCATATTGTCACTGCCAACCAAAACAATATCTCCCACTTTCACTGACTGATTGTTTGCTTTCACCGGGTTCCGGTGAACTAAGAATCCCAAATACTCATCCCGGAAGCGTCGTCGAATATCTTCTCTTAATTTCTGACGTAACTGGAACCGACGGTTCAACCCTGCTGAATCAATAGCGTCAATATCAGGAACACTGCTACTACGATTCTCATACAAAAACATGGCAGGTGTCAACGGTACCAGGTCGTCAATGTCTTCCGAAACATAGGTCAAAGGCCTGGAATTTATGGTCGCCTCACAATCACACAATACAGTTTGAAGCTCTTCATAGTCCAAACTCGCCCTACCCAAAATGCTTCTAAGTAACTTTTTGACCATACCCACTATACGCTCCCACCAGCCTCCCCACCACGGTGCACTGGGTGGATTAAACTTCCAACGAATTTGCTCTACCGCGGTGGCCGCGGTAATCTTCTCCCAATCCAACTTCTTCAGGAAGTTGCCCGCTCCTTCAAAATTTGTCCCATTATCCGTGTAGATAGTATGGGGACGTCCACGACGAGAAATAAATCGCCGAAGAGCTTGCAGAAATCCTTCCGTTGAAAGTGACGTCACTAAATATCGATCACATGACATGACAACTTGCCTAGCCATTTTTCTTGACTTGACAATCCAAAACCGCTCTCTCATCACCATCATCAAAACTTGCACTCCACAGTGATTCTTCCTGTGCACATGTTCCATCATCAATGTGGTAATTTTATGACCAAAGGGGAGAAGGATTGGAAATTTGAAATCCTTGAAATCTTCACGCATTATAATTTTCGTTTTCACTCTCCAAATACCATCTTCATCCTTCTTAGCATTCAATTGAGTAATTACCCGACTTTCATTATTAAATGCCTCCTTCTGCACAATTCTTAACAGCGCCAACTCCGCTTCCTGTTCTTCTTGCATGTTAAGCGGTCCAGAATAACACCCGGCCTTCTTCAGCTTCTTTGGAAATCTCAACATCCAGGCAACCATCCTAACAATTTTTCGATACTTTGAGAAATACTGTACATACCATTTTGATTCCTGTTCCAACGCTAACTGAGAGGTCACGGATTTCACTCTTTCAGACATCACCGTCTCCATATCACTCTGAACGTTTGACTTCGGCCACTCATCTTGTTTCAATTTTATCCAATTTGGACCCTCCCACCATCGGGATGCCAAAAGATGCCGAGCCGAACATCCCCTGGAAGGTAAATCCGCCGGATTATTCTCTCCCGGTATGTGCCTCCAATCTTCAGCGTTACTCAATTTTCTGATTTCTGCGACACGATTATACACAAACGTCGCCCAATTTTCATGTTTCTGTATCCAAAATAAACTATTACTGGAATCCGTCCAGTAGAAGGTCCGAACGTCTTTAGATTCCTAAATCTCCTTCACTTTCACAGCCAATCTAGCACCGATACAGCAGCCCAGTAGCTCTAGTCGTGGAATTGTCATTTTCTTCGTTGAAGCTACTCGTGACCTTGCCATGACCAATTGCACATTTACTTGATCACCATCTTCATATCTGATGAATACACAGGCCGAGTACGCTTTCAAACTTGCATCCGTGAACACGTGCAGCGAACACCGTCGCTCATCCCAAGGGCCGTTCACCATCCATCTTGGGATCTCAATCTTCTTCAGATAGTCAAGCGTTTTCATCCATGACTGAAAACTCGTTTTCATTTCTTCCGGAACCGGTTCATCCCATCCTAATTTCAATTTCCAAACATCTTGTAAAATCAATTTAGGTACCAGACTTACGGGAGAACTGAATCCAATTGGATCAAAGATCCTGTGCGCTGCTGACAAAATGGATCGTTTTGTCACAGGCCTATCATTTTCATTTAAGACTTCGGCGAGGTCAAGGGACAACGTATCTTTCTTTATATTCCACAGCATACCAAGGACTGGAACGACTGACTGTTCTTCCTTTCCGAAACTGTCAGTGACCAATCCACACTCGCTGTTGGGGAGCGAGCTGACTCCGGTCACCTCCACAGTTTTCTCCTCCTTGTCAGTCCATATCCAGCCTCGTAAATCGAACTTTGCTTTCTCCATAACCTTTGTGGATTCCCTAATGAATTTACTCAAATCATTTTCATTATCCAAACTTACGATACAATTGTCCACATAAAGTGACCTCTTCAGTAATTGAGCCGTCTCTCGAAACTCTTCTCCGGCCCCATCCAAATGATAGTTTATTGTTGCGGCAAGAATAAATGGACTTGACGAGACTCCAAACACCACACGACAATGTCGATATGTCCTTAACTGGTCCTTCTCCCACCATAAAAATCGCAAATTATCTCGGTCTTGCTTCCTTACACTGATTTGTAAAAAGGCCTTCGCCACATCCGAAACCGCTCCGTACTTCTTTTTTCTAAATCGTATCAGGATGTCGGGTACCAATTCTATCAAATTCGGCCCCTTCTCTAGGCAGTCATTAAGAGCTGGAGAATTCTTCGACTTCGCTGAAGCGTCAAATACAGGTCGAATCGGGGTGGTCAAACTGGAAGGTTTAAAAACCGGACGATGAGGAAGGTACCATCCAACATCACGCGTCTCCTCCTCCAGCACACGTTCAATAATTCCAGCCCCCTCCCACTCTTCAAATATCCTCTGATAATCCTCAACTTTGTTCATGTCTTGGAGCCGTTTTAAGGAAGATCTCAATCGCTGTTCCGCCATCGCCCTATTATTTGTTAAGGGTGGATGACCTTCAATCCATGGAAGCGAAACTTCATATCTTCCTTCTTTATTCACACATATGGTCTCCAAGAAATGCTTTTGTGCTGACTCCACTAACTCCTTGTCACTCTTGGTCTCCACCGGATCCCGAATTCCAATTACATCCAGATTCCATAACTCCTGAATGCTGGCGTCACTAATATGGAGAGAAGGAACTAATAATGAACAATTATTAGGTGACCTTGTGCTTATGCCTTTACCCCACAATGTCCACCCCAATTTCGTCTCCATCGCCACTGGACCACTTCGAGTCGGATACATTTTACCAGTGAAAAGAGTAGCGGCTAGGTCCGCCCCAATCAACAGATGAATGTCAAGAACGTCGTCTCCTACATCCGTAATATCAATTTGAGCTTTTCTTAGCTCAGCCATCCAAGGTCCTTCGCTGACTCTTGGTATTATGCTACAAATCTTCGGGCTATCCATAACAGGCAGGGTACATACGAATTTTCTATTCTTACTTTGAACTTTAACCTCGTACTGTCCATGGATTTGCTGCGGGGTTTCTTGACCTCCAAACAGTGAATGAGTCACCTTCATTTTCCCAACCGGTTTGAATCCCAAAACCTGAACAGCCTTTTCAGTAATATATGACTGTGTTGACCCTGAATCAAACAGCGCCCGAACTATTCGTTCCTCTGAATCACTTATCAATCGAACGACTATAGTCTGTAGAATGGCCCCACTTGTACTATGATTGGCCATCGAAGTATCCTTCTGCACCGGAACTACTTGCTGCTGACGCTGGACGTGACTTGGATGCTCAGGACACATAATTGTTAAATGCCTTTTACCACACAATGAACATCTAATTTTCGAAAAACACTTACTAGAAACATGTCCAATCTTCAGGCAAACATAACACGCTCTCTTGTTCTGAACAACTTTCTTCTTCTCGTCCAAAGTCATCTTCCCAGCCTTAAAACAGTCCCCACTTTCGTGTGCCTTGTCACAGAAGATACACAACTTTTGTTTGTTTCCGAACTGCCCATTTTGATAAAGGTCTGTTGCAGTCGGAACGGATTCTGAATTGGACCATTGACCTTGGAATCTGACTTTTGTCTTCTTTTCTTCTCCAAACCCGGTCTGAGCCATCTTAATTCGTATCTCGCTGTCCACCTCCGTACGCAGGAACTCCATGAGATGAATCAATTTATTCTTTGTTGGATCCTGTCCAACAGATCTGTTTCTCTCCCATGCCCTTAGCGTTTCCTCCGGAAGTGAAGATTCGACCAGTGGATAAAGCATCGCTGCATATTTATCGCTAGTGACTCCCAATGTGTCAAGTGACCTTAATTGAGTCTCCAATTTATCATAAAGATTAGCGATTGACATACGGTCCTTACCGATAGTATTACTTACTACCAATCTCAATAAGTCCCGGACATAGACCTCCACAAGAACATCTTCTCGCCCGAACCGACTCTTCAAGTATTCTATGACCTTAGGGTAGTTTTCTGCACTCGGGGGGAAGCTGTCGATGACTTCCCTTGCCTTTGACTTCTCAACAGTGCACTGGACCAGGTACTGAAACTTTTCTCCGGCAGCCATCTCTTCATCCTCGTGAATGCTTTTAAATTGACTCCAGAATCCAAGCCACTCCCTCGGTTCCCCACTGAATTTCTTAAACTCCAACTTAGGCAAACGGTACTTTGACCGTCGGTTGTCATCCGCCCCACCAACCTGAACGCTGCCAGCCGGTTCCGTGTCCATATCAGGAGTAATCAACTTCACATTCACATTTATCTCCATCTCTATGAACTTATCCTGGTAACCGGTTGCTGATTCATATTCAGCAGCAAAATCCTCTTCGGTAGCGTCGGACCCAAGTAGCTGCGCTTCTATCGCTTCATCTAACTTTGCTAACTTGTCCCTATGCACCTTCAACTTACTGAAGAGTTGCTGAATATGCCGTTTGTCAGCATCGTCCTTATCCAATTCTGCCTTAAGTTCATTAAGAGCCTTCGTGAACACTACTCGAACAGGTCCTCTTTGTTTCTTGATGGTATTCATAGTGAGACTACTTATCTTGTGCACTAACCAAGTCACTTATCCTGTAGACTGCGCCAAATGTTGTGATAAGAATGGTTCTAGGATAAAAGTCAATAAATGAATACCTCTTAACTACATCACAGTTCAATCTCGAAACAATACGACCTTTATTAACGTTCGTAGCAGTAATTCACACTCACTAAATAATCGATAAGGCAATTAAATAGTGCTAATTTATAATAGTTTGACAACACATAAAATCAATCGGTCTTCCTCCGATGAACGCCAAACCTGATCTTGATATAAAATACCAACGGACAACACAAGTCCCAAAAATGCACACAGTCAAACACACTGTAAACTAGCACACAAATCCATCACAAGATGACATTACCTCCTTCATTTCTATCAATGGATAAAAAAGCGTCTATTCGGGAATTTTATTTTTAGCCCTACTCACTCATTAATAGTCATTAAATGACTCCTAATTAAGAACCACACTTGCAAAATCTACAAAAATATCTCTCATGGATAAAACATGATATAACATTTTCCATCCAAAGAGCACTACAATTAACGTTATCAAAAGGTAGCCTTAAACTCTTTTGAAAGACTTCATGCCTAGAAAAACATTATAGCATAGTGCTCCTGGTCTTGGAAAGCTGTTTCAGTTGATGGTTGAATCTTGACAAGAATTCGTTTGTAGCGTTTTTGTCATTATTCCATGATTACGGCTTTCCACGATATGGAAATGGCATATGGAAATATTATCACTACCTTTCCTTGAGGTGCTTCATCTCAGTACATGTTAAAACACAATGTCATCTCACATTTGTGTATTAAGGCCGAAGTATTTCAGGTATTTGTCGTCATGAGGTGTTTTTTGCTAATTTTTCAAACCCCTCCTAATGATAAGTGAAAAAATCATGAGGTGCACATCCTGTTTGTTGTTCCTAGGTCTTCTTATGTTGCATATGAATCCGATAATTAATAACAATACTACGAAGGATTTATAATTAATTATACCGTGTGGCCTCCCTTGGTATAAACCTAATTACTTATTATTACACATAGAATTGTCACATGCAGAATCACAGATATAAATCATATCCCACTTTATCCAATGTCACTATTTTCCCTTTGAATTCATTTCATGAGTATTTCTCAAGTGCAAGTGCAAGGTCAACTAAGCACTGATTTTTGTAATCGATATTCCATGTTGTCTTTATCGGTTAAAATACCGAAACATTTAATTGGAAATTAATCTCAATGCAGACTCAACCTGAAATGAAAGCAAAATCTATTAATTGTCATAGGAAGGTGGGAATTGTCACGTACTTGATATTTTTTGCCGATTCTTACGACATTTTTTTGCAATCGCTCAACCTAATAACAGCAACAATGGATTTCAGCATGTTTAATGGATATCAAAAGATCTTGCTTGACTAACAATTGCCGCAAATCCTGAAATAGATCCCTTTGGGAGATTTGTTGCTTGAATTGAAACCCTACACAGGCAGGGTCATATTTTAGAATGAGAATTTGTTCTGCGGGGTTGTATTTTATGATTTACGGTAATTAGTAATTACTAATAGTTTGAATGTGTCAGATTTTTTTCTGCTTATCAGTTTTTTTATTTATACCATTGACATTAGAAATTACACGCATCATCGAGATGGTTAAATCGTAAAAACGTCAAACCCTTCCATGTTATAACAAGAAATGCACTTTGGCAAATAGCTTTGCAAAGGGTTATATTATATTGCAATAAATTGGATTCATTGCTTATTTGCTAAACACGATTTGTAGATTTGTAATGAACTCGCAAGTGGAAAGGAAAGCGTTTTTAATGAGGATATGAATTTCATGTTGTCAGTATTTCATAGAGGTTTTGTAGTGTTTTTATTTTGCAAATACTAAATCACACGAGATGTTCGATCTGTATTTGATATTCATTTCATAGCAAGCAAATAAATGTTATAACTTACGTTAAATCTGAGAGCAAAGGTAGTCTGAAATGTAATATGCTATGCAGAAAATAATATCAAATATGATTACATATTATTATTATGATATCGTGCAGACTCCCAAACTGCCTTCGTTTACTTATGGGAAAATAGGATGATGATGATGTGCAATAGGAATAGGTCCAGTACTTTGACTGCATAATCATCGACGGTAAGACCAACAAATCGTTTGCATGATAAACAAACTACCGTGGATTCGTTTGGGAGAAAAACTCCTAAATGGAATTGCTTTTGCATCTTGATATCTACAAATCTACATCTAGGCACTCTGATTTGCCGAGTTGGCTGCGTTTTTAAAGCTCTCGTCTACTAGAAGTCTTCGGACTTGTCAACTACGATCTCTTATAAAACCGTAAAATGCTTCTTAATCTTCTTTGTCCCGATTCTCGTTCTTTTTCTTTACTTCTTTCAGTATTAACCAGATTTTAATCTACAGGAATTAAATGGGAATAAAGTGTTATAGTTCATCGGTTGTAGTTGTAAAAGTAACTTTAAAATCATAGTAAAATGGGGGATTCAAAGTGGAAATGGACGGCTGCGATTCTTTGTGGTGTTGGACTCTTCAAGGAATTTCAACCCTCGAAACCGTTTATCGTGGAATATGCTGTGGATTTTAAGAATTTTACTTCAGAAGAGGTATAAAAAAATTCGGGAGAAATGGTTATCTTATTTAAATCGGATTTGAAGTTTTTTCTATATGTTTCTTTGATTTACCTAGATTATACATAACATTTTACCTGTTGAGACTTACGGGTATTGTGTTAGTTTGCTGTGTTTGCTACTGATAACTGATTTTTTAAGATACAAACCAATCATCATTCTTGGAGGATTTGCATCGGTTGTTTGTTGGAGTTTGACAATTTGGTCTTACGATACCATTGCACAAGCAGAGGTTGGTAACGACATTTAAAATTGAGCTGTAACTTTTAATGTTGTAACTCTGTAATTTTTAAACAGTTACGACAAGTAGCGGATTCGATAAGCTTATCGACGAGTATCGCATACTTCACTTACCTCTATCGGTCAGTTGAACGGTCCAAATACAAGCGTGTCACTTCCTACTCCCATAGTGCCTTGCACATGGGACGGTTCCTGGGTGGAATTTGTGGCCAATTCGTGTTGACATCCGGGTTATTGGACCTCGGAGGTCTTAATTACGTTACCCTAGGGGGTGTGACATCAGCTCTAGTCGTCTCCTTCTTTTTACCAACTGTGAAAAAATCTATTTACTTTTACCCACGATTTTCCGTGGTATCGACGATAAGTCCGACGGTTGATGCAGATGCTTTGAGTCAGGCTAGAAGAATGTCGATCCTGAGGAAAATGTCGGTAACAACTATTGCTCAACTTAAGAAAATCGGATTGAAGAAACGGTTGCGACGAGCCTTTGGGGCACTGTGGATCGATTTTAAAATCGCCTATACCAACCGATACGTTCTCAAGTGGTCCTTGTGGTGGGCGATTGCTCAAGCTATCTATTTACAAGTCGGGATCTATGCCGAGCCCCTGTGGAAGGAGATCGAAGAAGAGAACCACGAAAGTGGTTATAATGGGATCATTGATGCGACCCATGCATTTCTGAGTAGGTTCAAATTAAGACTAACTAAATACGTTGCTACCGAATTAAAATACCTACCTCCGAAATAACTCGTTCTAAAAAGGGCTAAGTAATTTTGAACTTGCAAGCTTTGTTGGACTAAAAATATGGGGACTTATTTAGGGTTCCCTGCTATTTACCGGTCCCTTTTAACTAATTTGCATTTTTGATGATTGTTCCTAGGCGCTGTTTTGGCCATTTGCATAGTATTCATCAGATTCCCATGGGTTAAATGGGGAGAGATCTACCTGAGTTTGATTTCCTTGTTTCAAGGAGGTGTATTATTCTGGATGTCGCAAACTCAACACTTATTTGTGGCTTATGGATGCTATATTGTCTTCCAAACCCTATTTCAAGTCCTTATCATAGTCGCTACGTAAGTATATTAAAAATTAAAACATACAAATGTCTTGTATCTTTTTCAATATTGACAGGACAATTTAGAATTTAATTTAATTTTATGACAATTTACGATTTGATGTAATGTAGGGCAGAGGTTGCTGAAAGTGTTAAGGAGGATAGCGAAGCCTTTATTTTTGGAATTAACACTCTTTTTGCCCTACTTATTCAAACGATCCTTACGTATGCCGTCACAAGTGAATCGGGATTCGATTTAGGGATTCGAGATGAATTTGTGGTTTATGCCGTTTATTCAGCGATTTTAGGAGTTGTGTTCCTCCTCATTGCAATTCAACGAAGAAATCGAAATTGGGACATCGAACCTATCGAAGCCCCAGCAGTTAATTCCTATTCTGTAACCAAAGAAGAAGATGTCGTGGATAAAAATGTCACTGAGAAGATAAAAAATTAAGAACAACGAAATCCATTTAATTTTCATTAAATCTCGTATTTATTTACTCCAAGTATCGTGATAAAAGTGACAGTATTGAAATGATGACAAAAATGACAATAAAATACAAATGATCTTTAATTAAGTTTCCATCGCGTATGTATAAATGCTTGTACGTGATTGTCCTATTTTTTTAAATTTTGAGTTACAGAAACAGATTCATATGTCTGAAACTGTAAGATTTTACTGCAATCCTAGTCAAAAAGTCAATCATTCTCAAACGGGTTTCAAGCTTTAATTTACCGATAATTTAATTAAACAGGTTTAGCAAGGATTAATTTAGTTACTTTACTTTGTCACCTCAGCGAACTAACCTTTATCAATTTGCAAGTCAGTGGGTCGACAATTGCGTACTGTCAACCTCGTTCCAAGCCTATTGTTTTTTTTAGTTGGTTAATTTCTCTGATCAATTCAAGTTCACATCTGGATCAGTCCACAATTACAATGAAGCCAATCATAATGTTCTACGGTGACACCCTTGTGAACATCCTAGTCGTTTGTTTATGGATTTCTTTAGGAAATTGTGACAATCGGGATCGATTAAAAGATTCGTTTTTAACCCACGAAACGAAGGATTCTTTAATCATTCATGGTATATTTATGGTTCTGGTTCTGTTTTCTGTTATGTATATTTTTAGTTTTTAGTTCAACAGTCAGCATCTGATAAAATTTCCTGTTGTTTATTTTTTTAAGTTGATAAGCCCCACAATGAAGAATTAAAACGCAGCATTGGTGCATCTGTAGAATGCTTAACGAACAAAGGAACGCCTGGAGAGTGTAAGCCGTTCCATGAATGCTTTCCAATTCTTACTGAAAAATCCGATTCCGATGGAGAATCTATCGTTAATGATGCTATGTCAGAAGACATGTCGTTATGGACAGAGCTACAGGAAGAAGTCTTTGAAAATACCAAATCGGCAAGCTGTTCGGGACTCGGAGCAGCAACAAATGGTTTTTGAAATACAAACCCAGATAAAATATTTAGGCTGGAAATCAATTAGCTAAAATAAATCTTAAATATTACCTACAGAAACAAGCAATTTTACGGTATGCTGTGAAATTTTCAAGCCTAACGACAACGCTTTTGACGACGATCCGTTGCAATTAAAGAAAGAAGAGCTTCTTACTGATGCTGAAGATCTCCTTCCATCTTCATGTGGACAAACGTTTAAATCTGCACGAGATATGCAAGGTTTTGAAAAAGTCCCAAAAATAGTAGGTGGAAAGGATACAAAACCTGGCCAATTTCCGTGGATGGTAATCAAATCCTGATTTGTCTTGATGTTCTCCTGATGAAGAAATTATTAACTACAAAGTTAATATGCATCGTACATCGTTTAAATGGGCTTTTAATAATAACCCCCGGATTAACCTTTCATTGATTAAAAAAATAACCTAAAAGCTCTTACCCCTTAAAACTCGCTTCAGTATAACACTCAAATTCAATTAAATTGCGATTTCGATGTAAACAATGAATAATCGATCTAGGTGGCGATATTTGGAAAAAACAAGAAACACACTTGTGGAGCATCTTTGATAAACAACGAATACATTTTAACTGCAAGTCATTGCTTGTTCACGTGAGTTCATTACTTTTTCTTGATTAATGTCCAATTTAGAAAAACGCTGAACAAAGAGTTAACCAATAATAGGTATAACGCTAATGATATTTCACATCTGACCGTTCATATGGGGGACCACAACATCAAGACACTAGCGGATGGGCCACATGAGACAAGGAAGATTTCGAAAATCATTCTTCACAAGGGGTTCAATAGCAAAACTTACGTACGGTCAATTTTAAACGAATATACCCCACCCACAAAGCGATTTAAAAAAGTTCTAAATATTAAGATCTGATTAATTGATGTTATTCAATTATTCAACACAGTTCAACGACATTGCTCTAATGAAATTGGACTCCCCAGTAAATTACACAAGTAAAATTCAGCCCATTTGTCTCCCAGACAGGATAGAAACGAAGGAGCTGGAAGGTTCCAGTTCCATTGTTATGGGGTGGGGTCGTGATCGGCAATGGGGGCAAGCATCCAGCGTTTTAAAATCGGTTGAAATACCAGTGTGGAAGTTTGATGCCTGCAGCAAGGTCTTTTCGACATTCGCACCGGGTCGCCTCATGGAATCAAACATTTGTGCCGGAGACGGAAGAAAAAGCAAGGACGCTTGCATCGTAAGGATGATTGATTAGAATCACTAGAAAGAAACCTCAATAATTCTACTTGGAACGATATAGTTTAAATTCGAAGTTTAATATTCAATCCTTACATTACATTAAACTTATAAAAAGGGTGACAGTGGAGGACCGTTGGTTGTACGCGATATCCGCGATGGATCCCGATGGACTCATATTGGAATAGTTAGCTGGGGCAAAGGCTGTGGTTCATTTCCGGGTAACTTAATCATTTCAAAGGAAATTATAAAACTTAATTGTGTAGGTTTTGGTTTAATTATTATAACTCAATTATACTGAAGGTGTCTACACGGCGACACGATCCTTCCTTCCATGGATCATCAAGAACCTCCGGAACTGATGATATTATCCAGTTGCCAGTCATATCCATAGAACTATAATAATATTATACAAAATTATATATATCTATGGTCGTTTCTCATATGACCATAAATTAGAATGTATTTGCATTCATCCTGCTGTACTGTATTTACTGTATTTATTTACAATTTGGAAATAAATTACCGTGTGTTTGGTCTATTGACCTTATTTAATTCATCACATAAAGTATCATTCTATTAAGCTTTTTCGATCTAACTTAAAAACCTTATCTTTAATAAATGCCAGACTTCACCAATGTGATCTGATGTACTTCCATTAAATTTTAAGTTAAAATACAAAGCCATTAAAAATTAAGACCCATCAAAAAGAAAGATGAATCTTAAAGTGCCCCAACAAAGTATCCTGCTATATTCCTGAATTCAAAATATAAAGTGCGGAAAACTGTTGGAGTTTACAGAAATTGAGGAATATGACCTTGGAACTTTGGACCCTTATTTTAGGCTAATTAGAAACGTAACTCTCGATTAATTTCCAAAAATACATTCATTAGCTCATTAAAGGATTGCTAAAACCAATTTCAGATTTTTTTGTTAAGTAATAAGCCGATGGTTTTAGGTTGAAATTGGTAGTTTTTTGGGGCACAGTGACACATTTACTAAATTTGCCTTGTTACTATTGAGGGGGGGGTCTTATTTAATTATTACGGTATTTTAGACTTGACTCGCAAGTCGCAACTGGACTTGCTTGACATTCTGAAATCTCAATTACCGGTGCCGCGGGAGCAGTAATAAATTCTTATTTTTCATAAATTATTACTAATAAATAAATGATAAATTATAATTATAAATTATAATTTATAATATTAATGAATAATGAAGATGAACTGAAATTGATATCAATGCAGTGGTATCCACACTTTCAAAAATCGTCCGTGCTTATAATATAATATGACCAAATAATAATCCAGTTTTTTTCTATCGTCCCTTTAGTCCCTTAGCCTTTGCCTTAGCTACGATTTGAGGGTAGTGCAGTGCGCAGTGCCCCTACTGCTTTTCGCCAAGTATGGAGCCCCCACCCCCCACAGAAGAGGTTGGAGCCTGGAGTAGCATCACTTTTGTATATGTTATCGCCAAAGGCCGCTACCGCTTTTCCCCTACCATGTTAAACTCCGAGAGGTGTGCGTGTGAGAGAGAAGCGGACGGGTGACGGGATTCCCTATACCTACCGTGTTAAACTCCAAGAGGTGTGCGTGTGAGAGAGGAGCGGACGGGATTCCCAATACCCACCGTGTTAAACTGAGGGATGTGTGTGTGAGATATAAGCGGACGAGATTCCCTACCGTGTTAAACTCCGGGAGGTGTGTGTGTGTGTGAGAAGCGGACGGGATTCCCTATACCCACCGTGTTAAACTCCGAGAGGTGTGCGTGTGAGAGAGAAGCGGTCGGGATTCCCTATACCTACCGTGTTAAACTCCGGGAGGTGTGTGTGTGAGAGAAGCTGACGGGATTCCCTATACCCACCGTGATAAACTCCGAGAGGTGTGCGTGTGAGGGAGAAGCGGACGGGATTCCCTATACCCACCGTGTGCTAAACAAGTCTCTTTAGTTTTACCCTGTGGGTTTACCATAGATTCGTTGAGAACTTTTGGTTCATTTAGAAAGATGTTATAATATATATAAAAGAATTCTTCTATTTACTTCTTTGAGTTTTACTTGTTATTATACTATCCATATCTATGAGTTTTACTAAGAACTTTCAGACTTTCATTATCCTTTCATTTCATCTGACTTTCCCAGTCTGTCTTCAAAACTTGAATAACAAAACGATGTGATATGAACTGTGCATCCCTAATAAGATGCCTGACTGTAACTAAACTATGACTTTCCGTTTTTTTGTGAGTTGAGAACAAAACTGAAATGATTGAAAAAATCTATGGATGAAAAGAAAAGGAAGACAGTGCAGTGAGCTCAGCTCAATCAGTGCAGTGAGGTGAGCAGCCGAAGCGGGCTCAAAGTAATCGGGCTAGTAATCGGGTAGGTTCCGGTAATCCTAGTTCCTCACGACAAGATAGAAGCTCTATCTCAGCCGTCCAAGCCAAGCCTACCTATATGTCTACATATACTTAGAGATCAGTCAGTGCCAGTGGGTTTCCGAGGGAAACCTGCGATGTCCAATATATATGCTTATGTCTATTCTGTGACCGACACCGAGTCGAGCTCAGTGAGTCAGTCGGCGGCAGTCTGAGTCTGAACCATAGACGATAATAATAGTAGAGCTAGAAGGCCAACTCGGGATTTTCAGCCAGGCCAGACAGAACAGAACTCCATAATCCGCCCGCATGCTCAACAATTTGAGAATAGAACTGACTGCAGAACTGTTCACTTCAGTCATACATTCACCACAAACAGACCTATATTATATGCTATAGTAGAACCCTATTTATTTCTATGGTCATCACCATTCATTTCATGTTCATCACATATCAAAAGTTATCATAATACGACATACGATATACGATTATATACCGATCTTCGGATAACCCGAGAACATCGCATATCGCATCATATATAGGTATACGGAGATTGATTATTGAATTTAAAGTCGTTGGTAAGTTCAAAGTTAAAGTTATTGTTATATTTTATATTCAATATTTGATATATGTTCATAGTGCATGCATAATGCATAGCATTGTGTGTTGTGCATTATTTATGAAATATGAAAATGCAAAATGTCAACTAAATTATAATGGAGTTAGTTGTTGTGGATTGTGGTGAGCTAATAAATATTACGATTACTGAATTTGTTTGGAACTTCGAATACCTAATTTGCAATACGACACTACGACACACGACGACGGACATAAATACAAAATATGTGATATGTGGATGTTTTACTTAGATGCAGTGCAGAGATGCAGACAGACCGAATTAAAAATTAATTTTGATTTTTAATGCCTTTTAGACTGCCTGCGCCCGTGGTACCGGAACCAGCATTCTTTTACCCTGTTACAAACAGAATTGGATTGTATAAAATACAAAACATGGTTCTTGGGCCAAACGCAAGGAAGGCGTTGCCCTACATCAACTTTATGGTGGCATCGATAGCACTTGGATTTCAATACTTCGTCCTCTATCCTTGGCATGCAGAGTTGGACAAAGACTTTCAAACAATGAAACAAGACCAAAAGGTTACCCTGGCGGATTACCACCAGAAGAAGCTTCAACGTCTTGAAGCCATCGAAAAACACTTCAGTCAACTTGAAGCGTATCATACTCAGGTCATGGAAGCCCAAAATGGTTCGGATAAACCAACGAATCCACCAACTAGTTAACTTGTCAGTAAAGTTAGTTACGGCTCATAATTGTTATTGTGGATACTGTTTCTCTGAACAAGATTAAGAATAACAAACAAAAGATACATCTGAGTAATCACGTGGTGCTAGTCTCAATCGCTGCCACTGCAATAAGTAGATAAACAATGTTCCACCTGAAGTGAAAACTATTGATTTGTCGCTAGCATTTAAATTTAGCCATGTTATTTGTATACCCACAACATTATTGCTTCACTGATCTACAGATCTAATCCGAATCAATTAAACTATCCGTAGATCGGAAATTGTCTGATTTGAGTTATTCTGTAGCCCAGCTGATAGTCATGTCCATATAGGGCTGACCCTTTATTTTTATTAGGAAATGCAGTTGCAATTGCAAGTCTCAAAACGGTATTTCACGGGACAAATGCTTTATTAATATTTGTTGTTATATAATAATTATTATAATTAAACTGAGGAAACAAAATACGTTTGTTTTAGCAAGTTTAGGATATGGAACTCCAAATGTCAGATGTGAACTTGCCTGGATCTTTTATCTCGTCTTGCAAGCCTTTAAATGAATAAATTATTTAGGATCCAAGTTCATTAAATCATAAAATACTTTTCAAGAATTCAAATTATAGAGCTCACCTATTATTTCGATAATTTGAGAAATTTCCGTGGCGGCGAGGAGATTTTGTTGGTACATACTGAGAAGTGCCGAAGTAGATTTCACAAGTGGTTCATCATTCTTTCGAATGTAATCAGCCAACATGGTAGGCCACTCTCCAGCACCAGAAACGTCCTATGACAATATTTATATTAAAACTAATTCTCAAGTAATAATTTTTTCGCAGGATTTTTACAAAAATTCGTATATATATCTTACCTTAAACACAATTGTGTATAAACCATGAATTAAGCCCATGAATATCAGGCCTGGACGATACTGGGCGTAAGTCGAACCACTTGTGTGTTTAGATCGATATCCACAAATTCCCATAATCCGTCTCAACCATCTCGATCGGTTATCCATCCATCTACAAACATTAAACCTCAATTTAACACAACCGTTCAGAATTCAGTATAAGTTAAAAAAGTACAAGTATGATTGGTCCGTACTTCTCTGGAGAATACACCATAAGTGACACTACAAGGTGATAATATCCGCCTTCCACAACCGTCGCATCATCTTTCCAACCAGTCTCAGGTAAATTCAAAAACTTTTCGACGGCATTCATTTCCTTTGGTGTCACACGAGTAGTATTAAGTACATACAGAGCCGTATGAATTAGGTATGGAATCAAATGCATGTTTGACTCGGGACCACCACCACCAGTATCTTCGTGGAAGCTCTTCTCTTCTGCAAATCTAAGAAGAAGCAATTTGATGTCATGCACTCCAGAAGAGAACCCAACATCTCTATGTCCAGTGGCTTCCTGGAGATATGCATTATGTCTTGCCAAGCATGCAGCAAACGCTGATTCCGGAACTTGAGGACCCCATAGTGGTATTAACCCATTGCAACGAGTGTTTGCATTTTGCAGTGACGCAGACTCCCATTCATCTCTTGATCTTGCCAATCTATTTTTTTGAAATGGTAAATTGTTATTTTTAAACTTTATACAGTTAAATCAACGATACGATATTAATGATTGATGTTTTGTACCTAATCGCTGCCATATGACAATCAATGTGGACAACATTGAAGTGGCTGACAGTACAATAACCATAGCTCTTCCTGCTTTTAGTTTCTAAATCCTCGACAGCACATCTTTTACTGAAAGTGTAAATTCCAAGCACCTTTGTCGGTTGGTATTTGTAACCTTCACGACAAATAACGCAAATCAGTCCAGTTTCCTCTGCTAATTCTTCCATCTGCTCCAAAATTGACGAAACAGCAGCTGTTACTTGACCCTTATCATTTGTCTTCATCCCCATCGTGTTAAGCTGTCTTTGCCTCATAGCCATTGCCATCCTTTTCTTTTCTTCCCTCGTTGCACGTCGTGCAGCTTCTACTTTCTTCCATATCTACGATATATCAGAGTAAGCGTGAATAAATACCCCATCGAGTTTCGAAAATATCATGTTTGCAATTAATATATATATCGATTTTAACCTCGTCATGCGATCGAAGTGCTTCCAACACATTTTCTGCGAGAGAACCAACGTGCTCATCCGATGAAACTTGTTCTAATTGATGTATTACATAGACACAATCCCTTCCTATTGACTCCTGTACAATTAATATAGTAATAAAAATAATGTTTTTTTCGTCGTCCGAGTATGAGTTACCAGGACTTGGAATTAGACTTACCTGACAGGCAGAATGACCAGTAGCAAATCCAGCCAATAGTCTTAGTACGTACTTCAAAGCCGGTTTTGAAGCCATCTCTTTCCATTCGTCCGAATCAGGGCGGCCAAGTGGAGGCTTCATATTGGGTGCACGAATTCCGATGTATTCCAAACAGCTTTCGACGACTTTTCGTTCTATTGCCAAATCCTTGAAGGAGCCAGCATAAGGACCAGTTTCCACGTTGGATACAAGGGTACAAATATGTTCCAACTAATAAATTACACGTTAAATTAATTTTTATCAAATCTACAATTCACACCGTTTGGAGTATGGATATTTACCTTGTTAGTAAAATCGGAATTCGGATCGTCGTCGAACCTCAAGAAGTCAAAACAATCCTTGAAACTATCGACTATAAGATTCATCTTAACCTTATCGGTGTAGGTTAGACCGGCGAGGACTTTGAAATGCATCGACATAGTTGCTTGACGGGATTTCAATTTATCTACAATATGTTGCGGAATTCAATGAATTTATATAATAAACGTAATCAACTAACGAGAAACCATATGAATGATTAAAAACCAAGAAGTACTTTAACACACCTGAAAGCAGAAGTAACTCTCGAACGTCTTCGATAGATCCTCTACATTTTGCAAAGCTAGCATATGCTTTTTTGTCTAATGCACATGAGTCTACAAGAACAGCTTCCAAAATCTAAAACATCGATACAGTTATCATTTATCACCAGTTAAAGTTAGTCGCCTTTTTTTTGGGGGGGGGGGGGGAGAGGTAAATCAGTATTATCAAATTATCCGTACTGGTTATCAGTTACCACATTAAAATATTTAGAAAAACTCACCTCAAGTATCTGGTCAGTAAGATGAACAATTCCAGATGAACCTTGAATGCAGGTTAGATCATGCTCGAGACAAAGTCTAAGAACAGGGAGAAGTGATTGCACCGCATTTAGTGATGATGCAAGTAAAGCTCCTCTACCCGATGCAAGTTTTGCACAATAACCCAGCAGTTTTAATGAAACTGCTATAAGAGGTTTGGTCTTCGACATGACGAGGGATTGATTCAAAAGATTCTCTAGTGAATTTAGTACAACCTTAAAAAGTAAAATTAATTAATACATTAGTTGATAGCTCAACAAAACTCCATAAGTGGGTTAACTTGTGCTTAGTTTTGAATTACCTTCAAGCCTCCACAGTGAACGAACACATTGGCCAATTTGTACGTCACCTCGTTATCCTCCTGACCTTCATTCGGAGAAGAAAATGACTCCACAAATTCTTCCGTAGCATCTCCCAACAAACCTCGCATTCTGTACACTATTCTCATAGGTTCGATTTGGCCATTTGTTGGAAGCCAGAGCTTCTTATATACTTCTTTTACGGGCAGGTCCAAGGACATGATTTTGTTGTTGACAAGTAATTCCATTCCGTTATCATCCTCAAGCAAAGCAACTAATTCGCAATCGGTGCATATTTTATTTTTAATGTCTCGCATTAATGGTCCTATTCCAGCTTCATTGCTGCTATACGGATTGCCAAGCATTCGTCCCTAAACAAGCATCATAGTGTGAACATACATACGATATCCTGATAAGAAATGTATTTGAAGAGCTCTGGAAAAAATTCGTATAGCATACCTGCAAGAAGTCTTCCTGCTGTGGATCTTTGTCTAAAGTGACGAAGAATTCGGCAATATCCCCTTCTTCGTGAACAATCAGAGAACACACTCGTTCGAATACAAATACTGGAGTTGTTAAATCTTCTTTTGGACATTTTTTCAATGTCTCCACACAAACAGTCATGAATATCTTCGTTTCTTCTTCAGTACCTGACGTAATTTCTTCAAGTAGCTGAAGTAAAATTTCTTGAGCTTCTTCAATCGGTCGGGTACGATGTAGGCGGAGCCTCTTTAGTGCTAAATATCCACCAAGTACAGTTGACAGCAGGGAAACTCGTTTGTTTCGCCGAACTGAAGGAATTGCAAGAGTTGACAATAGTTTAGACAATTCTAAAACTGCCACTCCTTGAGACAAATCAGAATGTAGAGTAACTGATTCTAAATGATGTAACTTTTCGATTTGTCCATCCAAAAGTTTGCAGACAATGCTGAGGGCTCCTTTGGCATTAAGAAATGCAGCAAACTCTGCAGCGGCTGCCAATTCTCTATACAGTTCCATAAACTCTCGACACGATTCGCCATACAGTGGGAGATCCTCCATAAAGGTGGTTAGAAGTTCCATGATCTATATTTTCATGTGGTTAGTTAAATATTACAATCAAAATTACAATAGAGCTAAAATTATAAAATGTAAAAAAAAACGTTAGTAACCTTAAGCCGCCTTTCGGGCATCTGTGCTAAGTCTTTCAAAAGTGCAGCCGTAACTGATCTGGTTTGAACTGAACCAGGACAGAAAACCAACTTTTTCAGCCACGTTAGTTCGTCACTATTAAAGTTAACCGCCGCGTTCGATTCTATTTTATAGAACTTATCAATCCATCGCCTTCCATACTTATTGACAAGATATGTTTTTCGTAAATCTTCTGATTTAGTCTTTGAAATTTTGACGATTTTCTTAACATTCGATTCTTTCTTTGGATTTCCACTGTTTTCCTTTCCTTGCGATTTAAATGCCGGCCCAGGCTTAGCTGGATTACTACTTTGATTGGTCTTTGGAAGTTTCTTTCTCCAACTTTCAAATGACGATGCTTCATCTCCGTTCATCCAAGCTTGTAGATCCACATGAACACCCTCCACCCGCATGATGGAAAGTTTCTCTGGTTCCTATGTTCAAATAAGTATTAAAATTGTTAATTTATAAATTTCACTTGTAGGCGTAAGTATTTTTTTGGTGAAAATAACAACCATTGTTCCAAATGACTTTGATTATTGGACACAAATTTAAAATTATTTTGAGATAAGGTAGGTATGTAAGTGAAACTGTATTTACCCCGGATTGTGTAGTGCGAATGAAGTTCTGTATTATTTTTAAACAAGGCAGTAGACCCGATTCGTTTGATGTTGGGTTCCGAAGCCTATCAACAGCTTGAATGAAAATTTTCATCAAACTACGCAGCTTAATTTCCCAGCATGAATCATACATTTGAAGGAGAGATGATAGAAGCGAAATTTCTTCGGAAGTTTCAAAGCTTACGTCGTTCCATGTTCCCCTATTAAATGCAGCGCTAACACTAGAATAAACAATTACATGCAATTTTAACCAGTGCCACTCAAGTGCCAGATTTGAATTCGCATAAAACTGCTCTATTTTCATTGTTTAATCATTCAAGTTACCGTGAGTTTATAATTTCCGTCAATTGAGATGTTGCCAAAGCGTCATCCTTGACGAAGAAGCAAAGGGCATTCTTAACTTGCTCTTTTAGTGCAGTTGACCCAGCCGACTGTGAAAGTCTGAGAAGGAAGCTTAAAAATGACAGATCAAATGGGTCTCTTGGACTTCCAGCAGTTATAAGAGCTTGAAGAAGCTTGAGTGATAGAGTTATACTCGACGCCATACAACCGTAACACCGACCTTCAGGAGAATTAAAAATGCATTATTATAATTATACTACCTTCAATTAACAGTAAAAGACAATTAAATTAACTTACGGAACGTCACAGTATCAACACTATCCAAAACGTATGCCAGCGGATCAACTTTCAACATCTCTTTCCGGTAAGCACCCACTTTCTACAAGTTTTAAAAAGCAGCAATTTATAAATAAAACGTGATGATTTAATAAAATCCCATACTGTATTACACATAATGCAAATCACTACAACTCACCCTCATTAATCGATTTAATTCTTCATATGAGCTTTTGCAGTCAATAGCATAACAATATGCCAAACTTTGAACATTCTTCAAAACAAGAGACGGTCCTGACGAGTTAGAAAGTGTAATTCCTGACACACTGCCAGAAGTTAGAGCCTGAGCTGCAGCATTCAAACTTCCTCCAAGACCCACTATATTTCCCCCAGCATTGTTATTACTCCCTGAACTTCCTCCCACAGCTAGGTTATTGTTAAGAGCATTGGCCGCGGCGGAAGCATATGAAACGGACATTCCAGGTCCGCCAGCTCCGTTGCCCAAAATTCCAGGACAAATTGATGTAGAAAGTGCCCCCGAAAGAGATTGGGATGTTGAGAGCCCCGACATTGACCTTCGCTCTTTTATTGACTGCAGCATTGACTCAAGTCCAGCCTTCATGTATTGCTGTTGTTTATAAGTTTGGTCAGCCTTTTCAAGAAAAGTACTGATAGCAGTTTCTGCCTTTTTGTGATCTTCTTCATTTTCTACAAAGTGATTATGGTAAAGTTATCAATGCATATCATTATTTTATATTTTTTGAAAATAACTTATTATTTTTTTAAAGTCAAAACTCACCGATGGGGTCGACAGCAACCACATTTTTAGCTAGGACACTTATGTCCAACTTTGCATATTTGCAGAATCCACATGAGTGACAAAGGAACGGATCTCTTTCATCATAATTGATTGCTCTACACTTGTGGCATTGGTATACATTTTCCCCACAATTTGAGCAGACTCCTGGCTGAGCTGGAACAGACGCTGAGCAACGCGGACATTGTAGAGTTTCAGCGGATGCTTGAACGTTTTCATAGAAGTCCAGAAATTCCAGCATAACATTAGCTGCTACAATCGGCACACTAAAATCCAATTTTACTTCGGTCTGGCTTGGACTTAGATTTACTTTTCTAGCCATTTGCCACAAGTTAGGTTTGTTTTTCAACTCAACAATCGGAATATTTTTGGGAGAATAGTAAATTGCCATCGTCTTTATCATTCTTGCTTTTTTAACTTCTGTCAATTTTACACTCAATCGGATTATACTGAGGGTTGAGGTGAGCTTCACAATTTGGCTATTGGCTGTAAATTTTGCGTCAGTCTGTAAATTAAATATTAATAGTTTAACTTTAGAATAATAATCTTAGTTTTTAGTTGCTAGTTTATAGTCCATATCCATGTGAATGGAAAAATGGGTAGGGATTTAAAAAAAATACCTTGATCGAGTTTAGTTTTTGGACTGAATATGGCTTGTCAATATTGTAACAAACTTCACATGGTTCCGATTCCAAATAGTATCCATCCACAGACACGAATGGTACCAGGGAAGCATAAATATTTGCATTTGGATGTCCAAGTAATGCAGCACCCTGTGACTCGATTGAAGAAATGCAACAGTTGACTTGTTGACGAAGCTACACCAGAAAATACATAGGTTGATGAATAACGCAGTACTAAATATGTATTTTGTAACTTAATAAGTAGTTAGTAGTATCATTAATATTAATGAAGTATAGCGATCATAAAAATGTGACAGCTTTATGCTAACTTACATCTCGAGCTTTTAGATCATCGTTATTTAATGTTGCATATCCCAGAATGTCAACAAATTGAGCAGCTCTCGATCCTGCAGCCGGTACAAAGGGCCACAACTCCCACATTAAATTCACAAGTTTGAGCTGGTGACTGCAATCTGATGTTAAGAAAAATCCCAGCATCAAAGCGTGCGCTTGCCATCGGGTCGATAGCAGAGAATGTTCTAAAAGGTATTTTTTTACAAACTCCAACAGAGTTCGTTTCTCCACATTATCTAAAATCTGGTGAGCTAAAGATTTTAATGACTTTTCATCTTCGCTCATTCTAATCATTGGCGATTCTGTCTTAGAATCAAAGGGCACACCGTCAATAGCGATCTTCAGAAGAGTAAGAATTGCAGTGGTCAAGCTTTCATCTGCTGTACAGCCGACCTGTAATACATATCAAGAAGAAATGATTTACACTTATTGAAAAAAATACATTATTTATTGTATGAAAATTGGGTAAGTTTGCAAACAACATACTTGGACTATAAATTGCAAGGCATCTTCACTTTTACAAAAGGTTTGCCAACTAGCAGGACGCTGAGTGGCAATATCGATACAAGTATTGAGATGTTCAACCATAGCTACAAGTTGAGAATACTTGAATTCCATCTTAGTGACTTTGGCCATCCGTTCAGATTCAGAATTGCCGTCATAGCCGATTAATTTTTTAAATTCACAAAGGTGGAATTTAATATTATGTAAATCTCTCAACAAATGATAATTTTCTCGTGATCCAGCAATATTGAGGAGTAGCTTTCTCGCTTGCCGACGAACAAATGGAGCATTTCGATTTTGTAACATTTCGCACAGAAGTTCCTCCCATTCCTTGAAGATAGATTATTAGTATTAGGAGTCGAATTAAATGTCAAAAAGCGTAATGAATTAATTTAGTATTTTTATTTTTTTTACCGTATCAAATATGGACTGCTGACTTAAAACCTTCTTTACTTGATAAGGGAGTCTTAGTGCCATTTCTGACAGCAGAAGAGGTAACTCTTCTAGAATATCGTTGGAGTGAGTTTTTATGTACTGCTTCAAGAAGAAAGGACTGTAATCGGGGGGATTAGATATTGGATAAGGCTTTAAAAGAGACGTTCCTAGTGCATCAGGAGTTACTGATGTGGTTAATACCACACTTGCCAAGCTAGAGCCAGCGTCTGGCTCTTCGGGCTGTCCTTTCCAAGTTGCACGAAGCATGTGAAGTAGTTCCTTACAGTATACTACAATGCCAGATCTCTGAATGGTTTCCGCAGTTACACGAGCAATCCAACTGCTTTCAACTTTTTGATCACAACCCCTCCATCGAGATACAAGAATGCTTAACATTCTCAGAACAACTAACGCCATTTCGCTAGATTGATTTCTCTTCCATTCTTCGGTCCGATTTATTTCCTGTCAAAAACAATCATTAACTCATCGAATCCCACAAATAAGGAAAAAAACAATGTTTTTAATACACCAAATATTTGCATACCACAAGACTCATCATTTCAAGAAGCTTCTTCACTACTGTTTCGACAACTAGCATTTCTTCTTCCGTGTTTCCATCCAACTCTGCTAGGATAACAAGCATGACTTGCAGCAAAGGTATGATACTCAATGCATCTTTGCATATTGAAATTTCATTCGAAATGGCTCTCATTAGAGCAAGCCTAAAGGGCTTTGCCAATAACTGCTGTTGCATGACCGAAGCTGAAGATTGGCTACCGTTTCCACTAGCGTTTTCAATTCTATCTTTCTCCGCTCGTGTACTTCTAGATGAATCGCCGGTATTCGAGCTTTCAGCAGCCCGTATGTTACTGATATTCGACATATAGGACGCCAGAATATTTGCTTGTTGTGACGTAGATGTTGCTGCTGTCATAATGCCACTTAAGTTTCCAGCTCGCTCATTAGAGCTCCCACCTGCATTTGAACTGCCAGAACTTCCAGAGCCACCCTAATTTAATTGCAATAAAATAATGTACACATAATATTATTCATTATTCATAAATATTGTTTAGAATTTCATGTGTATCCTAAACCTACGGGTTCAGAATTTCGCATAGTCGATCCTTCCGTCGCAACCGTACTTCCCTCATCATCTGAAGGCGGAGGGGAAGCTGTTGCATCAGATTCAGCTCCTCCAGCTTCATGACTACCATCCATTTGAGCGGGATCAGCATCTTCACCTGGAGGACTTAAACCTTCCGGAACATGCAAAACCTCGTTTTGCATATCTTCTAACGCCTGAAGGCCTTCTTGAATTCCTTGAATTCCAAGTCCCCCACCTCCTTGTTCCTGAAGACTTAACGCAATTGCAAGTTCCACCATTGCCTCATCTTCCGCATCTGACTGAAGATCTATACCAGGAGGCATAGCAAAACCGTCGGGCCCCATGAAGGCTTCCAAAGGATTCAAAAGTTGCATTTGAGCTTCATTGTCTTGTCCATCCAGCATGACGATTGGCTCATCAACTTCTACTAGTGGCAACTGTGGAAGGTCCTGTTGTCGTTGGGGTCCAATACTTACGTTGCCGCTTTGATGAAGTCCTTCTCGAGGACTATCTGTGTTAGTATCAGGTGTAGCACAATGCGGAGGTGACGGGCCCGGAATGGTCACTCTGCGTTTTCTAATATTCTTCGGACGCAACCTTTTAACAAGGACAGTGCGTACGGGCACACATATCTGATTGTTCCGCGACAAAAGCAGTTTTATGAGACACGGGGAAAGATTGGGCACGAGGGTAACATAAGCGGCCATTATGGAGTAAATTATTTCTGCAAGTCCCATAGCTGCAGTCTCAACTCTTTGAATGCCTAAAGTTAACAAAATTTTATAAAAAGTAACCCAGTTGTCCCAGTTGGAATATAGGTATGTATGCATTAATGCACAGAAATCAAAGAATACATAAATACTCATAACGAATACAATAATAAGGTTAATTAAAAAAATATATATATAGATAGGTATACCTGGCTGATCGACTGGAACGACAAACGTGTTCCTGGGTTTAACCTTCACCAGCTTTTCGAAAACTTTGCATAGTGTTTCGATTACTCTGGTTGCAGTCATTGGCCCAAGTTCTCCAAAGTCAAGATACTCAAACTGAGCAATGTGTGCTGGTCTTACGGTCGCTATGTTTTTAATAAAGTTGACCAAATGATGAAAATATTCAGGATCTAATTCTCTAACTGGCTTTTCGTTCATTTCCATCAGGCTTCGAACACATTGATTCAGAACGGATTTATCCTACATAAACAGTACATATAATTAGGTATTACCAGGCTATCGGCTACCATAATACTTCTCTATATTATCAACTTACGCGATGTTCGTAGTACGATGTTTTGTTTGATAAAACTGCACACATGAGGTTTCGACAAGACATGTTGAAAGGAGGATAATTCTCTAAATAAATGTCAGTTGCAACATTTAGAATTCCTTCTATATCGTCGACATCTCTAGGACACAGTGAAACCGCGAGCTCGCAAAGTTCCAATCCACTAACGACAATTCTAATAGGGACAAACAGCATGTTTAAAAATAATTTAAAGTACATTTAATCTTTCATTAACTTGATTTCTCAAAATTACTTTTCGATACTAGCATCTTCACTCAATCTATCTCCGCTTGAAGTAGAAGTTTGACCGACAGATGAGGATGAACATTGCGTTGGAAGATCTTCTGAATCATCTGGCCATCCAAAGGCATCCTTATTTTTTCCATATCTGTAATTTTTAATAATAAATTGCTATCAACTATATACAGGTTCATTATTTTACTGGGTAACATACTGCCCAATCTATAAAGGAAATTAAGCAATTATCAATTAATTACTGGCGAACGAATTAAATGACACATTACATTTTGACAGAATCCACAAAAGTGATGGATTGTGCATCATGGGAAGGACCAAATGTGATAACAAATTTGGTATCAGCTTGCAAGCTCTCTTCGCGTGTAAGAGGTATGTCATACCATCTCGCTCTTGTCATAACCACGGTAATTGTGCGGCCAAATATCTTAAAAAAATTCCAATTATTAATTGAATTGAAGTCTACCTGGTATGAGAAAAAGCGTTAATGATTGAGTACGTTTCGTTATATACCTGAATGAACGATGGGACCCTGGTTGTATCTTGAGATCCCAATAGAATGCGAATGCCTGTCATTACCATGCTTGCATCATTATTGGAAACATCCAAATTGAATCCAATTGTCTTAGTGGATACAACGTACATTCCTAGTTTTCAAAAACGTTTATAAATGCATCAGATGTATAAAAGTAGTGTTTTCTTAATGTTTATCTTTTCCTTACCAGATGTATTCAAACGATTCTTTAATTGTGCCACATTGTAGATTTGTAAAAGATCCTTTCCCCCATATTCAACCTCATTCATAGCCTGACAATGCTCGAAGAAATCTGTTGGAAATGTTGGTTGTCCGGTGACTGTCTTTACATATTTACTGGCTTTCCGACTTGAACTTATACTTGATTTTTTCCCAGATGACTTCGCATTAATCGAGTCTGCCTGTGGACGTAGTCTTGAACTGAGCCAAAACTCCGTGCTCTCCGCAGAATCGAACACCTTTAAACTACCATCCTCTCCAAGTATAACAAGTGATGTTTTAAGTCGCCCACTTTGACCAATATGCCGCATGGCCACCATATCCAGAGGACGAGATTTCCATAACACCTTGATTTCCTGAATTTCAGATTTGTGTTCAGTCATCATCAGCGCGTAAGGAGTCCCGTCTGTAACATGAATTATTTTGTATACATGTATATTTCAAGTTTGAACTACCTATTACTGAAACATTATTCTTTGAAATTTAAAACACACCTTTTGAGACAGCAAAAATTAGTCCCGGGTGACCTAGTACTTCAGTCCACTGTGCCAAGCCCAGGTTCACAGTTTTTCCACTTCCTTGTCCCTTAGGGACAATTAGTACAGCTTTTGTTAACGGAGCAGCCCCACTAAGATCTTCCAAAGCTCCCAAGTAACTCTTTCCATTTGGGTAAGTATAGAACAAGAGTTTCAAAGCATGCGAGTAATGGACCGACACCCCAATAACTTCCTTTTTGTCTGTTGAAGAACTAACAGAAACACTGAGGTTTGGCTCAGTGGTTCCAAAGGCTGTTGTGTCATCATAATTCAAATCGTTTGTGATGTAATAAGGACCATTGGAAGCTCGTGTATTTTCATCAAGCTTTTCATAGTAAATTCTTCCATCATTCGAAATTATCACAATGTAGTAAGTATCCTCCTTAAAAATTGATATGTACATACATCAAGCAGTGAAGTTAGTATTCATTTATAATCAATTAGTTTATACATACGGCAGCCGCAAACCATACTTTTTCAAATTAATAAATATTGATTGTATACCTGCACTACAAAAGTTGCGTCTCGCACTTTTCCAGATGGAAGTAAGAAATAATATTTAGGCGATATTGCGTCTTTTCCTAAATCATAAATCTTAACAGCATCAGCGGACAACAGGGCAAGTTGGGTCTGCGAACCCGGTAACCAAAGTGGTTTAATTATGTGATTTTGGCCTTCTAGTTGGGGTTGTAAGACGACATGGGATGAAATTGATCCTCCAGTTCCGATGACCAACACATGACAATCCTGAAAATCATTGAAACATCATGGAAGTCAGTAATATAAAGTTTCATTATTCAAACCAAATATATGTTGGATATAAGATATAACCTTTAATCCACACACTGCCAGAACATCGTCACGAAGTGGGTTGGCAGTCATGGTCAATGCTGTAAACGGCAGAGTTAAAGTAGCTAATCTTGGCAAGGTTAGCTTTTTCTTCTCTGTTCCTGAAAGTAATGCTCCAAGCTGCAAAATTGTCAATTTCCCTTTTTCTTGGCTCATAGCTAGATAGTGACGTCTCGCTCCTGGTGCTGACAAAGCAGCAATAGTGGTACGACGAATTATTTGTGCGGTTATAAGCTGTCTAATTAGTGATCCTTGCTCTCCATTGTAGGTCATTTTGATATTTTCAAACGCTCCTTCTTGGGAACCCAACGTTGGCATCTAATAAAACCAATAATAATGACTGAGAATAAAAATATTACAAAACGGCAAATTGATTAGTAACAAAACACTACTTCGTTTACCATTAAATCATCACAGGAAACAAATTCCAATTGTCCATCACGACCTTTGCGAAGACTATCTAACGCCGTTTGAACCCTAAGAAATGCTCCAATTGGAGTTTTTAGAGAGGCAAGACGGTTGACAACCGATTTCAGTTTAAGGACAGTCATTAGTGGTAAATGCTCACTGAATGCTCGGAAAGCAAGCATTAGTTCGTCCCATTTAAATGAAGATTTCATTCGAATTAACCCTTCGTGGTTGCTTTCTAGTGTTCCAACTACTGCATTTGAGGAATTTGTCTTCCCATCAGTAAATATTGGAGACGATGCCCTCCTACCATTTTCCACTGGACATGAAGTCGACAACATTGGAAGATCTGATAGGAATGGGTTGTAACTATTCCCTCCAACTGGTAGGACCGGGACTGAAGGCACAGTAGCTGCAGCAGTTGACGGTCCATCGCTAACTGACGTATTTGGTCGTCTGACCAAAGCAAGGCATGTACCATCGGTTTTGGCTCCACAGTCACAGAAGAACGAACCACATTTCGCGTAAGTCACATCGTGACCTTTATGGCATACTCGTGCGCAAATGGAACAGACACCCACACCATCAACCATTCCTAAATCGTAATCACAACTATTAACACACACATTACGGTTTATTATTTCTTGAAGATTCGGATTCTAAAATTTAGCATACGTACTCCAATTATAATCTAATTATAAATTCACAAAGGAATTTGAATATTCAATCCCATATTCCATTTATTGGAAATGTTAGGAGTTGAATTGTAAATTATAACTCAGCTTTTACCAATCCGTAACCGGGATAAAAGCTTATATGTTATTGTATTAAATTAAAGGCAAGCATACATATAACATTATTAATAATATAAACATTCTCGAATGCTTGAAAAATCATACCGCAAGTGTGACAATGGTACCAGTGTTGGGACATAAATTCCTTCTGTGTTATTGTGTAGGTACACAGTCGGTTGTTAAGACCTTCATCATCCTAGTAGATAAGTTTAATGATATAAAATATAAACATACATAACGCAGTATTCAGGAATACAAAATAATGTAATTACGCTAATCTTTACCGAGTCTTCACCGCCACTTTCTTCATCATCACCTTGATCTTCTCCTAATTCCGATTCACAAAGATCAAACGTATCTTCGATTTCATTTGGTGGGGTCGTAGTACCTGGAGTCTGTTCTCTGTCCTTCTCTAATATTCTTTGAAAAGAGTTCAAGCTTCCTTTTCCTGCGGCAATCAAACTAGGATTTTGAGTAGCAACCGTCTGTAGCGCCTTTCCAATTTCCAACATATATTCCATTATAGTTTTGATAGCTTGTAACGTAGGATGCTTCGTAACAAATCCAACTGCATTCTTTTCTTGTTCACGGGTAGATGAATAAGACACAGCTTCGATTGCCACAGTCATCTGCTGTTCCATGTCTTCAGTGAAATCATACAGCCACTCAATCATTTGACTAAACAATTTGCAGTGTCCATCTTCAGAGTCACATAGACTTGCCATCTGTATGATCACTTTCAGAACATGTTCAAAAGCCGAGAGATGAACCGTTTTTCTATCTGAGGAACTTATACCAAGCTCTACATTTCTTTTGACTACTTCGATGGTTTTAGCAAGTAAATTTGGAACCAGGTTGTGGTCGGGATCTTTCCCAGCTAAACTGATCAGGCTCGAGAAAAACTTGCATACTGCTTCCACGACATTTTCCATTTTCAAAAATTCAGCTGAAAATATTCGTTCTGGCAATTCTTCTAGATTTTTTAATTCTTTGAATAAAATTGAGATAACTTTCTTGGCATCCTTTTCGTTGGTTTCTCGACCCAGGAGCATGGATAAGAATTCACATATTTTCATCAAGACGCGTTCATCCTTAGTTGCCATTAACAAGTCTAATAAGGCTGTCAGTAATGCTCCTGAATCTCCAGTGATAATACTTAGAAGCGCCTCCTCGTACTCTGAAGATTGCTTTTCTTTGTCTTTGGTTGATACAAGTTCCAAGAGGCCCTGTATACACTCTTCGATGTATGAATCTTGGTTGGATTCTTTGACAGCAATTCGAAGTTTTGGATAACATATTGACCTCAACGTATTTGATCCAATTAGTTCCACTAGTTTGGTTGTCAGTGGGGCATCTGTTTTGGTATATGTTGCATCAACTGCTGATCCTACCATTTCACCAAGGAATTCCACAGATCGATCCAACAACAAGGGTAGAAGCAGGGCTGTTAGTTCTTCCTTGACCATTTTAGGAGTTTTAATGTTCTTAGGATTCACAGCAGCTCCAATGATTTTGACTGCAGATCCAAGCACATGGCGGAAAGACCCTATACAAAATAAAAATTCAATCAATTAATGTACCCCAAAAAATCACGAGGTCTGAGCGTTAAAGCAAACTGTCGTTAATCATGTTGGGATATTACCTTGATCAGAAATATGTCCTTCAATAATAGCAAGCAGATATGACTCAGTGGGTATAACGTCGGACTTGTACTGGTTTGCAGCATAATCAGGGAAGGAATCAAAGTTTTCAGAGACACTTTCGTCCATAGCGAGCTTCAACTCAGGCTCAACATGCTTTATCACAATTTTTGAGATTGAATTATTCATCAAAAATCCAGACCCAAGGGACATGAGATGGCACGCGGATTTTGTCCAATTATCTTCGTTTTCAATTCCTGAAGAATTACGATCCTGCAAGGCTTTGCGGGCTTTAGAAATCAGACATCCTTTAACTGCTTGTAAGCTTTCTTCAAGTATCCGAATCAGTACTATCAGTACTTCCTCATCCTCCGAAATGTCTGCTATGCAAGTGTGACCTAGTGACAAGGCTGCTTCGATGCCGTTATATAATGCAGGACACAGCGTGGATGATGATAGCGATGATGCAATAGATATCCAATCTACTACTTTCCACAAAATTCTCATGACTACTTTGGGAGACAAAACAGCAGATTTCGACAATTCTTCTGCTTGACTAGTTGTTAGACCCTGCTTGCTCAAAGTATCACGAATCCAGGATAAATAAATTCTATGCTGCAACCTTGGAATCCAAACAACCAGATATAATACCCGTGCTGGAGAGTCTAAGAAGTCACTACTCAAAATGGAGTTAGATTCTTTCAAGTGTTTCAAATACTCATGCGGTGGAGGAAGACCAAACATCAAGCGATTAAGAAAATATTGAATATAATAAACATGTCCTCTAACAGCCGCTGTTTGCGTTTCTTGTGACAGGCTAATCGTTGTTTCGGCTATCTTCAAAATAGCATCGATGACGGATATATAATCCATCTTATCCTTATGTGCTGAGTCTGCTTTGTTCATAAGAAAATTCATTGCAAGTCCATCCAGACGTGGATTCTCTTGATAATTTGGTTCTGAAGATATTAAATTGTAAAATCTTGGTTTCAATCCGTCCACAACATCCTCAATATCGTTCATTTCCAATAACTTCTCCACAAAAGGACAGTCGCAATAAATCCTTGCAGGTGGCAAAGGCTTTGTATTCGGTGGTTCACTCAAGTTTTCGTTTGTACCCAATGAGCCTTTATCTAATGCCGAATCCCCTTGAATTGTTGGATCAGACAATTTAGATTTAAATTTTACTCCAACTGAAGGACTAGCCGTGTTTGAGTTTCCTGTCGCAATTGCAGATGATCCAGAACCATCGTCACTGAAAATATTGTATTGTATTTGATTGATGAGATTAAGCCCAGGTTCATAAAGTTGACGAATGAAGTAATCAAATAGTAGTAGCAATCTTCCCAGGCTCGTAAGCTGATGTAATTTTGAGATGTGTCCGGTGAGGTTCTTACTAACAGAAATTAAAGCCTTGGTGCAATCGATCATGATTTGCTTCTTCTGCATCAGGCTTAAAGTATGAAATAAAAAGACGACTGTCTGAGCGTGCTCCACTGGCATGTCAGAATATCCTGGAGGAGGCAGGGAGATACTAGAAATATCTTCAACGAGAGTATCTAAAATTCTTTTTAAAATCGCAACTATCAAATTTTCGCGATCTTGTTTTAGTAACAAAATCTGGATTATGACAGCGAGACTTTTGGGGTATAACCCAATGGTCCAGCGTCCAGTTCCTTGCAAATCTATTCCAAGCTGCTCCAGAAAGTAGGTCTGAATGGATAGAGTGAATAAATCTTGGGCGAGTATGTTTTGCACAAGTTTACCGATCTCGTTTGAGAAATCCAGGTAAACCCTATTTAAGTTGTCTTCAAAAACGGTAGATATTGCAGCAATTTCAGTTGATGCTTTTTCTTGATCTAAGTCCTTAATAACTATAGCTAGAAGAGTGGCAATCTGTTCACTGCTGAATGCAGTCTTCGCAAAATTTTGAACCACTTCCGATCCATTGGAAACAACAGATTTGGTTAAGAATCCCAACATGCTTAATGCTGATTCCATGAACTTCATCAAAAACAGAAATTAAAATTAAAATTAAATTAAAATTAAAATGGGTCTGCAGCCTACACATTTGCATTTCCTTTATATGTACAATTACTATTAGCTCACCCCATTTGGATCATCCCTATCTCTAACGAACTCTTTGATTACAGCCTTGACTCCATCATCAGCGGTCTTTTTTTCGTCGTCTAAAGCACTCTTTCCCTCCCGTTCCTTCGAAAACTTTCCTTCAAAATCACTTTCACTAATATCCGGAGGTGACAAAGCGGATTCCATCCAAAATCCAAGAATTGGCTCATCGTCCATTTCATCGACATCAACATCGTTTGGCTCATCGTCATCGTCGTCTTGGTCATCATCCGCGTCGTCTTCGTCTTCGGTTGTCATTAAGTCCGATACGCTACGGTTTTCATCTTCAATTTCAACATCGATGTGATCGTTTTCTTCTAGTAATCGCACTTCATCGATTCTGCTGATTAAATTATATATTAGAATTAATATAAGTTAAAAAAGATTGTGAAATTAAAACACAATATATGATATATATATAAACAATAAACGTAGAATAGGGATGACAAACCGAGGTTCAGTATCCATGTTGTCTGCATCTTGATCAACCACAATTACTGGATCCTCCTTTTCAGCAGGCCCAGAGTCATTTTCACTTTCTCCGCCACGTGATCGAAATTTGATGAGTTTTAAACGACAGGCTTTTCTGTAACTTAGAGTTGTCATTTGAATCAACATTTCTACGACATTAAAATGTTCAAAAAGTTGACGAATTCTTTCTCCATTTGATATTGAATCGTCGATTTTGAACGACTTCACAGACACAGATCCGGATTTTTTTCCATGAATAACAGTGGTTTCTGTGCAGTGGAGATTCATAAAGCTGTGAGACAATTCAATTGCATGGCTTGCCAGTGAAATAATGATTTCATTCCACACTTGCTGAACCGCCAACAAACTAATCTTCGGACCTACCTTAGGGTCAGCCATATACGTAACCTGATGCATGAAACACTGAATGCTGAGTAGCACATGCTTCGTAAATGCTACAGAGCAATTCAGCCATGTCTACGGGAAAATAATCTGTATTCAGTTTGAGTTGCATACTTCCATTTATGAATATTCGCTTGGTTTTTATATACGCTTACAGTTTGAAGCAATCCAGTATCATCCTGTAATATTTGTACAATTTTTCGTTGAATCCAAATAGCTTCTGCGACTATTTCAATTCCAGTCTGATACTCGGACTCATTTGTATTTAGGTTTGTCATTGAGCCTGAACTTGTCTGACTCTGAATAGTACCACTACTACAAGATGCCTGACTGCTTAATGGCCCTGCAGGTGCAGAGGTTGTTCCACCATAGAAATAATGAGTAACCGCAAATGCTGCATTCATTGTTCCAACACCGAGCTGGTATAGCTTCTGAGCGTCATTTCCATTCAACGGTGCAAAATGACAAATCCGCAGAAGTCGGTAAACTAAGTTAACATCTTCCGACAGAGAAATCAACTCAGCACTACGACAAAAATCATTTTAGTCAAAAAATAATAATTACCGATTATAAAACTACTAAACATATATACTCACACAATACTAGATCGGATAGTACAACTACAAGATAACGTCAATTATCAATTAAATAATTTTAACAATTACCTGGACAATTTATGGTGAGCTATTTTGTTGCTGAAACTCTTAACTGCTTCGGTTTGTAACGAAACAGTATCTGAATAATAATTTTTCAACGTTGGAAGGCCCAAACAGATGTCAACAAACCATTGTCCAGCTCTTATTTGATACTGTAGAATCTTTGCAATTTCTCGGACTAATAACTCCTGAAAAGAGTAAAAACATGAATACAATACGGGCTATCGTATACGGGTATAAATGTATCGAAATTGCTTTCCATGCAATTTATTTTTATTTTCCACCTTGATCGTCTTATTGCTTGGTAGACTCATAATTGGCATCGCGATTTGTTCATACAACAATGCCGCAGGATCCATACGAGTGCGACGCACCTCTTTAAGACTCGCAGCAGCTGTTCCATCTTTATCCCACGAACCTTTAATCGAAAAACGGTAAAAATATTTTGTTAAATTGTTACACAGAGTTTAATAAAGCTACAAACCAACATAAATTTATTTATGTTAACCCAAACGTAAATGAAAACACATACTTGGAGCACTGCCTTGAATTTTAGGAGGGAGCTCTTGATTTTTTAGAAGTGCTAACATATTTGCTACTTCCTCTTGAGTCAGTATTAATTCTGCGTTGCTAAATTCCTGTATAAACAAATCCCCAAAGATTAATTTATAGAAAATACATATACCTCGTTGTCGTTAGTTAGAATTGGATAATAAAAATAAATAAGAATGATTAATACCTGAATAGCATTGATATACACTTTTACACTTAGAATGGGATGTGTTCCTTTTAAAATATGCGGCAGCCTTGCGAGTAGAGACTCGCACAGAATTTTTGCTGCGTTGCATGCCGTCGGAAAGTTCTGCCTTGGCACTACGGTAAAATTTAATGCAATCAGCCAACATCAACCTACCTTTTTTAGGAGTGTTATTGAATGTGTAATATTTTTTTTATAATACGGTCTTATCTTACACAAGTCATTATTTGCAGCAACTGCGATGATATGCGTTGCAAGTACGGTAACCACATCGTAAAACACACTATGAGAGTGTGTACTCGAGACTGAGTCCTTGAAGTCGTTCTCACTGTGAAGTCGGACAATGATTGGTGAGAATAAGAATCACAAAACATACGATTGTTTATAATATTTTAATTAATGTGGTGTAAAGTATGTATTATTTATGTTTTCAATGTCATACCTTTCAACCAAAGCCTTGATAAGAGTAACAACTTCGCTCCTTGATAAGGAACCCACTGAGTATGTCACAAACGGTTTTATAATTGTACTCCAATCAACGTTACCTCCAGCAGGACTAGATGAACTGGCTGCCGCATTACCTCCTCCCCCAGAATTTGCAGCCATTTTGCAAAATCAGGCCTCCGACATCCGACACTAAATGTTGAATGTTGATGTTCAATAATGTTTCCGTGAACTGCAGTGGGCAGTGCAGCCTGAGTTCCTAAACAAAACACAAAAGCATTGAAGGACAAGTAAAAAAAAGTTTTCAAGTCACAACAAGTCACAAGTAGTCAACAACAGTACACAGTATGCAGTTCACAGTTGAAGTAAGGCACAAGCAAGAAGCAAAGAATGACAAATCACAAATGAAGAACAACAAACAGTGAATAAACATAAAAACATTACACATTAAAAGGATTAAAGCTAAAACACAAAAAGTGAAAGGACAACAAATGAAAAAGGAAAGGCAAAATTACTTAAAAATTCCAAAATTAATTCATATCATAATTCACAATTATACCTTACCTTTCAAACCTCAACACTCAAATCAAACTACAAACCTTGCCTTTGTGCCTTCCTTTGTCCTTGCACTTTTGGACAACATCAAACATTCAACATACACGCTGGTGAAAAAAACTATTACTTCCCGGCAACCTAAAAAAAATTTCCCGATTTTGGGGACCTCGTTTAAGCAAAAAAAATCAGGAAATGTGTAAATTATGGGGAAGAAACTGGAAATTTCCTTGCAAAATTGCCTTGATTTCCCAATTTAAAAAAAAGAAATCCCGATTTCCCAAACACTTTCGTGTAAAACTGGGAAATTTCCTTAAAAATTGCCTAGATTTTTCTGATTTCCCGATTTTTCCCAAAATTCCCGGTAACCTTATCACTCGGTTGCAAAGGTTTTTCCACCAGCGAACATACAACTGACAACATATCACGCACCGCACGGCACACGGCACCAAAAACGAAAAAATAAAAATGAAATTGAATTTGGAATTGAATTGTGAATTCAGAATTGGATTAAATAATGAATAAAATAAATATGAAATACCTGTGACCTGTGACCTGTAACTCGAGTGTAATGTTGAATTAGTCAGAGTTTCAGACGTATTATCCAATAAAAAATAAATCAAAGCTATCAATTAATAGTGAATAGAAATGACATAGCACATAGAATTTGAAATTATGGAGTTGTTTTGTGTTGTGATTTTGTGAATCAGATAATCAGAATGCAGAATGACAAATGATGAGAATGAATGACTCCATCCAATTCTCTATCGATATGCAATACAATTATTCGATGTCCTGACTTTACAAAAGTGATCTTTGAATTCGGCGCCTCTTTAGCCCAACTTTAATGTCAATTTCACAAGAGGCCATGGACCATGCTCTCCACTTCTTGCGCCGCCCCTGTCTTTCTTCAGGACGAGCGAGAGACGTGAAGGTGAAGCCTTTTTCCGCTTTTTCTGAAAAGAAAACCATAAAAAAACATTCGCAACTCCAACATCCACTCATCAGCTTGAGCTTCCTTGAGTTTTAAAAATTTAAAATAAAAGAAAAAGAACAGCTTGGATTGATTTGAGTTTGAGGAACTACAAGTTTGAAGTTCGAAAGAAGGTAAGGAATTCCTACTTGTTCATTGTTTATAATTATGGGTTTTTAGTTAAGTATTGTTTTGTGACTGAGACGACTGAGTGAGTAGTATAGCTTATGCTGTATGCTCATAGCATAAGAAAAAGCTGCCATATTTCTTCCGCAGTTATACTTGTATAGATTCTGCTATATTATGCTCTGCGTATAGACAGGGTATCGATGGAATAAACGATGCGAGTGTCCCTCTTGTGGTGAGGTAGATTTGGTATTTACTCTCATTGTCTCATTTTGTCATTCAAAAAATAAAATTTGTAATTTATTTTTTGCAGCTCACATTTCACATTTCATGGATTGTTGTCAATAATCATTGTGGATTGAGTAATTGAGTTTGTATTCATTCAATTGAAACTTTTGAAACGGTGAACGGTGAACGGAGTCGCGTTCGTGAACGGCGTGAAGTGCAACTGCAAGGAAGGGCAAAGGAAGGGGCAGGGGGAAAGTAGAAAAACAAGGCAAGGGCAAAGGGACGCGACACGCGACACAATATTTGTTAAACAAATTCAAAATTCCATATTTGATATTGATATAGATATTCGTTCAAGATTCAACATTCATTGTACATTCAACATTGCACATTGTCATTTCATTCAATTTCACGTTGATTGATTTGTGATTTGCATCTGACTGGTGAACTAACTGCTGGTGATTGGCGCAACACACACAAAGATTAGTAAGTATGTAAGTCTAAAATATTCACAATGCAATTACAAGTAAATTTACTTTCAACTATTCACTATTTGCTATTCTAGCAAATTTGTCATTTCAAATCCAAAATATGAAATGAAATAATATTCGAAATTCTGTTTTGTTCTGAATATAGCGTGAAGAAGCCACCATAACGCAATTGTGCGTGGGTTGACTGAAACTGCAGAGAATTAAGGATGTCATCCGATCATCATCACCAGCACCATCGCTCTTCATCTTCATCATACTACAACAAAGGTAAAAACAAAATAGATAAAAAATACTGCATAAGTAATTATGAATAAATGTTTGATATTCATCATGGCACATGCAATGACACAATATATACAAACAAAATAAGCGGTAGGCAGTAGGGTGAGTATGCAATAATCGCGGTCTAGCGAAGTAGCAGACCACCGACAACCGAGCAAAATGTTGCGTCGTAAGGATTATTAAAAAAGGGTCCGTTCCTCTGTCGCCTCGCTTTCAAAAATGAAATAATGAATATATTACAGAATGTATAAAGCATACAGCTTCTTAACTTCCAGAAACGGAAAGAAAGCGGGTTTTGTAGTTCATAGTTGTACCATCAGTGTATGAGTAAAAAATATTACAATATTTCATTCTTCCGTGTTCTCAAGATTCTAAGATTCCATTCACTTTTCCTTTTCTAATAGGTACATGTGTGAAGGACAAATGATGAGAATATAATTGATAAAAATCATGATAGCATATGTAGTATTTATGATTAGAAGCTCATTTTTCTTAAATAATTTGTAGTTCAGATATCGCATCAAATACCTATTTACCTACTTCGCATTCGTCTGAGTAAACTGATTCGAGGCTCTTAAGGGCCTTGCTTGGTCTGATTAAAAACAATGAAAATATAATTGATGGTTTATTTTGAATACACCTTCTTTTTCTCATCATATAGATCCTTATGGTTCTTCATCAGCGAAGCGTTATCACTCACCGGGTGACGGAGGAAGAACTCCTGTAGGCAGCAGTGGGGGCTATTATGAATCTTCAACAAAGAGGTCTCGACCAGAGGCTTATGTATCCGGGGGTAGTAGTTTGCACGTAAGGTTTTAGAAATTAACTGTTCAATGATTTTGAGCACTACTTTTAGTACTATTATTGGGAATTTGGGAGAAGAACCGCTAAGTAATAAATAAGGGGTAATCGTTAGGAAAACAAAGGCTGTAACCTCAAGGGTGATTTTAAAATAATTTAATCCTAATACAAACAAATCCGTACTCCTCTCCTACCCCTCAGTATTATAAATCCTTGATGGCTTGATGTTCCTTCAAAAATCTAAACCAAAACAGGTTATAAGCCACTTGTAGTTTAATAATCAACTTAACATGAAACTTGGGAAACTTTGCCGAAAATTTCCAGACATCATCGTCTTCTGCAAGATACAACGACTACAGTTCAAGTAGCAGCGCATTGAGTAACCGTTACAAGACATCATCGTTCTATGACACCCCTGGCTTGAAACCTTCCAGTTCGGCTTCTTCCAAATATCTCACCGACTACAAAGGCAGTAGTTCAAGCAGTAGCAGAAGTACGATAAAGAGTTCTGTCAGAAGAATACCTCCACCTTTGACACCACCTTCATTGTCTTCTTCAAAAATGATGAAATCATCTCTTAGCTCATCTAGCCGACCTCTTCCGTTGATGAAGATGATCACATCAAGTGTGGGTGGCAGTTCATCTGTTGGAAGAGATAGTTATGGAGGATCGCGGTAATTACTACCTACCTACTCCCGATTCATTGATCTGAAAAGAAAGGTTTTCATTCCTTTGACATGAATTCAATTTACTACCTTGATTCCCCGAAAGTTAAATAGCTACAGCAGAAATCAATAACTGGATAAGCGTACTCAACAGATTTCGAACTTATGTCAAGTATCCGTTCCGTATCCGACGTTAACTCCTTTCAATTGAATGAATCTATAACTGTCAAACGAGTAGGGAAGGTCGAGTCCAATTGGAGCCGCGAAAGATGTCGAGAGGGAGATCAATAATTTATTAACCTCACCATCAAGACAACATCTTCGATCCCACTGACCTTCTTAAGTTGTGCCAAACATATTCCCCAATGATACGATTTTTTTCCGGAGCTCTGTTGATATGAAACACAGAATATGAAGAGAATACCTTAAATGAGTTCCGTTTTGAATTCTTTGATATCTGGCATTCATAGTTATCGATGTATTCGAGTTCTTATTTTGCAAAAGAAGCAAACGCTGCGAGGAAAGCCCTTAAAAAGCATTGGCTTAAGCCGGAAAACATAAAGCCTGTCAATATGTTGATGTACTAGTTCAAGAAGTCAATTGAACTCCAATGAATACTAAAAAATGATAGTTGATGAAGAAACTTGTCAGAAAGCTCTTGTATTAATATTTAAATGGGCTAATGTAGGTTACGGACCGCTCCTCCTGAACATCACGCATCGTCCTTTGGCTATGGATCCAGTCGCAAACCAGAGTTTAAGAAGCCAGCACTGTACGTGTCTAAGTTTTCTACAAGCTCTTCAAATGGTCGGTCGTCTGCAACCGCCTTCAAAAAAGCAACTTTGAGAACTGCAGCTAGCGTTACTTCAAAAATTCGTAGAAGAGCTGTTGTCGAAGACAGAAAAGTGTAAGTTTAGCCTTAGCCATAGCCATCACAAACTAATTAAATTACAATACTCCTTAAGTTTATTTTGTCAATGACAGTGAAAACAGGGATATTGGATGTTATTAATTTTCCTCCGTGTTTAGTTTCAGAGTTAAAGTTAACCCTTCGACAAATTCTCGAAGAGAGGAACGTGCCCGTTATTTCAAGCCAAGAAATAGAGACGAACCCAAGGGAAAGATTCAAGAATCAGATTCTAAAACTGATAAGAAATCATCAGGCGACGAAAAAAAGGGTGAACTGAATCTTCCAGGTGGAGAAGTTGCAGTTATTTTAGAAGAAGTTGGAGGAGATTCTGACGAAGAAGAAAGTACAGAAAAAAAGGCGGAGAACCAGCAAGAATTTGAAGAAAAGGACATCAAGGTTGGTGAGACTAAGGAGCTAGATGAATCAGTAGAAAGTGGATGTGGAATGATTGAAGATATTGAGAAGGTATCTGACTGTGTACATGATGAAACTGCGGAAGAGAGAGAAATCAGAAAACGCCGGGCATCAGATAGCAAGAAAGAACGAGATTCGTCACCCTCCAGTAAAGCTCTTTTGAAACTTTACTGCAAGTATTGCAATTCCCGACATGTCACTTTTCGAGTACGATACAAAACAAGACACTTTTTTCTAAAACTACCAATAACCAATAATTCCTAAATAATTCTCCTATTGATAAAGGAGTACACCGGACATCTTCGATCGTTTCCGCATACCAAGGCGATGAACACAGCTGTAACTGACATGAGAAAGCAACTTTCAAAGCTCAGGAATCAACAGCGTGATGACCAGAGAAAATTGGAGAAAGAAGAAAAAGTCCTGTCGGATACTACTTCGTATTGCCGAGTCTGTGAGCTCAACTTTAGATCGGACCCAAAGGAACACGAAGCCAACGAGTTACATAATGTAAGAATCGTACAAACAAACTATATGTTAGATTGATAAAGTCCCTGTTGCCTGCGCTCTTCGACTCGCCGGGCAACTGCCATAAGTTATGTCACGGACGTTGTAGTACTTGTAGTCCCAGATACACTTTTCAACAATTGTTGTTGCTATCACCATGTTTGACATAAATATTTATTTTTCAGAAAATAAAAACGATCATTTACCAGAGATGTGACGTTTGTGAAATCGATTTCCGCATTTGGAAAGGTAAACTGTTGCTTATATTTCCGATTTGATGTTAATCTGAATTTCAGTGATTAATTAGTAAAATATTAAATATTCTTTCGATAGTGTATTTGTATCACATGGCGGCTTTGGAGCACGTTAAGGTAGTCTCAATATTTTTTATTTTCAAATTTAATTTCATTTCATTTGGTTAAACGATTTAAGATTTAATGCGGGTTTTTACAGAGGGTTGCAATGAAGGAACTGAAGGAAGCCGAAGCTACTGGTGACAATGTGAAAGGTACAAACCTTTCACAGGAAGAATTAGGTACGTGATTGCATTTTAAATTTATGAATATGATTATATTTTGACTTCAACTGTTATAATATGACAATATCTGTTACTAATAAATTATCTTAGGCTTGGATTTGGTCGAAGTCCGAACAGTATTCTTTTGCAATGCCTGCGTTCGTTATCTTCCTATTAAGGGAGATTATGACGAGGCAAAAAGTCGACACTGTATGACTCTTACTCACATTAAGTGTGTGGATGAGTATCGGCAGCGAGAAACACGTATTGCTGAAAGGCAGAGAAAGCGAATTGAACGAGAGGAGAAAGAAAAATTGGCTAAAAAAGCCGAAAATGAAAAGGAACCGAAATCCAAACCTGATTCTGAACAACAAATGGAAGTTGCTGACGCTAAAAGTGAATCTCTAGAAAATAAGACGGAAACTACTGAAATTCCCAAAGATGATGTGAATACAACTGAAATTGAAGGAGAAAATATTCAAAATAGTGTCGTGGATCTATCTTCTGATGATATTGTAAGCAGTACAGTATTGTATTGCAGGTGCTAATTTCATTATCTATTTGTTCTGATATTTGACATGTGAAAATTTTGTTTCTTATAGAAAGTCGAGGCGCACGATCCCGAACATGAGCCACATATTGAACTAAAAGACAACGAACAGAATGCTGACGATGTAGACGAAGATGAGATAGAACTCCATGCAGGGGACGATGTCGCTGACGACGAAGAATCTGAAGATACCAGTAGTGCGTGGAACCGAAGGACTCGGTCGAGTGGAAGAGGTGGATCTTCAAAGAAAAGCCTCAAGTAGACTAACATTATCCACGAGTTAGCCGTATCACTTTGATAAATGTATTACCTAATTTGTTATTGGCTAGAATTTGTTAAATAAATAAGTAATACAAAACTTTTTGTGAATGGAAAATTTTTAAAGGGAACTAATTTTTGGAAGTTTGTTATCATATTCCCTGAACAGAAGAATGCTTAAGGCAGTCATCCCGATTCGGTGATTATGTTCTTGCAAGTCTTCGTGGAGTTGGCTTGGGTGACCGACCGACCGACGATGCATCTAATAAACAGCCTTCAATATGTAGTATCTCGCAGTAGTTGTTCAACGAGCTTAAATACTTTATTATTATGATTCTAAGTTACATGAAATACTTAAAATAATTACCGACCCCTTTTCATGTGAAAAGTTGGGTCTGGAGAAACGATTGACTGCTTTTACTAAAAACATGGGATAAAAATTATTCTGTGTTTTTCAGTATGTTGTGATTCTGTTTTGTTAACTAGGGTAATTCTCAATATTCACGGTCCTAGCTAGAGTAATTACATTTAATACTTAATACATACTCACGAGCAAATAGCACAAACCATTTTACATTACACCACTATAAGAAATTTACGTCACGTTTATAGTTAAGCCAATCCAGTTAAAAGTATCTTCTGCCTAACTATAAACGGATATCCCGCTGTTTAAAAATTAATTATACATTCATTATTCCGGCAGAGGTTTCAACTCTTTAATCTGCTTGATGAGGTAGGCTTTTTCGTCGTTGAACTGTTCGTCTTCGGACCGGTCTTCGTGGAATTTTGTGAGAAAATCGATTAATTTTTCCTGATTTCGAAGCAGAATATCCAATATAGGCTTCGGCTTGTTGGGATTGGCAACAAACACCTAAACGATTACAATGTAGAATTTATTAAAATTATGTTTTAACTGCATCTATATTTTAAATCTGTAACTTCAAATGTATTACTTTAAAAACGTGGAAGGCTTCGAATTGAATGTTTCTTGATTTTTCCTTCAGCATATTCATCATTAGTTTCAGATTATCCGGATTGGAAATGTATCTTGTCATCACCTTTGGGGAAAAAATGTTAAACTTTTAGTTTGCTGAATAAATTAAAACGGCAAAAATTAGGACTAGAAAAATATTTACGGTAAAGTTGTGCCGATCCAGAAGCAGCTCTCCAAGCAGCTTTAAACTCTGTCGACGGGTTACATAATTTTCCGAATTCAGTAGCTGCTGATAATTGTTAAAAACCTTGTCGTAATTTGCCTCAAGAAATTCAGCACTCAGAAGCTTATGCCGAGTCAGCAACTCCTAGAAAGTTATAATTTTATTCCAAATCAATAACTGTTTGGTAATTAGTTTAATGTTTAAACACAGTAAATCCATCAATCAATCATAATTACTTTAAATGTAGAGAAGGCATCCGAGGCGATATCAAAGGTAGATACTTCAACGAAATTGAAGAATTTATAGAAGTCCTCGGAGTTCAAGATAATTTTTGCGAGGGCTTCATATCTTGCACATTCTCGTAGCATTGTTCCACAATTCAAAGCGATATCTTGATGCTCGTACCTTGAAATACAAATTAGAGTCGTTCATGTTAATATGATACAAATTTGAAATATTTATTTGTATAAGTTCTAAAATCAACTGGTGTATAAGTGTAGTAATACTCAAAAAATTACTTACCCGGTAATTAGGGTGAATAAAATCTCCTGTCTTGTGCAAATGTATTCCACAGTGGGTGACCGTGCTCCTATATGCCTTCGAAGGATGTTGTTGAAAATCTGTGCAACATCTTTCTTGGCCTAAAAAATTTAAAAATCATACACCAGGGGTTTTCATAATTTCAAAATACCTAATCAATTCATTGAACAACTATCTGGTAACAACTACATGACGGGTTACCGTAAATCATAAGCGTTCCTATTTAGTTTAACTCCTTGCCTATTCAGGGGATTTGAAGAAATATCTTCTCCAATAGATAGGCAATAGGAATTAAATAAGGATTTACGGTAGATCTAGATCGAATGAGATTATTCCATTATACTAGTATGACACAATAACTTGACCTACCTCGAATTCAACTCTTGAGAGATTGTTAATGAGAAGAAGAAGAAGGTTACTGTTGTAAAGCTCCTGTGATAGTTGGGCAACCAAAATCTCAGTCTGTTGTTCTGTATCGGCAGATCCGAACAGAATCCCTTTTACATTAGTTAGTTGTTTTGAAACTTCTTCTTGTGCTTTCTCAGCCTTCTTGTCCCCTCTTTCTAGGGCTGTTACAGCTTCCTTCAAGGCTTTCACAACTTCCGCAGGATTTTTTTGAGACTTTCCAAAAAGCGGCATTGTAATTTACTGATAATTGCCTCTTTTGGTGTAACTTCCTTTCAATTAATGGCGATGTGGGATGTGGGTAACGGCAGAAAATAGAAATACAACGATTCCGTCTTGTGTCAGTTGAACTCCTCTTTTATTGTGATCTGGACCTGGAGTTCGTTGCCAGTATCTGTACAAGTACAAAAGAAATAGGCATCGCATATCAATGAAATATGAACGTATCCGAGATACTCATCTTAATTGACTATTCATTCAGGCAGAAAACACGACTCTGTTCTATATAGCCTTTTTTATATAATAATAATATTAACATATGTAATAATATTAAAATTGCTTCTATGTCTATTAGTTCAAATTCCTTGTATTCTCTCACACACTGGAACTGGAGCTCATCTTCATTGAACGTTCAGCGTCTATTTCTAGTCTATTGAAATTGATCTAACAAATAGCATTATAAAATATGTTACGTAAAGAGATCTAAACTAAATTCCATCAGTCTATCAGCACTCAGCAGTAACAGTACCAACTAAACTTACTAAGCTAACGTCAAGGTTATCGCTGCGAACAGATTACCATTAAAATGACCATTTATTGATTCCGTGACCTTAATGTAAATTTATCAGGAACAAAATTATGTAGAGGCATGAATCATTATAAATATTAAATATATCTTTCAAACAAAAACGTATGTTCATTAAGTTCATTTCATGTAGTAGCTATCTGTTGCATATAGTAGAATAACATCATAACATCGTTTTGTAATTTCACCCACTAACATTACTTAGCATTTATCTGATTACGCTACAATAAATTAAAATCAATTTAGTTAGCACAAAAGTGTAGAAACCACACGTTTCAAAGTTTAAGTCTCAACTGCAAATGCACAGAGGCGCTGAATTGCCGCTGATTTAACATGATTTCAAAAGTTTCAAAATATTGATCTTTTAAAGAATGAGATCGGGTTATACTAGTTATCGAATTAAAGTGAGATCTCGAAAGGGCCTTTGGGGGAGATTAATGAGCGCTACAGTTTCATCAGCCTTTATGCATGCGGACCGTCCTGAATGAAATTTGATTTTTGCGTCAATCTGAATATTTGGCCAGTATTTGTTTTGTGCATGGCATTGCATATTGCACTTGCACGGTGAATTTTTTTAAAATACTCGGTTAATCTAGGCACAGGACTAGGACTATCCCACAGACAGAGAAGTTAATTTTAGGCGAACATGAAGATAAAAATGTTGATGACCAAAGAGTTAATTCAAATTGTGAAATAAATAGTAGATAATGTGAAATTATAATAGTTAGTTCGTAAAATGCATTCATGTGGTGACTGCGAAAACCTTTTATCGAAATATAAAATATTATGAAGGAATAATAATATAGTAAAAAAAAACTTTAAACAGGTCAAACTAGACACTTAGCACTAGCACGTTAGGACCTCACGAATGGGTGCCTTGAAAGTTGGATCAGATCAGGTCAAGGTAGAAGAAATGGAAAATGCTATTAGATAACGAATTTAAATAATTACATTACTTAATTATAACTTAGGAGGAGGATCATTGCACGATTATGCATCAGTTAAACCAGGAAACTTTAACGACTTGATGGTATCGTGAGTCACTCAATAGATAATATCCAATCTAAATAATTAACAGGTAACTGCTAATCGCAAATTATTAATTACCACATCAAGCTTTCGTCATGCAGAATTCATTATCATTATACATCCTGAGTGGGCGGAGCCGGACACATAAAACTGCTTAGAAACGCCAAATCGCATTACTGACTGAAAGCTAATCAAGAGTGATCTGACAATTGATGAGATCTGATAGATAAGACATGCATATTATTGGTTCTTGGCTCCGAATAGTAACAATTTAGAGTCGACAATTTGAATCATTTTGAATCGATGAATTTTCAAATAATAATAATTCCCATATATATGAGTGATACCAGCGTTCATATATGAATAATTCCCTATCTCACTATTCTCAAGACTCCTTATATACTGGAATATATGCTGGAATTGAGTGTGCGGGAGGAGGGCTGCGCTGGGGTGACATGCGACTCCGTATCTACCGCAGTATACGCTGGAGTTGAGTGTGCGGGGTGACTTGTGACATTATTGTATGCAAATATACAATACGAATTCCCTATACTTGCAATGTTAAACTCTGGAAGATGAGTGTGAGAGAGAGGAGCAGACGGATTTCCCTATACTTGCAATGTTAAAGTCTGGGAGATAAGTGTGAGAGAGGAGCTGGCGGAATTCCCTATACTTGCAATGTTAAAGTCTGGAAGATGAGTGTGAGAGAGGGGAGCAGACGGAATTCCCTATACTTGTAATGTTAAAGTCTGGGAGATGAGTGTGACAGAGAGGAACAGACAGACGGGATTCCCTATACTTGCAATGTTAAAGTCTGGAAGATGAGTGTGAGAGAGAGGAGCAGACGGAATTCCCTATACTTGCAATGTTAAAGTCAAGGCCCTAAATCTATAGCGACGAAATACTTCACATAACCATGGATGCATAGGCGTTTTGCATTTCGAAATCTCTAGTCCCCAAAAGATTGAAGAGAAAACACAATTCTATGGGAGAAAACGGTAAAAGGCAAGTGAGCCAACCTTCTTGTGAAGTATTTCGCCGCTATAGATTTAGGGCAAGGCAAAGGCAACTAAAGCAGTTCTGGCTTTTTCTTTAGTTGCCTTGATTTATATTTATAGAGCCTAGCTCACAACAAAGCATAATTTTACAAATTAATGAGTATTAACATTCGCTGTACAATTTTGATTTTGCAAAATTCAGAATTATTTAAAATTTAATTTATTAATTACCAAACCACGAATTGATGATGAACTTCTGTCTGTGTTCTGAATCTGAACTGAGTTATTCTGGGCCAAACGCAAGAGAAAAACTGACGTTGTCGTTCCTCACAAATAGACAATAATGAATAAGTTCAGTTTGAAATTCAAAATTTGAAATTGTTGGATGGACAGCAGTTTATCATTAAAAAGGTTATACTTTTATAACTTCTTCAAACTTGATTGCGCTTTAAAAGTTTAAACGTATTGCATATTATTGAGTACACGGCACAGAAATTTCTTCGTAATTTCATTTCACGTTTACGTTTCATAGCATTTTAATTTTAATGCACAATGAAGGTTAATTTTGGAATGGTGAAATCTGGTGAATTGATGGATTTTCAATTTTGGCCTGTGCGTGTCCTGGTGCCTGGCTGGTGCCTGGCTGGTGCCTGCCTGTTGTGGCCTGGTCGGTGACTCCGAAACTCCGATCTGATTTTAATAAATTGAAATACTATGTACTATTGACTATATAGTGTATAGTGAATCTGAATGAATAGTAGCGAGTGAACCAATAACCAATTCACATTGAATATTCAATTGAAGTTTGAAAATTGAAAACAAATTTGAAATTAAATATCAAATACAAAATATATGGAATACAGAACAGCAAATGAACAAGGAAAAACACTATCGCAATTTGAATATCCCAAAAAGTCAAAAAACAAAAAAACTGTCGATGATCGATTTCCAAAATATTGTGAATTGAAAGTTGACAAAAGGGTACCCTTTTGGAAGGACTGTTGAGGCTGTATTTGTCCGTAATGTTTTGATGATTTGTTGACAGGGGATGTAAAAACGTGCGAGGGTCTAGTGACCTAAGAAGTCTGACCTCAGTAACCTCGTCACATTGATAGACAGTGGAACTGTTTTAGATGAAGTAGTGTTCAAAAGTGGCCGCTGACAGAGTTAGAGGCTACGTCACTTTATTATTATGATATCAGAGAGTCATCAGACTTCCCTATAGCCTTCACAACATTCTTCTATATCACTCTCCTATCTCCTCAATACTCTGCACAGGTTCCTCAGCTACAGAATGGCAATGGCACTATGGCACATCTCATTCAGAGGCGGAATTACTCGGCCTTATAAATATTTTTCTCAGATCACCACCTAAGCTATACCAACTTCACAAAAAAACAATTGACTGGGCCGTTCAGAAGGAACGGAAGAACATTCATTTGGTTATGTAGAAAATGCAACATCAAGGCTGTAGCTCGGTTGTGGTGCCTAGGAGCTTTTGGGCAGGGGCACCGCTCCGACAGTGTCAGAGCGGATTTATAAATTGGGATTTAATTGAGATGTATTTTTTTCAAACTCAAGACCACAGATTACCCAGACGTAGTGCAAGATTCCAAGATTACCAAAAAATCTCCCGATTTTTACTTATAATCTTCGGGCATTATTTCAGAGTACACATGGGATATGGGATCGTATCGAGATCGACTTTGACTAATTCGAATTTCTATTCAAATGCATGTTGTTTTTAGTTAAAGCATGTAAATAACTGGCTTTCAAAATGAAATAGGTATATTATTAGCCGATTTCGATCAATGCTTTTAGAGTCGATAAATATTTTTATCGAAATAATAATAAACCCCTGTTTTCCCTATTATTGCATTGTTGCCCAAGATCCTTGTTCATTATCATTAGTATAAAATATAGTCACATAAATATTTTACATATACTGCAATTATTTTTTTAACGATCCCAATCCCTAAATAAATCCCCACTGCCAAAAACTATCAGTTCAACTTCAAAAAGTATAAACATACATAGATATACGTTTTTTTTCTAGATTAAATCAGTACCGTAAAAACTTTTAAATAAAATAAAACCCTGCCCTTCGAATCCGAAATCGTCACTCCGAAATAAATCTCCATCCGTTCGCAGTTCGCAACGTCTGTAGTAGTTGGAAACGACTACAATGCAATACAAATCCTCGCGGAGATATGTTGATGAAATACCGAAAGGTTCTTGCTTAACCAGAATGGACTTACTTCGAGCTTATGCAAAAATAAGCTAAATATTCCTCTAACGATTTTAAGAAATTAAAAAAAAATTGTTAAGTTAAGCGCTGACCTTCTTTCGATACCGGTTAATAATGAATAAATGGAACCCCGAATAATTCTCGCCTTATATACAATTACCAACACCTTAAGAGTCACGGCGAAGCATGATGATATTGATGATATATGAGCTACGGCTCTGAAAATGCCAGTAAAGATAAGGCAATTATCGCTTTGAACCCCTATGACAATATGCGTATTTCCAAGTGCATTGGGGGTGACTCCGAGTTCCAAGAGACCACGACCACAGTGCGACAGGTGACAGCGTTGAGCTCAGAAAAGGAAGACGTATATGCAAATTGTCAGTGCGAAGATGGGATTTAAGTGCTTTCGATTACATAGGCATATGTATCCTAATTGCATGACATCCTAATGTTTCAGATCATTTAGCTTTACATTTCAGCCAGAGAGGCACAGACTAAAAGCCTAAAGTTGGTTGATGGCAGAGAGACCGGATCGAGACTCTATAGACGCTGCTATATAGAACCGAGACTAATGGCAGAATCTAGAAACCCGAATACTTGGAGACCTGCGGTATCATAACAAAATACGCTCTCCAAAATCACATAATAAACTCCAAGGATTCCTGAAGAAGTAAACAAACTTGAGACGTTATTGATAAACCTACGACCAAAAATCTTTTCGAGCCAACTTACTATTAGAACAAAGAACTCGATTTTTTCTGCTCTTATCTGCAGAGTTCTGTAAGCCCACACGACGTGCTATCCGAGACAATCATATGAAAGCAATAAGATCTTACAAACAAATGCCCATTATCCATTACTGGTTCTATAGAAGTAAGTTCAATTATAGACAAAAATACACTGCAGCTTTCTCAGCATTTTGTATTTGTTGTGAAGAGAGGTTTCGATTACAGGAGCCAGGAGGACCGATGGCATGACAAGCTTTTCAGCCGTTTTTTTTAGGATTAGTCAAATCAGAGAAGAAGAAAAAATAATGAGTTCATGTCGACGTACATAAATCCAAGCTATTAAAAGAGTCACGTTTTATGTTTTGTCAAAAGGACAGTTAGAATATGAGACTGAGAGAGGAAATACAATTGAATCGATCCAGTTCCAGCTTCAACGTCAACAAGTTTGTGAATGTCTGGGAGGATAAAATATATTATTGTAATTGATTATCTTCGTTCTTATAGTATGTGATGCATGGGATTAAATGAGCTTTCAAAGGTGCCGTAAAGTTCATAGTTCATGTTCCAAAAAATTCCAGTTGGACGTTTTTAAGTGCACATGACACATGAGATGACAAAGACTCGTAAAAAGTATTGATAATGCCAAAGTTGAGCCACATCAGATTTGTATGATAATGATGATATACTCAATATGGATTTTAATGAAATACAGTAATAGATCGATCGATGTGGAATTAATTTAGTCCTTCCCTTACTCCAGACTTTAGTCATTTCATAAACCATGCTGATTAAAAACCTTTATTCCTAATTTAAGTCCCCGGGGTATTATTGCGGAAAGGAAGTTTTTTTTTGGAAACATTATCGATTCTAATCTAACAAGTTCAAGATTTGTAACAATCCCATAAAATGCAATTTGTCACTAAAAGTTATTAATCTAAATAATTTGATACGATGAATAATCGAATATTATAAGAAATCTACGAGAGCTTCGTAATACCATTTTATCGTCCAGTGCTCCAAAAAACTTTGAAATCATTTTGTATGCATCTTATCACTTCATTTACAGTATTACAAAATGATAATGGAGCCCGATGTGCTTTGTCCTAATCAGAATTGTATTTTTTCATCGTTTCCATTCTCCAACCATCAGGAGTACGATAAGTACAGTACATATAGTTATGCAGAAACCATTTTAGAGTTATCAGGATAAAGTCATAAGGCATGGACAATTATAATGTGCATACCGTCTATCCACTGTAATAGTGATAACACGAAAACGATAATAAAAAGCATGGAGATAGAGATTAATCACCCGAAGCGGTTGGATTCATCAGACTCGTTTTTATCACTTGTCATTTGTCAGTGGCCAGTTTGATATATTAATTTGTAACTACATATTAATACGGGCATAGCTACGGAAGGATGATATGATAGCGTGGACGTGATGATAATTCGATGTCAAATTTTAAATGTGATTTGAATATAGTTACGTTACCCGATCCACGTACATTATAAATAACCATCTCAGTTTTTTAAAACATGGTTAATTAATCCAATAATTTCAATCCTTAGCTGTCGTACTATATTACAATTTTGGTAGCGGATTAAATACAAACAGTTCCTATAATGTCCAAGTTTCTTAAGATAACGATCCCTAAAAATTCCATACCATTTTTATCCCTCTTTGCCCTTATCTGTTTACAAACAGCATTAGCAAGTGAGAATATACCACTATTATTCTTCGGATCTCATGTGACAAAATGTAGAGCTGAATCTCCTGAAAATTTCTACAGAGTGGTTGCGCTCCCAGCTTTAACAAATCTGCGAGAAGGTAAATGTCATACCAAATGCAAGAATAGTCGAGTAGATCTTTTTGTCCTTCTTCTGGTTTTTCTTTAAATAAATCCCCACATGCAGGTATTTTAATGCCTTAAAATATCCAAGAAATTAATGGTACTAACGGACCAGTTGTTTTTGGAGGACAAATGGATTATTTCGGCGGAGAGCATATTTTAAAATGATTAGGAGTGAGGATTTATTTAGGGATAACTAATTCTAATGAGAATTATAGTATTGTTAGTATGTATTATGTTGTAACAAACTTAATTTTAGGACAATTCCCTGGTTAACATTTTTTAAACCCACTAGATTAAAAAGCTTTATTTCATGGATGGAAAAGGATGTTGTTGAGATTATGGTTTTTAGTTTATACATTTCCAGACTTATATGCTAAAGACTGGCATTTTAAAGTGATAAAACACATTTTTGTCGGTGAAGTTAATTAGGGGGCCTATTATTTTAGAGATTTGTTAACATAATAGTAATATGTCAAAAAATTCCCAGAGGCAAATGGATTCTTCGGGATCCTGATGGACAAATTGGAAGCGTCAATTTCCGACGTAGACGAGGAGGAACAAGCAAAACTAGAGAAGAAATGGATTTATCTCATGGAAACGATTCAAGATAGCCTGGATTCCGTGACTTCAAGGATTCAGAAATCTTGGGGGATTTTAGTATCAATCTACGATACAGATCTTCTTCCGTGGGAAGTTTCCACGAAGGATCCGATGCTCGGAGAATTTCTTAATGAGATTGGAATCCAGTACGCCATGATTGACTCTGTGGTTAAGGCTGGGGTTAAGGAAATTGTCGGGACTTTGCAGATTCAATTAGCAAGGGGTATTTACTTTACAAGCAAGAACTGGCATATCTAACTAAGCATCTGAATGATAAAACATGGATTTGGGGAATCTTTTTATAGTGATGAAGACTGTGGAAAAGGATGTTGCAGATGAGACAAAAAACGAAGAGGATGTAACGGAAATGAAGCTTTTAAGGAAAATGGAAAATAGTTTGATGAGGGTTCGTATTTTTTTCTGCTAATTAAACTCTTGAAGAAGCGAAACTATATAGTGGTAACTTTTTTTGAAAATTCTTCAGATGGAAGATAATTTTGTTCGTAATCTGATGAGTCGGATTGTAAAACGAGGGATTGACAGCCGAGCTCCGGATGGAAGAATCAAAGAAAATGTTAAGGACAATAGGACATTTCTCACGGATGTTTTGGAGCAGACTGCAATAGTCCTGCAAGCTTATAGGCATAAGGGACAATTGTATCCGAAATTCTGGACGGAAATAACCCGAATTATGAAGGAAGATGAGTCCATTACCGACAACGACCTTTCCAGCTTCTTACAAGACTACAGTTCAAATGAAGGGCATTTAATCGAGCATATCATTTATATACTTACAGCTTCGCATAAATTGGGATAGATTTTTTTTTAATTTGCGAGATTTGTCTTTTAAATTGTTTTAAGCTTAAACTCCCCTTTAAATTAATAAATTTCCAGCTTTAATCCAAGCAGTTTTAATTGATAAATCATGATTTTAAATGAACAGTCAGTGCCGATCTTAAGTTTCTTATTAAACACCTCCGGCATCTGTTCATACTATTAAAGGACCTCAAGATTAGTAACAATCTCTCTTGTTAGTAAAAGATGACAACAGGAAGTGCAAAGCTGATTTGCATATGAAATTACAGTTATAAATTCCTTCCTGCTTATATAATAATGCAGTTATTATTATGTCCTAGTGTGTATAAGATATGCAGCTCATCTCCGGTTTCCCTCGGAATCAAACCTGTCAAAGTATAGCTCAAAACCTTCTTTAGTCTTTTCCCTGTAGGCTTGGGAACTAACATTTTTTGAACGCATTTATTGTTGAAACTAGAATTTCTAGATTTTCAGATTTTAGTAAGATTTCTTGACAAGAGATCATGGATTTTAGTTCGTCTTTAAAACGATCTGGAGAGTCATAAAACGGTGCATATCATTATACTCTTTTAATCTTGTCCAAAAAACGATCCATGATAAATCTAGTACAGAAACCGTTCATTTTTTGTTGCACACTGTTGTTGCAAAGTTAAAGTTGATGGTTCTTGGTACATTTATAAATTCACAAGTAGTTCCAACAATTATTTATGAAAGAAGGGTAAATCCTGTACTTTTTTAGCTATCATTCATGCACTCCTCTCGTGTTTTTTATAATGAAGCGTATAGTATTTGTAGTGTGAAGTTTGTCTATCTGTATCTGCCTGTAAATGTTTGAGAATTAACAGACAGGGAGAGAGGGAGACCGGAAAACATATTACAGTTCATATGGGACGAAATGCATTTATTTTTATTCATATAAAAATGATATAGGAACCTATTGGGTTTTTGTTTTTTAGAAGGCTAGAAACTAGTAAATAAACCGTATTTTGACGTCTAAAAAAGCAATTTTATAAGGGAAATCAGGCTTGATACTCGATAGTTTTATCATTTTTGGTTAAGTGATCGTGGTCTATGGTAGCTTAGTTTATTAGTATAGGATTTTCGAGATTGGTTTGTAGATATTATTATTAGAAGGCTGGTAGCTGTTACACACCCGTCACTATTCTATTCTATTTTTTAATACTCAATTGCATTAAAAAGTACAGTTGATTTGTTCGTGTTAGTTAAAGTCCTCCTACTATATAGTAATCGAGTATTGCACCTTTAATTTCGCACTGTTTAAATACTGAAGAATTTAATGACAGGCTGCTGACTGTTGATTCTTCGCCCTCATATTTAGGTATGTCCTCCCCTAACAATTAACCATTCCTAACTAATTAAGGCTAATCTTAAGTTAAATAAGCATATAATAAAATCAAACTCCCTCCCGATCAAAGAATAAACGAACTGATTTATATTTTAACCCATTTTTATGGATAATCAAAGGAATCGGTTGTGAAAGTCAAAAGTAATTTGCTACTATTTAGTTTCTTTAAAAAATCTTTTAATTCTCACAAAAAATAGGGCTTGATTGTGCTTTCAAGTTTTTAGGTCAATTAAAGTATTGATTTGATTTGATTAATTCTTTTTATACTATACATTTTATTATTTTATTTATATTTAATTTTTATAATTACAAATCGAATCCATGAGTAGATGTTTTCTGGGTTGTTCCATTTGTTTATTTGTAGGTGTTAATCGTTTTTAAATTCATTTAAAAATTTTTGAAAAGCTTAGGTTACCGTTAACCTAGGCTGTTTAACAAAGGCTGATTAAAACATCAACTGTTTGTCAGGTTTTGTATATAGCTAATGAAAGCAATTGGTATCCCATCATCAGTATATTATTTTCAATCGAAGAGACTCATTTGATCTGGCAAAATATGTCAATGACTCACATTTACTATTATACCTTATCACATTGCACATATCATAGTCGATGCAGTGTACATTGAATTGTCGGTAAATAATTGATAATAGCCAAACCTACATTTTCTGTGGTTGCCAATTGCCATTCAATATTTAAATTTACAAGACTTGGTGTCATTCGAGTTGACGTAGATTTCTGATTAAGTCGGTTCCTGTGGTTTGGCAAAATTATTCATTCATTTCCACTTTGTGAAACGAAGTATAACTGGACAAGGACCAATAAGCCTTAAACGCAATCACATAAAATAAAACAAATTATTAGAAAAGTTGTTTAAGAAAATGAGTCATACCCTTTCTATGCAATGTTGACTAATTTATTTAATAGAGATCCTAATTAACAACAATTACCAGTAACAGTTACAAAGGCAATCTCTTCACTTATCAGTTTAAGAGCTTATTTTTTATTTATAAGAACGAGATTAATATTTTGTTCCATATTAGCTTAAAAAGGCTTATTATTGGATACATTAGAACATTGATACTTAATAGTTATTTAAGTTTTAAAAGTGGGTGTCAAAAACAGTAATTTACTGCGTATTCTCTTACAGTTTGGTGTATCATTTCCAATAAATTATTGAATCATGGTTGACCGATTAGGTAAGTTCACTAAAACTCTTTTACCGAACTACTACTAAACATTATTTAATAGCATGTCGGTTGTCATTTAAGGGGGGGTTTAAAAAACTATGGAAATTTTGATTTCCCTATCTAAACCAATGTTAAAAACAGTTTTACGGGGGCAACACTTCAGCCCTAACGGGTCAACCAATCGAATCAATTTTTTTTATAAATATTCCTCGATAAATTTCTAATTTAGTATGATCATTAGTTTTTCGATTTTATTTCACCCTTCTTGCAAAATAAAAAAATAACAGGTTGTCAACCTCGGAGGGGCTAGATTTCTTTACTCATTTGACTTTTCTAAGCTGTTTGAAAAGCGAATTAAAAAATTAATGATCATACTGAATTAGAAATTTATCGAGGAATATTTATAAAAAAAGTTCGATTCGATTAGTTGACCCGTTAGGGCTGAAGTGTTGCCCCCGTAAAACGGTTTTGGTCACTTTTTCGTCATTTTGATGACATTACGAAAGTACGTCGAAATCACCGTTGCTATGGGGGTTTAAGGCGGTTACTATGGCATCAAGCCATATAATGCTTGCGTTGCCAAGCAATTTTCATATTTTTAGACTTTCGATGGATGGATAGATCTAACTTTTTGTTGTTATGTGTATCTATGAGTGGTCATTTTAAGACATGAAATATTTTTTAAACCCCCCCTTAATCGATTTAATTTTTAAATAGTTAACAGCGAAGCAAATGCACGTAGAATTCAGGCAGTTGAACAATGTTTCGGAAGCTCTGGACTTGTAAGAATTTATGAAATTAAATTTTAATACACTCTTCAACGGTACAAGAATTTAGAACCACGTTTTAAAATGCTTGCATTTTGTCATCTATATAGCCACTGTCCGTTCCAGGAAGGGTTTTAGTCGGAGAAGGAATCCTTACAAAAATGTGCCGAAAAAAACCAAAACCTCGACAATTTTTTCTATTCAATGATATATTAGTTTATGGAAATATCGTTATCAATAAGAAGAAGTATAATAAGCAACACATGATCCCTTTGGAACAAGTTAAACTCCAGCCTCTTGAAGATGATGGTCGTAAGTGATCCCTCATAAAATGTTCCTTCACATTTAAAAAAAAATCGTGTAAAAAATTGACAAAAATTAAAACAATGACAAAATTTTTTTTACAGTTCTTAAAAATGGATGGATTGTGCGAACGGCGAGTAAAAGCTTTGCAGTTTATGCAGCCACAATAACAGAGAAGTCCGAGTGGATGGCTCACATGTAAGAATACGTCTTATCTCTGGTTTTAAATATTAATTATTTAATTGGCAATATCGTAATTAAACTGCCATAATTTTCTTCCAGAAACCGGTGTGTCGGTGACCTCCTTCAAAAGAGTGGCAAGAAACCGATCGAAACTCATGCTGCGGTTTGGGTCCCCGACTCAGACGCAACCTCATGCCAGATTTGCCGTACCGCTTTCACCTTACTCAATCGAAGGGTACAAGAATACTGTTTTAAAATGTCATTTTGATTGTTTGTTTTATGCTCATTAACTAATTAATTTTTTGTTTTTTTAGCATCATTGCCGGAAATGTGGAAATGTTGTTTGTGGTACGTGTTCCAAAGGAAAGCACCTTCTGCCCTCTCAGTCCAAGAAACCCCTCCGAGTTTGTGACCCTTGTGCAGAAATCTTATCCGGAAAGGGCGAAGGTCACAGCAACCAATTGGCTCATAATGACTCCAGTGGAGAAGATGATTCTGACGATGAAATTGAAGAAAATCCTACCTGGTCAACCCCACCTAAATTCTACGACGGAAGTCAAAATAATAAACATTGAACGGAGACTTGAGCTTCTCACTTCTCAAAAAATGTTAATATATTGCTACATGATAATTACTATGCTGTCACTACTTCCAGGACCTTTATAATTAACATTTGAAAAGTTCCGATTCTCGGGGAACAGAATAATTGATATATCGATGAAGGATTTAAAAATGTTCAGACGATCAAAAAGACATGACATGAAAAGTTTAACGGGTGCACGGAGTTTAAATCATTTCTACTGAATTTATCACCACTAACTCAAGAAGTTGTGCAATTGTGCCCTTATGCAAATGTGTTTTTCTAAACCGATTGTATGGATTGTGAGTGCTTGGAACTGTTTGAATAGAACAAAAAAATGTTTGGAACCAAGTGTAAAAGTTAATACAATTGGTTTCTAATGAGCTTTATAACTCTAAGTTTAAATATGTCAATCCAGTACGATAATTGTTCTTATGAAATTAGCTATGTGTATCTTGTTACATAATTGACTCCCCTTTGAAGTCGGTTGAAGACTGCTCAATAGCGTTTAAATCATCGTCCTTATTATCCTTCCCTACTTGATAACCTTTCAAAAATTAAAATTATAAAATACGAATAAGCTAATAAGTAATACTGTATATACTGAATTAAGAACCTCCGAAATAAGTCTCCGCAAGGAACTCCTACTTTCTTCTAATAAGTCCTCCGAAATAACACCTTTATAACTCCGATAGTATATACTTACTTTAGATTAGAGTAAATACCGCGTTATATTCCACAATTCATCAAACCTTACAGCTTACCTTACTATTTGCAGCCTCTATAAAAAACACGTATCTCTCACGATTTAAAGATCTGTATGTATGAGCAGAAGAGCTTGTTTTTGGCTCAGAAATTCCTATGTAATTGTATCTAAATATTTATTATTTAAATTTATTTTGTAAATGGACAATGATATTGGATGTCTTTTTGTTCCTCACCTTCAAAATGACAGATTATAGAACATGAAGGAAATTAACTTGTGTCTGAGTGGGTTTTGGCTAGAGTCCAATAAGAAACTTCAGAACAAGCAATCCCTAAAATTCTCTATCGTCCTAGCTCTGTACTGCTAAAATGAAATAAATCACTATTTAAAATTAAATTAAAAATCTGAGCTGACCAAATTGTAATTTGTAAAAGACAAATTCAATACCTTCAGTTTACTTTTACACAACCTGTTCATCTTGTGTGCCTTCCTAAATACGTCTTGAAATCTGCTTTAATTACAATTACAATCTTATTTGTTGCCTGTAGATAAGGATTTCAGATGTTAATTTGAAAAGTAAACAAATGTAACCACAAATGTTTGCTATAACTATATTAATGATAGATCCGGAAAAATATTAATCCTTTAAGACCGCAGTTGATTGATGATCTAAACTGTTTGGTTATCAGTGTTATCGTGGGTGTGTTGTTTTGAGTGAACACACGTGCAGATCTATATTTATTTTCTGAACCAGAAAAACGATAGCCCTTATTGTTAGTTTAAATAAAACACTAGCCGAAACCACTGGTGTAGAAATTTAAAATGTATTTTTGATTGGAAGTTTGATGTTTAATTTAAGCTGTTGGTCACAATTAAACATATCAAAAAACTCATCTAGACATTGAAACATATGTAATTAAGATATTTCATACAATAAATATTACATCCAAATGCAATCATATCATTAATTTCCGGTGTATGTATTATTTGCTTGGTGTTTTCGCAAATAATTTTACAATTAAACATATATTTATTACCTATCTTATTTGTGCATTTGTAATGCATGGTAGTTTTCTAAAATGAATTGTATTTGTCAATTTATTAAATGTTGCATTAATTACGGAGTAGAATAAAAAATCTCAGTTGTCAACAACTCGATCAATACCAGAAGTTTTTAGTCGAATTAATGTTGGCTTATATGTCATGGGATTATTTTGTAAACAAGTGATTTGATAATTTGGTATCAAATCCATTTTAAACCAAAAAGGATACAGATAGATTGCAAGCATATATAAAAGCAATAAACCGTTGCAAACGCACGTACTAAAGGGGTGAAACAACACGAGCAACTCAAGACGAATAACATTTTTTAGCGCTACAAGACAAAGAAAATCCCATATCGTCCCATTTATTGCGGGCACACCCTCTAGTGTTGGTATGGGGTGGTCCCATACGTTGCACTGCTATTTCCTGGCCCGTAGAAGCCATTTGACATACAAATCTAAACTTGCGCTATATGGCGCGGGCACACCCCCTGGTGTCACTGAAGGTGTGGTCCCATAAGCATTAATGTTGTATTAGAAGCATAGCTAGATTGCGATATTAAATTCACTTTTGTAAATTCAACCGTTCTAGTTCACTATATATACTGTACAAGTAGACAACAAACAGTTATACTGTAATATATAGGCAACTGTTATATGAATGTGAAGTTTCGAAATTTTTGTGAACCATGGGTGTGACCGATTTTATTAGAAAACGATAGGCTTATGGCCAGACGAACGTAGATCCATAATGTAAAAGAAAAAATTTAAAAACTTCAACCGCTAGAGTGCAACCGGACGGACGGACAGACGTGCTTTTTTCTGCTCATATTTACTATAATCCAAATAAATTCACTATCAATTCAATATTCGTCTCATTAAAATCAAAATTATATCAAACTGAGCGCAATCAAATCCTCTACAAGAATCCCATCGAAAATTTCAACAAAAATCTAATCTCGGGAATAAAATTGTTAAAATTCTGAAGTGCAGCAAAAAATTATTTTCCAAGGAAGATTCCCCAAACTCAGAAGACGCCACATCTACCACATCTTTAACTCAAAATGCAGATAAGTCACATTTAAATGAGTATATGAGGAACCCAGTCCTATCCTGCCTATATAAATATTCCCAAAGATACTGTCACCACACTTTACATTTTATGTAGAAGATGGTTCTACCACCATCCCCAACAAAAGAAGGCGGTTCAAAAGGAGGTATGAAAGGAACAGCCTCAACCAGACCAACAACACTAGATGATCTATGCAAAACCATCAAACTAGAAATTAGCAAACTAGACCGCAAAATGGACAAATCTGATCGAAAGCTTGACGATATCAAGACCACAGTGGACAAAAGACTTACAGAGCTGGAGAAAAACATGGCCCAGACCCAAGACACTACGAGACGTACACGGAACGAGATGGATAACCTTAAGAAGGACACCTCAAAACGCCTGACAAGTCTTAAAAATAGTCTCGTCGAAGAGCGTGATATTATAAAACGGTTGAATAATCTTATTATTTTTGGTATCCCTGAAACACAGGAAGGGCTCCAACTGCTTGGTGAACTTTTCGAGATAATTCTGCCTGACAAACAAATACACATCAGAGATGACAGAATAGGAAAGCCTGCTGAAAACCAATCTAGGCCGAGACCTGTGCGAATCTACCTTGACAACTCAGGCGACAAATATACTGCCCGATCGAACTGCAAAAAATTGAAGGGAATCGACAAGTTCAAAGGAATTTCTGTCCAGCTAGACCTGACAAAGACGCAGCAACAACAACGTAAAGCTGACCTGGAAAACTCTAATCAAACCGATACTGTAAGAGTGACTAGATCCCAGACCAACTCCAAACGACGAGCAAGCGAAGGTGCTGAAGATCAACCAAAAAATAAGCAACATAGAGCTGGAGCAGCAGCTGTTGAACATGAAGGAGTCCAGTCAAGTGAAGAAGAAGAAGACTACAGAATAGATGACGACGACGAATGACTAGAAAACCCACACAACTACAAAAAACAAGACACAATCATCATCGGAACACTTAACGTAAACTCGATTAGATTTAAAATACCCCTTTTGAAAGATTTTATTAATGAGAACAAAATTGATATTCTCTGTGTAACTGAAACTAAGATTGCCAATGCAATCGCCACTGTTAATATTCCAGGCTATCAGTTTATACGCAATGATCGAACTCCAGACGGTGGTGGTGTTGGGATTCTCTTGAGGCTCGACTTTGAATGTGAAATTATGGAGTTTGACAGTTTGACGAACTGCAAAAGCATCGAAACCTTGAGCTTAAAAATTCAAATATGTAAGTATAAGTCAATTGTTGTTTCTTGTATCTATAGACCGAAATTTAACCTGACCTTAAGCGACCTAAGACAATTTGATCACATTTTCAAGGAATTCAGTTGCATTAAAAAGTTATTTTACTTATGTGGCGATTTCAATGTCCATCTAGAGAAAACCAATGATCCAAGCACCATTAAATTTGAAAACAGTTTAACAAGATACGATCTTAGAGAACTAATCCAGAAACCATCTAGAAAAAAGGCCAGATTAGACATAATAATATCTAACGACAAGGACAGCACAATTCAATCCCAAGTAAAATCTCCAGGCATTTCTGACCATGAAGCGGTGTTTATCAGTAAGAAAATGAAAGTCAAACGTAGGCCAAAAGTTAAAATAACTTACAGGGATTTTGAAGGTATTGACTATGGTGCACTTGCACAAAATGTTATAAAAAACTTCACGTTCCCTGGCATTAAATTTCTTACGGTAAATGATGCATATCTTACCTTCATTAACCACCACAATCAATTATTTGATGAATACGCACCACTGAAACATAAAATGATTAGACCCAAATCCACACCCAAATACACATCTGAGAGCACCCAAAATCTTAAGCTTTTTAGAAATAAGATGCTAGACTTCCACAGAAAACACCCAGACATTATTACAACAACGCGACTCAAAATCCTTAATAGACTAATTAGAACTCACATCAATATTGACACTAAAGCACATCTTGATAATGAAATACAAAAGAACGGTCTGTGGTCGGTAAAAAACAAACTAACTCGCCCCAGGAAAAATATTAAGTCCCGGTTAGACGTGAATGCCCAAAATGACTATTTTTGCTCGATATCAAATGCTCCAATCAACATTCAATGTCCTACCAAACCACTCTTTATTAATACAGAAGCGATATTTGAAATCCGACCTATTTCAGTCTTTGAAATGATGAAGCACTACAAATCTATGAAACACAGAACAAAATCCACCCCTGACCAGACAAATTTTTCTCCACTAATGCTATCAAAGACAATTGGTGCACCATGCGTAGCTGAGGCTCTTACACAAATCGTAAATATGAGTTTAAAGTCCTGCGAATTTCCGAAATGCCTTAAGATAAGCTCTGTCACCCCCATTCCCAAAATAGACAACCCCACACTTGTATCCCAGTACCGTCCAATATCTGTGCAACCATTCCTAAGTCTATTAACCGAAAAATGTGTCAAAAAACAATTAATTGATTACCTAGAAAAAAACAGTTTACTATATGCAGGTCAATTCGGTTTTAGGAATGCACACTCATGCGAGACAGCAATGGTAGCTCTTATTGAATATATTTATAGGGAACTTGATAAGGGTAATATCTGCATTCTGGTTTCGTTAGATCTTGCAAAGGCATTTGATACAATAATTAGGGAATTTTTACTGGAGAAACTCAAATGGTATGGCATCGATCCCAAATGGTTTCGTTCATATTTATCTTATCGGCAACAGTTTGTGAAAGGAGTCAATGGTGAAAAATCTTACATTAAATTCACAATTAGAGGTACTTGTCAAGGAAGTTGCATCGGGCCCTTAATTTTTTCAATATACATTAATGACTTACCGAAGGTAGTCAGATTCTGTTTGTGCATTCTTTTTGCTGACGACACACAACTGTGTTTGTCAGGCAGTCCCAAAAATATTCAAGGGTTGATTAGAAAAGTTAACGAAGACCTCCATAATATTTGCTCGTGGATGGAAACTAATGGTATGAAATTGAATGTCGACAAAACACAACTCATATTGCTTGGAAATGCTTCAAATCTGTCAAAACTAGGTCAAATTTCGGTCGAGATAAATGGTACAATCGTCCTGTCACAAGACACGCTCACAACATTAGGCCTTACTGTTGATTCCAAATTACAATGGACAAATCACATCAACCGAATCTCAAGGAATTACCACTTCGTGGCTCGATCATTGTACCCCCTAAAGCCCCTACTCTCGCAAAATAATTTTCTTAAAGTCATTAACGCTTGTCTGATCCCTCTCTGTAATTACATGGCAATTATATGGGGTACCACCACCAAACTCAATTTAAAGATAATAGAAAGAAATATTCGTGGCACAGCAAGGGTCCTTCTAAAAAAGAAAAAGTATGACAGAATCCAACATGATATTTACGATTCACTCAAATGGTTACTTCCAGCAGATAACTATACATACTCTGCAATGTGCTTCCTATATCAATCCGTAATATCCAGACGATTCCCATATTTTCTGAACTTTCTCAATTTCAGACAAAATCTGCACTGTCACAATATCCGTCACCCCGAGGATTTTTATATAGACTTCATTCCACGCAACAGCTTTGGCAACAAATCTATTGCATTCAATGCCTGTACTATCTGGAACCAACTTCCGAGTTGTATCAGACAAGCTGAGACTATCTATATCTTTAAAAATAAGTTAAAACATTATCTCTTAACCTGCGGAAAAGCAAACTCTGTTTAAGACAGGAATATAAACTGTAAGACTGACTGAAAATCATTGTGCTAATTTTTAATAATACCATTACCCTCATATTTTAATACTTAAAAAATTATGACATATACATTATACTATAACACTAAGTTAATATAATTAATGATGACTATTTACATATTCAATATCGTACTATTCCTACACAATAATAATTACAATTACAATTACTGTATTACTCGAACCTATGCGTCAAAGCGTAACCGGCTCCTTTGTGAGAAGCTTTGTATGAATAAAAACAAACAAACAAACAAACAAACGGACGGACGGACGGACGGACGGACGGACGGACGGACGGACGGACGGACGGACGGACGGACGGACGGACGGACGGACGGACGGACGGACGGACGGACGGACATGATGAAAGCATTAAGGGGTTTCACCCCTTAATAAGGAAGAGTATAAACCCTCAGTTGTCAGTAGCATTCTATTTTCGATGTTGAAGTTGAATTAACAAAATTCCGTTTGAAATCAGAGTTTCGTGCGTTTCAGGGCGTGAGGCAGCATGCAATATGAAAGTGCTGACATTCATTTGCCTTTCTATAGCAGTTTTATTATTCCTTTTCGCAATGATGTAATTTTGTCAACGAAAATAATAATGTCTGAAAATCATTAAAGTGTACTTTTGTAAGTATGATAATATTTATTAATCTTCAAAAAAATTGCTAAATAAAACCCGGATATAATACAAATTAATCTATAAAAATTGCATTACTTTTCAGGCCATCTCAGGTACACGTTTACTCTACCGTATTAGCCTTCTGAAGGGTCACATCTCGCAGGTCGTTTTTATGTGTTAAAGCGAAGTATCGGAAACTAACTGGAACCCCAGCAAAAAATCAACAATAATTTAGTAATAGATCACAAATAGCAATGAAGTTTTCTTAAATAAAGTAAATCTCTCGTCCTTCCAATTTTGTTGTTGCATATTCCAGACTTTGTTTACTAAAGCAATCCAGGTAACCTTCAATCTTTAAATAATCCAAATCCATTTGATCCGCGATGGCCTCAATAGATCTGCCCGACATGGTTGTATTTTGAGATTTTGAAATCTGTAAGAACATCAAAAATGAATAGTCCCAGTTTCGTTTGTTCAAATCATAATTATAACTATGCATACAGGCCGGTCCGGTATAGGAACTCCAATGCTGTTTTTTAGGATTAGTCTCCTAATGGAGGAGCATCTTGTAATTCCTAAAGCAACTCCGTAGTCAGTAAGTTGCCCAAGTTCCAGTTCTAGTGTTTTCAGATCTAAAATTACAATCGGATCAGATTTTATTCATTTGAACGGTTCGATTATTATTTAAAAAACCTAAAACCTCCACAATAAGAGTGTGGTATTTCGTATTTCATTTCAGTGGCTTGAGAAAATATCTCGAGGTAGTTTCCTCATGCACTGCTAAATATTTGAAAATTCGATGGAGCGTTATTTCCGGAGGCTTATGTTAGGAACACAAATTTAAGTAATTATTGTGACTTTTAAAAAGATCCGTCCATACACTTCATACAACCAATCCACGGGAACGTCCTCGTGTGATCGATTTCCCTATCATCAAAACAGTCGAACAGATACTCGTCCTGATGATGATCCGAAATCCCAGTCAAGCCCGAATCAATCGGAACGGAACTGATTCCATAAAACTTATGAAAACATATACAAAGTTCACTTAAAGTTGGCAAGCTCATAAATACAATTCTGAGTATGTCATTATCCACATTGTTCATTTTCAGACTCCTCAGGTTGGAAAAATGTCGGAACAGGGTTTTCATATTCGACAAGTCGTACTTCAGTTTCGAATCGTAGATCTCTAGATCCATCAGACTCTTATTCAACCCGATATTTTCGGAAACTAAGACCTCATCCGGTAAACTCATTACAAAGAGTTGCAACTTGCAGGCTTTACTTATCATAAACGGCCCTTCATAACCGATAAGGCTGAGCTTTGTCAAGTTTTCCAAAGGTCCCATCGGATGGTACTCGGAGCAGGTAGTCCCTTCCGTGAATGTCAGTGTCAGTTCCTTCAAGGTATTCCTCATCCTATCGAGGAAGATGTTAAGGTCGTCTTTAGTCAGATGCTGCTGGCTAAGGACCAGATGCACGTATTTCAATGGGAATTGCTTAATGAGGAGTAGTTGTGTTTCAAGCGGACTAGCCGTTAAGTGGTTTATATGCAAATGAGAGATCTCATTATGAACAAGGGCTTCGGATGTGACGAGATCGAAGAACGTCTTTGCCCGACTTTCGAGGAACGGGGCGAAGAATACCCTCTGCAACTTTGGGGCGGAAAGGAGGATATGGAAAATATTTTCAGACCAAATCCGCCCCGCATGTGGACTATCCAGTTCGTAACTGGAGTCGTAGATGAAGAGGAATTTTAACTTGTGGAACACGTCCAGATCTCCAATCGCTGTGTCTTCGTGGAGGAAATTGGCTCGGCCATTTAGGCAGAGTTCTTCGAGATTGACTAATAACGGGAAGATGTTCTGTATCCACTGCGACCCGTATTCATGATGGAAGGAGAGGTCCAAGGACTTGATCGCTGAACCGAACGTGGAAAAGAAGCGTCGGGCAGCGTCAGAGTAGAGATTGACGTCGTGGCCGATTTCGAAGGTTTGACAGACGGAACCGAGGCTCATCGAGACACAGTTATTGAGCTCGTCTGAAGTTTTGAAACTTTGTTTGGACTTCTTCTGTAAGATTGGGAGAACTTCCTTGTTCCAGTAGGAGCATACGAGCTGACATTTCTTCAGATTCCAGACCGACAGGTTTTGAAGGACTTTGGCTAATACCTTGAGAAATTGCATACAAAGTTGAGGTTTCAAGATTTATTGTAAAATTTATTTGTAAGAGGTAATTGAGTCTTACGTGGGGAATATCTAATGGATTTATAAAGTCGCTCATAGTTAAGACCCCCCCCCCGTCCAGTCAAAAGGCGTTTTAAACCAATTAAAGTACAATACTGAGACTTAATTGGAAATTTATTTCCTAAACTTTAAAGAGATTTGTGTTATGGAACCACATGATTTGTTTTTTTTTCGCCAAATGACAATTCTTGCAAATGCATACATTTATTTGTGTGTATCTGTATATTATGTGTAGATTATATGGTGGTTTAATTTTAGAACTTCTTGAGATGTATTGCTTCGTCGTTATTTCCGTTCTTGTTGCCAAAATTGAAACTTACGAGATAAACATGCTAAATGACTGTATACTATGTACTATAGGTAATCAACTACATATTAAGGTTTCGAGGTGGATTCGTATAGTATTGTATTTTAATCTATATGAATGGATTGTGAAACAAATTCATTGCCGACGCGACGTAGGGTATTTATTAGTACAAAATAGGCGTGATCTCACAATTAAGTTTTGAGGAAAAATTGTACATTTTTGGTATGAAAAAAATAACAATGGTTCGGGTTATGATTATAAAAAGTAAATTCAAGATGTCGAGTATAAAAATATTATAGTTGAAGCCACACGGTTACGGTATCAATTTAGGAATTGGAAGAAGGATGATTGACTGAGAATACCTATATGTGTATGTGTTTTCACGATTTAAAATAATTTACAGGAATTTAGAGCATTATGCATTACTTGTATTGTTCCGTGAATTGTTGTTATATTATGTTTCGTATATTATGTATACGAGGGTCACAATGGCATATTATTGGTTGTATCTTGTATCCCATGTGCCATGCAGGATTTGATTTAATCTTCATTTCATCTAATAAAACGATCCCTATCACGGCTCTCTAAGTGACGAAAGGTTAAAAAACGATCATGTTATTATATTGTAGTCATATCTCATATACATCAAGAGCAGATGGATTTTGTTTGGATATCAATTTCAATTTATAATTCATTCTATTCATTACAATTTATTACTCCTAATCTCAATCTCTGCAATTGAGATTACCGAATGTCAAGGCTAAAATACCGTAAATCATCAAATAAGTTCCTCCCTCAACCGTAAAATTTTGAGTCAAGTTACCCCATAAAACTCCCGAACTTCAAAGTAATGGCATGGGCTTATTGCTTGATAGAAAATTCTGAAATTAGTCTCTGGAATCCTTTAATGAACTAATTAGTCTATTTTAGGAATTTAACGCTGGGTTACTCTTCTAGTTTACTTAAAATAAGGGTCCGAAATTTTCAAGGTCACGTTCGATAATTTCTGTAAATTCTAAACATTTTCCGCACTTTATTTTTTGAATCAGTCAACTTTCAGGATGTCCTAGTGGGGAATTGTGAGACTCAGGCAGCAATTTTTATTCGAAAGATTTTTAAATATTTTAACTAAAAGTTATATTATACTCATAGGTTTGATATGTGATGTAATGTAAATAAGGTTTGAATAGAAATATATATGTTTGTGTAAATCCATGTTTATTATTTTTATTGGCTCATTATACAGATCAAAGAAAGTGCAGACGATGCAGTTTGCAATTCTTACACGTTTTCAATAATTAATGACAGACCAAAACCGAAGTTATAACATTTGGCATTTGTTCCGTCAAATTCTGATTTATGATAATTTGTCTAGTCGAGTGCAAACAACGTCCTAGAATATTACCGCTTTGCAATAACTTGCTAACACTGTGTTCACATTCGTTGCATTGATGTTTCATTGGAACAACGACCATTTCCGATTGTTGCGATGCTGAAAACAAAAAGGAATTTAAAAAGTACAACTCATGATTAGATTTACTGATTTAATTATTGAAAAATGACTTCAATACCGAAACATCCTGTAGATTTCTTAAATTGCCAAAATTTGGAAAAGGTCAAGGGCGGGTCAATGGGGAGTTCGTGTACTTTAAAACTAACGTCCCTCGTAGCATAAGATGCCTTTCTCTCCTTCGTCGTGTCGTTACCGAAGACGATAAACTTGACCGAAACGAAACTGGCATTTTCTAAAATACTTCCCTCATTTCCGTTGAAATCTAAAACGTCTGCTTTAAGCATCCTCTCTGTCCATCTCCCCGATAAAATTCGTCGCCGGAGAAGATTCACATGAATTCCGTTTATAATCGATGCTTCTTGGTCTGTAAAATTAATGCGAATGAAGATCACGTCCATAAACCCTATCAACGGCAGATACAAGTCAGTAATTTCAATATTCCTTACCATAACTTTGATTGCTTTTTGATGGGATTTGGCTGTTAATGGACGGAATCGTGCTGTTGTTTATACCAAAAGAGCTCTTTAGAAATTAAAGGGGACAGTTAAATTGCATTAAGGACGGTGATTAATACATTGATATGTTGAACAGAAAGTGGCGTGTCAATGTCAAGACTTACTTCATTCGATTCCTTAGAACTAGAGGCTGAATAACAGGAACTGCTCGGGGATATCGTTATGATGGATTCGAGGAAGGTTCCCTTAATCGAGACCTCGTTGGTCACTTTTAGCCCAGCAATAGTTTTTTCTAATTTGCAGGACGAGATGCTATCAGACACCAACGGAATGGGTTCATTGGAATACAGTTTATTTGACGAGGTTCCACTTCTTGAAAAATATACTATGACGATGACTACAACAAGTATGCCTAGACTTAAAGGACCCCAACGCTTCAGCCATTCTTCAACCGCTGTCCTGGATAAATGTCCATTTGGATCCTCTTTCTTGTCCACCATTTAAATCTTTATTTACGTGGGGTGACAATACTGACAATATGTGCCTGGAACGCTGGAATAGGATCGGAATGTCTCTTTTTGTAGGTTGAGGTTGTGGGACTTGAAGATGATGAATTTTGTGAGCTGCCTTTCAAAAGTTGGCCACAAGATTGCTTGACAACGGTGGCTTCAAGGAAATCAGGCAAGCGTTGTCGAGGGATCTTGATTTGATCATATTTCGATTGATTCCCTGGCAGGTATCAGATACTGTATCGGGTTTCTTATATACAGGGAAACTAAAATTTAGTTACAAACGCAACAAAAATATGCATGATACAGATACAAATAAAAATGCACTTTTGCTATTTTTAAGCAAAATATTTCAAAGCTCACTGCGGTTAAAACAACTAAAATATATTCCTAGGAAAATATTTTATGTGACATAATTTTTTTAATTTTCATAACTCTTTTATAATTTATGGTTTTTTTTACTGAATAAACAATTTGATACTCATCTAACCGAATGCTTCATAATCTAACCATTCAAGATCAATAGCCTTTAGACAAAATGACAAGGACAAAGTCCTCGTTAGTCAATTTGCTTCGGGACGAATGGAATTGATGGATATACAGTTAATATCCAACAATGCCATAAGTAGTAAACAATGATGAGCTTATTGAAGATTGAACAAAGGGAATGTTCATTTTTTCTCATGAATAATAAATAGCGGAAATGACATTGACATTTTGACACATGGACAGAATATTCAAATCCTTAAAAGCATCACTTGTAAGTAATATACATGACAAATTGGCAAATGATCTTTGACGAATATGTGTAAGATGATTTCGCAATGCTTAAACAACCGCTAAGATACCACACAAAACAATCGAAATTTAATTTAGCTATACAATTAATAAGAAAAATAACATGGGAAACGGCGAAATCAATGTCAATCATGTATATCTATCATATGTCATTTGATGGATGAATCAAAGCCAACCGTTTATATAAATCCAATGGGGATGTATTCCTCATCCCCATTCGGAATTTGATAAGCGTACACCATACACGAATACACGATGGATCTTTCGTCTACCCTTAAATCCAAGACGGTAATGGTTTATTAATTTGAACGTGTATAATTAGTTACTTTCAAAGGATTTGTCGAAAATACCCGATACTATAATGTCAATAAACATTTGCAAATTTCGACACACAAACCTTTTATCGCATTGCAAACTTATGATTTTACTTCTCGTTTTCATCGGAACTTTAGAGGTAAGTTTTAGCTAAAACAATCGACCCCTTTCACAATTGATTGGTTTAAAATCGATATAAACATATTTTTTATTTATAACAATTCCTAGACTGCATTATCATCCACAGTACATAATCAAATCGGATTTTCGGAACGCGTAAGCCCCAACAACAATGACCTGTCATCCAATAAAAGATACACGAAAATGAACGTTCCAGCTCGGGATAGGGAAGGAAAGAGGATATTCTGTTGGACAGCACAGAAATGTTGCGAGGATTGCAAATCCCTAGGATTCAGGGGGCGAATTCATCAAGGTCAAACTTAAGTTTATCTTAAGTTGCTACTTAAGTTCGAAACTTAAGCGACCCTAAGTAAAAATCTTAAGTCAATTCAATAAGCAGAACTTAGCCTTGCTCAACTTAAGTCGTACTTAAGTCAAATTTTCTGCTTTACGCATGCGCTAAGATGGAGAGAGAAACACATTTTCATGAAATTCGTTTCTTTCCGTCTCATCCCTTTCACTCGTTTGATAAAATTATATAATCAATCAAGCTATTGTGTATTGATTGTAATTTTAGTTGATTTTTTCCCGAATTTTTTTGAAATTATTTTAAATGCCTTCGAATAAACGAAGTGAGAATTGGAGTTCTTCCGAAATAGACAAGATGTAGTAAGAAGTTTAAAAAACAATGTCAAATTTCATTTGTTCGGGAGATTTTCATCTAGAAACTCTCGACCTCCACAAGTTCTAAAAAAAATAGGCAAACACAAACGTGATATACAAAGCACAAAATGCAACCAATAATTCGAAAAGCAAAAAGAGACTTCCCAGCGTCTGCCGGTGGACCTTTAAAACCACAGCTTTCCACGGATGAGGAAAGAATACTCAGTATAATTTAGAGTTTAGACGGAGCTCAAGCATCAAATTACACTCAATTTGACAGCATCTTATAAATGTTAATAATACGAATGTTAACAATATCGACGATCCACAAAAAGTAATTTTTGCCGGGATTTCAAACCGTCAAAATAGTGCATAGTGTGGTGTGTGGGGATGATATTGCCAATTGTCAAACAAAAGTACCCGTCGTCTCCTTTAATCGTACATGAGCCTTCAAAAAGTACATTCAACATTAAAAACTCATACTATAGTATACAGTATAACTCAATTCTTGTTGTGATCGTAATTATTATTATTATTGGTTTTATCCACGCATCTAAAATTCGATTACTAATCTCAAAAAGGTCCTGTTTTGACTTAATTATTTCATGAACGTTATTTGGAATGACAAGTATTGTGGAAGTACATTGTTCACTATTGAATTTCTGACCTCAACATTGTTTCGATCAAACTGCGTTCCTTAAAATCTTGTGCAATTATGTCAACGGGTTAAATGGTAAAGCCATTTAAAAAATATATTAAAACAATGCTCAATGTTGTAGAAACTGTAAATGTGGACAGAAAGGTAAATGCAACGATATGAATGCAAAGATTTCACGAGAAAACGAAGAAAATATAGTGAAAATTTGACTTAAGTGACCTCCGGAGCTTGCTTAAGTTTTTGTTTTAACTTAAGCAAAACTTTCACTTTAAGTTGCTTAGTGAATGGACTTTCTCCTAAGTTAAGTGAAAGTCGTGACTTAAGTAGAATATCTTAACTTGAGTCGCTTGATGAATTCGCCCCCAGAATAGGAGTCATGTCTTCCTGTAAAAAGTGTCAATGCGACTAACTAGGTGTTATGGTTGCTAATTAGCAGTGAAAATGCCAAGGTTTTGTATTTATCTGGGTTATATGTAGTTTATTTAAGTTTAAGTTTTACAAGGCAAGGTGGATCTATTGGTGGATTTATTATCGAAAAGTTATTCGTCGAGTTTTTAAAATAGAGGTAACAACACCATATATAGTATCATACTATATTGGACTATTTTTATTTTGCATTATTGTATTATGAATATCATAATTGAATTTGTTACATTCATGCAGGCCAAATTCAGAAAGCACAGAAGTGGGCGAGAAAGCTCCAGAAACATTTTATGAACGGGTTTGGGTGTATTGATATCGGAGAGTTGGCTTGTAAAGACAAAGAGTCAATGGATTTGATGAGTCAAAACGGCATTAAGTTCTAATTTGAACTGAAAATTGTTCTTGATAGTTCTGATTTATGGATTTAATCAATTTAATGATAATTAATTTAAAGTGATAAGCAATTTAACATGGTAAAATTTGTATTAATAATGCCAATGAACAAGTGTATCCATTAAAAACTAACTTGTCCTCTTAAATAAATGTATAATTTAATTTACATACAAATTGAATTATAGTGTATTTATAATTTCATCAACAGAAAATCCAACTTGATAACTAATCTGATGATCAATCATAATGACGTTATCATTCATCTTATATTTTAAATTAAATTGATAAAATGTAAATGGGATTTATTAGCCTTGTATCAACGTAGTCATTTAGTCTTCAATATAGTGCAATAGCTACTGAGGTTATTTTAGTTTTGCCAATTGTTCCCAGTAATGTTCATGATGAACTTTTTCGGAGTGATTGCTGTAGTACTAATCGGCAGTAGCTCAGTTTCTGCACAAGATATTGTTCTTGAAGGACCTAGAGTGACCAATTGGGGAGAATGGGGTGGTATGAATTCAGAAATATAAGCCAATATAATATAACGAGAAACGATATTATTTCTATTATGGTTTTTAATTTTTTTTATCTGTCCTAGAGTTGGAACTATGCCCCCCTTTGACGTACGTCTACGGAATGAGATTAAAAGTGCAGGAAGACGAAGGATTTTTCGGTGACGATACTGCCTTAAACGGAATAGAGCTGCTTTGTGTCTCGCCTGGAGCTAAACGGCCCGCAAAGGAAGAAACCGAAGCATTTGAAACCATTACTTCTTTGGTTGGGGGCCACGGAAATTTTGGAGTCATTTTGGAATGTCCAATTCCATCGTTTGCTGTTGGATTTCAACTAAGATCCGAAGACGACCAAGGTGGTCTAGATGACGATACGGCTGCTAATAACTTGAGACTATTTTGTTCGTCCGGAGAGATTCTGGAAGGATATGGAGAAGGATGGGGCGATTGGACCGCGGAGTCGCGATGCCCTCGAGGTCTCCAATTATGTGGAATCCAAACACAGGTTGAGGGATCGACATGTAAGTATAGCGTTCGAAAAAAATGACTTAATCAGGCTGGTTTTATTTGTTTCTAAATGCAATATCCTTTGAATCTCGGATTATAGCGGATGACGAAACGGCTCTGAACAATGTTAACATGGGGTGCTGCTCCTAAACGTACCCACCGCGAAATTACTTAACCACTGCAATTTATCTTAATTTCACTAATCTGACATACATTAAATTTCGTTCATCTTGAGGATTAAATGTGTGTTACATTTGATAACACTTAATCTTGCCTGTATATATGATTCGGACTGTGCAATAAAATACGTATGACCTTATGCAGATGCAGAATAATAATTCCTGGTCGCTAAATTTAGCCATACGAAAAGGAAACAATCCATTTCATGATTATCATAAATTGCTCTTCGGACTTATCAAGTGGGAACACTTCACATATCTATCCGCAACTCAGATTGATAATTAATCGCCTAACTCATGAAATAATTATATTATCTATCCGTTAACGAGATATGAGTTAAGCGGACGGACATTCGAAATTGCCATTTATTTGCATGAACGGATTAAAATAGGTTTTATCCATTTCAGTAGAGTAGTTCTTCCACTGCAGGCAACCCATAAAAACATAATTTGGTTTTGAATTTTGTCTAGGCCAATATTTATCCCAAATCAAAATGCCTTCCTTAACGAAAGTTTACATACTACTAGCAACGCTTTACATTATTGGCTGTTCCAGCGAACAGTTTGTTCTTGAATCACCAAGAGTGACAAACTGGGGAGATTGGGGGGAAGTAGAACTGTGCCCCCCGATGACATTTGTTTACGGAATGCGAATGAAAGTTCAACCTGCTAGTGGAATTGTTGTCGATGACACTGCTCTAAATGGGATTGAGCTACTTTGCGTTAATGTAATGAAAAGAAAGAATGCCACGGAAAACAAAGAATTTGCATCTATTACCAGTTCCGTCGGTCATGCTGGAGGTTAGTAAAACGAATCTTAAGGGGGGGGGGGTTAAAAAACTATGGAAAGGTGTTGATCGGTTAGCAACCGGAAATGGGCTAATTTCATGTGAAGCCCAGTTTGAGCAAGTATAAATTTTTGGGCTCATCAAAAGTCAGCTTTTAAATGCTCTGTAACTAAGGGAAAATGCAAATTCATATGATGGTTATGTAGACGTTGCGAACATCCCTCTAATGGAGACGGTTTCGTCTTTTGGTCTAGGGAATGCATGTGGCTGTGTAAATCAGACTTGGAGGTTTGGACAGGTTAGGCTACATACTGTTAAGAAAATCCGAGTCCTCACCCCTTCAGTACTCACCTTCCCTTTTAGAAAACACGAGTACTCAACCGTTTAGTAGGCGCTTTAAGCGTTTAATAATCGCTCACCTCTTTAGTACTCACTACTCTCTGAGAATATCATAGTGCTCATCTCTTGCGTACTCACTACTCTGAGAGTATTCGAGTGCTCACCTTTTTAGTACTCACTACTCTCTGAGAATATCATAGTGCTCACCTCTTGCGTACTTCCCACTCTCTGAGAATATCCGAGTGCTCACCTCTTTAGTACTCACTACTCTGAGAGTATTCCAGTGCTCACCTTTTTAGTACTCACTACTCTCTGAGAATATCAGAGTGCTCACCTCTTGCGTACTTCCCACACTGAGGAATTATCGAGATGACACAATGCACAAGAGTAGTTTAGGAATACGAACAACGAGAAGGTAGCGTTTATTAAGCGTAGCTTGAAGCTAACAGAGGTAAGAATGTAAATGTGAAGAAGATGTAGGTTTAATTAGTTGAGAGTCGGAGAATACTTCAAGGTCCAGAAGGAACAACTCTCCAGAACAGAATGGCCATTGTCTCCAGATATTGATTTGGAGACAATGCATAATTATGGTAATGGCGTAGACAGGGAAGGAGCGTAATGACACATATAACCTGTGGGTAAATCCCAATTTATTCCACACTCTCTTCCTTTTAAATATAAATATTTAAATATAAATTATATAAATAAAACCGATGTCTCAATAAACTGTTCGTACGATTTTGTCTTACATATGAACATTACATAACTCTACGTTTTACCTTATTTTAAGTAAGTTCTTGTAAGTAGTCTGGAGAGGAAAGATATAAGATCTCCTCTTCAGTCGGTGAGGAACCAGCAACTTGACTGAGTGTGTAAGACGACGAACTGGATAAATCCTTACCAGATATTCGGTACCTTACACGTTTACTTTATTTCTCGTTCCTCATCCGATCATCTCATCTGACATAATACCAAGGACCGGGATCGGCCCTTGCTGTCTCCAGATTGAGTATTGGTCAGAATATTAGGGACGGGGGTCCTACCTTGATTGTTAAAATTGTGCCACAAATGAAACTTGACAATATATACATTATTACAACGAAACTATTACTTTATGTTTCCATCTGAATTCTCATCCTCCTTCAGGTCTCCGTCCGATTTCTAATTGTGTCCCTTCTTGAATTAAAATTCTGTTCACATCTGAATACGCGTAGTTTTCTCCGTCTAACTTAACATCTTGTCTTGAAGCAAGACTTCTTGAAGCCTTCTGACACGCAAAGCAGACTTTCATTAATGATGCAATTCGAATTTAATTATCACAAACTTGGAAAGACGGGCTTCTGGTCCTCTTCCGTTATTTAAAAGAGTACTAACCTTGGTACTCTGTAGTGCTCGGAGTCCTAATGACTAGCGATAAGTGAGTATTCGAGAGGCGAGGAATCGGATTTTGTTAAAGAGAAGTGGTACTAAAGAGGTAAGCACTTGGATTTGCTTAAAGAGCACTGAGTACTTATGAGGAGTAGGGCTTTAAGGGACCAAAACCCTTCTGGTTTGGTTCATCGTGAACCCATTTTAGTGTTTCGATGCACTAACTACGTCAAGGTAATTAGAGGAAGAGTGTAGAATAGGTTTAGTGACCTCAGGTCACGGGGTTAGGTCAGTATTTAGTTGTAGGAAAGGAAGTAAGTTAGAAGTTGTAGTCAAGGAAAGTAGGGTAGGAAGCTGGCTTGGCTCTCGCGAAAGAGTTACGCAGAGGACAAGTTCCAGCCCAGATGACCTCAAGGAATCGGAGTCCGATTCCTCCTTCACAGGCATAACTGGAGTCCGGTTATGTCCATCAAACATCAGGTTATCGGAGTCCGATAACCCAACGTATTGGTATTTGGGGGTTTAGGTTAGAATAGTGTATCAGTAGATCGGGCCTTAGGCAATTAGTAGATAAGGGCTATTATTGTATCAGTAGTTGTTGGTCAAGGGTTAAAGTGTAGATTAGTAGTGTCGTGTTGTGTGTCTGTCTCCCACCTCTGGTATTGCATATTGGTTGGACGTATTTATTATTGTGCACTGTGTTCTTATTGCATATTCTATATTCTGTATAGCATATTGCATTGGTAATTAGGCATAATTAGTTAAGTAAGAACTCGTGTGAGGGATTATTCCCAATAGTTTGGACCTCAGAAAACCGTTCCTCACATACTACAGAGGTGAACGCTCAGGTCGACTCACAGAGGAGTGAGTATCAATAGGGGAGGAAGGGGAGTCGGTTTTTTTTCTCGAAAAGAAGTGAGTATTCAAGAGGTGAGGACTCGGATTTGCTCAAAGAGTGCTGAGTACTAAAGAAGTGAGGGCTCTGATATTCTTAAAGAGTACTGAGTACTAAGAAGGTAAGGAATCTGATTTTCTTAAAGAGTACTGAGTTGTAAGGAGGTGAGCACTTGGATTTTCTTAAAGAGCACTCATTACTAAAGAGGTGATCACTGAGATTTTCTTAAAGAGTGCTGAGTACTAAGTAGGTGAGGACTCGAATATTTTAAAGAGTACTGACTACGAAAGAGGTAAGCACTCGGATCTTCAAAGAGAGTACTGGGTACTAAAGAGGTGAGGACTCTGATATTCTTAAAGAGTACTGAGTACTGTGGTGGTGAAGACTCGAATATTCTTAAAGAGCACTGACTACTAAAGAGGTGAGCACTCTGTTATTCTAAGAGAGTAGTGAGTACTGCAGAGGTGAGTGTTCAGGTCGTCTCAATGAGGAGTGAATATTAAAAAGGTGTGGAAGAGCACTCGGGTTTTCTCAAAGAGTGTGAGAACTAAAGAGGTGAGGACTTTGTAAAACCTCCAAGTCTGAATTACCATAGTGACCTTTGTACATTTTCAAGAATTTAACCAAGACGAGGGGAAAAGTTGCCTGAAAAACCCCTTCGGGGTATGGGATACTACCCGAGTGGCCAAAGAGGTACTTTTAATTTTTTTAAGGATTCGGGTTCTACAATGCATGCATGACTTATAGTAAAAATATAAAAAAAAGTACCCTTTTGGCCGTCGGTGTTATTCACGTTGGAATTAGTAGCCCCGAAACATAGCTTAACCGATTGGCACCTTTGATTTCCCTATCTAAACCAATGTTAAAAACCGGTTTACGGGTGCAACGCCCCAGCCCCCACGGGTCAACTAATCGAATCAATTTTTTTTTTATAAAATTCCTCGATAAATTTCGTATTCAGTATGCCCTTTACATTTTTGATTTTTTACTTTCACCTCTTGCTATATTCATAATAACAAAATATTAGTCTATTCGTATGCCGACTTTACTATTCACTTGAATTTTGTAGCATGCATGGACAAAAAATAAAAAAAGTAAAGGGCATACTGAATACAAAATTTATCGAGGAATTTTATAAAAAAAAAATTGATTCGATTAGTTGACCCGTGGGGGCTGGGGCGTTGCACCCGTAAACCGGTTTGGCCACTTTTTTTAATACTTTCTGAGAAGTGTGAAAGTAAGTAAAAATTGTCGTTGCCATGGGCATTTGCGACGGTAACTATAGTAACTTCAACAATAACTATGGTAACAAGCCTAATAACGGTTGCGTTACCAAGCAATTTTCAAATTGCTTAGGCTTTTGATAAAAATCCACATCAAAGTTTTGTCGTTATGTGTATCTATGGATGGTCATTTCAGGCCGTAAAATATTTTTCAAACCCCCCCTTAAGTAAACACATGTTTTATTGGTTTGGAGAACAGATTTTTAAAAAATTGAGGAATTCCTTTACGATTATTCGTTTTTCTTGTAGTATTTGGAACAATTCTGGAATGTCCTCTTCCTGGCTTTGCTGTTGGATTCATGTTACGATCAGAAGAGAATCAACTGATTGCCGATGATTCTGCCGGAAACGATGTGCAGCTATTCTGTTCTACTGGAACGACTATTGGAGGGTACGATGCAACCGATTTCGGAGACTGGACAATTCCCCAAGCCTGCCCTCGGGGACTGCTCATTTGTGGTATTCAAACTCAAGTTGAAGGCGAAGGTAGGATTATTCTGTTATAAATTAATTAAATTATCGACTTAGAATATATAAATATTTCACAAAATCTCCCGGACCGGAAGATCTATATTCTATATCATATAAAACATATTATGAGAACTGAACTACTTTTTTGTTAACTTAAAGGACAATCGGATGATACATCATTGAATAACGTGAATATGATTTGTTGCGATCCAAACGAAGTCCCACCTACTGAAGCCCCACCCACTGAAGCCCCGCCAACTGAACCACCCACCGAAGTCACAACTGATATCCCGCAAAATATCTAAAGTCTGAATTCCCACAGATGCGTTCATGAAACCTTACCTTACGAATTGATCATTAACTTTCTAATGAAGGCATCAAAATAAAATAAAACTTTCTAGCATCCAAAAAGCCAAAATAGCGTTTGTTTGTTTAAATAGAACAAGAGTAGGAATGAAGCATGCATTTTATCAATTGTAACACCGCTGGTGGAAAACCCGTTGTCTTCCCGGTAGCAAACATTCGGCCAAAAAATTTCCCGATGACCATTTTTCGATTTTTAGCCTGTCCAATGAACAGCAAAAAATTAGGTCTTCAAAATTTTATTTCCCGATGGCCCAAAAATTTCCAGGTAGCATTGTTACCATGCTACAACGGTTTTTCCACCAACGGGAGAGGACTGGATTCACTATATCTACCATGTTAAACTCCGCGAGTTGTCTGTGTGAGAGAGGAGAGGTCTGGATTCCCTATACTGCACCATGTTAAACTCCACGACTAGTCTGTGTGAGAGAGGAGAGAGAGGAGAGGAGTGGATTCCCTATACTGCACCATGTTAAACTCTGCGAGTTGTCTGTGTGAGAGAGGAGAGGACTGGATTCCCTATACTGCACCATGTTAAACTCCGCGAGATGTCTGCGTGTGAGAGGAGAGGACTGGATTCCCTATACTGCACCATATTAAACTGCGGGTGTTGTGTGTGTGTGTGAGAGAGGAGAGGACTGGATTCCCTATACTACACCATGTTAAACTCCGCGAGTTGTCTGTGTGAGAGAGGAGAGGACTGGATTCCCTATACTGCACCATGTTAAACTCCGCGAGTTTTGTAACTTGTATCATGAAAATGTCGATTTGTTTGGAACCCCATAGGGCATAGCTTGTGCATCGCGACAGGGCTTATATATTTTCCAGGCTGGGAACGTATTGAAGTTTCAAAATTGAAGGTTCTTATCATTTTTGGTGCGAATCTGCCTGCCACTAAAGACTAGTTAGTTTTTGTGGCTGTTCTATAATTTTAAAGCCTGCAAATATAAATCAATACACACTGTGATGCTTGTCAAAAAATTTGGTACATAATACTAATAAAAATGAATTAAAATGAGTATCATGCCGGTGGGGCGCGGTATTAATAATTAGCGATTTCAATCCAGCAGTAAATAGCATCTTTAGCGATTAGGAGGACTTTCACCACTTTCTCCAGTTTCACAGTGCCCCATCTAGGAACCCTCTACGTTTACGTAAACCTGACAGTCAAAATTGTCAAAAAATGCTATTTGAAGCTGTTGTTTTGTCCTTTAATCTGGATTAACAAAGCCCTGCCCTGACTTAAATAACGATTAGTTAACTAGCTTGAAATTAAAACGTTCAAAAACCAAGTAGAGAAATATGAGAATTTAAAGTTGTGGATGCGATATCGCCAGATGCCCCATACGTGTTTTCAAATCTAGAGAATGTAGTCAAGTCAAATACGTACTTCATACTTAATCAATCGCTAATTTGTGAGCGTTGATATTAAATAAATATTAAATAAATGAATAACAATCATGTATCATAAATAAATCATAAAGATAAGTGGGACATATCAAGATGATGGGATATATGGAAAAATGCACAGCTTCTAATTCAATATAATTTGTTTACATATTTCAAACAGAAATCCCGGGAAGAGTCGAGACGAAATTTCGAGCTTCAAAATTGTAGAAACGTGCATGGATCGAGTTTTGTTTGTTTGTCTAAAATTGTCATTTTTGTCATTCTGAATTCTGACTATCAGATCAGTGTGCAAGTGTGACGTGTGACTGAGCTTCCTCAGCTCGTCATTATTTTGTTGACAGCAGTACAACCTACAACAGATCCGTGAAAGTGTCCAGCTACTCACAACCACAGTCCGAGTCCGAAGCACAAAAGTAAGTTTGAAGTTTGAAGTTGTGAGTTGAATTTGTTGAATCTTGAAACTGGAAACAAAAACTAATTAATTACAAATTTCAAAATTAAAATTAATTATGAATTAAGTTCTGATATTTTTTCAACTACTATGTCATATGTACAATGTACTACTACAATGTACAAGTCACAAATTCAGTATTCAATATATGATATATTCGCTTTGAATCAAATTAAGTACAATGAAGTAATTAAATATCTAAATACAATAATGAATAATGAATAACGTTTGACGTTTAATAACGTTGAACGTAACATTAAAGACAAAAGACGTTCAGAAGTTCAAGTTTGAAGTTCAAAGTTGTAAGTTGTAGAAAATGAGAAATGAACATCAAACATCGAACATAATATAATGTTCAATGTTGAAGTATAAGTTTGTATATATATATATTTGTATATAGGATAAATTATTATATAATTGATTGTGGATTGATTGTAGTTTTCGGGTTTTCTACGTATGTATGACGTATATGACATAATGACTAATGACTAGGATAGGATAAGGCATTTATCCTGCCTTGGAGTGAAACCCCTTAATGCAGTCCTGGCCACTGAGCCACATTTAGCCGCAATTAGACAACATTTGGCTGCAGCTGAATTCAGCTGCTTCGAGGCTGAATTTGGCTCTATCGGCTAAATGTTCCCTTTTCCGGCTGAATTTAGCCCATTAATTAGGCTTTATTTGGCCTTTAAGAAGCCAGATATGGCTGGTTCAACTTCAACTCATCCTACTGTCCAAGCCTTTATCTGACGGGGAAAACGAGGCCCACGGCTGAATTCAGCGTGGTTTTTACTATAAGAATCAATATATAGTATTTAAATCGCAACTGGCGTCACAAGAAATAAATTGATTTTACTAAGTCTTGTTTTCCAATTTCGCTAAAATCATTCAGTGCCGGGTCCGGATGTTACAAATTCATTCGTAAAGGTATTTTAATGTAACATGTAATGTTTTCAAATCTATTTTAATTGCTTTTAAGTCTTTTGGAAATGGTCTTAAATCTATTTGAAATGTTTTCAAATCTACTTTAATACTTGTTTCCAGATTTATTTTAATTGCCTAAAAATATATCTAAAATGCTTTTGCATATATTTTAAATGTTTAAAAAAAATGCAATGGTTTAAATTTCAAAATTAAAATTGTAGTGACGGTTACTACAACTCTTTCTAGTAGTTCCAGTACTAAGCTCTGAATCCTCTTAATTTTATATTAGGCCCACCTTGGGCTCTATGATTAGATGGAATCTTTGACTCATTATTTGAAACGATCAGTTGATTTTTGTCACAAAATGAATTGTCGAATCGAATCCGAATAAGAAATTCGCGATTCTATTCGATGGAGATTTCAAACTATTCGCGATCCGATTCGACCGAAGATTTTACCGATTCGGTTGATTCGATTCAATAAGAGTTTTTCATCGATTCACGATTCGATTCGACTGCGGTGGTGGGTGATTCGCTATTCGATTCGCAAAATCGAAAGAGCTCAAGTGTGCCCCACACGCTTGGACTCCTCTTTGATTCGATTGAATCTTTGGCTGCCATTTTCGTTCGATAATTGTCAGAAAAATAATAGTCGAATCGCGAATCGATTACTGGGCGATTTGGTAGATCCGATTCGACAGACGACTTCCCCGATTCGCGATCAGTAGATTTGATTGGAAAGAGGATTTCGCCGATTCGCGATTCGGTTGATGTGATTCGCCGGCAGATTTTACTGATTCGCGATTCGGTTGATTTTAATTTTTTATATGTATAGTCCCGATTCAATTGTTTATTAGTTCTAATTCTAGTCCCGCATCCCTTTTTAATTGTTTATTAGTTTTAGTCTCCGTTACAATTTTTATTAGTTCTAGTCCTCGACGGGTGTGCAGAATATGCGCGAGCGCGGCTCGTGGGGACATTTGGTCCAAAACCACACCCCCTTTCGCTCGTAGGGACATTTTGAAAAAAAAAGTGGGGACATTTGGAATTTCGCTACCCTTGACGCCTTTTTTTGAAAGACGAGTAGGGACATTTTGGAAAAAAAAGTGGGGACATTTGGAATTTCGCTACCCTTGACGCCTTTTTTGGACGACGAGTAGGGACATTTGGAAAAGTGGGGATTTTTGAAAAACCACACCCCCTTAGTGGGGATATTTCTTCGATTTGTAATTGTGGGGACATTTTAAGATTCGGTATATCCGGTCCCCGTTTTAATTTTTTATTAGTTTTAATTCTTATCGTAGTTTTAATTTTTTGTCAGTGCTAATTCTAGTCCAGTTCCAATTTTTTATTCTAATTTTTATCCCGATTTTAATTTTCTATTAGTTTTAATTCTAGTCCCAGTTTCAATTGTTTATTAGTTCTAGCTCTAGCCTCTGTTTCAATTTTTTATTAGTTCTAGTTCTAGTCCCAGTTTTAATTTTTTATTAGTTCTAATTCTTATCGTAGTTTTAATTTTAAATCAGTTCTAATTCTAGTCCAGTTCCAATTTTTTATTCTAATTTTTATCCCGCTTTTAATTTTCTATTAGTTCTAATTCTAGTCCCAGTTTCGATTGTTTATTAGTTCTAGCCTCTGTTTTAATTTTTTATTAGTTCTAGTTCTAGTCCCAGTTTTAATTGTTTATTAGTTCTCTAATTGTTATTGTAGTTTTAATTTTAAATCAGTTCTAATTGTAGTCCAGTTCCAATTTTTTATTCTAATTTTTATCCCGATTTTAATTTTCTATTAGTTCTAATTCTAGTCCCAGTTTTAATTTTTTATTTGTTCTAGTTCTAGTCCCAGTTTCAATTTTTTATTAGTTCTAGTTCTCGTCCCAGTTTTAATTTTTTATTAGTTCTAGTTTAGTTACAGTTTCAATTTTTTATTAATTGTAGTTCCAGTTTTAATTTTTTATTAGTTGCAGTTCTACTCCTGTAGAACATTGAAGTAGTTTCAGTTCTCGTTATTATAATAATTTATTATTAATTCTAGTTAAAGTATTTTAGAAGTTTTTGTTGGTGGCTGTTAGTTTAAGTTCTAGTACCGTGAAAAAACGCGAACTAGAACCTTGAAACAAGTTCTAGTATTTCTTACTTCTGAGTATATTTTGATTATAGTTCTTACTTTTTAGTAGTTATGATTTGGGTTTCTGTTGGTTCTTGTTATAGTACCGTAAAAAAACTAGACCCAGAGTCTTTCGCGGAGTTTAAGCAGTTCTAGTTAGTTCTAAATGGAAAAAATCAAGATGTGCGATGCTTAATTTTTATTTCGTTGATTTTTAAAACATGCTGATTTTTGTATTTTTATCGTTCTTTTGTTTTAAACACTAAAGAAAACCTAGCGATTGCGCTAGAATACTTCATTTGTTAGTTTGTTAGTAATTTGCATGCATATGGAAAATATGGATAGTGGATAGTATAATAACAATTCGTAATGGAAAATACTATATTTACACTACACAGTAGACAGTACTTGCGTTCTTATTTATCAAGTGTCTAGTGTTCTTTAACTCGATTAATTAAACACCACCTTTATTCAGCAGGACTATATTAGAGACACGGCCCTGGTTTTCACGGCTGAATATGGCTCGGCTGAATTTAGCCGGAAAAGGGAACATTTAGCCGATAGAGCCAAATTCAGCCTCGAAGCAGCTGAATTCAGCTGCAGCCAAATGTTGTTTAATTGCGGCTAAATGTGGCTCAGTGGCCAGGACTGTAATGGGAAGACCTTGTCTGTCTGTCTGTCTGTCCGTTTGCGCTCTATCTAACTATTGAACGGTTACAGTTTTCGGATATCAAACCAGTATTTTCTTGTGCATAAGTGGAATATATTTTTTAAAAAGTTTGCCACACCCCCTGACCCCCCAAAATGTAAAATTTCCTATAAGTTGACTCGTATATACGTATCCAACCACGATACGAGGAGATTGCTCGGAAGCGACAATCACTCTGGTTTATATCTGCTAGCACCAGGGGGTGTGGCCGCGCTCTATGACGCAAGTGTGGTTTTGCAGTTTGTCGTGTGGTTTCACCCCTTCCTTACGTGCGTTTGCAACGGTTTTATTATTCCTGCAGCCGTTCCATTACACATAGACTTTGTGTAGGACTACTAACTATTGACTATTGCGTGGCATTTGGCACTCATACGAGTTACGATCATTACATTCTTCAAATTTTATTTTTGTCCGTCTTTCTTATTTTCTGGTTTAGAATCTATCTATTTATATTTTGCACATTTGGCTTTTTTTACCTGTTTGAGTATCAAAATCGCTGATTTAGTGAAAATCTCTGTGAATATTTTTTGTCTAAAAACTCGAAAGTCAAACTGTCCGAGGTCCGACAGTTTAAAAAGCTTTATTTAAGTCTTCATTCTTTTTATGTGCTGTTTCGTTCAGTCGGTCATCGGTCTCACTTGAAACAACGCTGCATTCATGAATATAGGAAGGCATTCTGGTCCCAAAATGAATTAATATTTATGATGGCTGGCTGGTTAAGTCGTTAGTTTGTAATTTTGTAACTTCGTAAGGCATGTCAGTCCAGAGATATCATATCATAACTCCATGCACCATACATACTATGTTCAATACTGTTAATTATTATGATAGAATTATAGACTGCGTGCGATGAGAGAAAGCACTGTCATGTATGTAAACGTCATATAATAATATAATTATACAATGTACAGTGTGTTTCCAAGATACACCCTGTACATTATAGGCTCAAAGTTGAAACTTGCAGAGAAACATTGAATTGAAGTAATCTAATCTAACCGAGTACCACTGCACTTTGCACTGCTGGCATGAGTCAGATTTGTCTTTCTAAACCGAACAGACCGAACGAAGAAGCAATAATATTTAGGTCAGACGTGTTGACTGACTTTACTTATACAAAAGGGAGTATAAAAAGTAAGATAGACGAGGGACCAAGCACTTCCCACAATTGTGATTGTAAAGTCCAGACAGGAGTAGGAGTCAAGTTCTAATCTGCATTTCACAATCGCAGCGGAAGCGGAAGCTTAGGGCTTTTGCTTGATTTTACTTACTCAACAGAGTAAGAACAAAACAAAATACAAAATCATTTTAACTGAATGACTATCAGCTTAATAGAAATAATAGATCAAATACCATATCATAAATTAATACTATAATTTTTTAAGGTGCATTTTCTGTAGATTGTAAAAAATAAGAGCAAGGGTAGGGATATTGTATTGAATTGTTGGGACTTGAGACTTGAACTTTGGGACCTAGACCGACTAGCTATAGGGCCTAGGCATCATACTTATTGTTTTTATATATTATATGCCAGTGATATCCAGGCTAAATAGAGTCCCACTTCACGACTTTACTGAAGGGACTTTGGTAATAATGCCGATGAGTTCAATCTTCACAAAACAAATGTAGATCAAGAAATTGCAGGCCTTGCAGTACATTAAAGAATTTAAAATTTAAATAAATTGATGACGACGAAGGATGAAGGATATATTGCTCAATATATTTTGTTTAGTTTACTAAATAATGCAATATCATTAAATAATAACCCCTAAAAGGTCGACTCTAGTAAAAGAGCGAACCTCCATATTCATTGGCTATCCCATCAATTTATTTATCCAAACAAACTGCCACAGTGCCCAAGTGCCCACGTAGTTACATAGATAGATATCCATATCCCAAATAATTCCAAGTCAATAATCAAGGTTCGTTAGTTTAGTCTCGATCGACTCGAATCTATGTTGTTTGAAGTTTGATAAAATCATTCCGGGTGATTCACGGTTTATCTCATTATAAGATTATTTTTAGCCCTCTCGTCAGACAGTAAGGACGTGAGGAGGGGTTATGGTTCCTATTTCACACTATTAAGCAAACATAATATGGATCTTCAAATATTTGCATGTTAGATGCTTTATTTAGTAATTTAGCTGGATTATTCTATCGGGAATTTTGTTCAAATTTTTTCTAGAACTCTAAATGTAAGGGAAAATACATTTCCGGTATGTGTAGCATAGCAAATGGGTTTTTACTAATTACTAATTGCTAATCTAAAGGCTATCTAAAGCGGATGTATTTCATAAAGATTAAAAACTCTACTACTTCTTTAAGAAACAAATGCGAACGAATGTTTAAATATGCTCAATAGCATGGATGAAGATATAACCGAATATGCCTTTGGAATCATCCTCATTCCGGAAAATTTGACAGTTTGTTTGCTATCGTATTAGCACAATAAGAGTATCAGTATGATTTGCTGATAATTCAAATTGATACTGTACCATAATCATGGCATGGCTGCAACGTGTAAGCATGGATGTTTTAATGTAAAGGAGATTCATTCTTTTTGCATTTTTATGTTCTACTTGTTTCTCATTGACATGAGGGATGATGAACAAAGCTTAGTTTTAGATTTGAAAATTGATTTTTATTGAATTCACTGTACTGCATTGCAGTAAATTCTACAAAGTAGTTCATTGTGTAGTTTGAAGTTGCTTTAAACGGTTTATTCCTAGTTGGATTTAATACTAGCTTCGATACTCGATACTGAGGCAGTAGAATTAAAAACAAGGACATTGAGAGTACAGGTATAATATAGTAATATAGGTATATAATATTAAAGTTATTTGTATTGGATTATTAATATTTTAGAGTTCTTAATATTCATCATTTTCCCCGTGTCCTGGATTTTTGAAATGCGTTCATAACCGTGCCGTGTGTAATGAAATAAGAAATAAGAGTAGAGTAAATCCGATAAATTGATGGGTTGCGAAATTGAGATAAGAGAGTTCTAGAATTTAAGGAACGGCCAATTTCCTTTTAATAAAACCGACTTGTTCTCATAGCACATAGCCCGATTCGACACACAGCCTTGGTTTTTGTTGCTTTGACATTATTCCATCTAATATATTTTTTAAAACGTCGCATGCGGTGTATATAGAGGAAGTGGGTAAAATTATTAGATTCCGTCAAATCAACAGGTTGAACAAAGTAGAAAGTTTTCGAGGTACCTGAAGGAAAGTAGTTGGGGAAAGTTTGGAGGTAGCTAAGGGATAAATGCGGCTAACCAAATTGACAAAATACACGTAAGCTTTATGAGTTCAATCGATACTCAGACGTACGAAGTTCTGTTGATTCCTCAGTTCCTCTCGAGACAGTTATGAAGACATGTCGAATTTGCATACATTTCTATAAACGTAGTGTCGCGTGTTGTGGCACCACGGTGAAAGGACGGTCTATCGTGTGTATTGGATTGGATTTTACCGACCGTGGACGAATTCATTAATGAGAAATCAAAATCAGAATGAAGATAGTAGAACTACGATGTGCATGTCGAAATGAACGTTTGTGTGTGCTATATTATTACGTATGAAATTACGACTTACGACCTGTTTTCAATTTTGAAAACTTATTGAACAACAAACTTTACGGTAGCTAAGCTATAGTTAAATCGTTTGTAGCTTATTGTGTCTAACCACACTATCACAAAGATTTTATTTCAAGATATCGGCTACAGTTTGTCGCTATTCTCAATATTTTTATTCTTTCAATGAACTGAAATATAGATACATTTGTTGATTTGTAATTATCGTCTTAGTAAACGTATATTATTTTATATTACATAGACGGCCAAGTTTGTTAAGAAGTCGGAGCAAGAAAAATGAAGGCAACTGTACCGAACAAAGACGGGATGGGATCCAAATCTGGTAGCAGTACATGCTCTTTGGGGTCGACAAAAGAGCCAACAAAATTGAAATTGGAAAAGGAGTTGGAGGATATTATTAAAAAGCTCGGAAACAATGCTAAAGGAAATAAGAAAGGCCCAGAATATGAATTAAAACTGCTGGAACAGAAGGTTTATGTAATGCTAAAACTGAAGCAGTGGAAGGAAGTTCTTGAAGAAGGATACAAAGTTCTCGGGAAGAAGGGTCCGAATGTAATAATTTACAAATGCATTCTTGTGAGTCTATGTCGCATTGGAAAGGTTAGTCACTTTTGAGATTGATCCTGTTTAAAATACCGTTGTGGTTTCTAAAAGTTGAAGATTAAATAAATCCATTATGTAAATACTCTTTTCAGTTTGACGACGATGTTGTAGAATTACTAAATCATTGGAAGGCTGCAACTCCTAAATGTTCACAGATGTCCGAAACTAGGCGTAAAATGGATGGATATTTGACTGCTATTAGATCCGGGATTAATGCAACTATTTTGTTACAAAATATCGAAGAGGTCTTGGGCCTTAATTCGGATTTTATTTTATCAACTAACTCGATAACTGAATCGGAACCAAATTGGAGGTATTCAAAGTAAAAGTAAATTTACACTCTGACTGAAATATCATGGTTGACCCTATTAAAAAATTGCCAATCATGTTGCTCTAGATTTCGTGCTCCTCCCCAGAGACATAATACTTTTTCAATTTGCACCCGAGTAACGTCGGGATCAACGTGCATTTACGGAGATGAATGTTTATTGGCTCACTCTAAAGAAGAATTAAAAGAATGGCAGTTCCGGTCTCAATGGAACAGTAAAAAGGGACTTCCGGATTGTTCTTTAGAGTCCTTACGTTCATTAAAATCAACTCAATCAAGCAACCCGTCCATAATCTCAGGTGTGAGAGAACCGATACCCCCAACTTATCGATTACTGCCTCCTGCGTGTATGTATTATTTACTTGGACTCGTAAAGAAGGTTAAAGAGGCCGATAATATTAAGACAATTTTAGTGGACAATTTAGCGGATGTTAGAATTAAGTAAGTGGGTAACTAGGAAAAACAAGAAACGTTTAATGTAGACGAAAAGTATCGGAATATTTATTATTATTCGTAAATTCATATTATACAGGTTCACATCGCCATTGGAACTTATAAAGCCTTCTGGAAGTCCATCGCCGATCTCGCATAAATGGTCATTTATGGTTGCAGCCAAACAACCTTTAGCTACCGTTACTTTATTACACGATGTTAATCGGGAGCATTTCGGAATTACGAGTGCGTTTTTCTTTAATTCTAAAAAAGAGCCGATGGATTTAGTTGACATGCATCCTAATAATAAAAGTCAAAAGGTAAGATTAAAAGATAATTTTCTATTCAAAACATATATTTCGGTACAAACTGCTATACTGCTTGCATACTTTTCTCTAATTCAGTTTGATTGGATTTAAAAGTTTATTCAGGTGTTGAACACATTTATACGACCCGATGTTTTTCTACCTTTTAACAATGGATGGCCGGAGTGGTGTTGTTATCAAGTTGATGTAATTTTTCAATCAAGCGATCGCTCAGCTGCGATTTATGAACAGAATATTGTATTTGATTTCAAGAACGACCCGAAAGTAGCTAAACGATTATCTGTGACTGTAGAACCCCCACCACAACCCCAAAATTATATTCCAAAAGCAATAATGCAACGTACGGGAAGTAACAATATCCTTATTTCCGGCTCAAACGGTGAAGCCAGTTCCGATACCGACGAAAACAATTCAGTTGCAGATGAATTGGAAGGAATGAGTGATGGTGACAGTGTCAAGAATATTTCACAAGATCCTTGGGACAGGAAATCGGTTGATACAGAACCTTCAAAACCAACTCCAACCGTTTCAAAAACTAATGTTGATGCAGTTATCTCAGAAACAAATTTTTCATCCCGTCAACAAGTGGGCCGTAATATTAGTTCAATTGAATCAGAAAATAGCCGTAACCTTAATATTTCCTTAGATAACATGAACCTTAAAATGGCAAACTACATAGCATCGATGAGTAAGTTCATCTACTAGAATTAAAATTTATCTAAAAGAAACAGTTAATAAGTCATTTGGTTAAATTAAATGTATTAAATTTTCTAGGGAAGATATCAATGGACAATTACCAGTTGTTAACTTGTTCAAAAAGAAAACTTGATATTTGGATGTCCCTTGATTCGAAGTATTTTGACATTATAGGCGACATCCTCAGAGATAGATTGAAAGAATACCACTATCAGTTATTGTTTCCAGAAGTACCTGAACCAAAGCTATGGGATTTGAGTTCTCTTATGACTGAATTTGAGTAAAGCCCTTAGTCCTTACTTTAGTTTAAAAACATTTTAACTTGCAATTTAACGTTGTTTCATTTTATTTCTGCAGACATCCAAAGAAATTAGATCAAAATCTTAATAGTAAACAAAAACAGGCGTTTTGTGCTATTCTAAAACAGACAGCAAAACAAGCGTCTCCGCATTCATCCGTTATTATTGTTGGTACGTTTGAGCATACTTGTTTAATATTAATATAGTGTTTTGCTATATCTAATGATCTAATCAGTTATTTTTTGTATCTAGGTCCACATTCTAGTGGCAAATCCTATACCATTGCTCATAGTGCTCTAGGTATAGTAACCCTGGATGTCATGAATGAACAAATGAAGAGAGTTTTGATTTGTACATACAGTAATGAAGCTGCTGATAAGTACGTCGCCAGTTACAATACAACTATGTTTGTATACTTGTTTTTGAAAACGATCAACTAATTTTTTTGTTTGTTGTAGATATATTTCCGACTATTTTAAACCACTGGCAGAGGAATTTACAGTACTGGGATGCGCTTCATCGTTATTGAGGATTTATTATACAGGAAGTTCCGTAACGAATGTAGCCGATGCCGTTAAAGAAGTATTTTTCAGCAAGTTTTATTAATAATATTAAATACTAAACTTATCACCAATAAAAGCATCAACTTTATTATTTTTCCAGCACTGCTTACTTACTGAGGATGGAATGGCTTTTAGGAATCCTACCATCGACGAAATTTATTCACACCAAGTTATTATTGTGACTTTACCTACTTGCGTGGAATTAGTTAAACTAGGATTACGACCAGGTAATAAATAAGTTCTTATTAACAGGTAAACTGATTTTCAATTTCCTATTTATTAAATACGTGATTTAATTTGCCTTAATAGACACATTTTCATGCATCTTTATCGACGAAGCGACACAAATGATGGAAATTGAATCTGTTTGTCCTATCGCCTTGGCTGGCCCGAATACTAATCTAGTTCTTGCAGGAGATGTTAATCTACTTGGTACCGAAATGTACTCTCTTGAAAATTCATTAAAAATGAATAATTTGTCTTTGCTACATCGACTGAATGATTTGTATCCCAATAACAACCCGTCGAGAATAATACTGCAAGAAACATACCGCATGCATAAGGATATAGTTCAGGTTAGGCAGTCACTAATTATTTTGAAAAATAATATATTGCTCTTGGACAACTGATTAGCAAGAATTTTTCTTTTCAGTTTGTTTCGACCGAATTTTACTCTTCAAGTCTTGTATGCACTGAATCACAGCCGCCTCACCCGAGGTACTTTCCGTTGTGCTTTAGTACCGTCGTTGGAGAAGACTCTGTTGCAGACACGGGGGAAGGGTACTTCAATATGAAAGAGGTGAATCATTGAACTGATGATTTTAAGATTTTAACTGAGCTTTACAGATTTTGAATTCTAATATAATGTATTTAGATACTGGAAATTCGGGATCGTGTGATTGATTTAATTGGAGCTTGGCCATCCAGTTGGGAATCTCCTAAGAGCCATTCAATTGCAGTGATAACGTCTTACGCAGCTCAAGCAACGGGCTTAAAAATTAGATTAAAGCTTGATGGGCTAAGTTTCGTGGATGTATTAACGGTTCCAGATTCTTTGGGTAATTAATATTACCAACTTGTAGTGTTAGTGTTACAATAAATTAATTATGAAAAATTTTAATGTATTAATATGTACTTCTGTTCTAGCCAAGCAGTATCGAGTGGTTCTTATATCACCTGTCAGAACATTTAGAGGTGTGAACACTGATGTCAACGACATCAAAGAATCGTACACAGAATATGGATTTTTTTCGAATACTAAAGCAGTTAATACAGCTTTCACCAGGGCTCAGAGTCTTATAATAGTAGTAGGTGACCTGGTCGGTTTATGTAACTTTGGGAAATGCAGGTATAAAACCCTACAATATAGGTAGTATCAACGTCTAATTGCAAGGTAATAATCAACATTACTTGTTATTTTGTAAACTAGATATATCTGGAGAGAGTATGTAAGCCTTTGTAGAAGAAATCACTCACTGATGGGAATAAAGTATTTGGAGTCCAATAAAGTAGAAACCGCTCCCACAATCGTTAACGAGGTTAGTACAAACGCATACTAGGTATTACGAATATCAATACCTACTATTCTGCTTCAGCAGTAGGTTAAATCTGACCTACGCGACTTGGGAGTTACTGCTTATATACGTACTTACATAATGATTGAAGTTAATTAAATTATAATAATTTAGGGTATTATTGCATTACAGTTTGACCATTCAACTTACAACATTCCGCTAAATATGTTGAACAAAAACTTTGGGGCAGGTGATGATGATGGTCGCAACTCGTTTAATTTGCCATTATCTAATGCAAACACATTTTCGCCATTATTGAATGGAGACTTCATGCATGCCAGTGCGAAAAACATAACTCCATTACAAAATTCGAATGATTTGAATGTTCAGTCCGGGATGAAAAATCAACTACGGAAAGATACCGCTGAAGAAATGGTTCGAACGTCAAAATCATGTGGTAAGATAGCAAGCATTTGGGACTCTGTTGAAGATATCAGTTCTGGAAACATAAACAAACCTTCGATATCGCATGCAAGTATCTGGAATAGCTATCCTGACGCTATAAGCATTGGATCTCTAACTGGTATTCAATCGATATGGAATACCGAAGCATCTACTACTCCAGCAAAAAATTCCGAAAGTCCAACTTTTGGCAACTCTGGAATAAACATGAATGTAAACTCGTATCGAAGTCCATTTGACCTCCCCGATGTACGGCTTATGGAGACAGTCAAACCAAGTAAATTCGCTCTCGCTCCTGGTTGTTTAGGCGTACATACTAATGACTTGGGCATTAGATTCGAAAGTGAACCCAGCGGAACCTCAACGCACCTTGGGTCTAACCCATTTTTTGGGATAGTTTCTTCGGTAGCCAACAATAATAAAGAACCAATACGGCCTCTTTGTGCGATGCAGCCAATTGGTCCTCCAAGTCATCGGCAAAGTCATCAACCTCAGACTTATAACAGTTATGAGACTACGAATAACTCATTTCACATGGGTTCCCGACCACGCTCAACTTTTGTTCTGCCACCGAGAATGTTGCGAGCCGCCAATTCGGCAACCCATTCAGGCGTCTCTGAAAACTTCAATGCTAGATTCACAAAAGAACCGTCAAAAGATTTTGATTTTTTCTCTGAACTTGGATTGCACAATGGGAAGGAAGACCGGAAAACTCCTTCTTCATCATCTGCTTCATCTTCTCGGGGTTCGACTGACCTTACCAGCGATCAGAATTTCTTAAGTTCTTCTACAGAATTTCCACAGCTTTCTCCTTCAAGTGATTGGGTTCAAGTAAAAAGTTCTAAGAAATCAAAGACTGCATCTCAAAAACAGGGTCAGCAAAAGAAATCGAAGAAAAAATCAAAAAATGTTGGTGATAATGATACTACAGCAAGTAAAGAACCCAAGGAGTTAACGGTAGAACAGAAGATACAGAATTTGATGGAAATGGGATTTGAAAAGAGACAAGTCATAAAAGCCCTTCAAGCCTGCGACAAAGATTTACAGCGTTCAGTTGACTGGCTAATTCTGTACGCTCCTGCTAAAAAAGATCAAAAGGGTACATAATAGGGTTGGCTCAAATCTAATGGAGCAAACGCTCCACTTCGATTTATCTTTGTTTGCAACATTTTTACAATTACTCAAGTAAGTAAATTTCAATCGTATTCATGAGTTTGAACTCAGTACAAAGTTTTTACTTAATATTTTTAAATTGCTCAAGAGGTTTTATCCAATACTTGGTTAGAATCTCGGCTCAAATAGTTATTATTGTATTGATCTCTTTAAAGATCTTTGACTTAACATTGGCAATTGACATACTTATGACATATGACTCATAAATTACAAGTTATTCTTGATGAGATCATGGTATTTATTTTACTAATTATATTTTATTAAATGAACTATCAAAATGTGTATAATTTTTTAGATGAATTTTCAACATCTATACCGATACTTAAATGAAAATGGAGACAACATCTATTTATTTATATATAGATAACATTTAAAGCCAATTCCTAGGATCCTAATTATCGTATTAATGGAAGCATATACATATATAACATAAATGTTTATGAATGAGGCTGATTCATTTGTCAGTGGTGTTGTTAGTGTTGTAATGTGTATGTATGTATTGGTCAAATACAAAACAAGAAATGCCAAGTAATAAAGTAATATGAACTAAAAGACTAAAAAACAAAATCGTTTGTGAATTATAGTTGCGCATTGAAGCATGATCAAAATTTTGTTTCCTGCAGATAATAATTTTTAACATTATTATTTTCTGAATAGTTTCCGACAGTTTTAACTCAATCTACCCATACCCCCTTAAAAGTTAAACGTCATAGGCTAAAACGTAAAAGAAGATTCAGCCTGAGTCATTCAAGTCTTAAAAATTAATAATATATCTGAATAGTTATTAGACATCGGAAGTCTGTGATGGTGATCATGTTACAATATCACAAACTATTACGAACAAAAGCACTTTCTCTTTAGCCCTGATCTACAAGAAGGCCTTTTCGAGTTTAATAGATTATGCAAAATAGCCAACACTTCTATGTAGCACATGAAATTGCATGCGTTAAGACTGATGTACGATATTTGCCCTTTCAATTTCACTTTTACGCCTAACAAGGACTATAGGGAGATTTGTAGCCATATACTAACTAACGATCATTAAAATAATCATCATAAAAGAAATATATCGAGCATTATAAATATCTGCAGACGCTCAAAGCATATAAATAGAACCTGTTTTCTCTAATTCGTAAATCGGAGCATCTTCCCGTAACACGACTTTCATATTTTCCTAGCGTCTGAGCGTCAGTCTACTTTTGTAGCGTCTTCGTGTCTTGGGATATCGATAGTTGTGATCGACGATCGTCTCGTCGACAAATTCGCTAATTGACCATGACAAATTTAAAACAGCTATTAGTTGTAGTTAATCTGCTAGGGTTTTTTGGTCTCAGTGGAATTGTAGAAGGGGCATTTCCAGGAATTTTTCCTTTCTTAACGTCCGGATGGTACTATAAGCCTTCCCCTGCAGAATCGGTCGTCTTGGGCTTGCTTCTCGTTAAGGTATTTTTAATGTGTTGTAAAAATTGTGAAGCATTTGTAAAATCATAAGCATTTACATGTAATTCCCATCAATTTGATTTTAAGGTATTAGCCCTAAGACTGGCATCAGCTACAGGCCTTCTTCCGATCCCATATCATCTAAATGACTTGTTTCTCCGAAGTTTAGTTAAACGGAGTGTCGGGTCGGGAACTGTGGAATATGGCAACCGTACCAGTAGCTCTTCTATTGATAACAAGCCCGATAATAAGTATTGGGAAATTAGCGGTGAAGAATTTGCAACAATAGAGAGAATTTTACTTGTAAGTTGCAACGTCTGAATGTCTGGGACCATATAAAAGAAGGGGTTCAATTATCTCCCCGACTTATTTTGCAGAGTCTGAGAAGAATTGATACCAGTGACTGTTTCATACAGTTAATATGTGAATTAAACCAAGACCTAATTTCAGGGAAAGTGTCTCTAGAAGACGAACAATATCTAAAAGTGTTCAGGTAATTGTGAATTTTGAAATGAAAATAACTCTCAAAACTGTTGTGTTTAACGTTTACCAATTTTCAGACTCCGTCAGAAAATGAATATAAGATCAAATGGAAATTGGTCTGTTTGGGACCCTTACGAGGAAGCCGTGGCCCTTAAAATCACAAATTGTTCTAAAAAATATCCTTCCTGCCCACTGACAAGAAAGGATCTAGAATTGGAAGCACTGCTCTCTGGGATTTTCTGATTTCCTATGTAAGTCAGTATTTAGTTAGGCAAATTATATTAAACTTAAATTACACAATATTTAATTAAGACTTTTAAATAGTTTATTTAATTTGAATGGATTTTATTTGTTAATGTCTTGAAACGCCGGTGTGAACTATAGAAATGAGAAATAAATTATTTCCTCTCATCCGGTTATTTTAAAATTAATTAATTGCTAAATACAAGAGTAGGTAGTTCATCTTGTATATATATATTATTCATATTCAAACTTATTGGACACTGTCACCCAGGCAGTATTGTGTATTGAGATGACAGGTCCAGTCTCTGCATATACAATACTTATACTAAAATTGATTTTCTTAAATGACATACTCGAATACTCGCTTACATTTTCACGAGGACCAGTCGTCAATAATAATATTTGCGCTGTCCATAAAAATTAATAATTAATTACAATACAGAATTCAATAATGAATTCAAATAATAACTGAGTTTGTAATCACGTCACAGGGCAGGGCCAGCCAGGGGTCCGAGTAAAAATAAAAATTACAGACATGTAAGCTGTTTTAAATCTTGTTGGACTCCTGGGCATGAATCAACACTGAAAGCGCATCTTTAACAGCATGGTAGACGATATTTTTAATTTGAAGTTTGTCTTCATGGTTGGTATGAGTTTCGCTGAGATTTCGAAATTCTTCAGTGAGTTGAAAGCAGTGACTAACGTTTTCAGGCGACACAAAATCCTCTGCAATCTTGATACAGTTGTGGAGATTTCGAACCTAAACAATAACATTATATCTTGAACATTTTGTCGATCGCTCAATATCAACCAAAATTTCTTAAAATATTAAAAAATGTTACCTGATGAGGTGCGCCAGCCGGAATAAAAACAGCGTCTCCTTCACATTGTACAATTGGAAATCCCAATACATTGTATTCATCTCGCAGTCTTTTACGCAGATCTTTGTCGAGGTAGGCTACTTGGTCATGAATTGGATCGTTGTTAGCTTCTATTGCATGATTACTTTCCACGCTGACCTTGTTTAGCAAATCTCTTATTTTATCAGCATCCCACGGTCTGTAAATATGCCACAAAGCCCCTGGAAGTTCTTTACCATCTGTTACTCGTGTAATTGTAAGTTTATCACAATCTGAATCTTCGATGGCTTCCAAAACAGCTGGAAAGGTAAAACAGTGGATTATTTTAAAGTCAGTTAAATCCAAATCTGGTATACTCATTGAAATTTCTGTAATTTCTTACCTTTATTATGTTTTGCAACATCACAATTTGTGGGTACACCCACATAAACCATACAGTTGACAGCATCTGAGATATCAAGATGTAAATTGGTTGTCCCCTTTTCTAGATGATTGCCATCTCCGTAAGCAATGTACATCTTTGGGCCCAAATCTGGTTTTATAAAGTCATCAGGAAGCCTTGCAGCCAAATTAAGTCGTCCTGTCCTATGAGTGTAGTCCTTTAGCGGTAGTGCTGCCATGAGATCCTTGAACCTGTCAGGTAGGATTTTAGCAAAATCATCTCCTGGTGGCCAGTCTTTTAATTTTAACAGCATTGGAGTTCCATTGTCGTCTTTTAGTCTTTTCGACACGTCAACAAAACCTTCCCAAAAAATCTTCATGGGTTGGCCTGGAACAATTTTTCCTGTCATGCAGTTCACAAGATCATTCCTTTGCTTTCCAAAATCTTCGGAAAACTTGGCTGGGCTCCAAAGCTGTTGATCCAATTTCTTAGCAACGTTTGACACTAGTACCGGTTGACCCCGCTTCCATAAATCCTTAAAGAGGTCGTAATTTCCTTCATATGCTGGGTCCAAAAGTCTCAACAAAGTGCCATTACAGAGCCACGTATGAGGGAGATCCGGATATATGTTTTTACTACTGGTTAAGGTATTAATCTTTATTGGAATTGTTCTGTCATATGAAGTTTTTTCTTGTGACGCTGGTTGATTTTGAGTCATTATTGATTCCAAAATGTCTAAACTAGATTCATGTTGCATCGGTTTTGAACCATTAGTTTCCTTTCCATTTGCTGAATTTTCTGTGGGAACCTCTGGTGTTTTCTTAATAAGAGACTTCAACATTTGTACGCTTTCTTCATCGGAAGAATCTTCTGACAAAGTATCTTCGTCAGCCTTGGCATATAAACAAACAGTACAGTCAGTAATGGTTTAATAAAGTACAATTTATCGTGAGCGAAAAAAGAAATCCAAAAAAAGCGTACCAAATTTTGTTCTTTTGGAATTGAGATGCTTTCAACATTACTTGAAACTTGAACTGACTCTTTAAATGCTGCAAGATTAGTAATCTGAAATTCCAGCAAAATGAAATAAAATATTAGCTGTACCTTTTTCAAAGAATTAATACTAAAACTAAAATAAAATATTTATGTATTTCTAATTCCTAACAATGCTAATGCTAACCGTGTTATTGGCAACTTTTATTTTTCCAGATAGTCTTATTGCTTCAATGCATCCACATTGCTGAGGAATATCCAGTTCCCATCGAACTTTATGCAAAGTTACGCCTATTTCAACTAAAGCACTTCCAGGGATTATTTGAGTAAGCAACATTTTTTCAATTGAATGTGCAGTTCCACTTCGGCATAACATCCATTGAAATTCGTCTTTCCCAGGATCGTTATTGCGGCGTTCCTGAAATAAAAAATGTCATTTGTCATGTGGGTAACTTAAAATTTTAAGATAAACTAATTAAGCATATATTATATAAAACGTTACCTTCATTACTCCATTTTGTCTAGCCTTAAAGCAGGCTATGCATACCATGTATCCACACGTATCGCAGCTCCAGTGATAATTAAAAATGGTGGTTGCACAAGCATCACACATTTCCCTAACACCTTCGACGATTTTCTTCCAGCATTTAATGTCGTTCCCTAAAGTTTTACTAATATCTACAGCTTCGGTTTCTTGACGAATAAGAGCACAAAACTGGTCGCCCAATTGGGCAATTAAGTTTTTACAAAGATCTAATTCCAAGCCCTCTGGAGGGTTATCCTTTCTGGGGAGCCATAAATTGAGGTCATCCTAAACAAAAATCCATATCCAATTACATTTATAATACTATAGTCGTTCCTTTAACATCTTGGATGATAAAATGTTAAAAAGATATTTTACCTCTTTTGGATCGGTATGTGGGTTGCAAAACCCAACCGATACGGGCCCTCCTTTTGCACCCTTCCGATACATTAGTTTACGAAAAGATGCAAAACGACATACAATGTCTTCGTTATTCCTGATACTGACAATATCTCGGCATTCACGGCATTTAACCTTCATTCTGGGTTCCACTTTATAGCATGGACCATCTTGAATAAAAGGCTCATCGTCTTCAAATTTTCTTTTTTCTCCTCGACTTCTTCGCTCTTCCTGATCCCCCTCAATCCTTTGTTCAGAATTCGACAGGTCCATTTCCTCTATTAACGGTGGCCCATCGTCAATTTGTTGACCATCTGTGGATTCATTCCTTACAAAGGGATCACGGATCAGCATTGATTCGTAACTAAATTAAAGAAAGAAATACTTGTATATAATCTTACAAAATGTTGCATCCGAATCAGGAGGACATTAACTGTCCCCTTATATAAAAAAAACTTACTTCTCCAGAAAAGGAGGCAATGGGTCTGTAAGTCCTAAATTTGTGTCTAGTGCGTTATCGTAATCATCATTTGAATTGGTATCGAAACCTTCGGTACACACAGTACTAGTAACCGCTATGTCACCAGTCTCACCACGGTCAATTACAATAGAACTCGACAACTTCGGTGGTACCTCAACCTCAACCACCGAGACAGCCGGAGCTAATTTTGGTGGCTGTTCGGCGTGTTCGGATGGAGCGAGAATTCCATTTCCGGTTTTTTTGGCCCGATGTTGGCCGCTTCCTATTTCTGGAATTTCAGGGTGTGAGTTCGGATTATCCATTCAAAAATTTAATTTTTTGAAATTGTGAATTGATATTTTTAGGCTCAGCTTTCACTTCTACTTTTAGTCCAAAATCCAAAACCTGGAAAAGCAAAGTCAAATAAATCAAGTTTGTTCAACTTCAAAGTTAGTTCGAGTAAGAATTAAGAACCAATGTGCAATGTCAAAGGCCAAAGGTCAGATCTTTTTAAGATATAAAAGTATAAGAGAATAAAGCGGACCTTTCTTAACTTTCTTTTATTAGTTAGGTTTTAGGTTTTCAGTTTTTCAGCATTCAGCAGTTCAAGTTCTTTCTTCCATATATTCGGTCCATTCACATTCCAGACTCATCTTCAGTGCCTTAGTACGTAGCCTTATCTGAAAATTAAATTTGGATATATGTATTATTTATGCATACAATTACAAATTACAATAACTTGTATCTTCGTTTGTTTAATCGACTTGCTTTTTACTTACCATTTAATACATTATTTACCAAACAAGACCAACTAGAACTTTTCTTTTAGGATATAAATCAGCAGCGGTAAAACCAGCAACGTCAATAGAACAAGCCTCACGCTCACCCGCTCATATCCATTATAGCTTTCTCCTCGTATTTCCCATTATTAAAAAAAATACTCTATGTATGTTCTGTATGATGAACTTGAAGTCGGCTTGAACTTTATCTTGAATCTTTAGTTGGAATTTGGAATGAAAATGCCAAAATGCTTTAAACCTCATGCATACTACATACTAAGTTTCATTTTAATTTGAAACAAAAACGGCATAGACAATTTAAACAAAAAAGCCAAGCATTCAATTTACAACATTCAGTTTGGACGGAATTGAAGATTGAAGTTATTGATTGCGCGACATGGAATAATAAAGCCCTTGTGCTCTTTGACTCGGCGGATAAAAACGAGTGTTACCGCTAATCGGTAATATGTACTGTGTCGCTTTAATTTTAACTTGTAAAGCTTTAAAATGCTTTCATAGTATTCATAGTTCCATCTCACAAGGGAACATTTTCAGATGTAAAATTCCATTTGGTTTAAGTCTCATTTGAAAGAGAAAGTAAAATAATGAAACTTTAACAATGGGATTTTAGACTATTGAATAAAATCGTTTTGACCCTGTAATCGGAACGGAAATATGGTATATGGTTTCACGATAAATAATTTAATTATATTTAACTTTGGGGCACTGTGAGAAACGTTAAAACTAAAATGATTTCAAGGTCAAATAAGTCAAATTACACTAGTTTTGTTTCCAGTTATAAGACACTCATTATATAAGGATAATAGTGACCTGTTAATTGCATTTGGTAGTTTTTGAGATTTAAATTGCAAAAACCCTTTTGGATTTCCTAATCTTAATTTTTATCAAATATCGAATGCATATGAAATAGAAAAAATCCAAGAAATTGAGCGTCAGATATTGCGTTGCTTGTAATTATTGTTTGATAATAGCATGAAAAGTGTTTTTATTTCAATTTTCAATGGACTGGATGATAAAGCTTTACGCAAAAAATCATCAATCTATATTTAAAGGAAGCTTTAATCTTACGCAAGACTTTCCTCTAATTTAATTTCTAGCCAGAATGAATTATAACATCCAAAGTTTTCATGATTTACATACATTGCATTCTATACTTATTGGTCACTGGTCACGACTTTCATACAAATTGCATATATAATATTTGTGCTTAATATGTTTAACTACTGTATGCTAGGTTTGGTTTTGTAATTTTGTAAGACCCTGGTTTACAATTCACAATAATTTAGTTATAAATACTCGTTTTAATCGTAGAAGTGTACTTTTGATTCCCAAGCCGATCTGCAATGTGTGACAAATTTGAACAAATTTTTAATGTGACGGAGTGGAGGAGTTACCAGGGCCTGCTATTGTGTTCCGTGCTTTCTTTTTCATCGCTTCTGTTAATGTAAGCTGAAAACCCAATGGAATATAATACAGAGATCAGAGATTCAATTTTCAATTTATGATCAATATTTTGTTACATTCTTAGGAATTCGCAAAAACAATTTTAAAACCTTGGATTTTTCAGCTTCTTTTTTGGAATTGTAACAAAATTCCAAGAAGGATACAATCATTGCCAAGACCAGCCCGATTATCAGGATGTAAAATATTCCAGCTAAACTTCCTAATGATAATTCCTCGTCTCCAGTTGCTGTCTCTTGCTGAAATTGTACATATTATTATGTGACAAATTGTAAACTATTAGTTTTTTAAGCAAATAATTTAGATATGATCATCGCTCATCGTAACTAGATTGAAATCGAACCTTGTTTGTGACATCACATTCACTTCTTTCAAACCACCATTTATTCTCCAGTTTACTTAGAACTCCATTTTCTTTCAACCTCAAAACTTCCAGATTTATCTGGTGCCTAAACGCGTAGATGGTAGGATATTTTAAGTAAATTAGCAAAATTACAAGGTAATTAGGCTTTTTATTAACATTAAATGTATCCGCCTTTACTTTAATGGCGACCCCAAAGGAGTTCCTATGCCAAACCCTTTGGAATCAAGGTTGGGGCCCACTTTCATGGTGTCACAAGGCTTCCTTTGATTTGTATAATCATTTTTTGGAGATTCGATGAGAAGTGCATATTTCCCTGGAAAAATATTCAACAAATAAATATCCAGGATGCTTTAACTGATAGTTTGATTTCCTGGAATTTTTTACGGTCATTCCAGTTCCAGCAATACCTTTTTTCTCTCGAACTAATTTGATGCCATCACTATAGCTTTTGACATTAAGGCCATTGTTTCCGCTCATGAACTCGAACATTCTTTTGTAAACTGGTACCTCTGACCTCTACGATTTAAAGCAAAACTCATAACTTGTTTCATGTAAATACAGTACTTGAGCATTTTCGAAAAAAATATCATTCCAAATCCAAATAGATAAAAACTGCACCCTAAAGAACTCGAATGTTGATCCTCCAAGCAAGGTCCCATATTGAATGTCTGACTGCTCGCTCAAGTCCTTCGCAGACTTAATGGGCAAGATCATCCTATTAACGGTTCGCACTGCCGCAAAATTAGCAGTATACGAGGAAATTAAAATAAGAGTAAAAAACCACCAAACGCTTCCAACGACTCTGCCTGCCAATGATCTGCACAAAACCATTAAAAAAATTAAATTGCCATTGGTGAATCTCTGACTACTATTCAACAATTAAATGAGAGAGGATGATGATACAAAATCGTGAGATGGAAGGACGAATAAGACTATAAAAGACGTACAAAATATAAAATATTTTTTCTAAAAAGAGTCATTACGTTAAAGCAGTGGAGAAAGTTAAAAATATTCTTAGCGATGCAAGAGGTTTTTTTGTGAAAATAGTGATTTTGTTGACAGACTATATTATATGCTAAAATGTGAATAAATGGAAATTGTTCAAGCAGTGAGGAAAGATACTTGTGCAAACTGATCTGTAAAAACATTAAAAGACGAAAAATATTCTTTGTATAGTTACAAGATAAGCTAGACTTATTATTTTGAACCTTGGTGATATGTCGCTTCCTTGTTGAAAAAGTGCTGCAAGGGAGAACCAAAGGGCATTAGGGGGTGAGAACTGATGAACCATCGTGCCGGGCCGATCAGGGACCCAGTCCGACTCATTGAACCGGGTCACGAAGTACAGGACCATACTGACCCCCACGTAGGCCAGAATCACGCAGTACCACGTATTTATCGAGAGTGGACTCATGAAGCCAAAGACTCCCGAGTTGGCTTTCTTTGGCTTGTAAATCATGATACTGATTCCTAAGTTTAAATATGGCTTTGTGAAGTCGATAACTCGCTCCCGCTCTGCTGTAATTGTCAAGGAGGCTATCGCAATGTCTCCCTCCTGTAATTACCATCAATTAAATGTAGCATTTTGACTGACAGAGCTTTTTCTCATCGCGTTTTGTACTTTCACCCACTCTAACATTCTTACTTTCCATGCTCCTTCACAGAAGAATAGAAATTCTACCAAAGAAAGCGGCGGTGAAAATCTATACATTCTGTTGTCAGTGGGTAAAAGCTTCAAGTTCGAAAGCGTCGTATTAAATATCTTCCTGGATTGTGGCCAGTTACCTTTCAACCGTCGTGGATGTTTTGTGTGGAACAATACCCCCAAAGAATGTGTTTTAAATAACCTTGTATGTGTCGGTGTTCTTATGATATTTATAATTGTCTTCAAAACCTCTTGCCTCGCTAAAAGCAGCAGGATTTGTAACTGTAGGTTTTAAACTATCAACTTTTTAAGGGCGATATATCGATTTTTGCAGGGTCAGTTTCATAAAGCAAGGGCTCGGTACACTACGATCATGACAATATTCATTCTATAAACTCATAAAGGTTGCATAGAGAGGGGAGACGGATTCAAAAATACAATTTGCATCCACACTAAGTCCCATCCCATCAAATTAGACTTAAAACGGATGGGGGTTCAAAAAAACCTACCGCGGAGACACGCCAGGAGTATTTTGCCGAAAGATGCTGGCGATCGTGTACCAAAGTGTATTATGGAAACTGAACACTTCGGTCGTGTGTGGCTTTCGTTGGACAATTAGGAGGACGATTGCGACGCCGAGAAGCGCGGCCAGCGCTGCCGACCACACCGCGCCCTGCATAGGCTTCACGAAGGAAAATGCACCTGGCATTTCAATCTGAGGTTTCTTGATCATGATACTGATTCCCAGTTCCATGAAATCCATCGAAAAATCTATGAGGGTCTCTCGGGATGCCGTGATCGTTAAGGGTGCCACCACCATGTCAGCTTCCTAAACAGATATCGAAAGTTGCGGGAGTGTTGTTGAGTTGTGATAAAAAAAATCTTGCACAAAAATCCGTAGCAAAAGTTTCCAAAAATCCTCCCGCATTCAAAAACACAACGCAGCTCATATGTACATGCTTCCATATCCCAGAATAGCTTGTAATTGTAATGGACTTATCCGATATACTTATGAGGGTTTCAGAGCCAGGCCAACAAGGTCAGGTGTAACGATCGTTACTTTTAGAATGTAAATGCATAGGCAAATCATGATCCCTTTCGAAAGCGGTACTTCAAAGGCCACAAGACAGGGTTGGTAATTAATTATAGGGTTGCGGGTTCAGACATCGCTGTTTGAGATTTTGTTTTAAGGAACGGTTCCGTTCATCACTGTTGTTAGTCATTAGTATAAATGTCTTCTATTTCTATATTATGTCATCAAAATGCCATGTTAATATGTTGTAGTTAATTCATTCAAATTCAATTGTATCTGACGGAATGAATTTTGATTAGCTACAATTACAATGTATAAGTATGCTATGCTAGAATAACACGGAGCAGATTAAATACTGTTTTTTCTGCCGAGTTCTATATTAGAGTAAGTCATTGCAAAGTTAATGTTAAGTTAAGAAGGCTTATTCCTTGTCCAACATTCAAAACATCCAGGAGGGTTTTTTCTGGGTGTTTTTTTATCTGGATTATCGCTTTAACTTATAAGCACAAATATCACGCTGTTTTTAAACACTACGGATTCGATTTTTTTAAATTGAAGCCATACAACTTAAATAAATTTCATGTTTAAAAACTGACAGAACTGAATTAAAGTATTTAAGGTTGGATTAAAAAGCGTTCCTTTCAGCTTGAAATTAAATGAGAATGCATTTTTCTTGAACACATTTAACATGCTCCACAATAACGGTTATGAGTTAACTGCCAACATTAATTTTAAGACTTTTGATTGGTATAGAGTACTTGAAATGTGACTTACGTTACGAATCAATTCTCCAATCATGCCATCTAAATAAAGCATCAAAATAGTGTCACTGGGGTTCATGTTTCTGAACCTTTTAAAGCATTTTAAATGTGCGACATTTACTCACCCCAACCTCCGGGTGCTAATGGATTTTCAGAACCATACTTGTTGTCTTTAACCAACCTAATCTCATCTGAGATATTCGCAATTTAGAAAAAGATTCACGTTAAAACATCATCCTGAAAAAAATCTGTAAAACTCTTAGTAAAATATATTTACATTTAATATTCATATTTTTGGCAATCAGAGCTGCCATATCTTTGCAAAATCCTTCAAACATATCGTTCCCCGTCAAGTTTTCTCCTTTCTCTGCTTTCTTTAACATTAGGTAAGGTTCTTCCTGAAATTTTAAAACATGATTTTAAAGGCAAAGTTTGGTTTAAAATCGAAGTAAAGAAACAGTTAGATTGTTTATGTTATATTATTACCAGAATGCTAGTAACAATATAAACTTTATTTGGATCCGGGCCATTTTTATTCACTGATTTCGAATACTTCGGTGCTCCTGTTGTAAACCCATAAATATCCGACCATTGCCCTACCTGAATTTATAGGACAAAAACAATTACATTTTTTTGTAAACACACAATTTTTTTGTATGTTTAACTATCGGTAAAATACCTTTTTGACCCCCGTCGTCATTGATGTTTCAATTACATCTATACTAAAATTACTTCTGGACCCTTCATGAAATTCAATATGGCCTGTGAGGCCTGTAGTTTGGACCTGTAAGTTTGTTAAAAACACACATTTATATACTCATAGGTGTGGTCCAATTATGGTTAATTAAGCAAAACGAAATACTATTCATATGGATGTCAAAAAATTCCAAAAAATTGCACAAGACCAAATAAACGGCTATATATTTTGAAGTAAATAACGGTAAATTGCCACACCTTCCGTAAATAAGTGTTAATTAACCTTCCGTGCTCAAAGGGATTAATCCGGTAATTAAGGAAATCGGAGCCTGTATTGCATGAGAATTTCCGACTCCCGTTCTTCCGGAGGAGATCCGGGTTCTCCCTCAGGGCTTCCGTAAAGGCTTCTTTTATCACGAGCATCCCATCGTACATGAAAGCTGCATGTGCCTGCACGATTTATATACCGAGTATTGGACTTTGTTGCAACTTTAACTTCATTAGGTTAAACTAATTAGGAGTAATTAGTATTTAGACACTGTACGTTGGTGTTTGTCTTAAAGAAAATGAGAGGAATGGTAATAGTTTACTGTTTGGGGTTAAGTGAATCATTTTACCCACGGAATAAGTCCTCATATTCTTTATAGGGCTTTCTAGGGGCTTCCAAAATACAATTCCCTTGGAAGTCTATGTCGGGAATAATGGATCTTTTCATAGCTTTAATTAGTACTCCGTTGTGAAGATTTACCCCCAAAATAAGTCCCCATCCCCATATACTTTCTCAGTCTTAAGGCTTCTGAAATATAACTCATCGCAATGGGGTACTATGAGATGAAGGTAGTAAGATTAAACGTACCGATATTGCTCTCCTCCCAGCTCCGTCGAACTGGCGACTATCGAGACTTGACCATTTGCTCAAGAAGTCTTTAACATACTTCCGGTTAAGGTCAACGATTCTAAACCCTGTGACATTTACAGCACTGAACTCCACCACCGACGTTTCCCAAGGTTCGTCAAAAGCCTATTTTTTTTTTACAAAATTATAATGTGAATGAAATTGGTTATTTTTTCGATTGTCCATTTATGCTAAAAATGTCATTACCAGGCCGGTAATCATATAATGATACGTTCGCCTTCCCAGATGAACATCTCGGACATGACTGACTATAATGTCCTTGGCCAAACTGACCGGACAATCCAGGATAATATGTTTAGGATTAAACCTGAAGAAATGCCAAATCCAATCAAAATTTATAGGGGTTCTAATTTCAATAAATATTGTACAATAAGTGTACTGTTATTGACCTTTTTGCAACCTCGAGATTCCTGAGTATGAAAATCGCCTCCTTAGCATCCGAAATTTTCCGGAGTGCCGTAATCTTTAAGGAATCGTTTTTGAAACCCAGCACTTGGAAAATTGATTGTAGTCTCAAGAGCCCTGTTATCGTCAATTAAGGCATTCTATTTACTTATTGATCAAAATCCATTATCGATATCATCCCTCCCAGATGGCTTAACCGAAGAAAGCACTTACCTTCGCTCGTGCTGTACATATAAATCACATCCTTCCAACCATAGTGAGCGATCGTGTCTAAAATCGCTCGATGAAGATCTGGTCGAATCCGTGTAGCAAAGTCCATTCGATGAGTTTCTTTCTGCATCACTTCATCGACGAGTTTCTCCATGAGCATCTTCTTTGATTCCTCATCCTCCAAGGCTTCTAACTGACTCTGAAAGGAGTCGTTTATCAAGGGGGACCTTGTCATGACCGAGGACTTGTTCTCATGACTCATTTCCATACTCATGGCCGGATTTTCTAACAGGCTTTGTCTTATTTTATACTAAACGAGGGGGAAGAACGAAGAGAAGAACACTTAATTAACCCCTTTGGAAACGATATATAAGCAAGGCTTGGATTGAAACTGATTTACGGGCAAACCTTAGAAACTTTGACGGGACTGGAGGGAAACCAGGGTGTTACGATAGGCATCTCAAATGTATTGGCGTAGGAATGAATCGTTTCGAAGGATTCGGAATTCATGGACCCAACCATGGCATATACGCCTCGAAAGAATTGATTGCAAACTAAAAGTTTCAAAGTCCAGAAATAGTGTTGATTTTTTTTAAAGAAAAAACCTTTAATTACAGCCTCGAGACGATAAAAAAGAGACCATACTTAATTTAGAGAGTTTGAAAGCATCAGCAGTATTGATTGTATCCACGTATGCATTGAATCCGTAGCTCTTCTTCACGGCCGAAGCCTCCGACGACGAGGAGATATTCAGCGGTGTGAAAGCCATAAGGGCAACTTTGAAAGCAGTTTGAACTTCTGCCGAACCTTGCTCAAAGACGACTCCTATAAAGTTTAATTAAGTCATAAAAGGGAAGTAGTAATGGATTTTATACGAGCTATCAACGATAAAATAAAGGAGAATCCCTATTTTCATGGACGAAAAACAGCTCATCGTAAAAAATAGTCCCAAGAGCCTTTCAAGAGAGAGACAAGAGAATGAAGATATAAATCTCGGGAAGACAAGGGTTATGGCACCATTGCAATACGATAGCTGTATCATAATATTAGAGACAGATTAGGCTATTACATTACAGAACTTTCCCCATGGAAAGCTGCCAAAAGGAGCCTAGATATGTACATAATGTAGCTCTACATCCCCTCAAACTAACTTCTCTCTCTCTCTTTGTTCTAGTCAGACAGATGGAAGAAAAATGATCCGTAATGTCAAAAGTTTATATATATCTTACTACTACATGATCTTATGAAAAAGTTATGGAAGTTACCCAAAGGGATGTTCTCAGCCTCGGCCTTGCACTCAATCTGATGAGGAGAGAAATGAAGCAACAAGTACAATAAAAGACATGATAATTTATTGGCTGGACAAGGTCGTAGACGGAGACGGAATCCATGATTTAGTAGCTGGATATCAGGCATCCCCTTCGATTCAATCATCCTCATCTCAACTTGTGAAACAAAGGGTCGGGTTTCCTCCGTAAAAGCGGAGGCTCTATATATATCCGGGTCCCCTTAGGGACTTGAACCAAGTCGGTAAGGAGAGAGACACAAGGAGATTTGTACCGAAGAAACTTTGACTTCACGGACGATTTGTAATCATTCTAAATTCGGTGTTCGTCGAAGAAGTTGTCTCCGACAGACTTTTTCTAGACTTGACGATCCCTATATCCCATCCCGACGCTATATATAAGTGTATGTGATGGAATCCGTTCAAGTTGTCCTTCTTTGAGCCGCCTCTACTAGTACTTTTAGAGACAAGGCGACGGGGAGTAAACAAAGGAGTCCTTATTCTTGAATGGAATTGGAATTAATAGATTCCAGAGATTCTTCCTCCATATCCGAGAGGAGGAGAGGGAGAGACTGGGAAAGCGGTTCTACTGGCTCCCGTACTTATAAATGATAATGGTAGCGGTGGTGGTGGTGGTTCTGGACCGAGATTTGTATTCCAGAGAGATGGAGAAAGTATTTTGTAGAATGCAGAAGAGATAGAGAACTGAGCTCTGCTTCTGCACTTGTAGCAGATTCTATATTTCGACAGGGTCTCTGGTCTCGGGAAGGTAAATTCGGAGCTCTTCTTGCTTTCAGAATTTGGAGAGAAGAGTGGAAACTGGCAGCCGACGTGTCCTGTTTCATGAGGGAACTTGTACTTGGATCTTTGGAGTGGCTTGTGGTGAACTGTGGATGGATGGATGGATGGACTGACGGATGGAGAAGGAAAGTTGCCAGGGGAAAGTTGGGATGAGATTTTGGTTGTGACTAGGAGCAGGGAGTCAGTCGCCTTTTCCGCTAATTCAGATAGATTGCTATATATTATTATAGCATAACTCATGTACGGTTCATACTGTCGTAGTTGAGATATACGGCGGATGTCGTATTGGAGAGGGTTCGTAAGTTAGTTATAGTTGTAGCTTGTAGCTTGTAGCTGAACATGGACGAAGACGAGGACGAGGTCTTTGAAAGGAACGGAAATGATATTCTTGGGCTATAATGTTTGAATTGGGAATTGCTGTGGATAGACGTAAGTTTTGACATTTTCGACGCTGTCGAGAAGCAGGAGGTTCCAGATCTACTCTCCTGCCTCTGAATTATGGTTGGTTTTTAGTACTTTTGACAGCATTGGGACTAACAAGATTCCTACTACTTTCCCTGCCAATATCTTTCATATATTTTATTATTATTATTCCAATTCCAGGAGGGAATTCCGGTAGATTCTAGATCTATGGAGCTCGGGATCTGAGTCTGGGATCCCATTGTATTTTACTGGAGGAGAAAGCGGAGGGTGGGCTAATAATAATAGCCATATAGAGAGAAAGTTAGAGATGTTCTGGGCAGATATAGGTGTTGGTTATTGTGGGTGGTTGGCTGGAGAAGTTGGTTAACTCTCTGGCTCATTCCAGTCACACGGCTGAGTTCTATTTACTAATATTATGGGCTGGATAAAATACCCTGGATTTAGCTATAAATGCTAAATGTAATATAAAAGATGCTCTTTTAGAGGATGATAGAGTACAAAAGGATCCACCACCACCACTACCACCCCGTGTCGATTCAATAACGGAACTCTGCTGCTGTCTCTCTCATGAAAAGGAGGGGATAATGTAAGTCTGATGTAACTTACTTTCTCCGGCCTACTTTCTCCCGAAATAAGATGGATCTATTGGTTTTTTGCTATTAGATTCCCTTGTATATTATTAGAGGAAGGGGGAGAGGGCTTTGGATATGAATTTTATCCCCTCGGGGGAACAGGTTTTGTTGATTTAGGAGTCCCTGTTTGTATACCTACTGCAGCTACTTATAGAGCTCCGAATTTCGAATGTTCTACAACATAATAATAATAAGGGGAAAATAGTCTGTAGCTTTACAGCCTCATAGTTGTGTAATCCTTTATGAGAAGTGTATCTTTGGGTTGTGGGCTCCTTCTTGCACAACCAAACCACCACCACCACCGGTCCATTTCGGATCTAGGAGATGTGGTTCTGCGAGTGCTCTTCCCAGCTTCCGCCCTCATGACAATCGATCCGCGGAATCTGTGGACCCGATGCAACTTTCTCTCTCTTCCTGGAGCAGAGCCTTTGAAGCGTGAAAGGGACTCTCGAGAAGAGATAACATTGAACAGAGAACATTGAACACCTCTTGGGATTCCGAATCTCCTTCTCTTCTTCTTTTGGCACAAACTAGTTTATCTTATTGATCATTCACCTCCCAAATGATCCAATTCATGTTCTGAACGGGAAAGTAGACAATTTATTCCTTTTACTCTTCTCTCGAGTTTGGAAAGGCGAGAGGTAAAGTTGAGCGAGAAATATCTCGGAGGAAGTAAGTGTTAAGGGGAAAGAGCCCGAGGAAATGGCACTTCTTTTGAGAGGAGAAATGGCTTTGTAAATGTGCTATTACTTGAGGATCTGAATGCTTTTATTGCTCCTAAAATTTACATCATGGAAGTTTATGGGGGATGGGATTGCTAGAAAAATTGGATTACTTAGCAATGATTTAAGTCTTATAATTAATAATCCATCGTCTGGAACGGGAACCCTTTTCTACAGACAGAGAGTAGAGAGAAAGTTTTCTAGAGAGAGAAAGTTGAGAGTACATTTAATTTCGATGTGTATTCTGTTTGCTTTTGTGAGCGTTACAAAGTTTTCGAATATACAGAGATATGCCTAGATACGGTTATATTATTATCATCTCTTTTTACGAACCGTTTTTTAGTTAGTTTATAAAAACTTTTTTTTATACAAGAGAAGGAATGTATTTAAGCCTCATAATGGGTTGGGCTTTGCCGCAGGAAATTGGCAACGATTTTTTTGGGAGCGTTTATTTTGAACTCAAGTCTGTAGGGATGTCCCGGAAGTCGTTGGGGATTGAGCCGGCGACATTGTTTGAATTCCTTTGTACCATCGTCTCTGCTACGGATAACTGGAAAGGTTTCGAAATTTTATGAAATTCTTTGGTAGTTTGAGGCGTTGACAGATGAAAGGATAAGGATGAAAGGTAGGTACAGTATAATACCTTCGATCGGGCATCTTCTTTTTTGGAGTTGCAGAAGAACTCCAGGAAGGAGACGAAAATGGCTACAACCATCCCAACAATTAGGATGTAAAAAATGCCAGCCAGGCTGTTTAAGGATAGTTCGTCCTCCGTTAAGATTGTTCCCATTTCATCCAACTAAGAGTTAATGAGTACATTTAGTTAAATGCATGATTACAATTAGGAATAAGCTGTAGCATGTTATTCTTACCTTTCCAGAAATGTGGCATTCTGATTTGCTTAGCCACCAATTTTCTTCTAGCTTTCGGAGAATACCGACCTCCCTCAATCGCAGTATTTCCAAGTTAACTTTTTCCCTGTATAAAATAATATCTCAATAAACAAATGAATCATAAAATACGTAAATATTTAACCAACATACTTATTGGTTATTTATTGGTTATCGACTACTTGAAATAGCTCAAACACTTACGTGAACGGAGATCCAATTGGGAGGCCAATTCCATAATTAACGTCCGTTATGTCCGGACCGACTCGCATGGTATTGCATGGCTTTCTGTTGCTGATGTATTCGTTTTTGACAGATTCGATTAAAAATGCATACTTTCCTGTGTATTTAGCGATTAAACATCGGTATCAGTATAAAATTTTCAATGTAAATTAATAATTTAAAAAATCATCCAACCAACCCTTTTTCTGTCGAACCATATTAATCCCTTCTTCATAACTCCTTACGTTTAACTGGTAGGGTCCACTAACATGCTGGTAAATTGCTTTGTACACTTGTGGTTCCGCATACTAATAAGAAAATATCATTTTTAGGTAATACTCTCTTAAGATGATTGGAGACACGGTTTAAATTTAAATATAAGTATACCTTGAAGAACTCGTACGTGGCCCCATCGCTCAGTGTCCCATACTGGATACCGGACAGGTCAACCAAGTCCCACACCGATCGAATCGGGCTCAACGCTTTGCTCTTCATCCTCAATGCGATGTAGTTCCCAGTGTAAACGGATACCAGAATAAGTGCAAATAGCCACCAAACCGTGCTAGCAAGTCTGGCTGCTAACGATCTATAATTACAAAAACATGCTCAACTCTGAACTACGGTCCTTGTATTACCTTCAGGGACAGATACTTATTCACAATTTATAATTTTGATAATCACCGTGGAGCAACGCTGTTTCCTCGATTCTGGTGCGACAGGATGGAGAAGGACATCCAGAGAATGTTTGACAGGGTCAAGTAATCGGGTGAACCATGAGTTTGAATGTTAGGATTGTTACTGGGATTTTGAATATAGGTCTGACCCCCCGAATACTTGACATTGTAGTCATCCGCAATCCTCTGAGCCGACTGCTTCTGGTGGACTGCAGTTAGCTTGTAAATAATGTAAAGTGTTCCGCTGACACAGAGATAAGCTCCGACAACGCCAAGCCAGACGAAGTCCGATAGGGGATTCATGAAACTGAAGAGACCTGGGAATTGTTTCTTTGGCTTGTAGACCATTATGGAGATCCCTTGAGTGAGGAACGGTTGCGTGAATTCAATCACTCGTTCCCGTTCCGAACTGATGGTAAGTGGGGCTATTGCCAAGTCGACTTCCTAAACGATTAGTCGAAAATGTTGTGATTGATATATCGAATAGTTAAGTCGAAATTTAATGTCGAATTAATTTGACGTACCTTTCGGATCAATTCCCCGACCATTCCATTCCAGGAATCTCCAAATGCTGTCGGTGTTTTAATTCCGTATTTTCCATCTTTCACAATCTGAATTCGATCTAAATATTCAAAAATCCTTAATGATGTTGTTTTAAATGATCTAAGAGTGGTTACGATTTTAAATTAAGCCCATATTTGTACATTTGAGGCCAAGATTCCGAAATATGATATCTGCCAAGTCCTTTGCATAGCCCTCGTAGAGATCATTTCCCGTGAGATGTTTTCCTGGAACTCGTTTCTTTAGCATTAGATACGGTTCCTCCTGATATTATAGGGATTTTAAATTGTTCTTGCATTAAATTTTAGATTAAATTCGATTTAGTTAATCATGAATATAAGTGTAGGTTTACCAATATGCTTGTAACAACATAGACATTCTGTTTATCCAATTCTTGAGCAGCCGAAGACCTTCGTTCTGGAAATTCGCTTTTGAAACCAGCAAAGTCGGACCATTGACCAATCTTGTTTAATAAAAATATGGCATGTCATTAAAAATGTTCTTGATTTATTGCAGTTTTGGAACAACAATTTTAAAATCCAATTTTTTAAAACTAATTTAAGCCCCATTTTGTAAAACCAATTTGGAAATCCCAAAGTTGAACAAAATCCACCTTGAATTTCGAAGAATTCGTCCGAAGCTCGATAACGTCTATGGTAAAATACTTTCGAGTTCCATTTTCATGAAATTGAATGTTTCCCGTCAGACCCTCTGTTTTCACCTAGTTAAATAATTCTATTGGTTCATCAAATGATTCTTGGTTTTTAAACCGTTTCTACTCTGATTACACTTACCGTTCTTAAATGCTGGTTGACGAGCTGGCCATGCTCAAAAAAGCGGACATCGTCCATGAAATCCGAGCCTGAATCACAAGTCGATTCCGCACCGTAGCGTTGAAGTGCGAATGGATTATCCGTTAGAATATCTGTGAATGCTTCTTTTATAATTAGCATTGCGTCGTACATGAGGGCAGCGTTTGTCTATGATAATTTGGTTATAGAAGAATTACAATTTACACAATAAGGGTGACTGAAAACAAAAAAGAATTACTTTGGGGTAAATACCGAAATTGATGTTTTTCCTGCTCCTTCAAACTGCACATTATCCAGTGTTGACCATTTATGAAGGAAGTCCTTGACAAATCTGCGGTTGGGGTCAACCATTCTGAATCCCGTTATGTTAACGGCATTAAATTCTAAAATGTTACTTTCCCATTCTTCGTCAAACGCCTGGGGAAATAGTAGTAGGCATTTTCAGGTACTATTTTATGTAAATCCGTTTCACAGTGTTGGATTTTTGTAAGAAATTGAATCGAAAATTACCATTCCAGTCAACATGTAGTGGTAAGTTCTTCTTCCAAGATGCACATCCCGAACATGATTTATGATTATGTCCTTGGCAAGACTTGTTGGACAGTCGAGGAGGACAAACTTTTGCGAAAATCTGCCCAAGCGATTTATAAATCGGTTTTTAAAGATTTTATTTAACCTCGATCTTTATACATTGAATTACTTTAAAACGACAAACCTTTCTGCAGATTCCACATCTTTCAATATAGCAATGGCTTCTTTTGCATTGGATATCTTCTTCACAAGCTTCACCCTAATGAAGAGGTCGGAAGATGTCGAACGGTAAAATAAAGTCTGAAGCCGCATGAGTCCTAAAACATTTCATCCAAATCACGTCATTTAAAAGCTTATATTCGGTACGGAACTTTCCATCATTGGTTCAATTGATTGTAAACCTTCGTTTGACGAATAGAGATAGATAACCTCTTTCCATCCGTAGTGTTGAATCGTATCAAGGATAGCTTGTTTCAAATCTGGACGAAGACGAGTTGCATAATTTCTTAGCTCTGTTTTTCCCATTCCTCGATCTGAACTCTAAAATATTATTATAGTCATTCCAATCAGTTGTAAGTTGAAAGTAATAATTAGAAGTCGTGATCAGAAGATGCAATAAAATGTTACTTTTTCCGGAACAGGGTCTTTGATAGGATACCAAGGGGTTATCATCGGCATATGGAAAGTGTTTGCGAAGGCATGGTAAGTATGAAATGATTCCGCATTCATGGATCCCAGCATTGCATATATCCCACGAGAGAATTGATTGCAAACTGGAAATGCAGTAATGAAATTATTTTTTCATGAAAAATATAAAAACTAGAATCATCTCAATTATTATCGACTATTGGCTTTTTTACACGATTTTTAAGGGGTATATAATTCCGTCGTTTAAATCATAAGTGAGAAATTATTATGAGGAGGGGGGAGGTGAGGAGTATAGACGGAAACCTGCCATGTCTAATATATGATGGAACACCGATTTCACTTACTGAGTTTCGAAAGCTTAAAAGCATCAGCAGTATTTATAGTATCCACATATGCCGTAAGCCTGTACAAATCCCCTGGATTCGTACTGATATTCAATAGGGAAAATGTGAGCAGGGCATGTTTAAAAGCTGTTTGCACTTCCTTCGTCCCTTGTTCAAATACGATCCCTACAAATATTGATTAAGTTTTAAGTAATATCTTCATTACCTTAATGAATATCCATTGCTACTTACACACCTAGTAATTAAACGTACTCACCTAATGGTATTTGTATATTTCCAGCATCTATGAAAGGGGGCTTAGAGGCGACTAAGAAAGCAAATATTATTACAAAGCCCAGAGCCCTGTTATTCTTCCAGGTCAGTCTGTTGATAATTTGACACATATTTCTTCCGTTTTGGCAGTCAGTTAGAGTTACGATCTTTCAATAAGACTTTGGCTTCAGTTTGGCACAGGAGAAAGTTCCTAAATTCCTAAATTTAAGCTTCCTTTAAACTCCACTAAAACTCATGGTTTTAATTCCTTCGAGTAAACAGATATATAAGCGGTTGGGATTTTGGCACGTTGAACGGCATGAATGAATGATTTTAAAAGGGCAGAGGTTATGGGACAAGACAATCCCTAAATTTTGTGGCGTAGCACTATAGAATAAACATGTGAGATTTGGGATTGAAAGGGATGGAAGTACGGGAGAAGAAGTGATCTGTTGTGAAGAGAAAGCTGCCTTTCTCCAGAAATTCATCTCCTTCTGATCTTGCTCATACTTCCTCTCACGTCTCCTCATATTTATTCCTCAGATCCCCTTATATCGATCCCACTTCTATTCCCGGTGGATTTTTCCTTACTTTGTACTTTATATCTGTCTCCTATTGAAGGAATCAGTGTGGATGCAGAACAAGTTGCCCGGATTCGGAGGTTTTGGAATCTCCTCGAAAATTCCGGAGGTCGAATGTAATATAAATCAATGTAATACTGGTTGTAGATCTTAGAAATATCTAGAAACTTTCAGTCTCGCCGTGTCAACCCTATTCAATATACTTAATTGTACGCTTAATCAGTCGACAAAGACGCATATACCTTCCTTTTCCAAAGTATAATTAATTATTGCTAGGCTTTATTTAAATTGTTCCATTTTTTAATCACGATTGAAATGACAATAATAATAATAATAATAATAATAAGTTCTACACGGGTAAGAGTCGAACTATCGTGGATAGTTCGAAACTGGGGTAAACCCCTTGAACACCCGGGACACTTTTTGACACAGAGTGTGAGGTACTGGGGGCTATGTGTTGGGTCTTTTATTCGCTAGCTGTATAATTTCTTGGTCGAGAAGAGAATTCGTAGATCTTGAACGATGGGAATGAGACTCAAGCAAAGATGTTAATTTTAATCCCTTGTGCCTTGAAGATTGAAGATAAACAAATTAGGAAGCTGCATGGTCTGTCCTCCTTTCCACCGTAAATCCATCCTCGGGTGGAGTTTTCACTCCAAAAGAAGCAAGCTTCTAAACAAATACACAGAACAGGAATCTATTCTGCGGACACTAGTGGGCATATAGCCCGGTTGAGCATATAGCTCGGGTGAAGATAGATCACAGCAGACAGAAGAAAAGGCCAGACACATTATCCTAATTGTTCAACGATAAGCAAATTAAAAGTCGGCATGGCACGGCCATTCCAATTTCAACTCAAATTTCAAACTAATTCTCAGTTTTCTCGAAAAAACGGACCACAATTAGCACCAATCAATTCTATCGACACTGCAAATCTCACGATCTGACACCGACACTATTTCACTGACACTCTGACAAAAAAGAATAGCCCAAATCGCAGTATATCCGCCAGAAATCGAGAATTAGTCCGGAGCGAATACACACACAACCTCCCAGTACCTACACTAAATTGACAAATCTCACAAAGTCTATCAGTAAAGGTTGCCTGTAGATTAACAATGAAATCGCATTCATCCGTGAGAATAGCTAAGGGTTTAAGTTCGGCAGATAGGCTTTGCTGAATCGGTGTGTTGTCCTTGTCGAATTTGCCCGTTTTTACTGCAACGGGTTTCCACATCATTGTTATTTCGTCCTTTGGCTTCGGAAGGTTCCCTCGAGAATGAGTCCGTAGTTCGTGTTTTCGTTTACGTTTTCGAAACTTGTGAGGGTTTTAAAAGCGAACATTCATAATAAAGTAATTTTATTGAGGGTGGGGGATTGCAGATTGTAAAGGATTTTGAGAGTAGCATTTCATTTTCTAATTTCATGACCATCAATATTTCGGGTAAATCTAAATATCGACACATCATATGAAGCAATTTTGACCCCAAGATCCGAATTATGTATTTTTAATTACAGCTTAGGACTGCAAAAATAAACTCCATCAACTCAATACTAGTTCAAATTGGACTTAAAATCCCGCCACTAACGTTAATAACGTTAATAACGTTAATAATGTTACTATCTAAATAAGTCCCTCCCGCTGGAATAAACAAACCCGCGAATTCTTAAATTTAAAAAAAAAACACAATGTATCAACTAACCCCAAAATGAATTGAATCTTGAACAGAAACTTCCAAAAATCCCATGAAAATAATCATTTTGACAAAATTTCGATTTAGAAATTCCGACAACATATTCATTTAAAATTAAATTCCTTACTTTAATCACACGAAAATAAGAAATTTAAGAAGTCAAAACAATTGATTTTATGATTTTGACAATCCACAATCGGGTTTTATTCAGTTTTTCTCTTATACATTGTGGACATTGAATAACTTTAGCATAATACATTTAGAATTGTGCTAGGAATGCATGCTTTATGAATCTATTTTCTAGTATATATGATTATTGTGAAGTAGATGACGAGGCCTTAATTCCTTAATATTAAGGACATGGTAGGGGTGAAAGTACAACTACGATATGAGATATGACGATGGGGAAAGAGACCTCTTGCCATCTCTTATGGGGCTACACCCTAAGCCAAAGACAATCAAGTTATTCGGAATTTCGAATATTGATGATGCTTATCAGGCTTTGATTAATGCTAACTGATCGGCGGATCGACTTCTTCCTCCTATCCCGCTCAGCCTCAATGGTCTCTCCTTTTGGTTGATAATCGGAATTGAATTCCATGTGGTCGACGTCAATGCTTTTGTTTCGTTTCTCTTCGATCTCGTCAGGATGGGGGGTGAATTCCAAGACATCGTCGTTCTCATGAAATCCGACAGCTCTAGAAGGTCGCGTGTGGAGATGGAGAGCTACTTTTGACTCATGCTGGGAATCGGGTGAAAGTTCCAAATCATCCGCAAGCAACTCGTAGTCCATATCGCTCGCTTCTGGTGTTATCGGCTGCGGCTGCATTTTGGCAAGATAAGGCTCAAACGCCTTGGAGATGAGGTCGGGCTTGTAATTGGGGCGACCGATTGGATTTAAAGGTTTTCGAGAGCATTTCCAATCGGTAATGGAGTAGATGTCACGGAACGTGTTATTTCGGCAGAGACTTGCGTACCTGCCCCACAGTTTCTGACCTGCCGAGATCCCAAGCATGGCCCAAGCTGCATCTTCGTGGCTTTCGGTGTGTTCTGTGTTTTAGATTTCCATCAGAAATACGGAATGTAATATTGTTATTGTTGCAAATTATGGTTTTATAAAGACTGAAACGTACCCATGCTTTTAAAATCCAAATGAGAAACGCAGTAGCATTCTTCTGCCTCCCACAAGTGACCCTCTTGCAACAGCAAGTGGCCGATCTCGTACATGGCATCCGCTTCAAGGTCCTTCATCTTGAAATCGGAGGCGATGTCCATTTGCTTGGCAAAGCATTCCAGGGCTTTAGCTGAATTATGACACCTTAAAATTAAACGTTATGAGAGCAATGGGACAGTTACTTTTGAAATTTAAATAATTTAAACATACCCTATAAGACTCAATCCAATATTGTGGTAGGCAATCGCCTCAGTCGTGTAATCTCCGATGACAATGCAGTGTTGCTTCAATTGATCGAAGTAATACAACGCATCTTCATATGCACCACTATGAATTAATGAAAACAATGCCGTCATTAAATATTTATCACTAATCATAATATAATCAATCAGTAAATAAGGTCACACGTTTATTAGCTTTTACCTGTGCCGAAGAACCAGTCCGAACCTTTAAAAAATACAGACATTAAAAATAAGTCTTAAATATATCACCTGAATAAAACCTGAAATAAACTCACAAATAGTCTCACAAAAGTTGGATATGTGTTACGGGGGGGGGGGGGGATCTATCTATTCCAGGATTTACTGTAAGTAAACGTATATTTTAAATGAGTTTAGATTTACTTTACCTTACGAGTGCACAACTAACTGCAGTGGGTTGCCTAACTATAATAAACTCAAGACATTTCAGATTTTAAAAATTATTTTAGTTATTTTAAAAATTATTTAATTTCATACCTTCCATAGCCAGCTTCAGGGCATGGTCTGCAAATTCATGAGCGATTTTAACGTCATCCTCTGTCGGGTATTTATGAGCATGGAGGATTTGATTGGCTAAACTAATTAAAAGCTCGTGTTCCAGTAAAGTCGCAATCATGTAAATCGTCATGGAACAGCCGTCAACGATCTCATAGATTTCGTTTTCTAAGTGTCATTACAGAATTATATCCAGTTGTCCAAGAGCTTGAGAAATACGACAAATTGCAATATGGAAACTTACCATCAAAACGAAGACCATGAATTGCAATAGGCTTCTTTAACTTGATTGATAACACCCTTGGTTTAAATTGCCAAGGCTGGTTCTCAGCTATAAAAAAGCACGACTTATATTGAAATCTACCATATTTTGTCGTTCCAAAATGGCCATTTTTACATACCTAAAGATCTGCACATTGCCAAATGATCGATTGCCAAGGCTAAAGCGGACTCTGTAATTAAAACCGATTTAAAGGACAAGTTAAATATGCAGTTTAATACACAATTTCTTGGGCAAAATATTACTGGTCCTACCCATGATTTCATTACTCTCTCGAGCCAAGAAAGCCAATAAGCAATGAACTTCTGCTTGAATCCTATCGGGAACAGGACCCGATGGTAGCCTTTTGCAGGCCTGAAGTGAACTTAAAAAGAAGTGCTTCGCCAGCCAAGTGTCTCCTTCATGCATCAACTTTTCTGCCAACTGCTTCCGCAGTGATATAGCGGTATCGAACCGTTCTGAAAAGGAGGATTAGCTATAGAAGATACCCTACCGAAATTAAGGTTTTTAAATTTTTGGTACGGTTACCAACCTTCGCGTATGTACTTATAACACATTTTTAATGTGTCTGCAATTCTTCCTAATTTATCTTCCTGATCCCGAAGAGGAGGTCCTGTTGGATGCTGACCCGATGAACGACCATACTTTGCCGCATTCCGGCGTTCCCTTTCTTCCTTCCTAAAGATGCTATTGATCTCCTGGGCCACCCCTGACTGCCCAGTGATGATGAGGTCATGGAGCAATAAGGCATGGAATGGCTGCTCTGACCTGTATAAATAGTTGACTAAAAGCTAAGACGTGGAATTGTGGATGTTTTAGGGGTTCACTAAAACTGGGGACTTATTTAGGGGTATTTTTTAAACAATCTTTTAATCTCAATATTAAAAACAGACCTTGAAATTTCTTCAGGTGACATAAGCGGATACTCGGTGTCCAGTAAAGCCCTCCATCGATTTAAGTCCTTGTCCGCTGTCCGTCGCCCGATTGGGGCATGAGGTATTCCAACCCCTGGCAACGGGGCTGAAGGTTGTTGCATGCGGCTTATACGAGAATGGGTACTCTTCCCGTTTTGCCCCTTGTAATAACTCATCCTAAATCCTAATCCGAGTCCCTAAACATTCAGAACTCTCGTTTTTATGCTGTCAAAAATTATGCCGATGAATAAAGAACAAAGCTCTTTATAAACTCATCAACTACATGGGAATTGAGAAGACACAGAGAGATTTTAAACCAAGTCATGGAAACAATAACAAAAATTTAACTTACAATGAGCACTATTTATGGCAAATTTTGACCCAAGATGTCTTGACAACGCTTTCTCCTTGCCCCAAGGAGAAAGCGTTGTCAAGTTGTTGTCGTTGTCTTGTTCCAGCGCTGTTGTCAAGCAATCTTGATTTTGACCAGTTTTGAGTTTTGACCCATTAGGGGTCAACTGGCAGAGATAAAATTATGATTTTTGTAACCAACTTCAAACTTTATAAAATAGTCTACTTACAGTAGTATGGCGTACTTAACTCCTTGGGCACCCAAATATTCTTGAAACCAATGAAATAAACTAGTAGAAGAGACACGATTTGTGGACAAATATTATATTTTGTTGTATTTAATTTTGAGTCAGAAAATGTACAATCGAGATCACAATTTAAATTAAATTTGTAACTAGACTATCCGAGATATTTTTACAGTAATTACTGAGTAAGCATTTTACAACTGATTTTTAAAACCACGAAGCTGTATAAACATGTTACTTAAATGACAGGTTACACGACAAATCTATTTACACGGGGTATCTTGTTTTAAAAAATGCACACATTCGAAAAATTACAACTTACACCGACAGGAGCTTATTTTTATAAGCATAAGAAGAGAGACATACAGTTATACAAATGTTAATGATATTAATTTACAATCGAGATCGGCATTAAATATGTTGATTGGGTTTGTATAAAAGTAGTTAGGTATATACTTATTGAGCAAATTACAAGGTTTCACTTAAGCCACTGAAAAAAATGTTCTGAGTGTCAAACGTTATATAAGTAGTTTTTAAATATAAATATGCGAGATCTATATAAAGTATGCACAAAGTTGATGGAACCACGAACACGTCAAGAAATCATTCATTTCAATTCTCCTTATTGTCAAACTCTATTTCGAATGCCATTCCATGACCTGCTTCACGGCGTGAATCTTGGCGAATACGGGCAACTACAGCGGGTGGAGCAGCTTTCTTTGGAATCACAAATGTTTGTCTAGAATCCGATCCCCGAACGTCCTATTAAAACCATGAAATTACGAAATATATTTATAAATATTAACATCGAACGGAGAATTAAAACATTTGTTTGCTAAAGTTTACTTACCCCAGACTCTGGAACATACGGCTCTTTAAGTGGCTGCTTAAACGCATTAGATCGGTCAAACTTTTTGTATCCAGGCATTCCAGGAGTGGTGCACAATCGTTTTTTTAATTCACTGTTTTCAGAGTCTTTCTTCGATAATTTAAGCTTCAGCTCGGCATTCTCCTGCAAGAAATCAAGAATAAAATGAGTTTAAAAACCTTTCGCCAAGTTTAAAATACATCTATATGTGACGAGCCGTGAGAAAGGGTTAACCCTTTCAAAATCATGACTTACTTTCATTAGATGCTCCTTATCTTCCTTCAATTTCACAACATGTTGAATTTTCTGCCGATGGTTTCCATGTCCCATCAGTTGAGCGTAATTTTCAGCAAGCTCCGCGTAACTTTGTTTTAACTTTTCCTTCTGATTTCTTAGATGTTCATTCTCCTGTTGGAGTGTTTCTAATTCTGTTTCGATCTGAGAGTTGCGTTCTCTGGCTTTAACAACTTGCGAAAGGTCCCCTTTTATTTTGTCGAGCTCTTGATTTTTCTGAAATAAAATATCATTCACATTTTCATGTTGTTGTCTAAGTGCGGAAGTCAGTTCTTCCTTTTGTGACAGCTCCTCTTCCAACTGTGCTCGGTATTCCCTGTCAGACTCCATTTCAGCCAATCTGTCAGCAAGTTCACTTCTGGTTTCCTGTAATTCATGCTCAATCTCCTTGACTTTATTAAGGTGTGCTATTTGAAGTACTGAAACTTCAACATTTCGTTGAGCTAAATTATCTTCTAAATTTTTAGTGTTATCGGTCAATGATACGATAACTTCTTCTTTTTCCATTAAAATATCATTCATCTTTTCTTTTTGTTGCCCAATAACAGAAATTAGTTGCTCTTTTTGTGCCAAAGCCTCTTCCAATTGTGCTCGGCATTTTCTGTCAGACTCTATTTCAGCCAATCTGTCAGCAATTTCACTTCGGGTTTCCTGTAATTCGTGCTCAATCTCCTTGACTTTATTAAGGTGTACAATTTGAAGTTCTTCTACTTCAACATTCCGTTTAGCTAGTTTATCTTCTAAAATCTTCGTGTTTTCGGTCAATGATTCGACAACTTGCTCTTTTTGAATTAAAAAATCACTCATATTAGTTTTTTGTTGTTCAAGGGAAGAAATCAGTTCTTCTTTTTGTCTCAAAGTGTCTTCTAATTGTGCTCGGCATTTCCTGTCAGACTCTATTTCAGCCAAACTGTCGGCAAGCTCAGTTCTTGTTTGTTGTAATCCATTCTCAATCTCCTCGACTTTATTGAGGTGAGCAATTTTCAGTTCCTCCACTTCTATTTTGCGTTTAGCTAAATTAGCTTCTAAATTGTCCGTCTTTTCGCTCAATAATGTATTAATTTGCTGCAGTTCTTCAAGAGAAGCTTCAAATTGAATTTTTGCTTCTTGGATATTTTCCAACTGAGTGAGAGTTTCAGATTTTTGTTCCTCAAGTTGCCTTTTGAGACGCTGGACTGTATCATGGTGGTCGACTGTTAACTGTTCAATTTCTTCCTTTTTATTCTCCAATGCAGCGTTGATATCTTGCAATTCTTGCTCTGCAGTTTTAAACATTTTATCCTTAACTGCCACGGCTTCTTCTAATTGAGAATTAGTCTTGATTTCTAACTCCAAAAGTTTGATTTTGGCCGACAATTCTGATTGCGAGTCCCTTAATTCAGACTTTAAAACATTTATAGCTTCTTCATGGATGGTATGTAACTCAGCGATTTCCATTTCTCTAAGGTCATCCAAATAATGTTGTTTTTGTTCCAGACCGACAATCAGTTCTTCCTTTTGTGCCAAGGCATCTTCTAATTGTGCTCGACCTTCCTTGTCAGACTCAATTTCAGCCAACTTATCAGCAAGCTCACTTTTAATTTGTCGTAATTCCTTTTCTACATCTTCCACCCTTTCGCCGTGAGCAATTTGAAGTTCTTCCACTTCTACATTCCGTTTAGCTAAATCATCTTCTAAATTCCTTATTTTTTCGGCCAATGATGCGGTTAGTTGCTCCTTCTGAATTAAAAGAGCACTCATGTTTTCTTCTTGTTGTCTAAGGGCAGACGTCACTTGTTCGTTTTGTGACAAATTCGCTTCTAATTGTGCTTGGCATTTCCTGCCAGACTCTAATTCAGCCAATTTGCCAGCAAGATCAGTTCTTGTTTGTTGTAATTCATGATCTAAATCCTCGACCCTTTTGAGGCATTTGAGGTGAGCAATTTGAAGTTCATCAACTTTAACATTCCGTTTAGCTAAATTATCTTCTAAATTTTTAGTGTTATCGGTCAATAATACGATAACTTGCTCTTTCTGATTTAGAAGATCATTCATATTTATTTGATTTTCGTCGAGGGTAGAAATCAGTTCTTGTTTTTGTACCAAAGCGGTTTCTAATTGTGCTCGGCATTCCCTGTCAGACTCTATTTCAGACAATCTGTCAGCAAGTTCACTTCTGGTTTGTTGTAATCCATTCTCAATCTCCTCGACTTTATTGAGGTGAGCAATTTTCAGTTCCTCCACTTCTATTTTGCGTTTAGCTAAATTATCTGCTAACATTTTAGTGTTTTCGATCAATGATACGATAACTTGCTCTTTCTGATTTAGAAGATCATTCATACTGATTTGATTTTGGTCAAGGGTAGAAATCAGTTCTTCTTTTTGCGCCAAAGTCTCTTCCAATTGTGCTCGGCATTTTCTGTCAGACTCTATTTCAGCCAATCTGTCAGCAATTTCACTTCTGGTTTCCTGTAATTCATGCTCAATCTCCTTGACTTTATTAAGGTGTACAATTTGAAGTTCTTCTACTTCAATCTTCTGTTGAGTTAAATTATCTTCTAAATTCTTCGTGCTTTCAGTCAATGATACGATAACTTGGTCTTTCTGTTTTAGAAGATCATTCATATTTTCTTGATTTTGTTCAAGGGAAGAAATCAGTTCTTGATTTCGTGCCATAGTGACTTCCAGCTGTGCAAGGGATTTCTTGTTAGACTGTGTTTCAGCAGATCTGTCAGCGAGCTCACTTGTGGTTTGTCGTAGTTCTTGTTCGAAATCCTCGATCTTTTTGAGATGAGTAGTTTGAAGGGCCGCGTTGTTTGCTTCTAAGACTTTAAGATGTTCATTCTCCTGTCGGAGTGTCGTTAATTCAGATTCAATATACGAGTTTCGGTGACTGAAATCTTCCATGGCTTGAGAGAGGTCCAGTTGTATTTTGGATATCTCTTGATCTTTCTGACTTAAAAGATCATTCATATTGATTTGATTTTGGTCAAAGGTAGCAATCAGTTCTTTTTTTTGTACCAACGCGATATCCAATTGTGCTAGGCATTCCTTGCCAGACTCTATTTCAGCCAACCTGTCAGCAAGCTCAGTTCTTGTTTGTTGCAATTCATGCTCCAGATCCTCGACCTTTTTGAGATGATCAATTTGTAGTGCTTCCACTTCAAAACTCCGTTTATCTAAATTATCTTGTAAATTGTCTGTCTTGTCTGTTAATGATCCAATTATTTGCTGCAGATTTTCCAACTGAGTTTGTATGTTCTTGTATGAATCGATTTCAATAAGTTTTTCTGAGAGCTCATTTCTGCTTTCTTGCAATTGCTGCTCCAAATGCTCGACTTTGTTGAGAAAATCCATTTGAAGTTCCTCTATCTCACGGTTTCGTTGAGTTACGAGGTCTTGCATTTTTTGGCTTTCCACAGTATTAATTGCAGCATCTAGCTCGGTATCATCTTTCAATACTTTTTTCCCTCCTTTGGAAGGAGTTTTGAGAGATGACGTAGAAGCATATCTCTCAGATGAAACTGATCTGGAACCAGATCGTGAGAGATTGGAATTTCTGTTTCGATATAACTGGCGACTTCTTCCCGGTGTAAGTTGTGGAACCAAGAATTCTCCCTCTTTTGCTAATTTGGTGTCCAAACCCCGACCACTATATCCGTCGAAGGTTAACCCTTTTACATCGTTGTTGAAATGGGGAGTGTATTTTGTAGAAGGAGGAGCACAACCTAACAAAAAAATTAAATATGGAACATTCAGATGCATAGGAATTAGGATATGCTGACATACCGTTTCTTTAAGTAATGTTTGTCTTTTGTTTAAATGAAACTTTTTAAAATTACCTTCTTCCTCGTTGAACCGTTTAATGGGTGCTTTATTAAACGACATTCTAATTAAGAGTCAAGTGCCGTCAAGTGAGAAGGCAGAAGGAGGAGGGAAGGCAATTGACAATCTACAATCAAGAGGCAATAATTGCAAATTGTGAATTGATCAAAACGAATCCACAATGAAATAATATGAAACGACAAAATCCAAAATCTGAAATTCGATAAATACAAAATAAGAAACATGAAACAAATACAAAATATCAAATATCAAATATTGAATATAACCAGCCAGGCCTGAAAAATTGCAGAAATAGATTGAAACATTTCCGTTATAGAATACTGGAATTTAAGGCTTACTTTCGAATGAGAAACTGACGAAAAGTGGATTTGTTTAATTTCCTGAACAGTCACTTGGTAAAACGATTGCGTACGAATCCTATGACAAGGTTATTTAGTTAATTAATTTAAAACGTTAAATGTGATATGAGTATTAACATTTCATAAGTTGTTCTATTTCCATATAAATCTAAAAATAAGTGAAGTTATCTTGATCAAACATAGTTTTTTAGATCAGAAAGGCTGACACTAAACAAAATAGAAAGCGTTATTTATTTACATAAACTGGCAATTGCCATTGACATTGAATTAATCCATCTGTGAAACGATTCTATTTTTCATTGTTCCATGCCTTTTCCAACTCTTCCGGGTGTGAGAAAAGTTCCAAGTTTACCAAGTCAAGTCAGAAATATTGAACATGTACCTACCTTACTGCTTAACGTCAAACGTTAAGTTAAGCCCTTCCTTTCGCCTTTGACCTGGTGCCTTGGGATTGTGATTTGTTTTTTTTTTATAAGGAGGGTTGAACGTTAAACGTGCAAACCTGTGATCTGTAAAACTTCATATGTCATTTAAATTTCAAGATCAAGATCGATGTCCAAAACAAAATGATGATGTGATAAAATTCAGTTGGGTCGCCTAGGCCTTCGAGAGCCGAATTTAAGAGTTTGAGAGCTTAGCTCTGAACAGCCGACTTTAGCTCCGCAAAGCCAAGTCTCGGCTTTGCAGAGCCGAAATTTTTTAATGTAAAAACAACAAGGGCAGTTCACATCAAATTACTACTTTAAGAACAAAGGGTTACAAACCAGAAATAAATTAAACCATGTTTTGTTCATTCAAAAATGTTCAAAATACATTCCTGGAATGCGGATTACAGTTATTATGTATCGTAGATACATTATGCGAATGAGCTGGTGTCCGTCTGTCTGTCCGTCCGTGAGGACGATTACGGGCGAACGGCTCAATATTTCGAATTTTTTCTTTCGGGAACTTATTGAGGACATTTAAACGGAGGTCAAGTAAGTTCGGGGGCCATGTTGGTCAAAGGTCAAGGGTGGAAATGTCAAAGGTCAACATTTTTTCAAATAGCAACCCCCTATGTGTGATGCATCGATGGAAAGCTACGGTCAAGGGCAATTCAATGATGTATATGATATGGGGGTGGAGTCACCCTCTGACCGGTGGAGAGGGGTCAAAGAGGTCAAATTACAAACATGTATGTGTGATGTCATTCGAAAGCTCTGAGCAAGTGCTTTCAAAAAACGTATGTAACTTTACTCTATGATTGGGGCACTTTGAGATTTTCAATAATTTATATATTTTTAACATTTCAAAACACAGTTTTCACGTTTAACATGTTAAAGAACAGTTTCGATGTGCATAAAGCGTTATAAAAACGTCACATGTACGATACATTACTATAACGTTGGACGGTTTATTACGTACTGTATGTACTTAGACGATGAGATCGTCTGTAGAATGCAACTAAATACATCTCACCACAAGCGTGACACTCGCAGTGTCTAGTATGTACTCGGTTAAAAATTCAAATATTCAATATTCGAATTAAAGGGTGAAACCCTTCAATTGCTTTACTCGATCTTTCAGTCCATCCGTTTTTTAGTTCTCTAACTCTGAGTCCTTTGCTGACACCATTGTTGCAGCCGCCAAATATTGCCACGCCAAGTTGTACTTCAAAATGTTGCCACTATGGAACTTAAAAAATAAATAAATGTGGCAACCACCGATTTCACTGCCAGCACGTAATTTAGAAAAATAAGTGTTGCCACTAAGATTTTGCTGACAAAGGAATTAAAAAATAAACGTGTTGCCACCGATGGGAATTTCTGGGTTCAAATGTAGCAATAAAATCTGATGCTCCTTAAGGGTGGGCACAGTGGGACTGATATTCAACTTGGGCTAAAAAAAGCCCCAGTAACCCCACGAAGGACTTGAGCTATTATGCCGGACTTTGGGGCACGGCAAGGATGCCACCCTTCGGATTTTATTGCTCGATTTGCATTTCCATCGGTGGAAACACATTAATTTTTTAAATTCCTTTGGTGGCAACAAATAATGGTGGCAACATTACTTTTTCTAAATTACGGGTTGGCAACATTTATTGGCAACATAATCAACGGTGGCAACATTTATTTATTTTTCTAAGTCCCATATGGTGACAACACTATTTTTTCTAAATTACGGATTGGCAACATTTATTGACAACAAAATCAACGGTGGCAACATTTATTTCTTTTTCTAAGTCCCATATGGTGCCAACACTATTTTTTCTGAATCACGGATTGGCAACATTTATTGGCAACAAAATCAACGGTGGCAACATTTAATTATTTTTCTAAGTCCCATGGTGTCAATATTTTGCTACAGCAAAATAAATGGTGGCAACATTTATTTTTCTAAGGCCAATATGGTGGCAACACCATTTTTTCTAAATTACGGAATGGCAACATTTATTGGCAACAAAATCAACGGTGGCAACATTTATTTATTTTCGAAGTCCCATGGTGGCAACGTAGTGATTTGATACAACAAAATCAATGGTGGCAACATTTTGTGGCAGCAAAACACTCTGAAAAATAATTTTAAAGCCACAAAATAAATTTTAATTCGAATTTTAATCTACATCAGATTAATTTTAAAACTTTATTTCAAATTTATTTTAATTCGAATTCGAATCTACTTCAGAATAATTTTAAGTCTATTAAAATTAGAATTTATCTCAATTCGAAATCGAATCTGCTTTCGATCGAACTTACCATAGTCCAATTCAAATCGAATTTAATACAAATTCTAATCTGCCTTCGATTGAATTTAAACTTGGTCTAATTCGAATACGAACTTATTTTAAATTCTTTTTATGGCAAGTCAATTTCAAATTGATTTTAATTCAAATTCAAATTCTACGTCAGATTGATTTTAATAAGCCTAGTTTGTTAGATTTGAACCTACGTCAGCTTGATTTTATTAAGGCGAGTTAAAATCAAATTAATTTAATGTGGAATTATATCATCATATTGATAATTCTAGTTAAATTCGAGTCTACGTAGATTTGTTTTTAATGAGGCTAGTTGAATTCGAATTGATTTTATAAAATTTTATTGGGAGTTCGTATCATCTTCACATTGATTAAAGGATAGTTAGTTAATTTCGAATTCGAATCTACGTCATACGTCAGATTGATTTTAAAGCTAATTTAAATTCGAATTGATTTTTATTCGAATTCGAATCTACATATCTACGCACGTTTGATTGAATTTAACCCTGGTCTAATTCTAATTTATAATTCATTATAAATTGATTTTAACCTAAATTTAATTTGACTCTGAGTCGAACCAGAATCTACTCCAACTTGATTTTAGTCTGATCTACTTCAAATTCAATTTATGCATATGCATAGTCTATAATTCAAATCGAGTTCAATTTGAATTCGTTTTAGTTTTAAATATATTTAAACCCAAATCGATTTCAATAGATTTTATTTGGAATTGGTTTCAAATTGTTTTAAACTGTAATCTAATTCTAATGTATTTCAAATTCATTTTCCATTCATTAATATTGTTACATTCAAATCCTAACAAGATGTGAGCGGCCCTTTCAGTGGAAAGTTTCGTGTTGACGTTAAAAACACTACTTTTTCAAACGCCTCTATCCTTAATTCTGCACGATGAATTTTTTTCGACCAAGCAGTCAGGAGTACAGATCTTTAACAAGCTCCTCAGAAGCTTAAAAAAGCTACCCCTCAAAGTAGCTTAAAGAAGCCCTATTCCTCTTGAATAAGCCGAAGTAGCTATTTCAAGCGCCGAGAAGCTGCTTAAACTAGCCCCTTGGTAGCTTCAACAAGCTCTTTCAAACTTTAAAGTGATGGACTGCCCTGGGGTTAAGTTGACGGTGTTTTTAAGTCACTCCATTGGATTCAGCGTCTAAAAACCTATAAAATAGCCCCGCGAATCAAAAATTCATAGTGCGGATAGCCCAGAAGTGAATTTAGAAAAAAGAAAACATCAGAAAAACGAGGTTTTTTGGGTCCTGGGATATCTAACTAAATAATCATGGATTGTATGTCGGTTTGGGTTTACATAATTAATAGAGAACAACTTCAAGTTTAATTAGAAAAAATTGCATTTAAGCTATTCAAAACCAATATTAAATTCAGTCATATCCTCTAAGTGCATACTATTATGAAGTCGCCATATTTAGAACACATAGTAAAATGTTTCGAATACATTGTAAATTGGTTCCGTTACTCATATACTATTATGTAAATTTTACCCCAATAAACAATGTTCTAAAATTCTAAATACATTACTAATCTTTTAAAAACCCTTTTAAATGTTTCAAACACATTTTAAAAATAAATACCCATTTCAATATATTTGAAATACATCAAAAATACATTACTTACTAAATACCTTTCAAACAAATTTTATGAAAACACATTTCAAAATGTTTCAAATATATTTATAAGCGTATAAGATTTCATAAAAATACATCTTAAAACATACATTTCAAACGACTTCAAATGCATTTTCAAGCGTTTCAAAATTCAAATACATATTTGAAACATATTTTAAAACGTTTGAAATGCATTACGAATTAGTTCTAATTTTGTCGTTAGGTATACTATCATGAAAATTTTACACGATATACAATATTTTAGATATTAAAATAGTTTGGAATGTATTTAAAATATTTAAAAATGTATTTCAACAAAATCCAATGCGTATTTTGTATTTTAAAAGCATTTTGAAATATACGTAAAACATTTTAAATGCAAATAAAAGACTGTTGAAATGTATTTAAAATGTTTTGAAATCCATTTAAAATGTTTTGAAGTGTATTTAAACAGATTTAAAATGCATTCGAAGTATTTTGGATTGTATTTACAATACTTAAATTTGTTTTAAAAACTATTAAAATATTTTGGAATTTATTTAAAATGTTTTAGATTCGGTGAAAAAATGGTCCGGAAATAATGGTCTGGAGGAAATGGTCTCATGGATATAATGGTTGGAGACAAAATGGTCGCGGAATTAATGATCTGACATTTTTTAATTCAGTTTATTTCACTACTGCAGTGTGCTGAGTGGATAGTTAAAATAAGAAAATAACAGACTAGAATTAAGCCGGATAGATATAGATACTAATCTTTTAAATGTATTCAAGTATTTTAGTTAATTCAATGGTTTAACGATTTTGATGCTCACCAGACCATTATGTCCGCGACCCTTTTCAACTACTTCTATATCCGCGACCATTTTGTCTGTCGACCATTTTGTCCTGACTATTCTATCCCGATATCTTATGTATTTACAATATTTCAAAATGTTTTTATGATTATTTAAAATATTTTTGTATTAATTTAAAATACATTCGACTTAAAATATTTTGGTTTATATTCTAAATGTGCTTGACTAAAATAGTTTGGTATAATCTATTTAAAATGTATTTCACATAAAATATTTTTAGGGCATTACAAATATTTTGGAGTTTATTTAAAATGTTATTGACTTACTTAATTTTTAATCTTTTAAAATGTTTCGAAATGTATTTAAAAAAAAGTGTATTTATGACACTTCAAAATGTATTTAAAATTTTTTAATATGTGTTTGAAACATTTATGAATGTATCTTGGAATGTGCTAAAAATTTGCTTGACTGGCTTACTTGAAAATTGTCGGGGAGGAAGTTTTCGGGGGAAAATGGTCACAGAAATAATTATGAGAATGGGCTATGCAGAAATGGTCTGACTACTAGTTCGTATTATAATGTTTTAAGATATGATTTATTTAACACCATTATATTATCATTATTGATTCGTCCAATTCGAAGAAAGCTTAGTCCTTCAGTAATTGTCTTTAATTTATGTTTTTGACATTTTATGATGGGTTTAATTAGAAGCTTAATAACTAAAAATCTGGAAAAATAAATCTGAGAATTAACAAGTAGCAAAAGCTGAGACAATTTTCAGAAGGTAGAATCGTAATATAAAACTGTAAACAGGCAAAGACATTCTTAGTTATCTTTGCGGCAAAGATAACTAAGAATATAAGATAAGGAATACTAAAGTGACTCTACATATTTTATGAATGTAGTGAACTTGAAATTTGTGTAGTATCTACTTTCATTCTATTCCAAATGTTGGTTTTTTTTGGCCTGTCTGGATTGTAAAGACAAAATTAACATCTAAAGTTTGCTCTACTCTTTACTTTATAGCCTTAATGGATTTCAAAAGTAAGACTGGAAACATTTTTAATTAAAAAATAAAATATCAGACCATTATTTCCACAACCATTACCATCAAGTACCATTTTTTCCTTAAGATCATTTTGTCTGTGACCATTTTTTCAACGAAATTCCAGACCATTTTTTCACCAACCCCATAATTGCACATTGATTAAATTTTTAAACAATCGTCAACAATAATAGTTTTTTGGGGCTTTAGGGCTGTTCTAGTATTTGAAGATTATACGCTAGGCATGCATGGTTTAAAACGTGTAGTTGCAAAATTTGAAAAAAAATCAACCGTTGTAAGGTATGGAACGGAAAATAAAAAAAGGTCGACAAGGCTTTTCTATGTACTTTGTACTGCATAAAGACAAAGGATTTGAAAATTTGACCCCTTCTTGTTCTTAAACAGACAAGGACAAAGGACGATGATATGATATTGAGAAGAGAATGCATTAGTGTCTACTCTCTGTACTCTGTGTTGTGCCGTCGACGGGCCTCGACTTTCGAAGGCGCTTTTAATAGCTCCGGAGGGAGCTAGTTTAAGCTATTAGGGTGGCGCTTATTAAAGCTCCAGAGGAGCTTATTAAAGATCTGTACTCCTGACTGCCAAGGCATTTTATTTAGAGAAAATTCGGCTCTTTTTAGCCGAGTTGATGAAAACTGCCGTCATTTTAAACTGAGTGCAGTCAATGCAATCAAAGTTACGACAAGCCATTGAAAGCTTAATTCTTAGCTTTCGAAAGCCGAGTGAATCGGCTGTACTAAGCCGAAATTCCAAAACTTCAGCTCTCAATAGCTGATTTGGCTGAGAAGAGCTCAAAATCAGGCTGTTCTTAGCTTAGCTTTCAAAAAATTGATTTCGGCTCTCGAAGGCCTAGGCGACCCAACTGAAATTATAAATGTGATATGTTTATGTTGTACCTTCGAAATATACCTTCGAAAAGTCAAAATTATTTTTAAAGCTGCTCGTACATCATAATTTTGAAATTTGGATTGCGGATCAACTGCGGGCTGGATGGAAGTGGAACTGGGATTCTGGAAAACTGGAAAGCGACTGTGCTGTTGAGTGTGTTTAGTGTTGAGTGTTGAGTGTGTGAGTGTGTGTGTCCCCGTTTTGTTGTTGTGTATGAAATTGATAACGGCCAAACGTGAAATAAAATTGACAACCGTTTTCCCTCCTCAGAATTGGTGCATGTGGTTTGAAAGCCAATCAAGTTCTTGCATGTTTTTTTTAGGGTTTTTGTCTTTGTTGAGGGAAGAAGGTTTATAGAGCTGTTGTGGGCCATCTGCTGTTCTGTTGGGGTAAATTAGAAATGTCAAAATCAGCGGATGAATTCCAACTTGCGGAAGTGACCGTGGCTAGAAGTATTGCAAGAGCTGACCCTCCCAATAATCCCAACACAACTCCACTCATTCACCATCAAAAACATCAACAAAAATACAAATATTTTGAATCTTGACGTTATTTCTTTGTTGTTATTCCACAACATTTTGGCCATCATTCTTTAAAAAAAATTGATCGAGCATCCTGTTTTCAATAACTCGTAGTTTGTTTTCATCGATTTAAATTAAAATATACAGAAACAGAATATATTCAATCAACAATTCCAATTTTGAATTTTGAATTTGAAAATTTGAAATTGAAAATTGAAACGGTGAACGGATACGGAAAACGGAATTGATCATTGTTTAAATTATCATTTATCATAATACATAATGGTAAGGGTTTAAAATTTGAAATTATTAGTTGGTTTCGTAGTTCATATCATAGACTATAGACAGCTTCATGTTTCATCAAAACGCAATGAATTAAGCAAAAAGTATCAAGTTTAGAATTAGTTTAGAACCTCTATATGCTATGACTGCTATGAGATCATAGATAGCTCCGTTAGAACTGCCGACTGCCGATTATAGAACTACCGAACTGGCGACTGAGATAATTCGTCCATAAAATGATCATGTCTTGCATCTTTGATCTTTTAAATCTTTTTCACATTAAAACTGAATATGCAATAGTTATGTACAATAATAGACGTAATGCAATGCATAAAAAGGAATAATTAGGCAGGCAGTCTCACGTCACCCCAGCTGCAGCCTAGCTACTGCATACTGCACGCACAGCTCAAGCCCTTTTACTGCGGTAGATAGGGAGTCTCATATCACCCCAGCCTTCCTCCCGTATGCACAACTCCAGCCTATACTGCGGTAGATAGGGAGTAGCAAGACACCCCAGCCCTCCTCCTGCACACACAACTCCAGCATCCATACCATGCATATGCATCATACATTACTATTCGGTTTGAAGTTTGAATATCAAAAGGCAAAGTAAATTCATTTTTAACAAGACCTATAAGGACAGAGTAATTTCTAATTTTATGGACAAATTACCTGTCGGCAATCGGCAGTTCTAACGGAGCCATCATAGATCATAGAGGTCAAAGATACACGTTAAAAACTTGGTGAAGATCAAAACATGGAACAATTGAACATGCAATATGCAATTAATGTACACAATATACAAAATGCAAAGAGAGATGAATAGCCCTCTGAGGTGACCTATCACTTTACATTCACATTCACATATCAATCACATATAGAATATAGAAAGAACAGAAAATTAATCACATTGCACATCGTATCATGAATCAAAAGCAAATTGAAATTTGATGACCATGCGTTTATTTGTTTATTTTTAAACTCCTTGCAGTCGGAGCAACAGTTGGACTGTGCCCTAGACTTAATGAGACGGCTGCCTCCGCAGCAGATAGAGAAAAACTTGAGTGACCTGATTGATTTGGTGCCTAGTCTTTGTGAAGACCTCTTGTCATCTGTTGACCAACCCCTTAAAATTGCAAGGGACAAAGACGTCGGAAAAGACTATCTCCTTTGTGATTATAACAGGGATGGAGATTCGTACCGGTAAGTTTGGATTTGAAAGTTAAATTCAAAAGTGTACATCAATTTCAGTTGAGTACTGCCGAAACTATAGTCATTATTGTAGTCGGAAATTATAATAATCACAATTTAAACGAGAAAGTATTCTGATTCTCATGGAATTGATGTCTATCGGTCAGGTACTGTCAGGAGTAAAATGTAATTTAATTTACTTGATTTTTGCAGATCTCCGTGGTCAAATACCTACGATCCTCCACTAGAGGATGGAGCAATGCCTACGGAACGGCTTAGAAAATTGGAAGTAGACGCTAATGCAGCGTTTGAACAATATCGCGAGATGTACTTTGAGGGTGGTGTGTCTTCCGTGTACCTTTGGGATTTGGAGCATGGCTTTGCAGGTAATTGCCGACATTATCCTGTAGTCTCTCGGAAACATTTCAAAACTAACTTTTTGCAGCTTACAATGGAAGATTATAATGTTGTATGTTATGGTTTATTGTGGGATTTTTACAGGGGTAATCCTAATCAAGAAAGCCGGCGATGGATCCAAGAAAATTAAAGGCTGTTGGGACTCGATTCATGTAGTAGAAGTGGTAGAAAAATCAACTGGAAGGTCAGCACATTACAAGTTGACATCCACAGCAATGCTGTGGCTCCAAACAAATAAACTAGGCTCTGGTACAATGAACCTAGGAGGAAGTCTCACTCGTCAAATGGAGCAGGACTCTCCTTTAAGTGATACCTCACCACACATCGCCAATATTGGAAGAATGGTAGAAGACATGGAAAATAAAATCCGGTCTACACTTAATGAAATTTACTTTGGTAAAACACGGGATATTGTGAATGGACTTCGATCAACTAACCCCTTGTCCGATCAACGTCAAAAAGCCGAGTTAAAGAAGGACCTTGCACAAGCCCTCAAACTTCGAGCAAATAAGGGTACTGAGAATAATAACTAAATAAAGTGAGTTTTAAGTCTATCACGCATTTTCTTAACTTTATGAAGAAATGAAGATGTTGTAAGTATTTGGCATACAGGCTATAATCTCGTCTGAAATTAATGTAAGCGAGTGGTAAAGTACTGTTTTTTACATATTAATCCATGATAACAAAGAAACCCATCCTATAATAGGGACCGTGGGTGATATATCTATTCAATATTTAACATTCAGATTTAAAGCTAACAAGATTTATTGTAATAATAATAATATTATAATGGAAAGAGTCTATTAAGCCGACCTGTCCTGTAATTATAAGCCTGATACTTTATAGTACCTTTCTAAATATAAAATCCTAAATGATATTTCTTTCATCCGAGAGATTGACTAACTAAAACAAAACCTTTTCAAGGTTCCTCAAAAAGTCTGCTGTCAAATCCTACTTTAGAAACATTTTTTAATGGATCAAGGGATAACAAATTCTTAACTCATATTTTCAATGCAGTAAGTAATGGATAAGTTCTAATTTGAACTATGAAAATTTCCGACTTTCTACATACTACCACCACCACCAATTTAAGAATTGAATTTAGTAAGGATGCATGTTCTTATAATGGTAAATGGCCCAATGGCTACGATACTTCCAAGATTCTGATGATCGGATGCAGTATTATAATTATGGTATATTAATTAATTAATTATTATCTTGCTTTTCTATTTCAACACTACCACAAAATTCCATATAATTACCTATATTTAAAAATTTAATGGGTTCTGCTGAATTGTATTGACGAAAAGTGGAAAGCCTGTTGCTTTTGGATAAAGTTACCATTTACCAACAACTACCTATAAAACGTTTTATTTAGTCATGAATAATCATAATTTAAGAATAATTGCCAATTGATTTCGATAAGCAAAAACAAACTACTAAACCGTCACAACTTTGATTCGGGAAAATTAATGAAAACGTGCAGAAAGGGTAAAGGGTGTATTTCGAGCTAATTAATTGATTATCTAACTTGCTCAAAAATAATAATTATTAGTATTCATAAATCGATAAATCTATATAGATTTATGAATACCTGAAAAAATTAGATGAATGAATTGACTAATAATTGATAATTTACTTTATGAAACGATGCAATGATTTAAGACTTTCTCTATTATATTATGAAATCATATCAATCCTTGCTATCAGTCAGACGTGGTGACCACGAATATACGAGAAATTAAACCGTTTTGATTTTTCGCCTTTGTTGTATGTTAATTATTTATTGCGATACCGATAATTTAACTTTCAAGGTTCATTTGTCATTTACCAAGTAAATGTGGCGTTATTGTAACTGATTTAGTTGTGTATTGTATATAGTAGTTAGGATTAAAATACGTTTGCGAATTTTTAATCATGATTTTTGTGATGTTTACTGTTTACAGTTTTGAAGAAATGTTTACTTTAAGTTAAGGAATGAATGATTTTGTCGTGTATCCATTACATGTAAAAAGTGTAAAAAATACTATTTAAGTTTGTTCTTTGTAATTTCCAATTTTCTCCACAATAAAGGGAAAGAGATATATGTTGATATTGGGGCCAGTAAAAGTAAAACAAAGACATAATTTTGCATTTTCGGCATTGTATAGACATGGATGGATTAGGCAATCGGCAATCTGTAGCATTAATTAATTTATTAATATAGATGGGGATGGTGATTTAAAAAGCTAGGAGATTTTTAAAAAATCATGAAAAAGATATTTATTTATAGTGTTTTTTTTGTTAGGTTACGGGTTTCTATGACGACTGCTGTGAAACTCTTGGTTGTGATTTAGTGAAAAACCATAGCAATGGGATTACTTGATGTTGAAAGCTAATGCGTCCAGTGCAAAACAGAGGGAATTCCACAAAGTTGAAATCTTGAACCCGTTTTCACGCTTCCCAATTGCAATAAATAACGACAAATCCAGCATCGCAATTCTGAATTATTCTGATTATTCACAGTATCACAATTTATTGAGTTATCTATTTTAATTAATTGAGGAACTGAATTGAGGCCTTGCATTGAGTCGATTGAGTCACTCAATGCAATTCAATTTGAGTGAGATTGGAGGTAACTTTTTCACACTACCGCCGAGCCGATTCATTACACATTACGGAAACGGAACCATCAATTAAATTGTGAATTGGTAGTATTGGTACATGTAAAGGTAAAAGTTAAAGGGGTTTTGGCATTTCATTGGGTTTTGGGGTTTGGTGGGTTGACTTTTTCGTTTTGTGATTGGTGTAATTTTGAATTTATTGATCTTTCAAATCACAAAAAATTGCAAATCAGTCTTTCTGCGTTTCTACAAATTTTCTAGTATTTCATATTTTGTATTTACAATTTAATATGTTTGCTAATTTGGATTTCAACTGATTCTATGTTCTGTTACTTTGCTTTAGATTTTGGATATCTTTCATCTTTCCGCGTGATACCAAAACAAAACCAAAAACTCAAAAACCAATGATGACCTATTACTAACTAAGCCCGATTAGCTAAAATCAGTAAGATACAACATACAAGACACAAGAAAGAAGTACAAAGTACGAATTGAGCATTGTCGAAAGGGTGTCTATATAAAGGATCGGTCAGTCTCTGATTTCCAGTCACCAGTTCGAATTTTTATTGAGTACGTACAGTGAGTGGAGAGAAAGCCATTTAAATAGAAGACTCTGCATTTCTCTGCAATGGCAATGAATCGAGGTCGAAAAATCTCGCCTCCGCCGTTTCACTGGAAGGGTAAGTTAAAAGTTAGTACAATACAGACTGTAGAGTTCAAGTTGTGGAGGTGGGGTGCCTTAGTGCATAGTTTAACACGGTAGGTATAGGGAATCCCGTCTGCTTCCCTCTCACACACACATCTCCAAGAGTGTAACATTGCAAGTATAGCGAATCCCGTCTGCTCCCCTCTCTCACACGCATCTCCCAGAGTTTAACATTGCAAGTATAGGGAATCCGTCTGCTCCCCTGACTCCCCTCTCTCACACACATCTCCCAGAGTTTAACATTGCAAGTATAGGGAATCCCGTCTGCTTCCCTCTCACACACACATCTCCAAGAGTGTAACATTGCAAGTATAGGGAATCCCGTCTGCTCCCCTCTCTCACACACATCTCCCAGAGTTTAACATTGCAAGTATAGGGAATCCCGTCTGCTCCCCTCTCTCACACGCATCTCCCAGAGTTTAACATTGCAAGTATAGGGAATCCCGTCTGCTCCCCTCTCTCACACGCATCTCCCAGAGTTTAACATTGCAAGTATAGGGAATCCCGTCTGCTCCCCTCTCTCACACGCATCTCCCAGAGTTTAACATTGCAAGTATAGGGAATCCCATCTGCTCCCCTCTCACGCACATCTCCCAGAGTTTAACATTGCAAGTATAGGGAATCCCGTCTGCTCCCCTCTCTCACACGCATCTCCCAGAGTTTAACATTGCAAGTATAGGGAATCCCGTCTGCTCCCCTCTCTCACACACATCTCTCTAATCTGCTCTGCGTTTATAAGCATGTGTAAGATATGAGTATTATGGAAGACTAGACTGATTGACAGTATGAAGTACATGATCATGATCAGTCATATTGGTATATATGATACGACAAATACGATGCATAATAGCATAATCCTCCATATTCCATGCGATCATCGATCTTTAGTTCGATAATTATTGTTATAAAATTGTAAATGTATGTGATTGAATAATTGTATATATTATGTTGCACAAAACCAATCCAAAATGTTACACAAAAACTTAGAATTGTTACAAATGTCACATTTAAAAAAAATGTAACAATACTTATGAAGTTAGAAATTTTATTAAGCTTTTCTCGACCTCACCCCCAAGACATTTAATTTTGTTGATTTCGACGAATTTCACTTTGATTTTGATTGGTATGCATTATGCAATTCATTGTCTGGATTAGCTTAATTTAGTTTACAATCAACGGTGGTAGTGGTACACTAGGACTACAGCGCATCGTTATCATTACATTTACATTTGGCAATTGGCATCAATTTAATTTAAACAAGCATGCAAAACATGCATATTAGGACAATCGGAACTCTGGAATAATTTCTTCCATAGTGTGCAATTACTTGTTTCGCCATTCGCCCCTTGTCACCGTATTATATTATGAGCTAATTACATATTATATTGCCAACTGGAACAGTGGAACCTCGTGTGCAAGTGACTTGTATAGATTACTTATCGATTGTGGTTTATATACTTAATAATTTACAATAATTGGTGTATGGACAACCATTGCGTGGTATAGTTTTCATCAAAATATCGATTTTAGATTTACATTGAATATAAATCCTTATAATTTGTTATTTTCATGAAGTATAAAGCCACTGACCTCATATTCTATGTAATTGGCATATACCATACCTATAATTAATTAAAAATGTACTCGTAAACAGATGGACATCGGAAATTCTTAAAAGCATATTTACTGTATTACAATTACATTATACATTCGTTATCCTTTAATCCGAACTTCTGAAATCCAAAATATATATTACATAGTTTACATCTGCTTGATTATATTAATAATTATTGTTTGCAGTTCCGGTACCTGAAAAGGATCATATGACAGAGAACCACAGAAGAATGCGAAGCATTGCTGTAGAAGGTCAGAAAAAGCGTAATGGACCTCTAAAAGCCAACTTTGTCCCTGGTGTAACCAGAAATTCCAAGTATGATCATATACAATCCAGAGTTGGAGAGTCGTTAAAGGTACTGTTTACTTAGGAACGAGTCTTTTTATGACATTTTGTACTCTCGTTGTTTAACTGAAAACCTTTCTTTGTTTTAGGGTCAGGTACAATCTCTTCCTCATAAGTCGCATTCAGACGAACTTGCTAATCGAAGAATTAAGGAGTCACAGAGGAGATCTCAAAACGGCAACTCTCGGAACGCAACTTCCATGAGAAGTAAATCATATAATATTAATATATACAAATTGTCCAATTTGTAAATATAATAATTTTTGTTAGGTCAACCACGATTATCGCAAAGCTCTCATGATTTGAGAACTACAAATGGGGGCTCTGATCCAGGAGAACTTAGAAGGTTAGCTGCAGGCACTGTTAGTGGTTCAAACGGACAGGGACTGCGGTCGGCTGGTTTCTCTCATAATAATGTATCTGAAGTGCCTGGAGTTAAAATTCTGCAGCCAAATCCACCAAACGAGTCCGTTTTCAACTGGAAGTTTAACGACAACGAGAACGTTCCATTCCATGAAAGCCAGCAAAGTAGTAATCTGAAGCCAGAAAATCAACTAAAATATCCAGAACAGCATTGTCATCGCGTAGAATATCTTCCTTGTGATGGCATTTGTGCTGATGAGGCAATTGATGATACCAACTTGGACAGTGCTCGTTCTTCCTCATCTAGAACATCTCGAGGATGCAATACAGAAGAGACCCGAATTTTTCAACCTAGTGCTAAAACGGCTAATCAACCGTTTCGCTACAGAAGTCTAAGTTTTGGCAATGAGGAGGTCTTGAATGAAAGAGTCACGCATAATGATACCATTGATAATGTAGATTCGCAAGCGCAACCGAAGCAAAAAGGGGTATTCACTCTAAACGGAACTACAGGTAGCTTTCCAGGAAACTTATCAACAATGAAGAGAAATAGAAGCAGTCAGAATTTTAATATAATTACGGGTAACGAACTAGCGTCTACAATGAAATCAATGGGTATCCGCGATGGACAAAAACCCCAGGTCAAACCTGCTAATGGAGCCGCGAGCGTAAATAATTTTGGATCAGGAGATCTTCCTCATTCCTTGGGAACTGTACCAAAGTAAATTTATCAATTTAATCATTGTTAATAATTAAGTTTCGATTATCATCAGTCATTCATATATAATAATCATTATTGTTTTCATGTATTCCAGATATTTAAAACAACGCCAAGAAAAATGGAGAGTAGAAGAATGTGCAAAGATAGAAGCTCAAAAGAACGCGCATATTCCCCCTGGATACATGTTGATGTCAGAAGAACAACGAATGGAAAATATGAGAACTTTTCAAAAAAGTGTGTTTTTGAAAACTTTATTTTCAATTCTTGAACTAAGTCTAGATGTTATTGTGTTATGATGATTCTTATTTCCTAAACTGTTCTCTTTTGTTCAGATTATGACACGCTGATTGCCGAGCTAAATCGGCTTCCAATAAGAATTGACACCATCAGGGTCCGAGATCACCGAACTCAACTTGAAAAACAGTTAACTCGTCTAGAAGAAGCAATGAAGACGTTTTCTCGTCCTAAAATTTGGGTGAAAGTGGATGATTAACTGCAAGTGAAAGAAATGGCTTTAAAAATCCACATTAGATTTATGGTAGGTGTCTAAACCGTGGTGATCTCAAGCACACAGAAAGTATTAAAAATATTAATTAGGTTATGTGATAGGAACTATTTAAATACGAAATATCTAAGATTAATTCATTAACCATCATATTATGACCACGAGAGTCTTCGTATCCTACTGTCAAAAAAATAATTCCACTATCTTATTGTACCAAAAAGCTTATTGTAAACGTCATTTCCGTCCATATCGAGTGATAAAAGTATTCTTTGCCTCTGAGAAACTCAATAAAATATAAAATTAAGTTACAAAAATACTTGAGAATATTTGATATATTGAGATTTTTATTCTTAATGAATTCAAAATTGTAAAACATCGTCGCATACCTTTTAAGTACTTGCGTTTTATAATAATTACTCGACAGCTTTGAGACTAGATTTACTGCTAACATTATCACCACCGTAATCTCTGCAAACATCTACCCATTGTTCAATGTGCTGGGGGAAATATCTTACAAAAAAAGCTAGAATTGGAGGGCTAATACAACGTTTATCTATGAGTTGTCGTTCCTCCTTTGTTGTAGCATTGATTATAAGACTGAAAATCAGGCCAAACATAACGCTAAGGGCACAACCAAGTCCTGAGTACCACATATACGACATGGACAACAACTGAATGAGCCCACTATCATCGTTATCCTTCCAGTTTGTATAATCCTCGACTGTTGAATTGAAGTCAGTACATCCTGAAGTGGACAACGGAAGCCGTTGATCGGGAAGTTTGGACGATTCGATATTGTTGCCAATAACAAATGTTATCATGATGACGAAGGTAGTAATTGTGCCAATTATCGATCCCTATGATATTTAAAAGCAGATCAATTCAAATAGCAGATACAACTGAGACAATTTTAATACTTGTACGATGATTAACCTTTGCATTAGCCCATGGGAACATCATGCCTAAGGAGAATATTCCAAGTGTTGGTCCAAGCATTACTCCCAGAAACGAACTTGTGGCCTGAAAGACGATTTAAATAGGTTTACATAGTTCACCCTAGTTTTATATCTTCGTTTTAATAATGGTTTCCATTAATGCTCTTACCGGTAAAATACTTCCCATATTCTTCACAGCATATACAAAGGAGTATGAAACCATTCCTAGGAAAAACGTATTGAATTTCGAAATTCTCGACAGTTTTGTATCAGAGAAGTGGGGGTATAATTTCTTGATGTAATCATAAGTTGTAATAGATGCTAAAGCAGTTAGACCACTGGATAATGAGCTAGAATTATGATTCCAAAACTCAGTTAAATAACTACATTGCTTTGGATATGTATATTTTTTTTAATATGTATATCGACAATTGAAATAATACCTCATACTAGCACAAGTCAACCCTGCAATAAATAGGCCGAGTAAACCAGGTACTCCTTCAGAAGTTTTGGACACGAAAAATGGGACTAGCTGATCCGTTTTATCAATTTTCTAAAAGGACATTGAAGCGAAAAAAACATTTTAGAACTGTAAATTTTTCAAGATCTCTATTCTCGTAATTAGTAACAAAATTACAAACCACCTTTGATGTAATTGGATCACAGTCGTGAAATTTTGCGAAAATTACAAGTCCCGTGAAGAAGCACAGTCCAACGATTATGATAAGCCCGAAGAAATTGATTATCAGAGCTCTGTTCAGGAATGGCATATAATTACGAGATGGTAACGATTAAAATGGCAAACTCATTGTGTATCTAAAGTACCGCTTAACCCTGGACATGGTAGGCATGGACAGGAATCGTTGAACCTGAAGTTGTGTTGCAGCGTATGATGGCAACCAAAAGAAATATCCGGCGATGATACATGTCCAAATTGTATGTCGTGTTCGTGGGTCCGGGTCAAAACTAAGTTAAAAAATGTATATTATATTCTGAAAAGCTGAGGAGTTATTCCGGGGGATTTATTTCATTACATGCGATACGGTAACTTACTTGAGGACATCAATCCTGTCAGCGTCCTTAACTCTTTCCCAAACTATGTCAAGCCCACCGAGATCCGAAACCCCCTTTCCGGCAATTACGGACAGAGATAAGAGCATTACACCAGCTTGAAACACATCAGTCCATAGGACTGCCTTTAACCCTCCCTGAAATTCGTTGAAGTTATATAAATTAATATCTATTTAACATTTAAACCGATATAATGTTTTAAAGGGTTGTATTTAAGGTACGGAATTACCAAAGCGGAATAGAAGATACAGACGATGTATATTACAAAAGTCGTGATGTCCACACTGACCCCCGTAACTGAAGGGTTACAAAAACGGTTTGTTAATGCACAAAACCTCAATTAACTTTATTATAGTGGGGTATGAAAATTATTGGTATACCTTGTTGTATTGCCAAGCTTGGTGCATAAATGGCAATAGCCATACTTATTATCTGCAATATTTATAATATTTTATTCGTGTATTAAAATTTCAAGGTTTCAAGTAAAACTTAATTGGATTCTCAAAAGTTACCACATGCAAAACAGCTAGAATCGATACGAACATCCGGACGACACTATTGAATCTGATTTCGATGAACTATAATAGCATTAATTAAGTCCTCTGTTAATTAACAATGAGTAGTTCTTAAACGTAAATTAGAAGTTAATTCAAGTATTGTAAATTCTGAAATAAGATTGTCGAGAATAATTCCCTCCTCGAAAAAATTATCACGGGACTTATTTCAGTATTTATGGCAAATTCAGTATCTTACCTCATAAGCGGAACTGACTTCAAGATTAAAGTAGACAGGAATATACAGATAGGCCAGGCTAAATACGTTATACGTGGGTTTAGTACAATTACATTATCAATCAAAAATTATAAATAAATTCTTAGAGGAAGTCTTGAATCTTGAACTTACGCCAAGTTGAAGGGTATGAATGATAAGATGACCATCACATACTGCAGTCCGTAGAGGTAGATTTCTACAGGATTAGCTAAGAGTGTTATAGCTGACACGGCGCTACAAATCATGCTCAAAGACACAGGAATCGAAGACATTTTGCGATCGGCCAGTAAGTATTCCTTGGTAGATTTCTGCTTGCTTCCAAAACAACCGTAAAAGATACCGATCGCAACAGAGATTCCCAAAACGACTGAAAAAACGGCATAGTCCGACCAGTCAATATCTGACCAGTCTACATCCGACCAGTCCGAATCCGACGCGTTTGCCATGATTGTCACTCGAAATTGGCAGACGCTTTCGTTAAAATAACGCTGCGATACAAAGATGTGACCTTAAAGTCTCAAAAGTTAAAGGGTAGTTGCAATAGTTGCTTGTATGTATGATTTTAAAGAATTTCAAGCAATTAATCTGATTGATACAACTGGTCCATCGTGAGATTGTGACTGATGAGAATTGTTAGAGGTTATGGACGTCAATTGATACGGTGAGTGTGATTTCCAAACCGAATGTTTATGGCCATTCAGTATCATTTACAATAATCTTGATCCGACGAATTGATGTGCTTATCTTGGTTTCACACACCCTCACCTGCCACCATGCAGAATGGAATGCTTGACATTATTATTCATTCAAACGATTTAAGCTACTGTTCCTTTCCTCTTATCTTATAAACTCGACAGTTTACAGGGAAGATTAGACATACGAGTCCAGTAGTATCGGGTATATCTGCATTGCCTTTTAAATTATCATATTTCATAGACAGATTGCAAAATCATGCTTAATTAGAGAAATATAATATAATGACGCTCAGATTTCATATGATTTCGTGCTACGAGAGAGGATGGAGTACGTATTTGAGCAATTAATTTTTATTTGATAAATATTTCTCGTTCTGTAGGTCATATTTATATTATAATCATTCGGAAATACGAATAAAAATTACTATCACATTAAATAAGTTGCATTATAGTATTGTCTTTATAATTCATCTTTGTACATGACACTGCAGAGTTCGGAGTTCTTTTTATTGAGGGCGTATGTTAAGCCGGGGACGATGCTGGTTTTATATTTCGCTTTCCTCAGCTTGTGTTTACTTTGGAGAATCCTTTCCGTTTTATGAATGCTTTGCCTGAAAATTAGGAATTTCAATTTTATAGTCGAAATCAAGGGACAATTAAAAAATCAAAAACTTAAATAATAAGCAAACTCACAAAATGGTAAATTTTGGTTGTGTGAGCTTAAGGCACATGATAACCCCTTGGTAGAAGTTGATATCGGATGTAAAATGTAAAGCGGCTTCTCCAGCGATAGTGTAATCTACGTGGCTTCTTACAAAGGAAGTGTCAACCCTAGATTTTGGCAAAAAAAATTAAAATTATTTGATGAAATAAACAACAACAGTAGTGCGATAGTAAATTTGATTCACACTTCTAATTCCAAAGATAAAAATATAAATATTACCGTACTACGCTTTGTAGGAAAAGTCCGGCTTTATTTTCGACAAGGCTCTTAGCAGTCCTGTGCCAAAGTGACAACTCTACCTGTCCTGATAAGTCGAATGATAAGCCACCTAAAATTAAAAAAAAATTAACATTCGAAATTCGAAATATAATCTCACAAAATCCAGAGAGTAGAAAGAAAGTCACACCTTGGACATTCACTTCTGCCAATAGTCCATTGAATAATGGAATCACTTTTTTATCATCTTGGAGTAAAGCATTCCCCTAGAATGAACAGATTAAATCAAAATCAATCATTGCATTGTTTCCTGAAATAAGTGCCCCATGTATTTATTTCGGTGAGGGAAATTATTGCCCATTGGGGGTGCTTTGATAAATGGAATATTTGTAACTCTGCAACTTTGCATACGTGTCCAAATTAATTTTAATTCGGGAACTTTCCGGAAATATTTAATTTATAACGTAGGTTGAAAAAAAGACAAGCTCAGGACTAATATCAGGGGATCTTTTATCGGTAAAGACTTGTCATTTAAATTTTACAAACCTGCAGTGCAGTGGTTCTTTCAGATCCAGCCCCAGACCAAACCATACTCATCAATTCACCCTTTCCAACGAAAAAGACTAAAGGACGGCTCTGAACGCCCATTAAAGTTAATTCCATTCCGGCAGTTGCTTCCTCCTCATCCTCAGTCGGTTCATCCTCAGACCCACTGGCAAACGATCCTAACCCGTCTGCAAAGATGCCCAACTGTAAAGGCCAAAAAATGAATAAAATTCAGTAAAATTATTTTTTGACGCTAAACGCTTTAACATTTTTCGAAAATATATTTCTAAAACTTGACGATTCAAACTCACCGATAAAAGCTGCAAAGCGTCATCTTTGCTCCTGATAAATACATCGAATAAACTCCTCTTCAATATTTTCCCTGACATTTCAATGGCATTCGAGAAGGTGCTATTTCCGCTTGGATTCGAGGTGAAAACCCTGGTAAAAGCCGTTGACAAACCCCGCGGGGACAAATGATGATAGGTTTTGAACTGTTCATTGTCGATTATTTCGTTTACAAAGTCCCGCAGCTTAGGGTTAGTATCCATGAAATCGTGCACACGGTTCCACATAAACGTCGACACTTCCGCATGCTGCTTATCGACGACTTTCTCCAACAAGGTTATAAGTGTATCTTGGATTTCCGTTTTTGTCGGCCTGCTTCGTAATATGACATCCAAAGCTAGGGTTCTTACAGAGGAATCGAATTTCTTGCCAAGTTGCTTGATAATTTTCAGAAGTATGGGCCTGTATTTCGGGTCAATGAAAGAGTCCGGCATAGCATGAATGGATTTCATTACAACGACACTTGTCTTGGGGTCAGAGCTTTCGAGAATTTCGAATAGGAGGGGAATAGATGATTTAGACTTGAGATTCTTTAGGGATCGGATGTACAATTGCTGACACTGTCCTGTCGTTTCTCCAGAACATGAGGACAATGAATTTGTAAGGTATTCTTCGATTTCTTGGACTAGCCGACTTTGAGGAAGGCCAGCATTCCGAGTGTTTTCGGATATGGTATGGGCTACAGCCGCGGTGGAAAGGATCAAGCTTTCTTGTAATTTCATGGAGGATACGGATCTTTTCATTAATTTGAACAGATCTGGAATAGAGGAGCGAATTATTTGTTTTGAGTTGTCAAAATTTAAATTGCAAAGGTCTTAATTTAAAATGTGACGAACCTTGAAGAACTTCGGGTGCCGGGGAAGGTGAAAGTGATAGTGCCAGAAGGTATCGTTCCGGAAGTGTTATGTCCTCGTCGGAATCGAAATTCAATGCTTTCATTACAAGTTGGTGGATTTCGAATGTACCAGCCGCTGCACAAACGTCCAGGATTTGGGGGCTAGATAGTTAATTCCGTTAGTTAGTTAAACCAGAAAATTAATTTTAAATTATTCCGGTATTAAATTACAAAGTATTTTCTTACAAAATTTTGGAGCCCGGCTTAATCAAGGTCTTAATTTCGTCAATTTTTGCTTCCCTGAATTTCGTCACCATTTGAACGAAAGCGGATGACATCTTCGTCGTGGCCGCACTGTCAATTGTTAAGGACTGGCTTAACGTGTCAAACTGGAAGGGTACGAAGAAAAACAATTAATGGATGATTTTCTGTCATTGATTTTTTAAATATATTTAAAAATTAAAACTCCTTAATACCGTTTTGCATTTTGAAAGGGTGCAAATAGGGACCTTCTCGTATTTAGGAACAATACTATCTGGATTGAGTGTAAACCCCTTTGTTTTTGCGATTTCCTTGATTGCTGCATCGGCAGTACTGGCTTTGACAATTTCGTTCGAGGAACTGGAACCTGTCAAATTTTAAACAACCTTAAGATTAGTATCTATCCAAATCCTTTGGCATAAAAGTGTCAAATTAATTTATAGTAATTACCAACCTGTCAATTTAAAAATCTGAGACGCCTGAATCCTTGCCCCAACTTCCCTTTTAGCCGTCACTCTGACAGTATGAACTTCCGTCACTTCCACCGCATCTACAACATTGGCATCTCGAGATAAGGTTATCGTAGCATTGACTTCGGAATGAACGTACGATCCTAGTACAGGATTTATATGGGTTCTAAACGGGTAGTCCGATCCGGAATTGTCACATTTCCCCGAGATTGATTTAAATATGTGATGGGCATCTCTGATGTCGTATTTCACTTTGCATTTCCCCATTGGTGTATTTTCCATATTTTCCCCGTTTTTTGTGTGAATCTATATTGATTTTTAATGAATTCTTACGACAATTTTAACTTTTTATTTTGTTAAGGATGTAATGACTACCTGCAAAATATTGGCAATTCCCTTTTTGATGTTGACTAGGGAAGTGTCATCATTCTTCACGGAGAAAGTACCCTGGATCTGCCCATCTTTCCAATGAACATACAAGGGATGCAGTACAGCCGTATCTAGGTTCGAAGAATGATCTCGAAACCCTTCGGGCTGTGGAGCTTTCCGAGATTTGATTTGCAACTGAGGCTTGACCAGCTATAAAAGAACCCTTGTCATTTATAAATGTACTATTTTGGGTTCCGAACTTTATATCAAAGATGGTTTAAATTGAAACGTAGAATTACTTGGATTTGAAAGATTGAACCCCCAGGCTCATTTTGCCACACAGGTTTGACCTCGACCTGACTTAGAATTTTGTACCCTACAGTTGAGCCCGTCTTGACATCCCCCGAGTTGGACCCCGTCGGGTCAATACTGTCCAGGTTCGGCTCATTCAGTTCCAGCCCCAAGACGTAATCGTACGTGTAGACACTACCGACTTCATAGTGCTTTGTCGAAGCTGCGAAGGAAATGAGAACAAATCCGAAACTAATTGTCAGTCGGGCCAGGAGGAAGGAGAGTGACATGGACAAGGAAATCATCCCGAGATCGACTTTTCTCTTCATTTTAAGGAATATTTACTTCCAACTTCGAAGAACATTTATTTTAAATCACAAAAATCACCGAAAAAATCCGGACCAAATATCCCATGCACTTTAAATTAATGTAATTCTTATAACAAAGTTTTAAACTCATAATATCCGTCCAAGGAACCTTTGATTTCGATATTTTTAAACAACATTCCTTCCCTTAGTCCATAATCTATCTGTCATAACAATGAGGTTTGGATTTGCATAAGAAATCAATGATGCGGTGCAACGGCAATTTAATTCCATTCTAATAACTCCTATATAGATTCATGACACAGCCAATCGTATATGTATTCTAATAATAATAATTTGAGACGAATGCCGATGCAGTAATTGTTTTTCTGTCAAGGGATCCCGTTATAGGACTACGGTTAATTTGGTACACACTCATGAACAGTCAAATCATAAACACACACCTATAAATCTGAGCTAATATCACTGGGACTGATTCAAGGCAATAAATCACACGTTTCTCATAAATTTAGCATGAAATCTATTATCACTTGCAATTACAATCAAACCAAAAGACACTAAAATTTAGTAAAAATTAGTATTTTCTATTAAGATTTCAAACGCTCATTAAATCTGGACCTTCCGCCCGTAACTGATTCAACCTTAACCTTCCCAAGATTTTCGGCAAAACCTTACTTATTTTTCAATCTTTCTTGGGGACTCTTCAAAATTAACTAAGACGATTTTTCGAATGTTTCGACCCATCTGGCTGGTTCCGAACAATAGGAATAAAAAGTTTAGTTAGTACTGGGTTCAACCCTCTCTCTAATCTGCCTTGCATTTCATTATTCAAAGTTATACAAGGTGCAGAAGAATTGCATGGACCACGTATTTCTCACAATAGAAAAACTATTGCTCCAGGTCAAATTCAAATCCTTATAATACGACCGTCGAGTATGAAGAAGTCATCTATACATACAATGTTATATAGAATGGATGCAACTGTAGAACAGGTAGGATTTATATACCGTCTTTTGAAGATACGGCAATAACTATCGTGTCTGAGAAGCTATCAAGTCTTGTAATATTGAATGCATATAGGAGGCAACAGGTATGTATATCAGCTATTCCTGATCGCAGGTAGAAGAAGCCTCCTTAGATAGTAGAAGCATTCCTTTTGGATGTTTAAATAAAACCAACTTATTGTTAGAAGTGTTTTTGACCGTAATGAAGGTCTTATGCTTAAGAAGGTATTATTATTCTAGAATGAGTATGGGAAATGTCTATTTATTCCATGTACTATATGGAGAGAGATGTTTAAATTACAAGTGTTTACTAATACACTATTACTACTGTATCTGGAAAGGATTTTTTCATTCGAAAAATAAAGTACGTATACATGAGTAAGAACAGGGAGTAAGTTTGTGTAAGTAAATAAAAATGTAAAATGGTTTATGATTTTTCGAAATCCCGTTAGATAACCAAAAGCGTAAAATCAGTCTGAACCCTTTTGCCCTGATGGCTTATTATAATTATTATTCAAGTAAGGCAAGAAGGTGAGTATAGATTTTGGGAGATCGGTTCTTGGCCTGATTACTCGAAAAACTAATATATAATGCGGTCCCAAGTAAGTACGTAGCAGTTTATTAAATTAAATTATGCTAGGACTATAAAACTATAGAATAGTTTTACCTTTTAAATATCCCTAAGCCCAGCTTCCTGCATTATTGCAATCGCAAATTCTAATTATTTGATATGAAATGGAATGTTGCCCAAAAATTCTGGTTTATCCTCAAGGAATGTTGTTTTAAAAGAGGGAATAATGTAAGTGAATAAGTAACCAGATCGCGTCTAACATGATGTCTCGATTGGAATTAAATACAGGTACGACCACGACGGCTCCTATATTCAATATTCTAATTCTGAAAAGGATCAACGTGGCTGTCAAGGATTGGGGTTCCGTCTAACAATCCTAGTTCTCGTCATGAATTGGATTATAATATTTTTTATTAGTTTATAATATGAAATGACGAAATAGATGATTAAGTGCTGGGACCTATTAGGCTGTTGGTAATTGTGATCTTGTACTTGTACTCGTTCGTGACGGGATGGAATGATGTTCTATACCGCAAGGTTACTTTTTATTGTTACAGATACGCAGGTGAATTGACTCTAGGGGATTTTCATTGACGGGATTTAATTTGGTTGTGATTGGTATCATTATTACTAGTCTGCAGAGATTTATTTAATTAGGTGAACACGAAAACACGCATCTGTAGTATGTAAATGGTTCTCGCAATTTTTTTTAGTATCTTTGTCATAGGTTGGATCTGGATTTTATGGAAATTACCAAGTGACAGGACGGTATATAAATAGTAACTCACCTGGGGCCTGGTGACAGTTGGAACCTGTAAAATATTACAATAAATAGTAAAATATAGGTTGTTTAGCATCTCTGGATGTCAATTTCGCGACACTGACAGCTATAGAGATTGTATTTGCTATACAAAAAAGCTGACGTATTTTTTGCCAATGTAAATCCACATACCGAATACAGCAAAGACGAGCACAAGTCCGGCTCTCCAACGGTTCATGTTTCAGATAATTCGATACTTCACTATCCACTTAAATAAAAATCCACCCTTGTCATCTAATTTTTTGTAAAGAATGATTAAAACCAGTTTCCGAAAACTGTACGTCACACTTCTTTAAGCGTTGAAAATACAGTCCTCTTTTCGTCAATCAATTTAAAGAGAGTTTTATGGGTTACTGAGCTAATTGTCAGTGCAATCAATAACAAGTTTCGAATATGCACTTAAAGAATCAAGGCCGCTTACAGGGACTCATTAACGTAAGCTTATTTATGACAAACACAAAAGAACCTATTAAGAGAATGTTGTAAGTAATTAAAGGAACTTAAAAAAATCCAGTTCAAACTGAAAGACAATTAGGATGTATTTTTCTCAAGTCTGGCTTGGAATTTAGAGCCTATTGAGAGTGAAGACGAAGACGATGAGAAGGTGACAGATTGACTATCATTCAGTTAGTTAAGAAGGCTTCTTAAACATATTTTTAGTCTGGAACATGACAAGGTTTTTTTAAGTTTTTTTTATATCTCATATCGTCTTTTATTTTGTATTTCATGTCCTTTTATACATCCATAATTTTTGGGATGAAATCATTATCAAGTGAGGGCTTTCAACGTTAAATGTTCCATGCTAAATTGGTAAATGGTAAAGATGTTTGTGAAGATGGTATATTATAATAAGGTTTGATAATAATATCTTGCCTTCGTAGAGAAGTACGTAAAGTTGCTGACTTTTTAATATGGCTTTTGTATCCACGTCACATTTCATATCTCTCTGAAAAGTCCTATGTCAAGCTCCGCTTATCAGAGAAATTACTTATTTTCTGTCCAAAGTTAAAAATACTGCATTTGTATCTCTGCAGGAATGAATAGGACTGCTGAGTAAAGAGGCTTTTATAATATAAGTTATTTACAAGTGGGGATATTAATTTGTAATTATTCCTCGAGTTCATCAAGATATCCTGAGGCTGTTAAAAATGAATGTAATGGGCATATAGAGGCATATAGTAGATTGACGCGAGTTACAATTATGCATTCGTCATTATAACTCCTCTGTCAATAAATTGATTAAATCGGTTTCCCTTCTTTTAAGTCATTAGCCCGAAATCAATTTAAGAAATCCCCACTCTCTTGGAAGGGTTTAAGTAGACCCGAATTTCGGGGTTTATCTAAAAAAAACGCTGATATTTCACTTAGTTTTTGGTATGGTTTACATAAGACGTGCAAAAATTTCTCTCCCAACAAAAACTGAAAATTCAATCAAAGCATCACATCCACACGCAGTCCGTAATTTTCAGAGGTACAAATAATGTCTCGAGTTTTTTGCTCAATTGATGAAAAACAGCTTTCTACTACCAAAATGATTAAATTGAATTCAGATATAAATTTTACACTGCAAGTTAAAATACACTAACACTTCAGATATGCGTCTTCCTTCACGAATAATCACATTGCATTATTCACTGAAAATCTCAAAATAGGACCCCTCTGTATTAATTGTTTCAAAACTATCACAAGGATAGGGATTATTAGTATCATTTTTGTGGAATAATTTTTTTAAATAACCATTTCATTTTGGCGTATGATTAGAAACTGCATTTCAGACCTTTATTTAGGACTTTCTCTAAATGCGATCATTAATGAAAACAGTCATCCTAAAGCGTTAAAAATATCAATATTATTATACGGTTTCTGTTATTTATTGTTTTTGATTAAGATTTTCAGTTTTTAAAGGCGATATTTATTCAGAAAAATCTATATTTAATACAAAAATAATCTGGTTTTGACATACTGTATAGCACCCGGTGCGGTGGGCATATATTACTTGACTATCATCAATTAAACTTCAAGGACTCCGTGACACTTCTCGGATGACTTAGAGACGGAAGGGGTTTTAGCTAGGAATCCTCCAGGAACACATTGTAATTTCGGGGTGGGATATCTCCAGGTGACATATTTCACTGGAGCGCATCTCGGGGATAACTTCCCTTTGATAAATTGAATTTCATGAGCCAAGTGCGATAAGGACCCCATCCATTCTGGATCCTTATCTTCGCAGGAGGCCCCTAGGAGCAAACAGGAATCCTTGTATGGAACGAATTCGATGGAAGTCGATTTCTGCGACTTTTTATCGGGAATGACATTATTGACATGCGAATAGTGCTGAAGACACTTGTTCTGTTCGCAAACGGGATTCCAGTCCGAGTCGAAGGCTAACCATTCGTTGTCTTTGCAGTGACCCTAAAAAATACATAAAAATTAGACTTGTCCTCAAGAAACATTCACATGAGGTAGTTTTGAAGCCTTTAAATGCTTTTGAATACTCCGTAAACCTTTTGGGGGGGATGGGATTATTTAGAGGGTTTTTATCCCAGTTTTTTAAACAGAAATATATGTGAAAAAAGACCAATTTAAGACGACAAACTAAACGTACCCTTGTGTATACAAAGTGACAAGCATTCTCCACTGGATCTAGAATCAATGCTCGTCCATTATCGTTATAATTGCAGTCGCACTGCCCGTAAACAGCATTTGTTTGGTAACCGAAAAATATCATATTGTCCCCACATGGTCCCTGCTCTCCTACTTTATAGCAAGCCTTCGAGCTGTTATCGAACCGGTACTGGTACATTATGTGATCAGGAATGTAGCTGCAGAGCGATTTCCTAAAAATGCATAGAAATGTCCATATGCTGTTTGACAAAGGCTTCTGGTCCTTTAAATTAGCTCTGATTAAAGCTTCCTATTCCTTACCTTAGCCGGAGTTCACCATCGAGGTTCTTGGACCAGGAGACTCCACTAGCCGACTTACCAGCTTTGGCATAGTTTCCGAACGGCAAATATGTTCCTGAAAGTCCCATGGGGGCTATGGCAAACCCTAATGCTACTTTTTGTAACCCAAAAATGAGACAGACTAGTGACAATTTTAAAAACAGTCCTTGTGTACCCAAAGAGGTAGTCGGTTTGATGAGAAACTTTAAATTAATTTTGGAAATCATGATGATGATGTCGTTCAAACTTCAAAATAAAAATAAACTCAAAGAAGATATGAAAGTTGGTCTCATCAATGATTCCTCGTATTTAATGCCCTACTGACGAGGACGACACTCAACCAAAGATGCTTTGAGTAGGACACCTTCCTCTGAACTAGATTCCTATACAACTTTGTTGCAGTCTCTCAGTTTGATTAAAAAAGATCTTTAGTTGCAAATTCAACAAGTTTCTATATTATACTTCATTTATGTATATATTTATAAACAACAACAGTTTGTACAGTATATATTGTATTACAATTACAAGTAGTACAAAATGATTGTATTTTTCGCAAAGTAGTTATCACATCATAATGTTTAGCCCAGAAAAGTTGGCAGAAAACATTACATTCGAGTTCTTTCATTCTAGAATCTTGATATATGAATGAACATGTCTTCATTAACCGCTATGTATAATCAGTCCTAAGGTAAACAAATCAATTTTAAAATTCCAACGCGTAAGTAAGTTTACAAAAAAACACGGTATATAAAAATAAACAATTAAACGAAAAACGAACTAGAATAACGATTCTCAAGTTGACTAATGAAATCTAAAGCCCGAGAAGAATAGGTGTCACCGGAAGTAGTAAATTATTTAGCAAGGCCAAGCGTTACATGGGACGGTGAGATTCCCAAATCCCGTTCCAGTTTTAAAATCTCCAATTTCCTTTTGTATTTTTCTAATTCCAAAAGCTCGACCTCCAGAAGAAGCTTCTTTTCCTTGATCTTACTCAATGGATCGTGGCCGTTATGTAGAGAGTTGCTAAAATAACTATCATTCCCAGACCGTGGACGTTTCATACCCCGTCGGGCACCGGTACCGGTGTGACTACTAGCCCCTAAGGAGTTTCTCGATTCTTCGTCATTAGACATGCTTTCTTCATCATCACTGTTTGAGGGCTGTAAGACCCCCTCGGGGAATTGGTAGCCACCCATTTGTTCAGCATCTTCCGCGGTTCCGGGATATTGACCCGGTTCTTCCTTGAAGTCGACCTCGAGGAAGTTTTCGAAACCGCTACTTCCTGCCGGATTACTGTTACTGTGGCTTCGTTCTCGAATAGTTCGTTGGGGTTCTTCTCTTCCTTCGAGGATCTCAGCGAGGACTGCATCTGCTTCGTCAAATTCGATCTTTTTCGAACCCCCAGCTTTTTCATAGTCCTGCTTCCTGTCTCGTTTTTCCTGTCAAGAGAAGAGCTCTATAATTACCTTCTTAGTAGTATATTTTGTGTCTGATTTTAAAGATTTTCGTTTCGTAGAATTGGTGAAATCCGAATTCTGTGGTTGGTATAGAAGAGTGCAATCCGGTACGGAATTTTTTAAGTACTAAACTACAGGGTGTCTCACAATTATGTGACCACCAGCAACCGAAATTGTCCTTAGTAACGAACATCGAACGGTATGAAATTCCAAAAAATTAAAGTTTTTAATTCAAAAAGTATCCAGACTTCTAGACACGGGTTTTACAAAAAAAATTCTCCGCGATGCCTCCACTTAACGATGAACAAAGGAAGTTTATTATCAAGCACTTTGATTATCATTCTTTAAGAGAACTACAGAGAGTCTTTGCGACTAGGTTCAATTTTCAATATATGGAGTATGGAATGGAGTATGGCTGGAATATGGAGTGGGGGTGGGGGCAACGTAACAGGAGCAAGCTATTTGCAAATGTTAAAGGAGCAAATTCTTCCTATGATTGTTGAAAAAATTCCCAACTCCGAAAATCTCATGTTCAAAATGTTCAACAATGTTCAGCCGTAATCTTATCGGAATTTTTAAAATTAGATGTTAATTATTGTCAGAGAACTTGTAACACTGTAATTCGAAGATTATAAGACGTTGCTTAGAGTTAGGAGGTGTCCAGGTTGAAAGAGTGGGAATTAAAAATAGAGTTAATGAAGCTTGATTGTTTTGATTGTTAAAGGTTTTATAAATTGTTCTGTTGAATTACTTCAATCTTGGACTCAATTTGTCGTTGTTTCATTTTTCGCTATTTTTTGGAATTTCATACCGTTCGATGTTCGTTACTAAGGACTTTTTCGGTTGCTGGTGGTCACATAATTGTGAGACACCCTGTACATCTAGGTACTTTAAATCACGAATTCTCTCCCCCACCCCCACCTTCCCCCACCCCCCTTCCAACAAGATTATAATTTTTAACTTTATTTAGCTTATAGAAGTGATTTCTTACACCAGAACTTCATAAGATATCTCTAATACCACTTCTAAACGGCCTTACAAGTATGCCGGAACACGAACTTTGCCTCTATAAATATCGAATTTTTCGATTTCGCCCGTTCTAATTTTTTTCCAGAAAGTGTTACATGTCATAAAAGCATCCCTTGTGAAATTGTGATAATAATTATAATTTATTAATAAGATGACTTATCATCCCATTACTTCCACAGTTGACACTGTTGACAGTGCTCTAAACTTGGTCAATGATTCCAAATATTTTTTCGTCAAAGGCCAAGCGTTTCCCCTGGAGGGGAAGGCAGGTAGAAAGAGTTCTCCGGGCTAAATTCCAGCCGAGCGCCCGACATTCAGGCGCTTCAATAAAAAATATTTTCTGATATCCAAGTCCTCTATATATTTATTTGCCACTACATATCGTCTGATTATGCATATATTTCATAATTCCATGCAACATGCTTCGGTAATCAGTATCAGGATGCAAATCCATGATAAAATACATGTGAAATTCCAGCGAAATGTGACAGGTACTTAAAAACATAGACTTTCGTAGACCAGTATTCCGTATTAATAGGCATAAATTACCAAGTTGTCATCATCGTCTTCGACGTCGCTCCCGGCCCTGTCCAAAAGCACCTGATTTCTTTTCTTAAACCGACCGAACCAGCCGTAGGAACACTGCCAATTCGGGGAGCCAAGACCCTTGGCGAATTCGTTGGCTTGGGTCATGCAGTCGACGGAGCGGATATGAATGCCTTTAGCCTGCATCCGCTGAATCCAGTTAAAGAGTGCGGATTCCAGTTCCAGCATTTGAGGCTGCTTAAACTTACGACATTTCTCTTTGCCACTTCTAAACTTCTCCTCGATATCCTCCCTGTTTTTCCATATTCGCCAAACGACGGTCTTATCAACGCCCTTTTCGTTGACGACCTCATGCTGCTTTTTACCGTTTTGGAGCATTTGAACGATCTCATACTTTTCCCCTATCGAGAGGGTAGTGTTTTTTCCTTTATTTGAGGACATTTTAAAAGACGGGGCAAGAATACCCGATTAACTTAACACCCCGAAGAAAGCCGTAAAGTCACTTTTTTGTAATAAAAACCACGCACGACTAATAAATAGGAACGATACCGAGAACCGTGAAACTAATATTTTGCCGCTAGTATATATTCGTTCACTTGCGTGTGTGTGTGTCTTAAAAACGAAGGCTGCTAATTAATGAATTCGGAAACCACTCATAGCCACCGCGACCGTTTCATAGCTTGGAATTTTTCTAGCTTTTTAAGTCAGAGAAAAGTTTTCTTTTTCAACATGTCATGGTTTCATTTCATGAAATAGTGTAAACTTAATTTATGCATGAAACTAAAAAACTCAATAGTACATTAATTTAATATAAAAAATGCTCCAGAACCCCACCTGCTTTTCTAGTCCATTTTTCATAGTCTATTTTTTTTTACTACGGAAGGAAGTGCTCATTTATTAGGAATTAACTCAGCATAAATGGAGTACCCCGTAAGTTTGAATTGCCGAATAATTGACAAATTCTTTACCCCGTTTAACACCAATTCAATACCATAAACTCATTACCACATCAAATTCATGACCATCACCGTACTGATTCATTACTAAGTAATTGCAGAGTTTAGGCAAAATGAAATATGAAATGGGAGTGTAATTCCCGAATTTAAACCTTACATCTGTACTGAAACTTTTTGTCTTGTTAGCATACTGCTTACGCGGACCTTTCCGCTTGGGTACAATAATTGCATCCATGAACTCCTTCCGGATCTCTCCAACAGCTTTCTTTGCTTGACACCGTGTAGGGTCAGGCTCATGATTATGCGGGAAGTTGTTCTCTTTGAGGAGATGCGGAGTTATGGTACTCTCGGTGGTATGCAAATTGACCTTACACTTCCGGTCAAAGTGGTCACATCTCCAAATGAACTTGTCGACACCCGTTTTTAGGAATTGAAACATGTACCCGTCTCTAGAAATCATGGGCCTTCCCCTTTCACTTTTTATTAGCTCAAGAGCCATTTCGACTTGACAGTTATTAAAATGTTACGTATAGTCAAGTTTATAACAAGTTAACCTCAACTATAATCAGTCAGAACTCAGATTTAACTGGATGTGGTGGATTTGTTTTACCTTGAACAGAATTGGAGAGGACTGCTGACTGAAGCTTCAAGCAAGAGGCTAAAGATAATATACAAATTCAATGATGGTAATGAGTTGCTGGTTATGAGTTCACGTGATTCAGGGTAAAAGGTATATGTATGCTGTCAAGTGGATGTGGAGCTGAGTCTATATAGCAGTGGTTATTTTCTGAGTATTGTGACATTGTGAGTAACCTGCGTATTCGGGCTCTTAGAGTTAGTGGTAATGAATTGGTGCAATACGATCTAATAATATATACGATTGATTCGGTAATTAGGAAATCACCGAGTATTTCGATATAAATCGATCCATTTCATATGGTTTTAGGGTTTTACAAAGGTATTGGATTAAGTCCACAGTTAGTGGCTTTAATTGATTTTAGAAAATGGCGTGACTAAAATCAAGGCAACTGTTCGAAATAATAACTCCCCGGGGTTTATCCGTACGGGGTTACCATATATCAAGATTTACGGTAACCCTCAAAATAAAAAAACGCCTTTGACTTTGAATTCCTTACCTTCTTTAATTTATAATTATGACAAAGTGACAGAAAAATAGCTATTTGATACTTTGTCACATTGCTGTAGTCGATCCTCAATTCCCGTTGCATATGATCCCTACCGGCATGTCCCAAGGCCCCAACCTTAAGTGAACTGCATTAAGGACGTCGTACAAGTCCTCAACTACACGCTTAAGCGTCCCTTTTCTAACAACTGTTGACTTGGACCTGGTAATCAATGACATCGTTTCCTATTCTGATAAAACCTAGATCTTCGTTTGCTTTTATCCATAGAAGAGTTTGTTATAACTCCTCAACCACACAATAGTACTTTGTAACCAGAACAGTATTCTGCCCTTGCTTATTATACAGTTCCAACAAGACCTTTTTCGGATCTTCGGACATTTTTAAAGGGTTTTGAATTGATTAAAATCACTTAATTTATGGTAAACCGTAAACTGATGTATGTGTCAAAACTAATAGAGTAATTCTCTCCAACAAAAAAAAATGAACTTTTTTTAAAATAAAAAACAATTGTTGTGTATCGTTAAAAGTAACTTATAGAAGTTTTTAGTCAAAAACAGAATTTATCAACTTATAACCAAAAAGTTACTCATTTCATACAATATTTTGTATAAATGTATCCAAATTTTGACATACACTGTCCAGTCCAGACCATTTATCAAGAATCCTCTTTTTTCTACAGACGATAATATAAAACAGAAAACCATATGCATAGCATGGCTTGGATTGGTTGGCTTTTGTACAAAATGACTGGTTTGTATTTCAATTTCTTCACTTTAGTAAGCCTATCCCTATCGAGTAGAATCAACTTTATCAGTTGTCTATGTACCGTTTAACAGTGTTAGCGAGATAGTAAGTATCTAGGAGTAGTGCTAGATTTGGATTTCTGATGAGTTTGTGTACGCGTATCATGCGTACCATATAGATTAAAAGAATTTAAAGACAAAACATGAAGGCCTATGATGATTATGTCACATAACCAATCTTGTTAAACCATGAATGTTTAATTAAGGTTAGGAATATACATGTGTTGACACCATCGATTAGTATACAATTAGTTGTCCTAGCTATGAATCGATTGCCGATGACTATGAGTGTCTTTCTGATCCATTCTGGAATCTTTTGGTTTATAAGTCCAAATTACCACTTCTGTAAGATAAGATCCTCTTGAAACAGGTACAAGTTTGAAGTTACAACGGCAACTGCACTAGAGATATCAGTGACACGAATTCAAAAACCAATTATGTCCACAAATCATTTTTAAAGCAGTTTTAATGGATCCATGAAAATGGGAAAAAGACAAACTAATACAAGTCATTAACAAACTGAAACTTAAAAAAAGAACGAAAGGTGTGAAATTCGATTATTACCACGGAATCTCCTTTATAGAGATCATCTGTAAAGGAGAGACTCGTCTCCTTTGAAAGGGGTTCGCGTATCCGAGATTCTCCCTTAGAGAAATATATTGTGGCTAATGCTAATACTGTGAGATCTCTTGTAATGTGAATTCAAAGCTCATATTTTCCTCAAATACACACGCAGCATGCGATTTCCTAGTTTTTTCAGATGGTGCTCTTTCGTACAAAAGTTTCTTTGTTATGCATACCTGATAATACTCATTACAATTTTAAATGAATTTCTCAGCCGATTTAAAATCCCATGAAACCGAGGCAAACTTATTAATAAGGATTAAGGAAACCTACAACAAAGCGTTTCCGCCAGTTCTGCCAAGTCGTATCCCTCAAGTAGCTCCCGTTCCGGTAGTCCGGGTAGATTCCCAGGCTATGGGAATAATCCGCAATTTCCTGCCAAGCTTTCTCTTTGTCTACCTTCGTCACTCGATCTGAAAACTTTCCAAAGAGGATCTCCCTGTAGTCTTTAATCATTCGGAGGATGATTACTCTCGAATTCTTTACGGATGGATCGGCAGTCGACATTTCGAAGCGTCCGCAGTAACTTTGACTCTGGTTGGAGGTGGGTGACAGTGACAGGAGAAATGTGACAATTGTCTGCTTTTGAGCAGACGCGGCCCATTCTCCCTGTCAGAATCACCTGTCAGTTGTCACTCCTGTCTAGCATTATGTAATAGTAGTTTTACGTTATAGTAGGATCCTAAAAAGTATGTAGGTTTAGTTTTTATTTCATGGGGAAAGTCATCTCATCGGATAGAAGAGTGTGACAATCTGACAATGCATTTTCCATACTTTTTAGCATATGATGATCTTGGATTAAAGGTTCTTGTGTACCGTTTACCGTATAGTTTTTTAAAATGTCGGAATATAGCAATTTGTATTAGTTTTCGATTGCATTAATTATAGCTTTCACTCCATGTTATAAATAGGATGAACAGTTTCAGTTGGGACTTGAATTTATAGTAAATTAAATTGAGGGCCATCGATGTGCATTTTTCTTCCTGTCCCGAACATACAGCTTTTGTCAGCTTTAGCCCCAGAAGTGGTACATCAACTTCCGGTGTAAATGTTATCCAATTCTAGGTGTTAAAGACCGTCCACTATAGCTACCCGCAGTAGTCGGTTTCTTCGGTTAGTAAACGTGGAGAAGGGTCGGATCGACTTAATTCTACGTAGACTTTCAACTTTGAACTCTACGCAGACTAATGAGTATCGACTGAATAAACGTTGAAACGGACACCCGGGGCTTTACTCCGAACAACTAATTTATTTCAAAAAGGCTACGTGGACAATTTACAGAATTTCGGAAACTTTAAAAAACTTTCAACTTAATTATGAAATCTGTGACTTGTTGCTCCGTCCACGGCTGAGTTGATACTAAATACTATAGAACAGAATCGTGTCTGAACACGAAAGAAAGGATAACTGACGGAACAACAGAAATAGCTGATGCAATATTTGTGCACCCGCGAACTCAAAATATAGAATAATTAGGGGCATCGAGAGATCCCAACATTCTCCCACCTCTTTTACGATTTAACATGAGTAAAAGAACAATAACAATAATTAGAAAAACAAATTAAATCTAAATGAACACTTAATACACATATTCACCACTTTCCATATCGTGATGGCTTCTTGACCTCGCGACTGCTTCTTGTCTTGTACTTGTCTTCACATGAAATAATTCGTCTGCGTGGAGTTGAACATCCATGCCTTTTATCTTCGGAATTTCAGGGAAGTGATTTCTCTGAACTTGGAACCAAAGATCTCGTTCTCCTTTGCGAATCTCTGCCCACGTGGGGTACTTATTCATAACTCGGTCAGCTTTCTTCATCTTACAATTCAATATGAATCTTCTTATCCATGCTGCAACCGACACGGTCTTGAAATATGAGGAGAACTTGAATTTATCTTCGTTGATAATTGCTGCTGTCGCATCTGCGGTCTTCTTTCTTTCTTGACAGACGATTTCTTCGTCGACGTCATCTTCTGATTTTGGCCAATTCTCCTCCGGTTCTCTTAGCCAACTTGGCCCCTCCCACCAACTTGACTCCAGTAGTTCAGAGGGAGAACATCCCCTTGATGGGAGGTCAGCAGGGTTCAACAGACCCGGAACGTGTCTCCATTGTTCACTTCTCGTCAGTCTATTTATTTCTCTGACCCGATTTCCCACGAAGGTCCCCCAGTCTTCATCTCTTCTTATCCAAGCTAGGGCGTTAGAAGAATCGGTCCAATACAGCGTATGCACATCTTCCATCGATAATGCTTCCTTTACTTTTGACGTTAAACGGGAACCGATCAGGCACCCCATCAGCTCCAAGCGATTAATCGTAACTTTCTTCTCTTTCTTCTTATCCAGGGGTGCTAGCCTGGACTTCGCTTGGATTAACTGTACTGACACATTTTGTTCAACTTGAACTCTTATAAACACCACAGTTGCGTACGCGTTTTGGCTTGCGTCGCAAAAGGTATGTAACTGAATCTGCGTGGACTTTCCTAGGGGGCTGAACCATCTTGGAACTCTGACTTCCTTAAGGGCGGCCAACTCGTCACTCCATCGCCGAAATTTCGATTGTCGTTGTTCATCCCATTCGACATCCCAACCTTTATCCATAGTCCATGAATCTTGCAACATCATCTTAGGTTGTAGTACAGCGGGACAGGTTATGCCGATGGGATCGTAAATCTGTGACACCAGAACGCTTCTCTTGGTGACCTGTGAATCTCGATTTATATCCTTAGGGAGTTCACAGAATAAGACATCTTCTTCTAAATCTTGAATTACTTCTTTTATAATTCCTTCTTTCTCCCAGTCCTGGAAAATCTTGTCGTAAGTGTGGTAATCACCCCGCTTTATTAATTTATCTGTTGAGGCGATTAATCTCTTCTCTGCCACACTACGGTTGACTGGGAGTATGGGTGGACTTGGTATCCATGGCAACGAAACCTCGTACCGTCCATCACTATCTTGAGTTATTTTTTCTTGAAACAACTTCTTGACTTGTGATTCGTTTTCTTCTTGAGATATTTTCTCTGCTGTATCACGAATCCCGATAACTTCTAACTTCCACAAATCCGGAAGTGCTCTTTCTTCTTGTATCATCATAGATAAAGTGCTGATTGCTAAACTTGTATTTACGTGGACTGGAACTTTTCCGCTTAGAGTCCAACCGAATATTGATTCCACTGCGATTAGACCTCCTTCTAACTTAAACATCTTCCCCGTCATGAGTGATCCCCAGAGATCACTTCCAATTAATATACTTATTTCGGGAATACGGTTGGAGGTATCGGACAGCTGGATATTCTTGTCTGCTAACATCTTCATCCACGGGCCTTCAGGTACGCTCGGACAGGATGTGCAGATAACTTCTTCACCAATTAGATCCAAATTTCTTTTAACAAGGTTATGAAAACCTACCATATGTACTTTGTACTTACTGCGGGACTTGACTTCTGTCAGATATCCACCGAATAGAGCGTTCTGAAGTTGGACTTCTTCTAGAACCTTAAACTCGAGCATCTGTGCGAGGGACTTCTTTATATAACTGCGTTGACTGCCCTCGTCGAATAAGAGACGAACATCCTTCGCCTTGCCTGTTGGACCCCGTAACTGAACCATGAGGGTCTTCATTAAAATTGTCTGATTATTCTGTGTTTGATTAAAACTTGTCACAGAAGCTTCTACTTGTGTGCTGTGTCCAGTCTCAGCAACAGTGTCTTGTTTACGTGGATTATTCAGCGACTTATTCTTGTCGGCTTCAGGGCACATAACTTGATAATGCTTCCTACCACATGTAGGGCAGCGATGTTGTGACCTGCAGTCCTTGGCTGAATGTCCTTTTCTGAAACAGTTGAAACAACTGTGTTCCTCTTGCAATCTTGATCTTTTCTCCTCCAAAGTCATCCGATTAGCTTTGAAGCAGTCTTTTGATGCATGATTTGACTTTCCGCAAAATATGCAATTTGCAATATGTGTCTTGTTCAGGAGGCTTGCGGCAGTAGACACATTATCCTTAACATTCTTGAATCTAACTTGTTTGACTTTCGTTTCTTCGAAAGTGCTCTGTGCAAGTTGAATCTGCTGTTCACCTTCCACTTCTTTCTTCAGGAAATCCATAAGCTTGTCAATCTTGCTTTTATTTTCATTTCCTGGTGCCTCCACCACTGGACTTCTCAACCATGTTCGCAGTACTTCTTCAGGAAGGCTGCTTTCAACTAGCGGATAAAAATACATGGAGGGTTCTGCTTTGCTTAGGTCCAGGGTGTTGAGGGCTCTCAGATGGGACTGTAGTTTTAAATATAACTTGTCCAAGGATATCTTTTCCTTCTTTGTTACGTTTACGATGACTAGGCTCAGCAATTCCCTCAGGTAAACTTGAAGCTGAAGTCCTTCCCGTCCGTAACGTCGCTTTAGCGATTCTATTGCTTCCCCGTAATTTTCTCCAGTAGGGGGGAAAGCACTTATAATTTCTCGGGGTTCCGACTTATCTTCTGTGGCTTGGATAAGATACTGAAATTTATCGCTTGCGTGGAGTGCAGTATCCTTGTCGATTTTTTCGAACTGGCTCCACCATCCAAGCCATCCTTTTAAATCCCCGTTGAACTTTGGTAGTTCAATTTTCGGCAACCGGAACGTTTTCTTGTTTTCTTGGGCCCGGTTGTCATGGTTACTTGCTCCTTGAGCTGTTGCTTGGGGTGTTATGATTTGTTCGGCACGGTTTCTCATTTCACGTATCCTGTCACGGTATTCCTGTGCTTCTTCCACTTCCACCTCCAACTCATTGTCTGGCTTTCCTTCGTTCAGCATTTTCTCCATCACCTTTTCATCCTTTTGCATGAGTTCTCTTTTAATTTCTTCGAATTTTTGCAATAAGGATGTTAACTTGGATCGGTCAGGAACATCTTCATTGAGCTCCGTCTCGATTACAGTGATGGCCTTTGTTACTTTGGTCCTGTAGGCTTTCCTTTCCTTCCTTGCTCGATCCATGTTGGTGATACCTCAGGATCAACAAACCCAACAGAACGGGCAAAAAATTAGTTAAAATTCTACGTAAATATGAAAACTTTAACGTTTTCCACCTTGTTAATCCCCGAATGCTCAGGGCTTAGCCCTCAAAGAGGCAATACGTAATATGTCACGTGATAGGCTCCTCGCCGGGTCAGGAATCCTCTCGCCGGTCACCAGGCAGCCCTCCTTCAACTTTGATGAATTGGTTCCTTCCTCACGGAATCGAAACTCGTCCGTCCGGTCTCGGATTGTATGGATCGTCAATTCACAAAATATAAAATGATATCACCTGATATGTCCCCGAATGCTCAGGGCGTGGCCCTCAAAGAGGCAGTGTGTGATGATATCCTTTGTCCTCAGTTCCGATGAACTTTGACCTGTCGTCCGTGTCTTCTTCCACTTATCTCGGTGGGACCTCCAAATGTTAAAGACCGTCCACTATAGCTACCCGCAGTAGTCGGTTTCTTCGGTTAGTAAACGTGGAGAAGGGTCGGATCGACTTAATTCTACGTAGACTTTCAACTTTGAACTCTACGCAGACTAATGAGTATCGACTGAATAAACGTTGAAACGGACACCCGGGGCTTTACTCCGAACAACTAATTTATTTCAAAAAGGCTACGTGGACAATTTACAGAATTTCGGAAACTTTAAAAAACTTTCAACTTAATTATGAAATCTGTGACTTGTTGCTCCGTCCACGGCTGAGTTGATACTAAATACTATAGAACAGAATCGTGTCTGAACACGAAAGAAAGGATAACTGACGGAACAACAGAAATAGCTGATGCAATATTTGTGCACCCGCGAACTCAAAATATAGAATAATTAGGGGCATCGAGAGATCCCAACACTAGGAATGTAGCTAACGCAGAAATTATAAATAAAATATACATATATGCTACCTAAAAACGTACTATTTTGGAACCTCCTTAAATAGAACATCCCTTTTGTAGAAGAAATAAAATAAAAATAAAAGCCACCGACTAGTTATCTCAGTCCTTTGCAAGGAGGAGAAAGTATTTTTATTTCAAGAGTTTCAAAGACAGAAGAATGCAGAGAAAGCGTCCGTAGGAACAGTATAAGTTAGGTTGGCCCACCCAGATTTTTCAGGTTCGGGTGCCCGAAGCCCGACACTGTTAGACTGTCAGATTTTAATTACTGGAACCTTCTTTAAAGGCCAACTAAACATACCATGATTAGAGAAAGCAACTAAACTTCTCACGAATGGAGAAAGCAAGGATTATGCAATACGTATTTTTGTACGGTTTTTGTAATGGAGTATTGAGAAGTCTCAAAGTGCCCCCGGCGCCTTACATCATTTCATAAACAATCAACGGCCAACCGGAGGCAAAGCTTCTGGATGAATGGAACTCGAACACTCTCAAAGCACAAAGTGCTCTAGTTTTGTTTATCTTTTGGATTTAGTATTGAATTGCATGGAGACGAAGTAAGAAGGCACTTCCTCTGCACAAACGATAAAGAAAGAGATCTCATTTTTGTTTTTTATTCATCTTTGTGGTCTCTGTTCTGGTTTCTGTTATTACTTTATAATTTGTAATTTATACTACTGCTGCACTGACTGTGTACTGCATACTTTGTACTTACTGACTGGACTGATTCACTGCAATTTCATTTGTCATTCTGCATTTATCGTTATCGTTGTTCGTCGTTAGTCGTTGCCACCAGCCTCGTGCGATGGAGAGGAGAGATGACAGATGATGACCCATTTTCAACTTAAATCTATGATCTAACTTTTTCGGTGAACAACCAATAAATAACAAAATTTAATAGTGAGTGCATAGTTGATAGTGTTGTGAATTGTCAAAATGTCAATCCAGGATGCAGGATTCTGGATTCGGAATAATGAATAATATCCTCAGGAAATCTGCCTGTTCACTGTTGTGCCTTGCTCGCTCCGTTGTCCGTGCTCCAAGCACCAAGCTCCAAACTAACTGCAAACCTCAAACTGAACATTTGATCTTATCTTAATGAATTAATGGTTGATGTTGATGAATGTTTGGTATGTTTTACATTTATTTTCAAATAAATCTTTACTTCATTTTGCATTCATTGTGCATTGCATTTAGTTCATAGTTCAAAATAAATATAGTCGGTAGCCTAGCCCATAGCTATCTGTTTGCCACAGTGCACAGTCCAGCCAGCCAGAGCTGTCACGTCACATCTCACGTTTGCCCTGTGTCCGCTGCTTGCCGTTGATCTTATCTTCCATCATCACTTCCGGTTCCCTCCTATGAACTCTGAACTGGATTCACAATTCGCAAAATATGCATGCATGGCACTTACTTTTGCGTTAGTGCATAGTGACGTGGACTGTGGACTATGACTTGGTAGTTCACAGTTTGCAGTTGGTAGGATTACTTGTGACTTGAGGTCAGCTTACCTTGCTTGGATTTTGGATTGGATATTGTGTATTGGATTCCAATTCCAAATTCAATTCGACATTCCATGATCTAATAATGCATGATCTCATTTATTTCCCTGATCTTCATACCACATATACTGCATACATTGCATACTATTAGCTGATTAAGCTGATCACTGCAACTGAAAAACCACAAAAAGCATAATCAATCATATTGAATTAGAACTTCCTTTCATTTCACATTTTAGTTGGATATTTCTTGACGAAGATACGTGAATTGAGTTCGTTTTAAGAGGTGACGATCTATAACTTGACGAAATCAATTCACACATCTTCACTTGTTTCTTGACACTTCACCTTCACACACTTGTTGTGCCTTGCTGTGTCGTTGCCGTTAATTTAGGCTTTTCGTAGTGACAACACAAAGTTAAAGTTATTGGTTGTCAGGTTGCGAATATCTTCGCGAGGCTACATTTTTTTAAGTCATGGCTGATATTTATATTTTTGTATTTTATGTTCAATTTATTATTGATTATTCAAAGCTATTGTAGCAAGTGATCGACATTTGTAGTGTGCTTTGCCTCGAATCGAACTGACTCTGGAGCTAGAGATCATAAATTTGCTTTCAAACTTTTTTTTGCATATGAATTTAATTTCTTTTGAATATTGAATTGATGAAAGGGAGCATGTTCAGTCATTTCATATTTTTTTGAAACACTGCTTTATGGTGAGTTACTGTAATTTTTAATTTAATTACACGTATCCAACGTGTTCATGTATGTATTATATGTACATCGTTTTAGTTTTATAGTGTTTTAGAACTCGGAAATACGGGTGCAGGTTTTATTTAAAAATTTTATTATCACCTGCTGACCCCCCACATAAATACATATATAAATGTTTTATTGCCTTTTTTGTTGATATTCTTGATATTTAAGCAATTATTATTCCCACCTACTTTTGACCCCCAAGGAGTAAATTCGCAGAGCTAAAATTATGATTTTCGTAATCAGCATGGTCGAATTAGTCTATTTGCATATATGACAACCCTTAACTCGTTTGTCACTTAAATAGTGTCCATTTTAGTTTAATTCATTTGACTAAGAGACACTCGGTGACTTGATAAGATAAACATAAACTACTTATACTTTTTGTGGGACTATTTATTGAAAAATATATAATTGGTATCAATATACCATTTCTCTTCACATCCGGAAATCCGGAATCTCCATTATTTCCCATTTCATTTCAACCTTCTATTCAGTATTCAGATTTTTGGTTTTTATGGTCACCACCAACCTCAACCCTCACCCTGTCACCCATGAACCAAACGAATTAGGAAATAACAAGTCAGGAAGAAGCCTTAAAAAATTAGACATAATTCATTCAGCGTTTTTATTTATGAAAAGTGTTGAAACGAAGATTACTTAACCAAAATGCCATCGGCACGTGTAAGTGTATGACGTTTCAATTTACTCTTTCTAACGACCAAAAGGTAATTTTTTACCGTTTATGCTTAGCATATGATAAAGCCAAGCGTCGTAGAATCTTTAAAATAAAAACTAAAACTAAGGCTACGGCAAATGATCTTCATTCAATCTTCATCTCATGAAAAGACGTAAATTCAATAAGATTTTGGCTCTTTCTCAGGATCGGAGCAGCAAAAAGGTTTGAAGAGTTAACAAAACAGATTTCGGCCAGATCCCGTCTGCTTAAACCAAAACCAAGGGGCAGAAGGAAAAGAATCGGATAAAAGGGGGAAGGAAGTCGGAAGCCCGTGTCACAAGATTCCCCTCTATACACTGTTTTTGCCTTCTTCCCTGGGTATCTTCATCTTCGGAGTTAAACAAGTAAGTCTAATTTTAACATGGCCATGATGTGACACTATTTTTAGTTGTATATGATAATGTATTACGTTTTATATTTCTGTATAGCATTTGGGTATTGAACAAATCTGAAAACTGATATTTGACTCAGCCTGATTTTACTCCTTAGTTATAAAACCTTACATCCTGTATCCTGTGTAAAGGATGTGATGCTTCGTGTTACCCCTTATCTTACTGCACACTACATCATCGCATCTTAATATATTTTTTGCCTTTTTTCTGTTCCAGGACGTTTGAGGAAGACTAATCTGATTGATGAAAAAGTGGAGTGATAGAATTTCTGCCAAAATTCTTAAGATACTTTAATCTTCTAAAAACTAATTGTTCCAGCAGATTGAATATAGATCTTCGCTTTACGCGATACAAAGTATTTGTGAACAATAACATTAGTAGTGCATTATAAGGATCGCATTGTTGGCAGGCCAAAACTAAGTCAAAGTGCTGAGATGGCGGAAGTGCCAGCTTCTTCAACTCCGACAACACCTGTATCCTTTATTCCGTCAAATCATTTATTATTTGAAAGTAATCTCAATTCCATTAATTCACATGATGATGAAAATACATGGGATGCTTGTCAAATGGGTTCTCCTGGCTCCAAAAGGGGTCCTACGTTCAAAGATTATGCCGAAAAAATTAAGCATCTCCAGCAAGAGAATTTTCAGTTAAGGATTCGGATATTTCTTGGTGAACAGAAAAGTGGCATAAAAACTAGTTCTTCAGATTTTGCAGGTACTTGATCGTAATCGTTTTATCACGTTTATCTATTATTGTACAATAAATATTATATTACAAATACTAGAAATATAAAAATAAAATTAAAAAAATTATTGGATATGCACCATTAATATTCAAAATATTTTTTTAGTTTTGTTCCAGCAGAATATACAACAACTACAGAATGCTTTCAATGCAAATAATGCCAACAATTTAACACATTCCATGGCCGCATCTTCCTCGTCCTCCAACGGATTTGTATCCTCCCAATTGAGTACACTAAAATCAGAGAATGAACATTTGCATGCGAAAATTGTAGAACAAGAACATAAAGTGCTCAATTATGAGATGGCCTTGGAACAAAAGCAACGAGAAAATGATAGATTACTGGAAACGAATGAAGAAATGATGGGCAGAATAGAAGACTTGGAGACTGAATATACATTGACCAGGATGAAATTGCAACAACAGAACAATCAATCAGCTCGCCAGACCACTGCAAGTGACGATGAAGTTGAGAGAGGAGCTCGAATAGCATTTGGCCAGTTTGATGAGGAAGTTAATGAATCCAAAAGAGAGTTGGAGGCTCAATTGATTTCAGAGTCTTCTAAAGTGCACGACTTGCAAAAACGACTGAATAAAATGCAAAAGGATTTGGACAAGTCCATTAATAAAGTTGCAAAATTGGATAGGGAGAAAAAGGAGTCGGATGTTAAAGTCGTTGAATGTTCAAAAGCTCTGATGGTATTTGCATTACAGATTAATTATATCATTTATAGGATTTTATTTTAATGACTTATATTTATGCCGTATTTGCAGGAATTCGGAAAGCGCAATATGTATTTGTCAAAGGAAATAGAAGAATTAAAATTGGACCAAGAAAGACAAAGAAAAGACTTGTCCAACTCCAAAGCGTGTGATTCAATTGTGAGTCAGCTTAAGGATGATAAACATAAACGAACAGTTAAAGTAGAAAGGCTTTCAGGGCTTTCTGCACTTTAAAAATAAAATACAGCGTGTATGTGCAGGCGTCGTATTTGTATTCCTACCTAATGAATGACACATAACCTTGTTCTGATCGAATAATTTCTTCATTTCAAGTTTTAATTTTTATAATCTTAAATGAGTAGTATGCGTTTGCTTCTTCCCTGCCAAAAGCCAATTGGTAAGCCGTAGTAATTTACAATAGGCACGCCGCATGCGATATTTTATCAAATTGGTTGTTGGGATTTGGGATGGATTTTAATTTATTTTTATATAAATGTTTTTATCTTTAGCACAAATGCTTTAAAATTTCAGTATATTCATATTCGACGCTTAGCATTGCTTCATATGAAATGTAAACACAATTTGGTAACTTTTAGTAATTAAGTGTTTTTATTTCTGTTTAGATTCATGAGAGATATAGCTCCATTCGTGAAGTTATAGTTTTACTTCAAGGCCGCCTTTTCGACATCATATCTTTCATAGAAACGCTACTGACGCTTGAATCTAAGAACGTATTTAAGTTGACTGGTCTTACCGATCAAAATAGGAGAAATCTTCGAGATTCTGTAGAGCATTGCCAAATGTTGAGCCACAGCTTGGACCAGCTGTTCGGGATTGGCGATGTGAGTAACCTATAATGGCTATTATCATATAATATTATATTTCCCGAATGTATTGTGTTGATAACGAAAGAAAAATAATTAACATTGTGTATATCTTATCTTCAATAAATAGGATACTGATCTCTCTAGTAGAAAAATTGCTGGATTGAGCCAGAGCCTACTTCACAAAGATTCGACATTTAACAATCTCTCTTGTGGTAAGATATGAATATTCTAAAAATATTCGTATGTATTTCTACCTTTGACATTTATTTAACATTTAGAATTCAATTTTATTTCAGACTATAAAGATTTAAGCAACAAAACTCCTACGAAAAAGTCCTCAATTGGAATACAGTGTGAGCGTGAAGATAAGGTTGTTCTGAAAATAAAAAAGGATCTTCAGCATTCAGAGCAAATTAGACAACAGCTTATCCTCGAACAATCTTATTCTGCCGATCGTATCGCGCTTTTAGAAACAAGTCTTAAAGCTGCACATGATCAAGTGAAAAGTCTAGAGAAAGCTACTCGAATGATATCGAATCACACTATGGGTGCCTTGCAATCAGAAAATAATGCCTTAGCAGATCGTTTGAATGTGTCCGAAACTGCCCTTCGGAGACTGCACCAAGAGCATGCCAGACTTGTAGCAGAGCTCAAGGTCATGAGAACCATTCAATTAGAGCCTTCAGAAAAGGAAAAACTTAGTCGTTCCTATTCGGTAAAAATTTTGTCCTTAAATGTTATCATTTAGACATAAAACTCAAGATTCAACAGGTAATTTTTTACTAAATTGAACTCATCTTGAATGTAGGAATCAGAGAGACCATCGGATACGACTAGTCCTGATCTAGGAATTGACTCCGGACATGATGGAGCTGGTAACTCGGATGACAGCAGCAATAGCAATTATAAAGCCAAAAATCGGGAGCTTAGAAAAAATAATATAGAGCTGGCTCAGAAGCTGCGCCAAACAAAACAGGTAAATATTCTCATTATGTCAGTTTAAGTTTCAGTTATGCTGTCTGTCTGGATCTGGATTCCTTAAAAGTGACTTTAATTCAAACATCAACTAATTTATTACGTTTTAATTAATGTAGGCGCTAGACAACACGTTAGAAAAGCTGCATTCTACAACGAAACAAAAAGAACAGGTGGAGAAAGCCATTTGCCGTCAACTGCACAAAACGCATACAATCTTACGCCAAGCAAAGAAAAGTGTCGAGAAGTTTACTGCAAATCAATCCTCTAGCCAATGCCAAGAAAATATTGCGTCTTCCATAGATGCATGCAAATCAACGGAAGAAGAATCTCACACGGATGCCTCAAAATCTAGTAGTACTCGTTTCATTGTATCTGGGAAAATTGACCCTATTTACAGAGGGCTAGTATAGTATTATAAACTACAAATTAAAAACATTTTTATTCTTCAGTAACACAAACTTCTTTTTAAACTTAAAGGTGTAAAAAAAAATGTCATATCCTCTCTATATATTTATCTAACGAAACAATTTTATTCTTGCATAGTACATTGAACAGAACCAATTTAAAATAAAACTTTTAACTTAATGACTTTGTGAAAGAGTTTTTCGTGTTTGATAATTTTCTTACATAGTTACATTCGGCATAAATATGAATTTTTGGCAATCCTATAATAAATCATGTAATGAGACGTGAATTAATCACGTTAGGAGGCCATTGGCTAGCAAACTAATTGTGGATTTCATCAATTAAAAATCCAGAGTGCCCCAAAATTCTATTGAAAAACCATTATGTTTCAGCGGGAATGAGCTGCAGGTTAGGTTAGCTTATATTCTTTTATCATCATGTTTATATATTCAATATTATATTCGTTTCGCTGGATTTGTCTTGTCGAATGAATTTACTTAATTAATTAATTAATATTAATTCTGATCGGGTAATAAATAATAATAAGTAATATGATTTCTGATTGATTGGATATAAGTTCAAAGTAGATTTGTTGATACAAGAACCTAGCGTGTGGATCGCAGACGAAAGAACGTAAGTTTAAAAAAACCACAGGAAGGAACTGAAGGAGGAAGGCGAAGGCTTAAAAAAGTCAAACCGTCCATCGTCCGGCCGGCTTCTTTGTTTGTTGTTCGAGTTGCCGACAATTAATTACAACACAATAAAAGCAAATCCTTCAAGAAATGGAACCCATAATCGCGATTTCTAGCAAGGTACTGAATATTGAATATTGTGTAATAATTGCACAATACAATCCATAATCAATGATCAATCATCCATGATCAAGGTGAAGGATCAATGATAAAAATAGTCTTACATCTTGAACTAGAGCTTTGATCTTTAACTTAACTTGAACTTTTAATTTGAATCATCAAGATATTCACACCTGTAGGCCTGCAGTATAAGAACGAAGTGCCCTGGTACCCTCAAGAAGTATGCGGGGACTGGCCTCATCAAGCGAGTGCTCTGAGTCTTGGAGAGTCCAATATCCTAAAATATGGCGTCAGCTTCCCTCTGCGAACCGGTCTCGATAGTCCTGAAGAGAGTGACTTCATTCAAAATGTCACATACTTACCGTCAACGGAGGAAGGGAATGACGCACGACAGAGAAAGGTCGAGGAACTATTTCTCAGCCGAGGAGTTTGTCTCCTCTCTGAAGGGCCTCTGGGAGGGCCATCGTTTCTCAAAGGACTCTACCGACCCTTGGTATCGTATAGTACGGGAGTTGGAATCAGATCCGTCGTGAAAACAAAGTTTCCGAGGGATAATCAAGAAGGTTCTCCAATCAAAGGTTGACAAACAATAACTGTATAATTATATCTATTCAGCAATCAGTGAAACTGAATATTAATTGACAATTATTAGTATATTATAAATTTTTCATTTGTAGATTCGTTCCTGTGCCTCGTTGAAAAAGGTGGTATTTCTTTGTATGCTGAAGGACGAAGTGAAAGCCATGTTGCCTACATGCCTGAATTTCAAGTTGAAAGGGTCATATCCTGCGGATTCGGGTTGATAGTTATTCCTTCCAAAACCGTTGTACCCGAGACAGAGGATTCCAAATTTTTGTACATGTTGACCCATCCTATTAAACAAGTCAGTCGGATTTGGTGTAAAGGGCAACCTGGAAATGGTATGTTGAAGATAATTTACATATTTTGTCAAGCGATGACTTATTTTATCATTGTTAATGGTTCGGATTTTATACAGACTTTTATGAGTTTGATACGGCAACTGAAAAGCTTCTCTGGTGCGAAAATGATTTGTGCGTCTTCTGGAGTCTAAGAAAAGATAAATTTATCCTGCGTCGGCTGATTAGAATTGAGAAAAAGGATATTGTCCACAGCTCTACACTTAATGCATCTGTTTACTACACTAATCAAGAACCATCCTCATCCCCGTTTACACCAGCAGGAGGTTCAAGTATGTATTCGCCATTTGGAAAGCCACCTCCAAAAACATCGGCAATGAGAATAAATAGGTATGGTCAATGGTCAATAATAAGAATAAGAATCAACAGGACACAAAATTTCCAAAATGTAACTATAGGATAATTTTTTTTATTTTTATCAATGTTTGATTTTTAGAGAAGGGGCAACAGTTTACTACTGGCCCAGTTTCGACTTTTCAGACACAAGTGGCCCAGGACTTTCAGTCGGATTTTATCCTCCCCACTACTGTGTCTATGATGATCCAGAATTTTATTTAAGAGTAATTTTACAAATAGAACTGAATCCCAATGGAAAATGGATTGAGCCTAGAAAATTCCAATTAGTTTCTAATAGCATTAATAATACGCAACCTGATAAAGTGGCCTTATGGTACTTAATGAAAAACAATTTGTATCTGCACTCTGTCAGCACCGAAAGTGGAGCGAAACTTTCCCATTTTGCTTTAACAAATGTGGAAGATTTCGTTTGTTCTGGTATAGAAAGCAGTGTACACATGATTGCAATATTATCAACGGATGGTAGTTTAAAGTTTGGATGGTTGGATCAAAATTTCTCTATTGTAATGTCCGTAAAAATGATGCATGATATCGAGAGACCTATATCATCATTGGACAGTTTCCTATTTAGTGATACATTAATTTGTGGAATTAAGGATGACACATCCGTAAAGGCCGAAATAGTATTAACAAATGTTAGAAACAATGGACTCATTTCAAAGTGTCTAAATCAGTTGAATGAAGTAGTTCCATCCAATGTAATAGCAAAGTTAGTTGCAAATTATATGAGAGGAAAAAATTATACTAATTTCAACGAGGAATGGACTGAATTTGTCAAAGTAGTTAAAGAATTGTTGATTAACGAGCCTCAAGGAAACATTCGTAATCGTCTCGGGCTAAAAATCTACAATGCTGTTGAGTGTTTGCGAGAAGTAAGTATTTAAAGGAAGCCTCAGTCAACTATTCTCTAAACTTTAATAAATGATAAATGTTGGCTAAAACAAAATGTTCCACGTTTTCAGAATCTCAAAGCCAATGGTTCATCTTTCGATTATTTAGAAAGATTATCTCTTCTGTCTAACTCTATTTTAGTCTACTCAAAAGACACTTTTCCAATGGTGAGATTTTTTATAACTGTATTTTTTGTTACTTTCCGTGATTATTTTTGCGTTTAAAGATAAGTAAAGGTGAATGCTGTAATTTAATTACAGGAAGCGGTGCCCTCCAAAAGTGTTCCACTGTTCCAAAAGTTTTTGGACCTTCTGATAGAATCGGATCCTACAAAGTCTCGGGATTTCGAAAAATTGCCTGAAATTATGCAAGTGTTGTTAGATAAACCTGATACTTTGGAAGGGATGAAGAAATTAACGACGTTACGAACCAAGGAAAATAATTTTGCTCCAGTCATAGAGCTTCTGATTGCTGATGTGTTTCAAAGAAATCAGCTAAGAGTACAATTCGGTTGGCCTGAATCAGTAATGAAAAATGTAGGACGGTTGGACTATATCAGCGGGTTGACGGAATCAAGTACTACTAACAATGTCAGTACGAGGGATATCGATTTTGAAGAAGTTGTTGGAGCATTTCGCGAGAAAGAAGAAGGTGAAGAAGAAGCTACTTGGACTAACCATGTGCTTCGATTGGTAAGACTTAATTAATTAAAAGATGTTGGTAACATACATTCGGTTGGTTCAATTGAAATAAATATTAAATATTAATTTCTACGAGATAATTTTATGAATACTAGATTTGTATTTCTAGAGAGTATTCTCCGAAGATAGACGTTTGGAGGAAGTGTGTAGACTGTTGGACTCGGCTTCGTCGTTAACAATAGACATGGAACAAAGAGCTGAAATGTCTGACCATGAGTTTGTTGAAGAACAGGAAAAGTTTTTGCTACAACTCATACAAATAACATTTTCTGCGCCGGTTGGTCGAGCTGCTTTCACTTTAAGAACTGAAATTAAAAATTTTGCAAATCTTACAAGCGTTATAAATCTTCCAAGGTAGATAATATGAACCGAAAACGATGCATTATATCATCTGTAGAAATTCTGCAGTTTTACCAGTGCTACATTTATGTTGATTGTGAAAAATTTCATTAATCGTTTAGATTATGCCTGACGGGGAAATGCGCTACAAGAGGGACAACAATTGAGTTAAACGATACTGATTTAATGACTTCATCATGGCCATCGTTTCACAATGCAGTAGCTTCTTCTGTTTCAGTAAAATTTTCTGATCAACCTGCGGATGCGTGGTATGTGATTACAGTGTACAATTTATAAATGTGTCATATATCAAACTCCCCCCTGAATGCCCCCTACACGCATTTTACATTGTCAAATTTTAAATTGTTAGGTTCGCATACAACAAAGCGAAAACTACAGAAGGTCCAGAGCAGGCTGGGATGATTTTAGGATTCGGGTTGAATGGAAATTTAACCGCAATGCCTCCAACACTACGACACGAATATTTGGCCAAAGAGAATTCGTTCACATCAATGGCAATGCTATTAGGGCTGAGTGCAAACTTGGCTGGTAATTTCATTTTTCTTTCTTCTATTATATACAATATAATTAGGTTGCTAGAAGTGTAGACAATAAGTACATATTTGGTACTTCCTGTTCTATTCCTCCTTCCTATATTTGGAATTTTAACATTTGTTAACCCAGAAAACAGATTCTCGAAACTTTAAATGTGGATGAAAATGAATGTTTCTTTTAATTCTGCCATTTGAATTGAAGCCAAGAATGAACTGAAATCTGAAATGGAATACGATTCAAAAATGGTTTGTTAGTAAAACTGAATTACACTTAGTTTGAATTTCTTAGGTTAAAATGAAATGCTTTGCAATTTAGTGTCTAAACTTCCTAGAAAGTATTGCGTACTGTGCGTACAGACTTATAATTCAAACGTCCTGCAACTGCAACCTTCTTTTAAATACGGAAGTCTAAAGTCTAATTAACACGAATTGTGTTTATAGGTACTGGTGATATTGGAACTTGGAAGGTCATTAGCCTTCATATTGGAGCGATGCTACCTGCCTGTACTACCGAGCTAGAGATTCCACGGTTGGCGACTCTGGTTGCTCCTTGTGCTCTCGGTTTGCTTTTTATGGGAACACAGAACAGTCATATAGCAAAAGTTCTGCTTGGAGAAATCTCTAAACGCTACAATCCTCTTAGCATTTTTGGTGGTACTGGAACAAATAATTCAGCCAATAATCCGAATGCTGGGGAGTCAAATGGATCGATTGCCGATAGAGAAGCTCACTCGCTTTGTGCAGGTACAAAATTTTGTGAAACGTATCTTAACAAACCCATATTTTCCAGAACGATGATCAATAACGAACTATACAAACATGGATACATTAATGGCTGAGGGAAATTAACCGAATATAAATCTAGGGTTTGGCCTCGGATTCGTAAATTTGGGGAAATCCCGTAGTGGAGCATTGGACGAAGATGGCTTTGATGGAATTTTGAGACGATTTGTTGTTGGTGGTCCTAAACCTGCAACGTTTAACGACGGTAATTTTTCACACAATAAAAAATACGTGTTTTTCTGTAAAAATGTGTCAAATAAATGCAACTTAAACTTAATGGTTTTAGACGACGAAGATTTGTACAATCAATATGGACAAACTCTTCCATCCCTTTGGGAAGAATATAGGTGCTGTCACATTGAAGAAGGAGATAATGTTAATGTAGACGTAACAACCCCATCGGCTATTGTAGCCGTTGCTTTAACTTATCTTAGAAGTATGTGACTTAACTACATAATGTATATCTTATAGTGAGTTTTCTAATTGTGGAATATTTTATTGATTTACCAAAAGGTGGAAATGAAGCAGTGTTAAAATGGTTGTCCCCGCCGTCAACACTTCATTTATTAGACGGGGTTCGCCCCGACTTACTTATGTTACGATCATTGGCGTCAATCCTAGTTTACGAAGATGTTACCGACTTGAGCGTAGAATGGTTGGAAACCAATCTTATGCCCGCAGCATTGGCTAAAAGTGCGTTAAAGAAACCCGAGGACTTTTCCAGACTGGATCATGAAAGCATCAAGTAAGTCGCTTAAAATGTATATCAATAATTCGTAGTAGATTAAGATCTGTCAATAAAATCCTTGTAATTTTTAGTCAAGCTTGGGCAAGTATAGTTTGTGGCTACTGTCTCGGACTTGGAATCTGTCTAGCTGGAACTTCTGATAAAGACGTAGTGGAAACGCTGTGGCATTATGTGGACTTGTTTCTAGACATCTCCTCACCTGATTCTCAAATCAGCGAATATTTCCCTAAAAACTTCCTAGAATCTTCAGTTTGTACACTTCTAATCTCTCTATCATTGGTACTTGCGGGTAGTGGCGATATTCGCGTTCTCCAGCTTAGCAGATATATGCAATCTAAAGTTGCTACGACTCAAATAACTTCTTCCAGTAATACGTATGGAATGGAAATGTGCATTTCAATGTCAACTGGAATATTGTTTCTTGGAGGGGGTCGGTATTCTCTTTCCAATGACGACAAAAGCATTGCAGTTCTACTCGCATCAGTCTTCCCAAAATGGCCAATTAATGCCAATGACAATAGGTATCAAATATTTTTAAACAACTAATCTATTTGTAATTTAGTTTCTTTTAGTATATTTTTTAATTACTTTAGATATCACCTTCAAGCTTTAAGACATCTGTACGTTTTGGCTGCACAGCCTCGGTTAATTCTTCCCAAACCTATGCCCCACCGATCAAAATTGAAATTTACTATAGAATACTTGGACGGCCAAGTTGTCGAAGCGAATGCTCCTGTCTTGTTACCACCATTTCATCTTTTGAAAAATGTACTTAAGGCATAAGTTATATTATTACATAGGAAATAAACATGCGAGATAACCATTCTAATTTTGTTTTGTATTCCATAGATTTCACTGAAGGATTCAGAGTTCTTGCCAATTGAGTTTAAACTTCCTAACGATCTCAGTTTTCTGAAACGAATCGTTGAGGGCAATGGAGTCTTAAATTTGATACAAAAGCCTGTTGGTGGTATGAGCTGTAACTTTTTGAAGCAAATGACTTGGAGAGAGACTCGGGTAGAGACTTCTTGATTGATTACGGTTTATAGCAATATGCAGCAGTCTTTTAGAAATAATTAATTCAACATAAAATGACACCGCAGGTCTTCCATAGCACGTTTGCTGACGATGATGACATTCCATCTGACGAAAGTTATGAAATTAGAGAACTTAATTTAATCAGTCGAATGGCTGAATCTTCTGGAATGCGACAGATTGTCCCTGCAATTATGGCCATTAATAATGTAAGTACTTATTGAATTGGTTAACGCTGGCGGATTGATTTCATATACCCTAATCAACAGTGCAAGTTAATACAATTATTATTTAGGGAGACTCGACGAAGGAGGACTGGGCACTGCAAGTACGGATTTTATATTGGTGGATAACACAAAAATCTAATCAAACACCGAGTTCTTTACCAGTAGAACTTCTCGGATTATTTCTTAACAAAGCTAGCAGTGATTTTAGAATCTTCTCGTCGTAAAATATAGTTTGTGATGATTGAAAATATATTATTACAAATTTATTTTGCAATGTTAATAGGACATTATGCACGGATGCCAGTTATGTATTCTATACTGCATGTCTGTATGACTAACTGTATAGTTGTACACTAATAAGTGACCGTGCTTTACTTTTGTTATGATTAATTGTTTTTTTGTGTGTGTTGTTATATTTTTATACATGCCATTTAACATACATATAATGTATGATGCACCTAGGTGTATCATACACTTAATATTATGTTTAATTAATTATTTTTATTTTATTTAAATAAATTATAATTCAAAAATTCAATAAAAAATATGATGCAGCCTTCTATGTCAATGAAATGACCAGAATTGAAATTAAAACTGAATGGTTATGTATTCAAAATCAATATGTATGAGAGCTAATATACGGTACTTTACTTGTTTACACAAAATGAAACTTTTATATCATGCAGCAAGTCCATACATTTTAAATAGACGGATTTTAGCAAACACGTGATGCATTAAATCCGCAGTAGTCTTTATTGTATAAAGCGTAATTCAATTTCAATTCGATTTATTTTACCAAAGCCAAGCCCAAAAGTCGTAGGTGTAACATTCAGCATTATACCTAGTATCATAATTCATAAGAGCAGTCTGTCACACTTGAAACACTTTGATGTAAAATAGGACAGACGAATTTCGGAAGTGTACCCTATAGTTTCACAATTTTAAAATATGTAGGTAGATGTACAATTGGGGTTCGGTTGGCATTAATTTTTCAAACAGAATCATACAAAAATATATGCTGCGCTGTTGAAACGTTGTAAACCTATGTCTAAATTTTTATTTTAAAAAGCTAGATATTGATATATAGAAAAAGTCTATTTGTCATAACCTATTTTTACGATTTTAATCAGAACAGCATCTTTTACATTCATGGTTATGGTACAAACGTTACGTGATTACATAACTGAGCAAGGAAGTCCAAAAACGCTTGTACTGAAATATCACAATAAAACTACGTGTACAATTTTGTTTGTATTTTTTGGCATTTATTTCTTAACAGAATTATTTTAAAATGCTGCGTTGCAAAACTAAGTTTAAAAATTTCATAAAGACTACATATAGATATAGATTGAGAAACTATATTTGTCATGTTTTTTAATCTGGAAAATAATTTCATACTTATGTAAAAGAGCACAGATAAAATGTGCACACGTTCTGGGCGATAAAATACCGTGATAAACATACAGAAATATATACCTATATCCTTTGTATATTGATTTGTTCAACTAAAAGCATGAGTGCAATTAAATATAGTTTGCTCAATAAAAGCATCAATTATCGTTACCGTGAAGAGAATCTTTAGACTCCCAGTGCCTACGTTTTGCTAACGGTGTAGCCCAACCGGCAGGTTTCGATGCTGGGCGTTTTTCTACGTTTCTAGAACTTGAACTTCCTGGAACTGGCATCAAAGATTGACGTGGTCTCTGAAAAAGAAAATTATGTAAACAAACTGTTTTGCGATTAGTTTACGAATAAGGTCATACTGCTCACAGATTGTACTGCTGACGCTTTAGACGATACACTTGTTGCAGGATTAGCACGAGCATGCTTTCTCATCGCTTTTTCTTCTTTGAAGATTTTCCATTCTTGTTCTATCATACTGGGTATCTCGTTACCTAAAATTTTCATTTTCCGGTCATGCTCCTTTTCAAATTGTTCGGCAAGATTTACCAGTTCCGCTTCTAATTTTGGTAGATTTTTCATTATGAAATTGTGCCTATTCTGATCTTTGAGCAAAGCACCTCCTCTAAAAAGTTGTTAGAAAATCAGTAAAAGAAATCATTCATGAAATAATATGTGCTTTATATAAGACAGCAAAATATTAATAGGTAAATAAAAATAACCTGTTGACAAATCTGTTAGGGTCTTCTCCTCGAGACTCTAATTCTCGAAGTTTTTTCCACATTTCCTCACGCCTTTTAATCTATTATAAATGATTATTAACATTTGCACATAATGAGCTTTAAGTAGAAGTTTTAGATGTAATTACTTTGACTAAAATTTCCTGATTCTTTTCGTGATAAATCTGCCATTTGGCTAATTCATTTTTGTGAATATCCAATAAATCCTCTGAAAAGTCGTATAATCCTATATAAAACTCCTTAAAATTCGCTTTCTCCTCCTCTGTGATCATACAAAGGTCCCAAATTTTGGATATTTCGGATCGTAGTTCTCCAATGAACGCTGCGATTCGTTCTCTTTTCTCCGTCTCTCGGAGGATAAAGTGACCATGAAGATCCTGAAGCTGTAGATAATAAAAAATAAAAAATACATTATTGAAACTGGAGTTGCTTAGATAGTGGTAACACTTATTGGAAGGGCTAAATATGAACGAACTCACACCCACTACCCCTGTTTTATCTAAAAAAACTTCAACAAGTGAGGAAAAATGCAAAAAATATCGGTGTTTGTAATAATAATAACATAGGTACAATGATGAATGTAAGTGTGTCTTACAGCTTTTATAACCCCCGATTCTGCATACGTATATGTGAGTTGAAAATCTTCATTTTCGTCCAGCTCTTTCCATTGTTCCTGAAGTGTCATCCATATTTGCTTAGCCTCCGATTTTAGTTTATTAACTGACTCTTTTAATTGATCAAATAGATTCTAAAAACAAACATTATTTCATTGTAATCTAAATTTTACACAACTGCAAACTGGGGGTGGGTAGTGCAAGGTGCTGCCGAGTGCCGGTATCCCGCCCGCCAATTCAGGGGTTAATTTTAATTGTTAATAATAATATTACCTTGCATTCCATTATAAGTCTAGGATCTTTTAATAAAGGGTCATCCGTAGTTAACTGATTTTCATCCCCGCATATACGGATTTCAAGTGCAGTTGATGGTGATTTAGCCAATAGCTGGAATAAAGGCTTAATCTTTCTTCCCCACGACTGGAATTCATGTAGTTTTTGTAAATTTTCTAGAGTATCTGCTGAAGCTGGAATATCCAGAAGTGCTTCAGCTGCAGCGGCTTCGTTGTCCATTTCCATTTCGTTTTTATATTTGATAACTTCAGCCAGTAACTTTGAACTTCACTTGTTAATCATTAATCGTTGATCGTAGTGTGTTCGAGTTAAGCGTATCCCCCGTCCGTGTGCCGTGCGTTGACGCTCTTCTGACAATATACAATATATCAAATTATGCTATTACATACATTACATATTATTTATTGATTATATTTATAATTTATCACATTCCACATTCACAACACAAATCAAATTTATTTGAAATTGAATATCAAATCACAAATATGAAATTATTATATAATACCTGTGTTGTGCACTGGTGGAGTGAGATACCTACAACTGATCGATACTGAAGGATGTATGTCAGTATGTCCAATTCTTGACAGACCACAGAACACAGCACACAGAAAGTGTCGGAGCAATTAATTTGACCTGTTCTGTTTACTTAATTATAAATTCCTTGTTTGTTGTTGTTTGATTCGACAATCGCCGGTTAGTGGTGGAGAGAAACAATTTGCCGCCTCCAAAGTTGAGTTCTCCCACTCTACACTCTAATTGCTGTATAATAAATTTCTCTTTCTTTGTCTCAGAAGGAAAAACGCTCAATAATGAAATTAGAATATTTCAGCTTAGAGTTCAGCTAGTTCAGCATGGTTTTTAGAGCTTTGTTAGTGGTATACGGAGAAAAGCGGCCCATCATAAGCGGCCCATCAAAAGCGACCCATTATTAGCGGCCCTCACAATAAGCGGCCCATCATAAGCGCCCCATGACAATTTAGCGGCCCATGACTATAATCGGCCCATCATAATCGACCCATGACTATAAGCGGCCCATGAAAACAAACAGCTCAGAAGTGTCAGAAGTTCAGAGGAACTTGAAATTTTTTATTTCAGGTTGATTTCATTTCAATATTTTATAGCTTCTGTATCCTAGAATATAGAAGTTTTGTAAAATGTAATTGAATGGCATCCCTTCACATATCTCTAATTTAATTAAGTAATAAAATATATAGATAAAGATAAGAACCTTTTACTTTGAAGGAAAAGGTAATCGTTCCTTCAAAAGTAAAAATATTGAAATGAAATCAACCTGAAATCAAACATTTCAACTTTCAAGTTCCTCTGAACTTCGGAGCCGTTTATTTTCATGGGCCGCTTATGATGGGCCGGTTATAGTCATGGGCCGCTTATGATGGGTCGGTTATAGTCATGGGCCGCTTATGATGGGCCACTTATTGTGAGGGCCGCTAATAATGGGCCGCTTTTGATGGGCCGCTTATGATGGGCCGCTTTCATCCGCAAATCTTGTTAGTCTAACAAAAACAAGTTCCTTGCAAGAGCATTGTTTTAATTTTTGAATCGAAATTTTAAAATTATTATTTATTCATGGAATTTTTGGAGTTTGTGTTCAATATCCGGTAATTTATTTTGGGGTGCACTGATACATTATGTTTTTTGAGCTGGAGGATTCGCGGGGTTTGTTTATTCCAGTAGGAGGGACTTATTTAGATTTTAACGTTATTAACGTTATTAACGGTGGTGGCGGGATTGTAAAGTCCAATTTGAATTAAGTATTGAGTAGATGGAGAGTAGATTTTTGCCATCCTGAATCCTCAGCTGTAATTAACAAAAATAGAATTCGGATCTTTTCGGTCATTGTTGCTGACGAAATTGTGTTACAAGTCCGTACAATATTGATGCAGACAAGGGGGTCAAAATCGCTTCATATGCTATGTCGATATTTAGATTTTGGATTGGTCCGAAATTGGTCATAAAGTGTTAAGAAATGCTATGCTGGTCTAAAAAATCCTTTACAGTCCAGTCTGCAATCCCTCAATAAAATTACTTCATGAATGTTTGCTTTTTAAATCCACATAGATTTCGAAAACGTAATCGAAAACTCGGACTATACGGACTCCCTTCCTTCTCGAGGGAACTTTCCGAAGCCAAAGGACGATATGACAAGGATGTGGGATCCCGTTGCAGCGAAAACGGGCAAATTCGACAAGGTCACATGCGGATTCTTCAAGACTGCAAGGCCTACCTGCTAAACTTAAACATTTGCTACTTTAACGGATAAAAGGCGATTTCCGTTTGTAATTTCAATTAAGATTAAAAAATGAAAGAAATTAAATAAAGCATAGCCATAATTAATGACTACTTTCTTTCTAAAGGAAAAGTCTACGTCTTTGTCGACTTGTTTATTAAGTATCGGAGATACTTTATGTTTTCGTTGATGGTGTCTGTCCGTCCGTCTGTCCGTCCGTCTGTCCGTCCGTCATCGCGATAACTCGAGAACGGTTTAACTTTTTCAAATTTTTCTTTCGGATATCTATATAGGACATCCAAGCGGAGGTCAAGTTCGTTTGGGGGCCTTGCAGGTCAAAGGTCAAGGGGGGAAAGGTCAAAGGTCAACATTTTTTCAAATAGCAACCCCCCATGTGTGATACATCGATGGAAAGCTATTGTCAAGGGCTATTCAATGCTGTATATGATTTGGGGGTGGGGTCACCCCCTGACGAGTGGGGAGGGGTCAAAGAGGTCAAAAAACAAACATATATGTGTGATACGTCATTCGAAAGCTATGATCAAGGGCTTTCGAATGACGCATGTAATTTTACTCTATGACTGGGGCAATTTGAGATTTTCGATATTTTGTGTTTTAATCGTTTGATACGTCATTCGAAAGCTATGATCAAGGGCTTTTGAATAACGTATGTAATTTTGCTCTATGGTTGGGGAAAATTGAGATTAATCATTTTATACGTCATTCGAATATATCAAATATATATAATATGATTTGTTAATTATGTGATTACTCTCCGATACTTTGCTATATGCATTTGAATGGTTTATTAAGAGGTGAAACCTCTTATTAAAAACGATTTGTCCGTCCGTCCGTCCGTCCGTCCGTCCGTCCGTGCGTCCGTCCGGATGTCCGACAATAACTCGCGAACGGTTGAAGATTTTCAAATTCTTTTTTCGAATACATGCTCCTCGTGTCCTAAGGCAAGGGGAGTTCGAAGTTGGGCGAAAACGACCACACCCCCTGGGGTTTGCCCATCTACCCCAATGTTGAAAAACCACCACCATCACATACTACAATAGTATTACATGCCCCTATACACAATTCCATCATGCCACACGTACATACTTATATATATGAAACGTGTAACAGTGTACACACATACGGGATCACCCCCACTCGCCCCGGGGCGCGCCCCACGATCTATTTTGGGGCAATGTGAGATTTCAACGCTATATTGTAGCCACATACCGTGCAATGTGTAAACACGTACGGGATCACCCCAACTCGCCCCGGGGCGCGCCCCACGGGCTATTTTGGGGCAAAGTGAGATTTCAACGCTATATTATAGCCACATACCGTGCAATGTGTAAACACGTACGGGATCACCCCAACTCGCCCCGGGGTGCGCCCCACGGGCTATTTTGGGGCAAAATGAGATTTCAACGCTATATTGTTGCCACATACCGTGCAATGTGTAAACACATACAAGATCACCCCAACTCGCCCCGGGGCGCGCCCCACGGGGCAATCTGGAGCAAAATGAGATTCCAATGCTATATTGTACCCACGTACCGTGCAATGTTGTATACACGTACGGGATCACCCCCACTCACCCCGGGGCACGCCCCACGGGGATATTTGGGGCAAATGAGATTCCAACAATATATTGTACCTACGTACCGTACAATGTTGTACACACGTTCAGGACCACCCCCACTCACTCCGGGGCACGCCCCACGGGGCAATTTGGGGCAAAATGAGATTTTAACGCTTTATTGTAGCATGTACAACATGTACAACATGTACAACGGGTACGTGTACAACATGTACAACTGGTACTTGTACAACATGTACAACGGGTACGTGTACAACATGTACAACTGGTACTTGTACAACATGTACAACGGGTACGTGTACAACATGTACAACGGGTACGTGCACAACATGTACAACGGGTACGTGTACAACATGTACAACGGGTACTTGTACAACATGTACAACGGGTACTTGTACAACATGTACAACGGGTACGTGTACAACATGTACAACGGGTACGTGTACAACATGTACAACGGGTACTTGTACAACATGTACAGCATGTACAACGGGTACTTGTACAACATGTACAGCATGTACAACGGGTACTTGTACAACATGTACAACGGGTACAACGGGTACTTGTACAACATGTACAACGGGTACAACAGGTACTTGTACAACATGTATCACTTAAAGTTAAACTCTGTTTAAATGTTTCGTGTATCGGAGAGGTTTCACCTCTTTCGTATGTGCGTTTGCAACGGTTTATTATATGATAAAAGTCTGTAAAAATAGTATCCTGAAATTGGAAAGACAATAAAGGCGAATCAAATAAAGTTAACATAAAGGAAAGAAATAATTTATTAATAATATCATATTCATATTATAGTCATTCATTTGTAGCATATTCAATATTGTTATATTATTTAGTACTCATAAAAGTCATAAATCACTAAAGAACATAAGCCACCTCATCCTCCGAGTTGGTATAAACGTTTGTTCCGTATTTCATAAAATAATCTATTAAAATATCTGCAAAATATTTTTTAAATGTAAGGTGCATTTTCTTAACATCAAAATTCACAAAAATCAACCGGTTCATTTATGAGATTCTATAACTATGTATAAGGTTCAAAGTCCAGTACCAGTCACACCAAGTCCAATCCACCGGGTACCTATTCTACCCTTATAGAGTATATAAAATGTGCCATCGGATATGGATACCATGGAAACCCCTTCGATTTATTTCAGATCAACTAGGCTAGAAATATTTTCTGAAATAAATGGTAGAACTAATTAGATTAACACATAGTACTTTCTTTACAGTTTAATCCATGTATTAGTTTCTTTGAAAGGTGAAACTTGAAAGGCTTGCAAAATTTCTAGTGGCATGGGGAAAAGTAAGGATACAGAATAACTATAAATGACTATAAATAATATATTTTAATAAATCCCTAATGACTCTCTTAAAATTTTAACAAAAGTAACTGTGGAGTTGATTCGAAAAAGAGCAGAGCATAATGAAGGTGAAATACATTCCTTGGAAGAACTTTCCTTACATCAAGAGAAGTTGGAGAAGATCGAACTTCTGGATCGTGTCTGTCGAAAGCTTAAGATCCTTCTTCTACAGAACAATGCCATAAGTACAATTGAAAACATGAGCAGGCTTAAAGATCTTGAGTATCTTAATTTGGGTGAGTTTAAAAGCTTGTCCTACAAAACAAATCGTATGTCTTTTGAGCAAAATATTCATACGTTCTATTGTTATTTTTTTCCAAAAAACATCCTGTTTTCGGTCATTTCTACTATTACAGCCCTAAATATGGTGGAACGGATTTCAAATCTTGAAGGCTGTGAGTCTTTGAAAAAATTAGATTTGACTCTAAATTTTATCGGAGAAATAAGTTCTGTGAAACTTCTAAGGCCGAACTACTATTTGGAACAACTGTAAATCGACAAGAAATAGCATTTCAAATTTCAATGCCGTATTTTCTTACTTAAGAGTCCGGGGTTTCAGTCTTAAAATATGAGAACTTTAACATAATTAAATACTTGAATAGACGAGGGGGCTTAATTCAGAAAAATACGGTACTCAAAACCAACTCTATTAAATTCCTACTGCAAATGCTGATTTTTAGATATTTAGTTGGTAATCCATGCCATGAATTCCCTGGATATCGAGAATACATCGTAGCCATACTCCCTCAACTGAAGCAGTTGGACGGGATTGACATAACAAAGTCGGAGCGTCTTAAGGCTAGACAGAGTTTCGGGGAAGTTGAAGAGATTATCATGAAGCATGAGGAAGCTTATTTAAGTGGGTATTTAAAAAAAATATATCCCTGATATTTAATTACGAAGACTAAAGCACTTTCCACGGTTTCAATTTCCAATTATTTTTTCTCCAAGAGGAAAGAGAGAAATCTAAGTGTATCAAAAGAGATCCGTCTCGTGCCAGAGGAGATGAAACCGATATCGGCTTGTCGGACAAAAGTCAAGATGAAGAGGACGATACGTATGGGTTAAATTAATTGATTCAATTAAATAAATATAAATATATGTAAAGGTTCAGGTGACCGTGATTTATACTAAATTATTAGGTTGGTTTATTTTGTCTAGAGACTATTGGTCGCAGGTCTCAGAGAATACTCCAGAGACCCGTCGGGAAATGTGTCGACAACTTGAGAAACAGGACGAAAAGAAAAATGGCCAAAAGAACCATCCGACCCAAAATCAGGCGAAAGGTCCCAAGAAATTCGAAACCAGTGACGGGCGTCCGTTGAATGCGAATGAGCCGAAACTGTCCTTCTCCTTACATGATGATATGGAGAGGAATCAAATGGTTTTGGATTTAGCTGTACCACGGTAATTTTAACTAACATTTAAAATAATTATCTTCCTTTTTGCCCTCAAAATATATCCCCACCCTTCGTGAGAGTTTTGAAGAATAGACACCGATTTCAAATAAAACAGACGAATACACATACTATGTCTGTTAATATTTAGTTGTGCATTTATTTTGCAAATTCAGATTCATGTGTACTACTCTGGTCGATGCAGATGTCCAGCCAACTTACGTTCGAGTTAACGTGAAAGGAAAGGTGTTTCAGTTGGTGTTGCCGGAAGAGGTGAAGCCGGACTCCAGCTATGCACAGCGTTCTCAAGTTACAGGTCATTTAATTGTCACGATGCCAAAGGTATACAGCTTTCCATGATATCATTTTTGACATGAATGTCGATAACATTCCATTCTAGTATATGGTACATTTTTTAGATACATGAACACAGTTCATTGGTATGGAAGGGAACAAAGTGCCAGATGATTGATCTTACCAAAGACAAAAATAAAATCATAGATGCTACAAGGTATTCGATAAAAATAACGTATGAAGTCTTAATCAAAACCAAAAATGATAACTTGTAAAATTACTCGTTAAAAAGCTCATCGAATTCTTACGAGCCAAAATCTACCAAATCCAGAAAATCGCAATCCATTCTTAAAAACAGTGGCCGTGATCGTGAATTGTGCCAGGAATCAGGAGGTCCAAAGAGTCCGAAATCCATAAGCAAGTTTTCGAAAAAGTCAAAAGCTCGGAATATTTTTTTGGATGGTAATTGGAACGAGGATGATTATGATGTCCCTCCTTTGATCTGAATCAATCATACTAGATCTGACATTTTCACCGATTTTGCAAACTCTAAATTCATCATGTTGTCTAAATTATTCCAAAATTATGTAGCATTATATTTGCATATGTCCCTCAAGTCTACAATATTTGATTTTGATAGGTTTGTGCAAAATGAATTGTAAATAAAAAATGTTCTTATTAGAGGACAAGTTAATCCGCTTTTCGTTGAATATATTTTATTATGATCTATCTAACAATAAGCCTTGCCTTAGAGTATAAAATATCACGGTGATCTTAAATTATTCCTACAATTTCTGGAATCATGCAAACCAAGACAGCAAGCAAAAATTGTCCTACAAGGTTTCAGAAATATTTCGACAAATTGAAATGAGCATCTTTGAGGATTTCGTCTATTTCCAGGAAATTGAGACGTGCGATCTTCTGTCATTTCGTGTGTACAGTCTTGAGTTTCTGATCCGACACGACTTCTCAATATTTTTAACGACGACAATTTCGACCTTTTGACAAGTTTTCCGTTGCTCCTAAATCAAATATTGCGAAGTAAAATATACGTAATTTACGTCAAGAAGAGTTTAAAAATACTGAGATATACTGAAAATTGTAGAACATTCTCACTTGTTTAGATTCAATGGAATTTCCGACATCTCAGAATGTTTCCAAGATGCTTCGCCTGGAACGGGAACAGTCGTAACTTTCTTCCTGGTTTTAGTATACAAAGATTTTTTTGGAATAGTTATGTCCCAAGGTGAAATAGATATTATGTCCTCCCAATCGTCATCATTGTCACTGATTTTAAAGTTTACAGGCTCAACTTTCCTTGTATCCTTGTTCCTGATGCGTTTTGATGGTTTCGATTGTTGTTTATGGATTTCTATAGTTTGATTCGGACATTTATCATTTACATCTTCCTCAACCAAGGCTTTGCAGATTTCGTCTTTCTTAGTATATTTGTCAGGTAGATCTGATTTTGATGAAATAGGATCCAATTCTAATTGATGGGGCTCTTCATTTCCAAAAAATTCCTGATCGAATAGATTCATAATTCCTTTACACCGGCGAAGGCTCAATTCTTCGTCGGAACCTTCGTCTTTGTTAGACGAATTTTCTTTAAATGAATTTGAACTATTTCTATATAAGACGGTTACTTCTTCCTCCTTTTCAGCGTTTTGAATATCCTGACCAAGGGATAAACATAAATATTAAATTTTAAATACAGTCGAATTGTCAAAAAATAGCGAATTTGTCGTAAATCTTTCTTTAATCCCGTTGGGCGAGTTGTTTTAAATCCTCGAGAATGAGGAGAAGAACTTAAATAATGAATTACGGTATCATTGGACAAACAAAAAACTTACCGTCGACGCCGAGTGGTCATGTAGGCTAGTTTCACAATCAATTGGATTTACAAGCGCAGAAGAAGAGTCGGTTTTACAGGTTTTTACGTTTATTCTAATCGTGGGGATTTCGGAAATAATATAGTTTTTGTTCTTGAGATGATTGATGTTCTTTTGTGGTTCGGGATTATCGGTGTCAGATTCCTTGAACGTCAACACTTCTTCCTCTTGGTCTTTGGAATTATTCGTGACAGATTGGATAAATTGAGAAATTTCTAGCAACGGTATTTCCGTACCGTTCAGATCCGATGTTAAAGTAGCTTTGAGCTGTTCATTTGACTTGGAGTAAGATTTGTGGAAATCAAGATTTTCGTCAACTCGAATTTCAGAAATTATCAGATCTGATTTTTCGCACTCTAGCAAATTCGCATTTTCGGGAATGTTAACTTTAGATTTTGCTTCATCTAATTCAGCAGGTTGCATTCGGAAATTAATATCGTCGTCTGATTTTATGTCAATCATTGTCGAGGTTTCAGGGTTGTTAGTCTCATATTTATCGGATTCGGATATTACCTCAATTTTTATTTCAGAAATGCTGTGATCTGATTGTTTTAAATTAATCATTTTAAGGGTGTTCGTTTGGTCATCGGGGGGATCAGATTCAGACGTTCCATCAACTTGGATTGCAAAGGGTCTCTGATCGAATTGTTGAAAGCCAATCACTGTTATAGCGGTTGCTTGATTTTGGGGTTGTATTTCACCAAGTTCGTCGATCACATTTTCAGAAATGCTTCGCTTCCATCTTTTGGAATCAATGATTTCGTCGGTCCTAGTACTGTCGAGACTATTGTCACCAGGTTCATTGGTTTCAACAATTTGGATTTCAGAAACACCTACTGAAATTTCAGAATCTTTGGGTGTAGCAACTACTTTAGTATGAGCATCATCGATTTCAAAGGTCTGTTCGTCAGACTCGTATTTTTGTCGTGGGGAAAATTCATCGGTTTCAGAGACAACATTTCCGTCAGCATCTTGAATGCTCTGGCATTGGTTATTATTATGAATCTCGATGTGTTCGGTTTCAACTGTTTCAATTTCAGGAGCCGTTTGTGAGAAACTTTGACTGTACCTGTCGTGCCAAAAATTTAATTAATAAAAAAAATCTCGGTATAAGTTCTGGTCAACTTTTCCAACTCCGACATATATAAATCAATTGTATTTCGCATGAAAAGAAAGCTTAAAAATTTCCATAAGTAGAGGTAGGGTACCGAGCTCTTATCTCATGTTCAAGTGGTCTCGGCTATTTCACCATGAACGTCTTACTTACCCCTCGCCCAATTTTACCCCCGACCCGGACTATTCTTACCCCAGCTCCGATTTAACGAATACATTTATATGGATTAAATTTTAGTCGCAAAACAAGTATTTTCCGAACAGTTAGGGAAAGTAACAAAATTGGACTACTTAATAACCTAACTGTGGTCACCACTCCTACTCACAAAATAAATAATATAAAAGTGAAAGCTTACGTTTGTTCAAGAGTAGCATTTGTAGGATTCGCAACATTAAGTGTCTCATTAATGACAGAATCAACATCAATTTCTGATTCATCAGCGAGTGGTTCAGACTCATCATCAGTACAGGACGGATGATCCGATCCCTCCCTTAAAATTTCTTCGTCCCCCGGATCAGATTCCTCTAACAAATTTTTCTTGTCCTCTGATCCAAGCGTTTCCAGCTCAGAAATTTCAGAATCTAGATCGGAGCTATCAGAAAGAAGTATAAGATCCAAACTAACAACGCTACCTCCAAACTCATCAGCATTGCCGACCAAACTGCCAACAGGTTGGTCAGTCTGGCTGACCTCCACTACTGTCTCATTTGATTTTTCGGGAGGGGGCTTCTTCGAGCGTCGTTTGATAAAGAACTGGAATTGATTGTGACAGAGTTGCTCCCAAAGCCGGTTATCCGTTTGTGGCAAGCCCCAGTCTCGTTCCTGTATCGCATCCGTCCGGCAATGTTTTTCATATTGCAAATACAATTTGGCGTCAAGGTAGATTTTCCGAGACCTCCTAAAAACGATCCTATCTTTAGCCTTCATTTTATTCTGAATCTGGTCCAAAACTTTTTCGACCGTAGCAAGATTATCGGCCCTGCTAGCGGGTTTTGAAACGTAGAGTGTGTCAATCCCTCTATTCTTAGATTCCTGTTTCAACCGTTTCATAATGGCATCAAATGCTTGCTTGAGCATTACTCCCGGCCTTGGACAGTCGACTATGAGGAACCGACATTCGTCATCTCCCAGCACTTGATCCATGCCGAGATTGAACCAGTCGAGGTACTGAGTCATCTCGTCTTTTGGGACGACTTGGCTAAACCTTCGACATGCCTCTAAACTGTTTTCAAACGCTTCTCGTGACCGGTAGTAGTAGCTTTGAATCGTCGCCAAAGCAGTCTTACCGCAAAACCATAATGCATAGGACAAGAGTTCCAAAACATCGTTGTTATCATGGATGAAGACAACGGTCTTGATTCGGTGCTGGAGATGTCTAAAAACATTAAGTATGCAGAGAAATACGGGGACAAAATTTTAATTTCCTTGTACATCCCTATAAGTCCTCATGTGAATATGTGGTGCCTTTTAAGGAATAAACCACATTTCAGGGACGAAAGTTCCAATGTGTGTGATAGGATTTTTAAAATACGGAAACCATCCATGCTCTGTGGGCTAATATTTTCCAAATAGACGGTCCCAATATGGGGACTTATTCCGGAGGGAATTTATTATAAATTTCTTACCCAGGCCCTGCAAGTCGTATTCCTCCACAGTAGATGTTAAGAATTGAATCAATGAATACGGATCTGTATTAAAATTTGTTCAAATTAACATAGCAAATAGCAAACGCTCCCACATTTTTAGGTGGCAGAAATTGTAATTAAGGCTATACTGTAACCAACGTTGATTGTTTCAGCAGCCACACTTTAAACTTCTTATCATCACGCGGCTTCTCAGTATCTTTAAGCATCGTCTTGTTAAGATAGTTGATTTCATAAGGACTTATGGTTCGATTAGCCGGTCTCATGTAAAGTCTCCACTCGTCAGGCTCAATTTCCAAACATGAGGATCGTCCTTGGGTGTATCCCCGAATAAAATCCAGCCTCTGAGAATGCTTCGGTTCCTTTCCAAGCCGGGCGGAATTGTAGTCCTGGATCATCTTCCTGTAGTACTTGAGGAGTCGTCGAAGTTTCTGGTTTTTATCGAAATCGGACAGGAGGGCTTTTAACTGATCTTGCTCGAACATATTAAGTGGCAAATTGGCCGTTTTATCGACATACGGCGGATTATCGAGTATGGGTGGGATCCAGTACTCATTTTCGGGAACTGGTGGAGGTCGAATGTAATCGAAACAGCGCTGTTCCACATCCCCAAAGTCGCTGGTTCGAGCGGAACTGATTTCCACATTTTTTTCTATCCGTACTGATTGTGAAGTCATCTTATCTGCTTCCGTGTCCGAAGCTGGGCTCAGTCCTGGCATTGGCCCCCCGACATAGTTTAGTGTGCCCGGGGTCGTTGGGTAATACCCTACAGTAAAGCCGTCATTTGCTGAAACTTGGCTTTCTGCGTCTTGTTCCTCTGGAGTTTTAACTGTTGTAAGTATTTGGGTTTGGGCCGAAATGGAAGAACTGGGGTCAACTCCCGGTTCCGCATCTGAGAGATTTTCCCAATCTGAGTCGTCGTCGTCATCGTAGACGAGAAGGGGTGTGGCTGTGACGTTGTCTTCGTTGATAACCTTGTCACTGTCGTCGCTGACAGTCTTTTCGTTTTTTTCGTTTACACCTTTGCCGTTGATGTCTACGGTATCTGGATTCTGTTGTTTCATATTTTTATGCTTCGGGCTAATTTCCTCTAATGTCTCACCGTCATGGTATGGGATCGTTTTCATACGCGCTGCGAAGGCTTGCGGTATTGTATGAAGATACTCTTCCATGTTCAGAAACGGATCGTCTAGGTTAACTTTTAGGGGAGGAAGGTACGGAGCCGAATCTAAGAAACCGTACTTTAATTCGTCTTCAAACTTATCTGCAGCTTCTTGTGCGATTTCTTCATTCTTTCGTTGCCTTTCCAAGTTCTCTCGAAATTCTATGATTTTATCAACCATTTTAATTGATTTCATCCCTATATGGTTAGCGTCCGTCCGTTCCCTTTTCGACGGGCCAAAGACGAAGACCTTTATCTTGGCCCTCTTTGCGAAGCTGAGGATAGACTGATAGTCCAACATGTATCTCGGACCAGTGTCCACAATTAGCATCGGAATGTTCCAGAACTGGAAAATTCGTGAAAGCGTTTGCATGACCAACATTTGCTCCAGCTCGCGTAGGTCCGAGAAGAAATTAAACTTCTTTGTAATTGAGGAGGGTAATTGGTTTAACATGGAGATCATTTCTTTTGCTTCATTCAAAAGGGTGAAACAGAGTGGAAATTCCTGTCTGTTGTTGAATTCTTCCTGAAATTGGGGTTACAAGTTAACGGCGCGTTGTTATTATTTTGCCTTATAGTCATTCTATGATTAGAATAAGATCCCTGAAGGTTCCAATTTTTTAAACGCAACAGCAGCTTGATGGAATTTTATTTTGAGGTGGGGTTTATTTTTGGGAATTCATTTTAAAAATGGATCAAAATGGTCAGATATTTATCAGAAACTTAAGATTTGAATTAGAATGATTTTTAATGTATATAAGATTTTATGTGGCGTTTCTTTCGAGATGGGGATTTATTTTTTCAAACCCTCCGAATGGGTTAGGGTGATATTTAGATTATTTTTACGAGGAAATATCGACATTAATATTTACCAGAAGTGCACAAGCCCATTTACTACCCCAATTGTCCGGAGCCGTCTTATCCTTAATAATGACAATCAGTTCCGTCTTACAACTGAAATGTTCAGGGTTTAAGGCATCCAGGGGACTCGTCATACTGGGATAGAAGTCAAATAAGCGGTTCCTAGTTTAAATGGCAATTTTAAGACTGTTAGTAGTTTGAAACTCTAAATATTTAAAAATGGCTTTTAGCGACCCTCAGATTGTCATTGTACCGTCGAGGATTGAACTGCAATTCCGCGAGGGCCCATTTGTCGGCAGGCATGTATCGTTTCATAATGGTCAGGATATTTGCAGAATGGATGTGAAAGAGCTTTGAAAGTTTTTCTTCGACGTTGGCGTTGAATCGAGAAGAAGGTAGGGGATAATGTCGATCGTAGTCTTCTCGACTTTCTGTATCTCCAATATTGTCATCCAATTCCGGCACTAACCATTGATAGGTCCCAACAATCCTCACTAATTGTCTTATTCGATCAGGTCGGGTTGTCGAAGATTCAGATGGCATATCTAATTTGTGAAACAATATGATTTTATTTAGCAAATGGAAAAAATGGATAGACGAAATTCCATTAATGAACCCGAACCCGGTTAGTTCCCCAATCCCCTTCTTTGAGAATTGATGTTTTAAAGCATATTCAATCGTAGTTAAGAATTTTTAGTCAAATTCATCTCAATTATATTTGCTATATCGACAGAACTCAACATACAAAATTGTATGTGAAATGGGTCGAAAGATTTTCAGTTTCTAACAAAATGTTTTGCTGAAAACCATTACATGCTTCACTTGGAACATTTTTGACAAAATTTCTGTAGTCTTTACTTTAGCTGCCATTTTCCATGCAATATAATTTCGAGACTACGTTGCAGGATCAATGAAGGAGTTTAGCATTAAGACCAAGCATTCCTTTGTGCATAATATTATTGATTACTGCACCATGCCACCACAACCCCAATTCATATCTTAACTCCAAGATCTGGAAAGAGGTATCCCTTCTAACGGAAGGATAGCACGCTTTTTACGACAGCCGTTACAGGTAAAAGCTTAGCCTTTCGGGCACCGGGCCCGAATCAACCGGACTCAAAACTCCGGATTTCAACGGGACCTGAATCTGATAGCTATACTGCTTCTACTACAACTGTAAGACTACATAGACTAAGTTGCATATATGTACTGCATATAACATGACGACATCGAAACAGACCACATCTCCCGACCAATAGAAATCCTTATCCTAGACGTTCCCCTCCCGGAAAAAAGGACGGGTAGAATATACAGGATCGGTCCTGCGAATCGATAAGGAATGCCCGTATATACCAAACTACGAACCCTTACTTTCCTGGACTCTATCTCCTCTCTGTAGCACTTTCAATTATAACTTTGTCTTGAAATCTGTATAAAAAAACCTGCAGCAACCCTATATATCCCAGTCCATAGATTCAACATTCGCAATAATAGGGCTCAGAATTCATGGATTCAGAGATGATATAGAAAAGTATAAATATATGACCCTTTCCGCCCTACCCAATGCAATACCATGTCCATTTCTACCATGCGTAAATACAATACGGCGAATCCTGCTATCTTCATGTTATGTCTATTTTACTACATTGTATAAATGGGTCTAATATAGAGAGAACTCTCCCCGATTCCTACACCCTATACGGTCTGTAAATTAAATTTTGAAGCCGAATTCGGGACTTTCACGGGAAACATTGGAATCCTTTCACTAGTAGATAAGATACAGAGTCTCTGCTGTTGTGGAAGTAGAAACCCTTGCAAAAAATTGGCGCAAGCCGAAGTACCACCACCACCGTACCACACGGTCCGGATACGTATATAGAGGAAGTTGACTTTTTGTAAATTGTAAGAAAGACGTGGACCAGTACCCGAACGGATATAGAGTCATCATACCATACCACGTAGGCTGGTGTACGTGTTTTAGATGTCGGAAGAGTTAGAATTGTACGGAACGGCTCCTGATTCGTTGCATATCGAATACGGTCGTAGGTCTGTTCTAAAGCCGAGTAATTTTGCGTATCACACGTAATAAAATTGGGAGAAAGTTATATATACGTATAGGTGGAGGAGGGTTGATGGTTCATTCATTTTCCGGACTTGGGGATGCCAACAGTTATACTTGACATTGAACTATCGAGAGAAGAGTAGTAGAACTTCGTAAATGCGATTATCGTAGACTGAATTGCCTAATTTGCCTCTTTTTGACTACTTGAGTGGTTAGATACTTTCCAGTTGGGAGTTTGGAGTTGACATTTGCAAGTTAGGATCATTGGTTGAAGTTGAAGGAGCATTTCCTAGATCCTATCGGGTTTGCTAGTATTCAAGTTCCAAATATAGCCTTATTTTGTTGAGAGGAACTTTAAAATTTTGAAGGGGCTATAAATCCGAACGGGATGGTTAGTATTAGTTAGTAGATAATACAAGAGTTTTTGCATAGTATTATTGGGCATTTAGGTTGCGTGCAATTGACACTCGGCTAATTACGGTTTGTGAAATGTGTCGTGTGAGGTGTGAGCATGCTAATTGCTAATCAAGTAAATTTTTGAAAAGACTGTAACTAAAGTACTAACTAAACTACAATAATATCATTTAAAACCTTTAAATATACGTAACTCTGCTAAGAATCTAATATAATAAGTATAAATCCCTTGATAAGAGACTGGAGAAAGTAAGGAGAAAGTGAACATTGTCTCCCAGTGTGGTTTTTGACAGATTTGCTTCCAATCTATTAATCTGTGCAACTTTGTCCAGCCTTAAAAGGTAATTCAGTTTTGAAATTGTTTTTGTCATTAAATAGAGCTATATTTATCAGAAATTGAGTAATTTGTAATAAAAGAACCTAATTTTATGGGAATGCCAACAAACGCTTTTTTGTTTCGGTTTGCAATTTCATATATATATGTATATAATGCTTATTGTGATTGTAGTTTGGTGCATTAAAAATAAAAGTCGCATTTAGGGATTAGGAAAGGATTAGAAATTGCGATGGTTTAACTTTGAATGTACATATTTGCAATCTATTTCTGAATGTGCATATTGATTGTGTATTTTCTATGTTTTCCTTTAAGCTAATTATTTAGAGCTTGACAAATAATCCGTCTAAACGCATCAGTGGTTTCATTCTGTCGTGTGACTCAGAATGATAGACTTTCAGTGACAACTATTGAACATAACAAAGCCTTTTTGGACTCATATATATATCTTATCTATTTAGGCAAATTGAGAATCTTGCAGAATTGTCCTTAATGAGAATTGACTTATTAATTGTCAAAAAAATCCTGTAAATATAAACTAGGCAAAAACTAGTATTAATTCCGACTTCTAAGGATTTGGGGTTACGAATATCAATACTATTTATTTAGGCGAGAGGAACTGCCTAAAATGTTGTCCCTTAAATCAAAGAAGTCATACTTTGGTACGCGGAGGACTGCAGTTTACTTTAAACTATACAATAGAACGTCAAAAGTGATATGATTCCTATAGAATCGTCTCATGACAAGACCCAAACGATTAAGATTTCAAATATATATATTATACACAGCTTTTCTGCTTTTTAAAGGCTATGAAATTGGGATTTCAGACTGGAAATACGTGTCCACTGTCCACTAGCCCACCGACCGCTCTTAAATTATTAAATCCTTAGTAAATTGTAGATATATGGACGGTGAAATGGTTTTAATCGAAATCGTACTGTTAAATTATTCAATTTAAGCCAAATACGCCTCACTGCTTCAGTTGTGTCTTATTGCATATTGGTGTAGTATTATTCGAAATGTCGATAATCGACAAGGCAGGCCGGAGCATGAATAAACCAAAGAGTCGGGATTATAATTTTCTAAATAACCCCAAAAGGGATGAAACGATTCGGACAAAGGTATAACTGAAAATAACAATTAATTATTTAGACTCGTCTTACAGAGTTACAGTTTATTTATGACGTAAACAGGGTACTCCCACTTGTAATTTAAGAATGACGTGTTTCTGCTGGAACCTGATTTGTTGCCCAAAACCATATTATATTTTTGTTCATCATCCTAGACCCCTATCTTTGGATGCGTTTTATAATGTCCTTTTTGGTTATTGTCAAATTGTCATACATGAAACTATTGTCCACATTCCAAGAGGACAACAAATTATCCATTTCCTAAAGTGATGCGGAATTCCCGAGTAATTTCATGAAAATAATTCGGGCCTTGAAAAGAACATAACCATGTATAAGTCGACATACATACCTAAACCCGAAGCTTAACCTAAACCTGTCAGTTTAACCGTTCTGATTCGGGGAACCTGCTATTATAGATACTTGACAGGATAAACATTTGAACTGCAACTGTATAGATAATTAAGGTTTTGCTGAATTAGCTAATTAGCTCATTATATTATGTATATACCGTTGTTGGGCAGTTGGGATCTTGGGATCCCAAATTCCCAAAGGGCAATACGATTTTAAGCAAAGCAAGCTATTGCACATTTTCTGGCAATTCCTGGGCTATCAAAACTAATGAAATAATTACATGGTACTTGGTACTATACTGCAACTCTGGGACGTGTATACTTTTAACGTATTTTCAAATATTCACTCGGTAAATAGGCAACTGAATTAATTGGTTCTAGTTTCACCTCATGCCCAAAGCCCTTTATCAACACATAGTCATAATCGTCATTTTCATGACCAATTAAGAATATCATAAATTCCTTCGTATTTTAACTTTTACTTCAATTGATAAAAATTGAGAACGGAGGTCTTAAAAACGAAAATGTGTGGTATTTAAATATAATAATGCATGCATATGTTTTTAGTCGAACTAATGGAATATGAAACGTAATTGGACCCAACAAGTCAATTAGAATGTTTTCTAGAAGAGTTAAGAATGAAAAAATATGTTCTTCTAGCGCGTATACCATTCGCTAATAATGTTTTCATCCTAATTCATAATCATAAAACCATGATCATGATCATAGAAAAACATGAATATATCAAAACATGATCTTTGGCTCATACGAACTGTGTCGCAATATGCAATTAAGATTTTAATAACATTTTGCATTTGGAAATGCTATTCCCATTAAATATAATTACTAGTTCCATGTTTCCAAAATATGCTATCCATGCTCATTCAGTAGCAGATATATCCAATACGTGGTTTGCTCTTTTTAGTAATTTGACCCAGTCAATACTGGAAATTAATATTTTGATCTTCTGGAAGCAACAAAATAAACAACTCGTTAGCTTATTTCATAGTTAATTTTTTAAACTAGCTTAAAACAGTTTGTTTGCTCCGGATTAGAGACTATTTACGGATTTTTTTTTTTTTTGCAATGACAGTTGCCCCTCTGTTAATGATTCAATTCCAGTAAGACATAATATAGCAATATTCGCAATGATCACGTCAGATTAAAAACAACAGTAAAAAATGACAACATAAACAGATCTGGAGGAAACTACAATGACAAGGATTCGTCACGCAGTGTTGTTATTATTCTTAGCCTTTGTTTATTTATGCAAATAATCTGCATGTGGCTTGTCAAACAAGGTTGACAGTACACTCGAGTTCACTAACATACAGCTCAATAGCCTTTGATTTACATTTTCAAGGATTTTAATTGAGAATCATCTCTTCTCCATCTCGGCTACTGTCACAAAAAAGATAAGAAGGCTAAATTTAATGTAGTTTGTATTCATCACTATCACTTCTCTCTGAATGAATGGGTTGTTGAAGCGTAGGCAAACCTTGTAAAAATAGCGATATCGATAATATTGATAAAATATTCAATGAATTAAATGCTTTATTGTCATCACTGTGAATGTGAACCATTTAAATGCATACGCATCTTATCCAAGAGTGAGTGCATCTGCATGCAAAAATGAAATCCTTTAAAATATTTCAATTAAAAATAGATTCATATGGAACATGAAACTGTAAACTCAAGACTCAAGATCCACTCAGCACTCCTACTCAGATTTAGGTACATTTTAACAATTTTGTCAATGAAATATAGAAGCGTCTTGTCTGTCTATATAGTATTATAGTTTTTATGCAATCATAATAATTGCTCTCAAATATCCCAAATTCTATTTGAATTGCAAGAATCGTTCTTAAAAATAAAGCAAATAGAATTTGTCATAAAAAACGACGAGTTATTAAAACTCGAAAAACTCATTGCGTTTTTTTTGCTTAACTTTAATTAAAAAGCATTTGAATTTTTCCCTACCCCTAACTTCATCAATCAATCGGATAAAAGAGCCACCTGGAATCGAACCTGTAGTAGGTGCCTTAGTGCCCAACAAACCTAACCTAGATAAAATCATTTCCCTTTCTGTAATGAATGTGTAGTATAAACTAATTAATAACGAAAATAATAATATGCAATTATCTTACTCTTTCAAGCAGAAGCATACACAATCATTAGCTCTATCTTACAAAAAAAACGCGTATCAATTATTTAGAATTTAAGCACTTAATTGTGATTAAAAGATACATGGTCCAAGCGGCTGATTTGAGAAGGAGTCTATAAGGTGCGCGGGCGGGTTCCCGTCCGGGTATAGTCCGGATATGCTTGTAGCCGGTAGAATAGAGGCGAGGTGTGATAGGAGGTTCATCGACCCATCTCTCTCCCGTCTTTTTTCCCGCTTTCATTTCATTTAACTTTTAACCAGTCAGCATTTCCCGTTCCTTGCTTATCTCTCCTTCGTCACTAATCTCAATCTTTCAATTCCACACTTTCCGAGTCATTTTCCACCTTCTCCACAACTCGTGCTCCTTTCATTCTTTCACCCACCAAGATGAAGAATGACGAGGATCAAGTAAAACTTGTGGCAAAATAAAAATTTAAAGTTGAAAGTACAAAAAAAAGGTTACTTTCCTATTCCATATTCTTAAATTCTGAAGGAAGGGTCAAAATCAAAGGATTAAAAGATTAAAAGAGATTACACATTGCGTTACACTGTTTACTGTGTACATTGAGAAAAAAGAGCAAAGAGAAAGAGGTTAGGTAAGCCAAAGAACTATTTCATATTTTTGAACATTTGAAATTTTTACAGGTCACAGGTCGGTAGAGTTCTTGCATCTTTCTTTTCTTGTGATCTTTCGGTCAGCGTTTTTATGATTCATGATTTAATTTTTTAATTGGAAATACACATTTGACATTACACATTACACATTCATTATAGGTTAGGAATAGGATTTAGCCAAGAGTTTGCTAAAGCCAAAAGCATATTCAATATTGTGTATTGCACAGTTCAAGCCATGCTCTCGTTTAGTTAGAAATTATGCATGCCACATGCATTTGGCATTGCACATTAATAGTTTTGAATTTATAAACTGAACATTCAACATTGAACATACAATAATAATGGATAGATGGATGTTTTGGGGTTAAAATCTTAAAGACAAAAGAGCAAAGAATGAGGTTTTACCAATGCCATTAATGCAGTAGATTACCTTTCATGATTCAAGAGATTACCTAACATTCAGGATTGCGAATTTTTGAGAGCCTCGAGGCAAAGTCGGTTTTACGCAAAATATCATATATACCATCAACCATCACAGTTCACACATCAGGCCAGGCTTCGTGTGTAACATTCGTATTCGTTTGTTCATATGCATATGCATTGATTGTGCTTTGTACTGACTATAATATACGTAACTTCAAACCTTACGGTTTACGTTACGGCAGCAACTATGAAGTTAAGAAGTAAGAAAAGTCTTAACTCTTGCTTCTTCGTTAATACAATACAAAACCATAATCATAACGAGTACTAGTACCGACTGTACCGAGTAGTAGTGAGCACTGACAGAAGACTGGCAAAATCTCTGATCTGAATCTGAAAGTAGTTTTTTGTACCTCATTCTTCATTCATCGAGTTAGTTGGACACGTAAGTACGTGGAAGGATTTTGATTTTTCATCGTCATTGTAGCTAGTAATACACGTATGATATATCATTTGTCGTTTTCAAATTCCAAGAATTTTATATTCGATTTGTGAATTGATTGAATTGCAAAGCATTTGAACCTAACTCAAAGACTCAAATCAATTCCTTAAATTGCAACAACACCACATCCACCGGTTTCAAATTAATTGTGAGAGATAGATTCAGACAATTCAGACTGATACTGATAGTTCATAGTTGGTAAGTTGAATGATCTTTAAGTCCTTTAGTGCATACTATGCAGATGCACTGCATAGTGAACTCTTTACTGTCATTCAGTGTTTAGATAAAACGAGTGCGAAAAAGCAGAATATGTCGGTTTATTAACCGACGACTATCTCCTTCAAGAAGACCTTTGAAACTTAAAATTTGTTTGAACAAAACTGAATTGAGTTGGGCTTTGTTAAAAACGACAGAAGGTGATAGTTGGGGAAAGCGACGAAAACAACGAGGTTTGTATTAGTACTCTTTATATATATTGCATATGTAGAGAGAAAGGTATTATTATACCTCAGCCGACATTTTTATCCGGTATTCTATTTCAACACGTCTATTTCTACTTTTCTACTTAGTCGGTAAAAATTGACTAGTTTTAACTTATGGCAACGGTAAACAAACCAAGTCAATAATCTTCACGAAGCTGAATGAGAGAAGACGGTTATGATGACATAATGCTGATAAAAGCAATTTTACAAACGTTGAGTTGAACGTGTTGAGAAAAAGGTAGTCTGAGAAACTCCTTGCTAAAATTGTGGATGGGAATATTGGGAATTAAATTATTCTTGCATAGAGGAAATGTCATGGGAAGTTTAGGAAGTGCGACAGGTCTGGGATGGGTTACTGACATGATCTCTTATCTTATCACATCAACCTGCACTTTGCCATTGCAGTACTACATTGCATAACCTGTGAACTGTCAGAATACAGGCTTAATGTTGAGTAAGCTGACAATGAGTTCATTTGCTTACATGCAGTTTTTAATGTTTTTAAATTTTAAACTCATTCATCATCGTTATGAGTCGGTTCTTTTTAAATGAAAAGCGATGAACCGATTGCTGATAGACGATAAAAATAAAACCCAGCTGTCTAATTAGTTCAATACAATGTCAAGTCATTCATGAGTAATTGATCAAAACAAATATTGTATCCAAAAATTTTCTGAAAGATAAAATACAAAAATACATTACCTATTATAAATAAATAAAAATGTCAGATATAGAAATATAGGAAGGAAGTAGCAGAAATAATCTGAGAATTATTTCACAATATGGAGGATATGGACCGTGTAACATTAATAATTCTTGGTATGGTACCACTGAATTGATGTAATATAATAACGTGTATAATTCTCCCATTCACCTTCTAATATTATTTTTGCCAATTTTTTCAACAAGGAACAGTATATTTCATTAAAGTTGCAAGTTAGCAAGCTTTAATTTAATGTGAAATGGAATTTTATAGCTTGAATTTAGTTTTTAATTTGTATTGGTCAGTACAGTACAGCCTGTTTCTAAATGAGATACCGACTTGTTCAATCTCCAAATCCTCAGATCCTGACCACAAAATAGTAATTAAGTTTTATACTATATATTACAATTACAGGATATTCCGAGTATTCATGTTCACGTGCCTTCACAAATGAAAGTTGTAAAATTTATTTAACGAAGATGAAACGAAAAACGAAAACGATATGCGCAAGTGGTTATTTGCAATTTGGCAAATAAGAATAACATAATAAAATTGCCAAGGATTAGAACAACAGATAGAATAACTACTTTTACTGGTTGAAGTAAAAGATAGCATTTTTCATTCATATTCAATTTGTTTACACAGAATGACAGGATAAATTTTAAAATTATTATCAATTGTCGCATTATTTGGTAAACTTCTTATCTTTGCTTTTTTGGAGTATTGGAATTTGTACACGGAAATGTTTTGTATTTCCATTTTCCATTCATTCATTGACAATATTTACGAGTACTAAGGAAGAATGATTAGAAATAACATAAACTTGCAAAGCTACTCGAAATACGATACGAGATACCGGATACCGTGGTTAAACTATAATAGACCTAGAATCTGGACACGACTGACTGACGTGGGCTAGGCTGAGCTTCAAGAAGAAGACCATCTTATATTAACAGCTGAGTACTAATTAGAGCGATAACTATACAAACACCGAATAAATTCAGTCTTAGTCAAAGAGATTACTCTTTAGAAAGAGACAGTCCCGAGACAAAATTGCAGATCTAGCCAAGAAAATGTATAAAGTCCACATCGGGATATACGGTACGGAACAGCAAATACGACAGGTTAAACATATTCGGAGTCAGTCGCATCGCAAACACAATTGCATTTCTGTGGTCTCATTCTCGTAACGTAGGTTTGGAAATTGGCATTGGAATTGAATATTTAAAAATATGAATACCATCACTACTGACATACTAATACTATCTATTCAACTCTACGTATTATGCAACAGTAACAACTCTATCTCATCATTCCATATTTCGAGTTTGGGGTTAGTGGATCCGTATAATAGTTAATGGATGCTTAAGGGGGGAGTGGAGCCCTTCCACGCCACCTAGCGGTAAATTTCAATAATAATATGCATTTTTGAAATTTCTGTAATCGTTAGACCATGAAAAACTAAACAACTTTTTCCTCTGTCATGTTGACCTAAAATTTCAACCAAGGTCAAAAAAGGTCAAAAAATTATTGATTTTTTCCCTGACCTAATCTATTCATCGGATGAAATCAAACGACTATTCTCTGTCATATTGACCTATAAGGTCAACCAAGTTCAGAAATGGTTGAACCTTGAATCATGTAATAAACCGCTAATATGAGCAATACAAACATGAAAATTGATGCCTTCATTTCTGTGCATTATAGTTTGAAATTGTCATGAAAAAATCGATGTAATTGAGTTTAAAACGCATATTAAATCGCCCGTTTCAGTTCGGAATTTATATGATTGCTTGGTAAAGGCTGTACAGATAGTGGAGACAATCAAAGTCTTCATGTCTAAAGGCTAGAGTTACTGCTGTTCTTGAAATCTCCCAGTGAATCTGCACAGACGGCAAAAGCATCTTCTCGCTCTTGGCCGGTTTGCTCGATTTTGCTTTTACTGAAGTCATCCATTGACAAGCCCTGATGCCCTGAAATCATTTAAAATATGCGTTATTGGCAATAATTCAGATTAAATTAATATCTATAAAATAAGATAAAATCTCTGGCCGCTACCAAATCCGAAATACTGCTCGCTACAATCTAATTTGTAATTGGTAGTGGTTTTACATTTTTGCATTAGAAAAATGTCAATATTGACAATGTGCAATAAATATTTGCGAAAAATCATACATACCCGTGGCTTGCTAAGATCCAACGCGTGATCCGAGGCTTGATTATCTTCATGTGTAGCCGCTACACAATCCGTAATACTCCTGACAAGCACCTAATAAATAGTGTTTTTATATTTTTGCACTATAAAAACCTCAATATCGACAATGCACAATAAATATTGGCGAAAAATTGTACATACCTGCTGAGGCTTGATAAAATCGAACGTGTAATCCGAGGCTTGACTATCTTCATCTGTAGCCGATAACACCTCCGAAATACTGCTCGCTACAATCTAATTTGTAATTGGTAGTGGTTTTACATTTTTGCATTAGAAAAATGTCAATATTGACAATGTGCAATAAATATTTGCGAAAAATCATACATACCCGTGGCTTGCTAAGATCCAACGCGTGATCCGAGGCTTGATTATCTTCATGTGTAGCCGCTACACAATCCGTAATACTCCTGACAAGCACCTAATAAATAGTGTTTTTATATTTTTGCACTATAAAAACCTCAATATCGACAATGCACAATAAATATTGGCGAAAAATTGTACATACCTGCTGAGGCTTGATAAAATCGAACGTGTAATCCGAGGCTTGACTATCTTCATCTGTAGCCGATAACACCTCCGAAATACTGCTCGCTACAATCTAATTTGTAATTGGTAGTGGTTTTACATTTTTGCATTAGAAAAATGTCAATATTGACAATGTGCAATAAATATTTGCGAAAAATCATACATACCCGTGGCTTGCTAAGATCCAACGCGTGATCCGAGGCTTGATTATCTTCATGTGTAGCCGCTACACAATCCGTAATACTCCTGACAAGCACCTAATAAATAGTGTTTTTATATTTTTGCACTATAAAAACCTCAATATCGACAATGCACAATAAATATTGGCGAAAAATTGTACATACCTGCTGAGGCTTGATAAAATCGAACGTGTAATCCGAGGCTTGACTATCTTCATCTGTAGCCGATAACACCTCCGAAATACTGCTGGCCGCCATCTAATTTGTAATTGGTTATGGTTTTACTTTTTTGGAATAAGAAAGGCCTCATTATTGACAATGAATGCACAATCAATACTGTGTATTGGCAAAAAATCGTACATACCCGAGGTTTCCTTAAATCCAACGCGTGATAAAAAGTATAAAAAAAATCTCGCGTAATTAAATCCAAATATAAGCCTGTTAAAAGAGAAACCGTGATTAAAAGGCAAGCTAATACCTTCATGAATCCGGTTTACATGAATTTTTGCCAAAGCTACTGTTTCAAAAGTTTTTCCGCAGTTTTGAGGACACGGAACCAGTCCATTAACAATAGTATAATCTCCATAATCATCCGGAGCTTCCTCTTTAACTTTTACGTCCCCGTACTCGATATTTTCGTCAAAGAATGTATTATCGACACCTTCTTCATCCATACCCTCGATGCCAAAAAATCCAAACTCAAAGACGAGCCAACAGTTTCCCCTTCAATAGAGATAGCACCGCTGTGGTCTAAATCCACTTCGTTTTCGTCCATCGCATCGCTGACATCGCAATGTATGTGCTTTTTCGTTTTTAACGTTGGGAACGTTGATCCTCCTCAAACCTAATTTAGTTTGAATATAAATAATTTTAAACCGATGCTAGAGTCAGAGTCCAAAGCATACTATCGAAAATCCGGAAAATCATTAAATTATGAAAACGACTGAGCGCGTTAATTTCTTACCATCGTAAATCCAAGAACGAAATTCCTGATCAACCGTCCTTTTAATTTTTGCTGATTTACTAGGCCTCCCCAACTTACGACGCCTACGCCTGACGCCTTTTAGGTCATTCTCACTCCCTTCAAGACTGTTGGTAGTGACTTCTTTCAATTTTTTATTCAGCCCATCGAATTTTCGGGATTATTCGGCAACTGGGACCGGAAAACCAACACACCCAGATATTAAATCAATGCCCATTTGTTTTAATTTATATTAACGTATAATTAGTATTACACGTACCAATAAAGGACAAAAAGTCCTTTTTGTTGCTCTTGTGGAAAGTGGTAGTCAGTGTTCACAGTTTTACGAATATGTATAATATTAGTGTTCTTACTTTTCATCTTATCAATAACTATTTACAATCGATTTCAAATTAAAATATATACAGAACTATTATTTACACTATGCACATTTTTCTAATTTTGGTTTTGGTAATTTTGGCAGTTTTTATTACATTGTAGTTGTTTTCTTGTATGCAACAATGTAAGGATCTCCAAGAATTGTAGAAGAAGTGGTCACTTTTTTATCATTCAATATAGTAAACATAGAGTCCTCTTTCAGACAACACACATAATGTCCATTATGTATCGAAGTCCCGACGTGGGTAACTGTTCCAATTAAAGAATATTCGACTGAGCTTTGCATTATGTCTGCAGGAAAGTTGAGTACATCAGGGACACTATTGCAACCAAACAATTTTGCTCCAGTAGAGTCAAAACGGCGTATGTGTAGTAACAAATAGACAGGGTGCTCCAACACTATTAGTTTGGTTCGTGCAATAGAATTTTCACAATAATTGCATTTGAAGTCATGAAGTAAACTCTCTTCAAAGTATATGTCCAAGTTGTCCTGAATCTGATCGGATGTCAGCGGCAAAGAAATTCCTATATCCGGATCATCTGTAGTAATTGCTTGGTAGCCACAATTGCATATTATACTCCTATTGAATATACAGCAAAGCAGTTCGCGAGCACGAACACTCTCATCCAGGCCATCAACCAATGAAAGAAGAAACAAGTACGCATCTTCTTGTTGTCGTCCTGCAAAGTTGGGGAGAAATGTTTCCAGCCTACATTTCATCAATTTAATTTGCCGTATTGGAAACTGGGTTCTTGTTGCTTCTACGTATTGCAAAAACAACTCTTGCAGAGAATTTGCTTTTGGTAATTGATTGACGGGAAGTACTTCCTTTAACAACTGGAAAACGGAGTTCAGATAGCATGAATTTCCAACATTTGGTAAACCCAAACGTTTCGGCGTGACTGTTTTAGAGGATGTGCTCGTTTTTATAGCTTTGGAAGGTTTACTTTTAGCACATTTTGGTTGGGCGACGGTTTTCGAATTATACTTTTCCCGATTTTGGTCACACAGGTCAGATTTATTAAGCTCGAGCTCTTCAATGGCTTCCTGTCTATACGCCGGCTGCCTATATCCCATGTTTCTTGTAAATCGTGGGTCTACTATTTCAGGACCATAATCAAGATTAAAAAATTTTATTAATTTCCGTTTCATGAAATCCCACTTGGTTTGAGTTTCTTGATTTTTTTCAATGCGAACAACAAGCATGAGACCGTCTGGAGTTTGCGGAACTTCATTGCACTCATTCGCTTTTGCCATTGGTCCTTGAGTCCATATGACGAAGTCGCACCATTGCCTGTTGGTGATGTGTAACTGCATCACAACTTGACAATAGTAGTTTGACGCTTTATAGAGCTGATAGATTTTTTCGAACCCATCAGATTTTATTTGTAAGGGAAAATTTTTTCGGAGAGCACATGCCTCGGGTAGCATTAGACGTTCAACGTAAGGACACTTCACTTCCACGATTCCATCATTTCCGACTAAACCATCGGGACTTGCTCCCAGCATACTAAATTCAGTGCTCACAAAAAGTCCAGAACTTTCCACACGGCAATTATTTGTCTTCGAATATAATTTTAAAGCCTGTGCTTCATGGTCGACCCCCCATCGCACAGCTGGATCTCTACTTATATCTCGTGGTTCGATTAATGTATCCAGAGCATGTACATTACTAGTAGAATCTTTAAGTCCAGCAATCATGCGGCAGTTGCTTGCCGTTATCATGTTTCTCTTCTTGTCTATGTACAATGGGTTCTTGAATTGGCCTTTGGTTTTGCTTTCAATTTCAGCTTGACCATTTTCATCAACCTTGTTATTCAAAACAAGTTCTTCTATTAGGTTTGTGATTTCTGTCTCAGGAAGATCAGCACGTCGAGCATTTTCACCATAGTCTGGGTCACCAATAGCACGTCTTGTTCGGCTAAAATATTTGGGACGACCGTTTAACCGACTGGAGTTTTGATGAAGGGAATGATGGTGTCGGGAAATCTTGTTTTTTCTGTTAAGTTTAATCTTTTGGTATTTGCGTTCGACTTTTTTCCAAATGGAAGACATTTCTGGCTTTAGGTCAGTATCGGATATGTTGGCTCGTCTGTAAATGTTCATGTAGCTAGTCGGACCATACTGAAATCCAAAAGTCGAAAGCATTACAGCTTTGTTGTAAGATCCACGCAATATTATGTTGGTTCTTCGTCCGCGCGCAAATTTATTGATTTGTGAATTAAAACTTTCTGTGATGTTGGTCGTTAGATCATACATCAATGAGATGGAATGATTTGCAAGACGACTGAAAATTCCGAATAGTATAGTCCACATTGGAGTTCCGTAAATGTATTCAAAATCCTTCATCGTTGCTCTATTTCGCTTTAGGGTTCCATCATTTGTTGGCAGCGAATCAGTGGTAATTTCCGTCGCAATTATGTCCTCGTCAATTTCATATTGGTATTTCTTTGGTTTCTGAATGTTTTCATCCAGGCATAAATATTTCGAGCATTTGGCATGATTGCCGAATACGTGATATAGCACTGCTATTATATCTTGCTTGAGTGATAGACAGTCAGTATGAGGTTTATTCTCGATGTGGTGATATATGGCATAGACACAATATTTTCCAAACTTTTGAAAATTGGATTCAACTAAACGTCGATGTTGAATAGGGATTCCTGGCGAGGGTCGAATCGCAGCTTTGATGTTAAAGTTCATTCGTCTTATTGCGTGGTTCTTACACTCAATTTTCTGGACCAAAGAAAAGTACTGGCTATCATTTGTTGCATGAAGATTTGCATAAACGTCTTGAACAGCTTTATGAACGCTCGAGTCTCCATCCCCGACGTAGCTTTTGTAAAGTAGTTGATGTATCGGAATGCTGCTCCTAAATCCTTCCAATACCATGTCTGCTTCCATGGCTGACGAGGATCCAGTCCAATTTTTAAAGCAAAAATGTTTCTTGGCTTGGTCGATTTGACATACCAGACAAAATTTGTTGCGTATTCCAACGAAAAGTGGCTTTCTTGATAAAAGTCCGATCAGTACTACTGCTCCGGACATTGCATTTCCTTGTTGGTTGTAGGATCGTTTACTCCATTGTCCATCCCCATATACATCCGTAAAAGCGAGACTGTCTTCATCGTCCCCATATTTTTGTCCAAGTTGTATGGCCATCTGTCTTTCTTCCCTCCCATTTTCCAGCAACAGTTCCGTCCATGTTTTTTGAAGTGTGTTTGTAAAAACTTCCTCGTATCGCTGAAACGTTTTTCGGTCCATGAATGGTACTTCAAATGCTGTTAAGCAATGCTCGATGGCACAGTAACCCATACCAGTAGTATTAGCTGCCCACGCTGCGGATTCGTTAATTTGTAGTCCTTCCACTCCGTCATCGTTGGAGAACCGGAACTCATCTTTGCAAGTTTGGCATTGAACATGAAATTTTGTCAGAAGTCCTGTCTTCTGCTCTTTGACGATTTCTAATTGTGGAATTGAGCAAAGTTTGACATGTTGTACCGCCAGCTTCATACAGAGTTCCAATGACTGTATTGACATTAATCTCCTACCACAAGGTTTGTCAGTAGCTGTAATCTGACTAGAGGTATCACAGCAGTCAGATCCGGTAAGGTGTTGCGAAAAGTCAGAAAAGCTATCTGAAAATAGCGCTTTCTTGGAGTACCCTTTACGGCTTCTAGGTGTGGTTTTCTTTACAACTAGCAAAGGTGTCACAAACGGGGAGGAAGTATTGATATCTTCAAAGGAACTTGAGCATGAGTTTACCCTTTTCCGCTTATGTAGACCTTCAGAACCTCTTGGTCGAATTGGGGTAGAATGGAGGGGCATACTTATTTCTAGTTCTGCTTGAGTTGGTTTGCCCAAGTCATTGAGCTGAATCGATTCTGCCGCTCGAGCTTTTCTGGTTTCCCAGCTGAGACTTGAGCCCCTGGATGATCGAGATCGTCTTCCCATTTCTGAAATCAGTAATGTAAAATGCACAATTTTGATAATCCAGTAAATACGAAAATTGCCATTAGATCCAAGCGGTAATGTCCAACGATGACATTCCGAATGATTCGAAAATTGCCATTAGGTTCGAAAATTGCCATTAGATCCAAGCGGTAATGTCCAACGATGACAACCCGAATGATTCGAAAATTGCCATCAGATTCGAAAATTGCCATTAGGTTCGAAAATTGCCATTAGATCCAAGCGGTAATGTCCAACGATGACAACCCGAATGATTCGAAAATTGCCATCAGATTCGAAAATTGCCATTAGATCCAAGCGGTGATGTCCAACGATGACATCCAGAATGATTCGAAAATCGCCATCAGATTCGAAAATTGCCATTAGGTTCGAAAATTGCCATCAGATCCAAGCGATGATGTCCAACGATGACAACCAGAATGATTCGAAAATCGCCATCAGATTCGAAAATTGCCATTAGGTTCGAAAATTGCCATTGGATCCAAGCGGTGATGTCCAACGATGACAACCAGAATGATTCGAAAATCGCCATCAGATTCGAAAATTGCCATTAGGTTCGAAAATTGCCATTGGATCCAAGCGGTGATGTCCAACGATGACATCCAGAATGATTCGAAAATCGCCATTAGGTTCGAAAATTGCCATTAGATCCAAGCGGTGATGTACAACGATGACATCCAGAATGATTCGAAAATTGCAATTAGATCCAAGAGGTGATGTCCAACGATGAGATCCAGTGTGTTTCCAAAATTGCCAGTATATTTCGAAAATTGCCATTACATCCAAGCAGTGATATCGAATATACATATCCAACAAATAATATAGTAAAATAAAAATAAAATAATTAGTTTACATTCATGGTATATTTAGAATAATGTGATGATTCGAATTTTAAAATATATGATTTTCTGAATAAAAAAATTATGCAAGGTAGGTAGGAGTAGGATACCGAGCTATGCAAGGTAGGTAGGGGTAGGATACCGAGCTATGCGAGGTAGGTAGTAGTAGGATAGCGAGCTATGCGAGGTAGGTAGGGGTAGGATACCGAGATAGATTGGGGTAGGATACCGAGCTATGCGAGGTAGATACTAGTAGGATAGCGAGCTATGCGAGGTAGATAGGGGTAGGATACCGAGGTATGCATCGGATGTTATCGTTGCTGGTTCCCGGGCAAAACTATATGACCCTTGCCCAACTTTTCGTCGCCTCCCCACGAGTTTTGTTTAATTTTAACGACCTTTTTAAATTTCTGACCTTTATTGACCGTTAAGGTCAAAATGATACAGGGAAAAGTTGTCTGTATTTTTTCGACCTATCGAGCGAAAGAAATTTTTTTGGTAAGATTTTCCCAAAAGGACTTACAAGGAAACCTTGTCAGATGTTCAACCCCGTATTTTTTCAGGTCAGGTTTCAGGTGGGAAGGTCAAGCACTGCGAGTTTTACGTGAAAAACTAGCATGAACGAGAAGCGGAGAAAGAGGAGAAAGTCGACTTTTTCCTCTTTTCCCTGAAAAGTTGCGACCGAGATTGGAGACATTGGAGGAACCCTCAAATTAGCATTGCACTGAACCACCCTTTTTGCAAAATCTAAACGGGGACTAAACATAGAAAATCCTGATATAGCGTCCGCTTCTGGATCTTCCCACCTACTTTACTATGTCAAAACGATTTTAGTCGCCGATAGTTAAAATGTTAAAGTTTCATTATTTTAGATCATATACGGGGTTGAACATCTGACAATGTTCCCTTGTTAGAAATATTTTTTGGGTCCCATCAAGCAGAACCCGACCAGGAGCAGTGGTTTAGGAACTTTTCCGGTTTCGAAATACCAAGTTTGACATTTTCAATTTTTAGGGGGGTGTAATTTATGGGGGGTGTGACCGATTTGACACAAGATCGAAGGTAGCCTCGGTTATGGCTCAGTCACTGAGCTGCAAAATTTGCTAAAAAGCGTTGTCAAATGTTGAATGTCAAATGTGCAATGTCAAATGTTGAATGTTGAATGTGTAATGATTGATGAGTGACAAATGAAATGTGAAATGATGAATTCGGATTCAGAATGACGAATGGTATAATGGCAAATGGTATTGTTTGTGAATAGAGAAAATAGCAATTTTTGACCTTAGTTGTAGTTGACTTTCAAGGTGAAAGCACAAAAATTAAAAAGTTGGGTAGTTTCAATTTGAAACTATTGACTATAGTTTATGATGAGCGTTGCATTGCACTTTGTCGATTGTTGAGGATCGGTGGACTCGAAGAAATGCAGATAGTTGTTGGATGAAATGGAGGTAAAGTTTTTGGTTTTGGCGCACTAGTATGCATAGATAAAATGCAAAAGAAACCCAACTTGAGTTTTGGTTAATTTTTCTTATTTTTCACTCGTAGTTGTTTTGCAAAACCATTTATTTCTCCGGTAAAAATTAACGAAATTTTCTGATTTTAGTTTTAAATGAAAGCTAGTTAACTGTGGAATATGAATCTGATCTGCCTAATTAAAAAGTTAAAATTTGAGCTCACAATCTGATTTTAAGTTCCAAATTTTTCAAAATTTAATATACAATTAAAGCTACTGAAGTCAAATTTTAACTTTTTAATTAGGCAGATCAGATTCATATTCCACAGTTAACTAGCTTTCATTTAAAACTAAAATCATAAAATTCCATTTATTTTTGTATGAGAAATAGAATTTCTTGCAAAAAAAAAATTAACATGTAGCTTCTTATGGGAAGTCTTGAGTCTCTTGAATGACACGGGGCGGGGTGTGCGCTCTCCCCTCCCCCCTTAAAATGAAAGCGTTTTCTACTACTTTGCTTGAGCGAAATCGGAAATTATATTTTATTATGTATTGTGATGGGGCCTGGCACTAAGCAAGGGCTCATTTCAATTCTAGTATGGTATTTGCCAATTGTCATAATCATTAAGGGAAATTCCTAATCTATATAACGGCGATGATCGTAATCGTACATCGTACCATGTACGTAGTAAAGTTGATATAGATATGCCACATGTCATATATATTGTATATTGCCCACCCGAACGACCGACCGACATATCGTACCACTTATACGAATGCTTTGTAATCGGTTGCCAAAAAGTGCAAAAAAAATGTGCACGAATCAAACAGGATATATTCGGCGTGCATGGAAATGTGTTACTGTTACTCAAACTGTTGGAACATTACTGTTTTTCGGTTTGCGGTTTCTTCGGCAAATCTACCGCTTTCAATTTTGATTTCTGACTGGAATGTCAATGTTCGTTTTCTGAACAATAGGGTTCTTTTTAATTTAATTAATTTGTAATAAATAGGAAGACTTGACGTATTTGTAGATACTAAGATAATCATTTTCGTCAGTTGATTTGATGCGGTATTGTGAAAAATTGTGAATATTGTGATAAATTTCTTTTTGCCAAGGCCTGTCCTAGGTAAAGGTGACAAACGAAAGTGAGTAAAACTAATAATCTCTGACACTTAGAAATTGGGTCGTACGTACGTCTGAGTTTTAACATTTCTAGTATATTATTCGAAAAGTTAGAAGTCAGACTAGTCAGAGGTTCCTGTTCGGAAGGACCAGAAAAGTTATTTCCCCTGGGTAAAAAATTTAAATGGTTTTGTTTCCTACTCTGGATAATCCAAATAAACAAAATGGCTTTAAGAAGCTTTTCTGGCAAGTGGTAAAGTGTTTTATATAGTATAGAGACTTTGACTTTCCACAAAAAATATAATTAGGTCATCGTTAGTAATTTTTTTCTGAGGATATTAACCGTCTAATCTGTACAAAATGGAGAATTAATCTTGCTAAAACGTATTTCCCCACACACTGAAGACTGAAGTGGAATAGAAATATGTCGCTGTATAAGAAGCTATTTCTTTCTATATTAAGAAGCTAGAAGATGAATTATGAAGGGGCTTATCAAAGATTAGATGGGGAGTGCCAGGGGTGTTTTTATTCTACCTTGTGATTGTGATCCTTGTGTTACAGAGGCCATGTCACGAGTTATTTGATCCAATTGCTCGGTCAAGTTAGCAACTTCTTCATCTTCTCCAGTAGTGCCCGAGTCCATTTCATATAAATTGGCTCTAATGCGACGGTCGGAATTTATATGTCCTTCTGCAATAATGTTACAAGTATTATTAATGGGTTCACCTCCAAGAGAAAGTCCTGGAGAAAGTCCAGTCGGATAATTCTGAACTTACAAGTTACAATGTGGATTCCTATTGGTGAAAGTCAGGCCGTTGTGAAAGTAACACGTACTTCTTAAATCCCTCTGTTCTTTCTTTTTAAAATGTAGCCATTTCTGCCAAGAGAAAGTTGGAGAAAGTAGTTGACGTTAAGGATGGTCAGTTCAGTATGTAGCAGTAGCAAGTAGGTATATAATGGAAATTAGTAGTGTTGTTGAATTCCAAAGTTAGAACAATAGTGTGGGATTCCGGGCTTCGAAATCTTTTTTTTTTACTCTTTTGAACACGTTCGTTCAGGATTGCTTGACAACCAATTTCTCCGGCGTCCCAGGGGGTTGCGCGGATTTGAAGGTTTTTTCAGAAAAAATCAATTGAGGGGCAAAATCGAGGTTTTGCCCCTCAATTTTACTATCGGTTGTAAAATTGGAAATTTATGAATGAATCTCAAATCGTTTTTATGAATGAAAGGTTGTTGGGGAAGGCAGTACAAGTAACCAAGGCACAAAGATTGGCAATATGGCATATTGGCATCATTCCTTGCAAATTCATTGCGAATTTGATGCGAATCTCTATGCTAACTTTGCCATTTTCATGCGAATCGGAATCTGTTGGTCTAATTTGTATACGAATTTCTTGCCAAGTTCTTGCTATTTCATTCAATTTCACCTCGGTTTCCTAGACACGACTGAAGAAGTAATTGTGAATGCCAAAATCCTGAAACTTGCAATTTTTGAAAAAACCTTCAAATCCGCGCAACCCCTTCAGACGCCGGTTGTCAAGCAATCCTGACGTTCGTTTCAGATTTGTTTTAGTAGAATTTATTTTTATTTAAAATCACCTAGGAAAAGCATGGTTCATTGGGGAACTTCAAGGATCTACTTTTGGAGAACGAATTACGAATATCCTCGGATAAGATACGGATTCTGAATGATTTATTGCAAATTTACATGCAGTAATAGACAGTTGATCTCTGATTTTAATTATGTTCGAAGCTCGAAGATTAAAAAAACATAAATGATAAATTCAGAATTAATGGAAACTTGAATAGAGTCATATAAAATCATTTACTTAGTAAGTATTGACATTGATAGTTTAGCATCTGAGATACAGAACCGAAGATGCTCCTTCATTTTTACACATGAGAGGCTTCTCCAGTTACGTACACAGCTTGCCCCAACTATTTTTTTTGAGAAACCGGACCTTAAAATTCCAATTCTAGAGTGCTGAAAGGTCGGGTTGCAAAAAAAAATATTTCGAAAAAGTTGCGCCCGGTCGCGCCATAGCAAAAGGCGCAAAAAATCACAAATACCAGGCTGGAGAGCTCATTTATAAACGAAATTGGCCCAATTTTGGACACAGTACGTAACCATCGATTCCCCAGACAGTGTTTTTGTGTTTTTGAAAAAAACCGAAAAATACCCGAGATATTTCAAAAAAACCGAATTTTCGGATTTTTCTCCGATTTTCTTAAAATGTCAAAAACACTGTCTTAAGTATCGTTTTCTAAGTACTGTGTCAAAAAATGGCCCGATTTCGTGCATTATTTGAACTCTGTAGACTTATAAAGCTTCAAAATTGCACCAAATGCAGCAATTGGACCCGACTTTGGCCATTTTTTTTAACTTCAGCAAATACAATATACTTAAAAACACTTCATATTTGTAATCTACAGCAAGAAATTGACCGATTAAAAATTATTTTTTGAAAATCCGATGAAAATTGACCGAGTAATAAAATGTCAAAGTTGGCTCCGAAAAAGGTGGCACTTGTAAAATTTTCAAGTTTTTGAAAAACTTTTTTTTTTTAATTAGAATCCGGTTTTTTGATAGACATACTTCTTAAAGCCTATAAACAGTAACTTCGTTGAAGAAATCCGCAAAAAATCGAATTTTTGAAAAAATCAGAAAATTTTGGTCGATTTTCAAAATTTTTTTTACACCGTGATTTTTAATTTTTGCCCAGTTTCTGTTGATTATTTACATTCTTCTAGACTTATTTGAGCCAATAAAAATTTATTTTTTGAAAATCCGATGAAAATTGACCGAGAAAAAAAATGTCAAAGTTGGCTCCGAAAAAGGTGGCACTTGTAAAATTTTCAAGTTTTTGAAAAACTTTTTTTTTAAATTAGAATCCGTTTTTTTGATAGACATACTTCTTAAAGCCTATAAACAGTAACTCCGTTGAAGAAATCCGCAAAAAATCGAATTTTTGAAAAAAATCAGAAAATTTTGGTCGATTTTCAAAATTTTTTTTACACCGTAATTTTTAATTTTTGCCCAGTTTCTATTGATTATTTACATTCTACTAGACTTACTTAAGCCAATAAAAATTATGTTTTGAAAATCCGATGAAAATTGACTGAGAAAAAAAAAGTCAAAATTGGCTCCAAAAAAGGTGGCGCTTGTAAAATTTTAAATTAAAATTCATTTTCTTGATAGACATACTTCCTAAAGCACATAAACATTAGCTGCGTTAAAGACATCGTTTAAAACCAATGTTTCGAACTTTTTCCTGTTCACAAATTCTTAAAACGCAATTTCCGATTTTTCGCACATCTTTGACTGGTACCAAAAGAATCGAGTTCCGACGCTCCACGTTCGAGATTGCTCGCTACACCAATCATCAGGAGAGCGGCCTAAAATCATTAGTGTATTTCGCTTAGGAATTCTCATCATCATAACTTTGTAAACATTATTTACAAATTCACTTATGTCGATATTGTTGTGCTGTAAAATCTTTTTAATCCACATTGCGGATTTATTAACTGGAATATGGTTATTGTCCCACAAGTAGCCGTATTCCCTTAATTTGTCAGTCCAAGACTTTTCGTATAAAATTATTTGGTTACTTTTGATTGCGATTTCAATCCACTGCTTAGCTTTCTCCATATATTTAATTTTGTTGAATTAATTAACGTACGGGTAATTTTGACAAGCCAGAACAAATTCCTGATAGTCATTGCAGGCGTAATATTTACAAATCTCTTCCATGGTGCGAAATTTGGATTGCCCATTTATTTGAACTTCCAGTTTATGTTCTTCTGCTGTTGCAGTTCTAAGTGTCCCTGATACTCCTGTATGACTTGTCCCATCAGTTCCTTCATCATTTTGTGGGCCGGGCAGTTCTTCTGGAGCTGTAGACCTTTGACTTCTGTAAGCTTCTGTCTCTTCCCAGACGCATCCGGGGAACTGTATTCCACAAGAGTCACCAACCGTAGATTCGGCATCTGTGGCTGGTCCAGTGACCCCTTCGGATTTACATTGTATGATCCTGCCGTCTCCCTTTTGAAGATACTCAGCGACTACAGCGACATCTGTGACGAGCGAGTATTGTCGTCTGAGTTGTAATCGTCTAACATACCGTTCGATAAGGTAGCTGGTTTTGGAGAGATTGCAGTGCCGAATAAGGATGTGCATATGGGGGCAACCGGTGGTGTCGTCAGCATATCTGTGCTCGGCAACGATGAAGACAGTTTTCGCTTTCTGGGCAGCGTTGGCGAGTTGTCAGATGAACTCATCGTACAGCTCACTGTCTTCGGTTGGGATAGGAAATATGACGATGTGTAAGTAACCCGGTTCTCGAATAGAGTTAATCGAACCTCTTACGTATCTCATGAATCTGATATCAGATATGACATACTATGTATATACGGTTATATTATAAACGAAGGATATTTACTTTCAGAATCGGATGGAAATTCGTAATCTTCAAGGGCCAATAAAGATATACTTACAAGCGCCACCTTTTTCGGAGCCAACTTTGACATTTTTTTTCTCGGTCAATTGTCATCGGATTTTCAAAAAATAATTTTTATTGGCTCAAATAAGTCTAGAAGAATGTAAATAATCAACAGAAACTGGGCAAAAATTAAAAATTACGGTGTAAAAAAATTTTTGAAAATCGACCAAAATTTTCTGATTTTTTTCAAAAATTCGATTTTTTGCGGATTTCTTCAACGGAGTTACTGTTTATAGGCTTTAAGAAGTATGTCTATCAAAAAAACGGATTCTAATTTTAAAAAAAAGTTTTTCAAAAACTTGAAAATTTTACAAGTGCCACCTTTTTCGGAGCCAACTTTGACATTTTTTTTCTCGGTCAATTGTCATCGGATTTTCAAAAAATAATTTTTATTGGCTCAAATAAGTCTAGAAGAATGTAAATAATCAACAGAAACTGGGCAAAAATTAAAAATTACGGTGTAAAAAAATTTTTGAAAATCGACCAAAATTTTCTGATTTTTTTCAAAAATTCGATTTTTTGCGGATTTCTTCAACGGAGTTACTGTTTATAGGCTTTAAGAAGTATGTCTATCAAAAAAACGGATTCTAATTTTAAAAAAAAGTTTTTCAAAAACTTGAAAATTTTACAAGTGCCACCTTTTTCGGAGCCAACTTTGACATTTTTTTTCTCGGTCAATTTTCATCGGATTTTCAAAAAATAATTTTTATTGGCTCAAATAAGTCTAGAAGAATGTAAATAATCAACAGAAACTGGGCAAAAATTAAAAATTACGGTGTAAAAAAATTTTTGAAAATCGACCAAAATTTTCTGATTTTTTTCAAAAATTCGATTTTTTGCGGATTTCTTCAACGGAGTTACTGTTTATAGGCTTTAAGAAGTATGTCTATCAAAAAACGGATTCTAATTTTAAAAAAAAGTTTTTCAAAAACTTGAAAATTTTACAAGTGCCACCTTTTTCGGAGCCAACTTTGACATTTTTTTTCTCGGTCAATTTTCATCGGATTTTCAAAAAATAATTTTTATTGGCTCAAATAAGTCTAGAAGAATGTAAATAATCAACAGAAACTGGGCAAAAATTAAAAATTACGGTGTAAAAAAATTTTTGAAAATCGACCAAAATTTTCTGATTTTTTTCAAAAATTCGATTTTTTGCGGATTTCTTCAACGGAGTTACTGTTTATAGGCTTTAAGAAGTATGTCTATCAAAAAACGGATTCTAATTTTAAAAAAAAGTTTTTCAAAAACTTGAAAATTTTACAAGTGCCACCTTTTTCGGAGCCAACTTTGACATTTTTTTTCTCGGTCAATTTTCATCGGATTTTCAAAAAATAATTTTTATTGGCTCAAATAAGTCTAGAAGAATGTAAATAATCAACAGAAACTGGGCAAAAATTAAAAATTACGGTGTAAAAAAATTTTTGAAAATCGACCAAAATTTTCTGATTTTTTTCAAAAATTCGATTTTTTGCGGATTTCTTCAACGGAGTTACTGTTTATAGGCTTTAAGAAGTATGTCTATCAAAAAACGGATTCTAATTTTAAAAAAAAGTTTTTCAAAAACTTGAAAATTTTACAAGTGCCACCTTTTTCGGAGCCAACTTTGACATTTTTTTTCTCGGTCAATTTTCATCGGATTTTCAAAAAATAATTTTTATTGGCTCAAATAAGTCTAGAAGAATGTAAATAATCAACAGAAACTGGGCAAAAATTAAAAATTACGGTGTAAAAAAATTTTTGAAAATCGACCAAAATTTTCTGATTTTTTTCAAAAATTCGATTTTTTGCGGATTTCTTCAACGGAGTTACTGTTTATAGGCTTTAAGAAGTATGTCTATCAAAAAAACGGATTCTAATTTTAAAAAAAAGTTTTTCAAAAACTTGAAAATTTTACAAGTGCCACCTTTTTCGGAGCCAACTTTGACATTTTTTTTCTCGGTCAATTGTCATCGGATTTTCAAAAAATAATTTTTATTGGCTCAAATAAGTCTAGAAGAATGTAAATAATCAACAGAAACTGGGCAAAAATTAAAAATTACGGTGTAAAAAAATTTTTGAAAATCGACCAAAATTTTCTGATTTTTTTCAAAAATTCGATTTTTTGCGGATTTCTTCAACGGAGTTACTGTTTATAGGCTTTAAGAAGTATGTCTATCAAAAAACGGATTCTAATTTTAAAAAAAAGTTTTTCAAAAACTTGAAAATTTTACAAGTGCCACCTTTTTCGGAGCCAACTTTGACATTTTTTTTCTCGGTCAATTTTCATCGGATTTTCAAAAAATAATTTTTATTGGCTCAAATAAGTCTAGAAGAATGTAAATAATCAACAGAAACTGGGCAAAAATTAAAAATTACGGTGTAAAAAAATTTTTGAAAATCGACCAAAATTTTCTGATTTTTTTCAAAAATTCGATTTTTTGCGGATTTCTTCAACGGAGTTACTGTTTATAGGCTTTAAGAAGTATGTCTATCAAAAAACGGATTCTAATTTTAAAAAAAAGTTTTTCAAAAACTTGAAAATTTTACAAGTGCCACCTTTTTCGGAGCCAACTTTGACATTTTTTTTCTCGGTCAATTTTCATCGGATTTTCAAAAAATAATTTTTAATCGGTCAATTTCTTGCTGTAGATTACAAATATGGAGTGTTTTTAAGTATATTGTATTTGCCGAAGTTAAAAAAAATGGCCAAAGTCGGGTCCAATTGCTGCATTTGGTGCAATTTTGAAGCTTTATAACAGTCTACAGAGTTCATTTATGCACGAAATCGGGCCATTTTTTGACACAGTACTTAGAAAACGATACTTAAGACAGTGTTTTTGACATTTTAAGAAAATCGGAGAAAAATCCGAAAATTCGGTTTTTTTGAAATATCTCGGGTATTTTTCGGTTTTTTTCAAAAACACAAAAACACTGTCTGGGGAATTGATGGTTACGTACTGTGTCCAAAATTGGGCCAATTTCGTTCATAAATGAGCTCTCCAGCCTGGTATTTGTGATTTTTTGCGCCTTTTGCTATGGCGCGACCGGGCGCAACTCTTTCGAAATATTTTTTTTTGCAATCCGACCTTTCAACAGTCTAGAATTGGAATTTTAAGGTCCGGTTTCTCAAAAAAAATAGTTGGGGCAAGCTGTGTACGTAACTGGAGAAGCCTCTCACATGATATTATTCAGTTAAAGGGACATGACATGAAATTTAAATTTATAAGTTGTATCTGCCTTCTGTGGTTCTGTACCCAACTATGAATTGACTATAAACTCAACCTAATCCCAATACATTTTGGACGATCTAAAAATGTGTGTATGCCCAATACAGGTTGAGTTAACCAAGACCAAAAAACGAACAAAATGAATTTGAGCCATCTGAACCAGAGCAATCGTACAGTCGGCACTGTAATAGCCAACTGTGAGTTCAATCAAAGTCCGAAAACCTTGTAATAGTTGTGTTTGACTTAATCGAGTGAAGTTTAATGTTTTCGATGTTTTAATGTCCTCTCTGTGTTTTCGATTTGTCTGTAAACAATTTCATATTGTGATAAATTGTGGCGTAGCAATTATTTTTTATTTAACCGTCTCAATGGTACTACTAACTACTACTTCTAATAGATAATTTTTTTTTCTCAAAGTAATATCCCAATTTTCCAGTGGTTTTGTTTTTTGCTGAGATGCTTTAATTTAATGCAATCAATTGGTAATCCCAACCCATTCCTTCTTATAACACTTCGCTTACTCGTGGTTGATATGTCATAAACCATTAATTGATGGTTGTTTTGCTTGTTACGAGTGTTTAATTTATAGTATTTTAATTATAATCTTCTCATCCACGTGCAGAAGAATTTTGTATGAATATGATGAAGGTTGATTTTGATTAGATTTCGTACGTTTAATTCCTTCCATTGTCCATTGCAGCAACGTTTGACAATGAACAAGGAAAATCTTATATTCGGTTTAATTTTAATTTAGACTCCAGCAGAGAATAATAAATGATTTCTTATTAATGAATGAAGTTTAAAGTTTAGTGTGTGAATGTGTATATGCTAGGCTTGGGAAAAATTATACTTAACTGATAATTCACATCGTTATGCGTTACTAAAAAGTTACTTGTAAAAATAATAGTTGTCCCTTTAGGAAGCAGGATAATAATTAATTTTTAATTCAGCCTGAGACTATGAAATGCGCAAGTAGATTAGAAAATAAATCAATGGACAATTCATTCAAATAAATGCCTTTCACTTTCGTGTTTTCATATGCAAAAATACATGCTACAAATTAACACCTTTTATTTCCCCAGAACAATGATCCACGAATTCCACGATCCACCATTCTATTTTTGTTTTTACTTCAATTTCTATTTGTAATGGATTATGATGGATTTAGTATTTAGTAGACTTCCTAACAGTAAATGTCACTGTTTTATCGATTCCTTTTGTAGACAGTGAGCATTCAAATTATTCATAGAATATCAAAATATCTCTGAATATAGAACTGGAATACATCGCGAGAAAAAACGATCATGAAAGTACATTTGAACAAATTATAATTATCGAAGTAATGTCTATTACAAAGCGAAGCAGATATAGTATGTAGTTTCATATCCGCAGCGTGTCAGGATTTCGAAATAGAGTATTGTACTATTGTGAAAGCAGCTAACCATAAAATATAATGCAGTCGTAGTTGAGGAAGCTCCATTGCCATTAAATAAAAGGAATATTTAATGATGCAGTTTGTACTTTTCTTAAAAGCTTGCCTTTTCCAAAGGTCAAGATTTATTTTTGTTTTAACAAAAATGTGAATCTATTTAAACTGGAACAAGATAACATTTTTTGACATTTAGTTTATCATCAAATAAATAAATATCATTTCATTCCTTTCTGAGATTTTTTTTCACTGGTGGTTGCAGTTTCCTTGTTCCATATCTTATTTATAAATGTGCGTTGTAGAGTTGTAATAAGGTTAAATTGCTGAGTTCGATAAAGGATAGTTCATAGTGCATGAAGACAATCCGATCACGCCACTTTTATTTAACAGCAGCTCAAATTTCAGGCATGTTTATCCCAGAGAAGAGATTCGCACGTTGCATTGTGTTTAGCCATTCCATAATACTAGCATGAGTATGTATATGAAATACTGAGGCAAAAAATATTATATAGTAGCTATTACCATCTTTTTAGTTCATAACTATCTACTATCTACGCTGTTATAAATTGTAGGTTGGGAATTGGGATGCAAATTCATAAAAACACGTCAGATAGCTATATTATGGCATATCGAGCTTCTACATGTTTCGCGGTATGTATGCCATTATGCTCTTAAAAGTTTGCATGATCAGTTGTTACTTAGTCCTGGTTCTAGCGTGGTGAGTATAAGTCCAAGGAATTGATCGTCGTGCTTGGTGCACCAAAGACTAAAAAGTTAAATGACCCAAACCAGTTTTTCATTGTATAACCATGTTTTTTCTGAATTAGAAAAGATTCTAGACAAGCACTAGCTACTAAGGGGGATGGGAATAAGCTGAGGAAAGGTAATCAGCGAAATCAGCATTGTTGAAAGACGAGTTGTACATCCTCTCTGTTAGACAAAATCCAACAGGTAGGAAAATCGAGAAAAATCGGAATATCGCGATCGGGTTAAAAACAGCGACATACTTTTTTACTGTAAAACAAAGAACTTTCAACCCGTTTCAGTGTGAAGGCAGGGAAAGTAACGTCAAAAGAAATTATTGTCAATGATATTCATACTTAAGTCTGGTTCCCGTTCCCCGTAGACTAGTTAATTAATGTTGTCTACAGGTGTGTTTCAACTGTTTCACATCCTAAAATATTAATTGAGTGGTGTTAGCTTGGTTATATCCTATCCTATGATTTTTATCAGTTATTAATGGGTGTTTATTTTGACAGTTTGACTAAAATATGCATGCATATACCTACATAGTTTGTTGTATACTGTATGGTTAAGGTTTTTTGCATGCAGTGTTTAGTCTTGTTTAATGTCGGAAAGTTTTTGGCTTTAACAAAAAATTACTCGCTGGTTTACATCAATATTATAAGGAAGACGTAATTTTAACATTATTTCTTTATATTCTAGGTAGAAGACGAATGGAAGAGGCACTGGAATGGATCCCTGGTGAGTTTGATTTACTAATATCCAAGAGTCTTATTGAGCTGTAAATGTCAATTTCCTAAATCATGCTATTTTCATGTTATCCAGGGGGTGCAACCGGGGCAGCGTTGCTTGCCGGTGCAGTTGCAGCGGGATCATATTATGCGGCCACACGACAAAAAGGGACACCACCCATGTTCCCTCTCGACGAACAAGCATTCCTAGAAATGGAGGTAAGATATTGATTTAATAAATTTAAGTAAATAAATGTTGATTCACAGAATCAGGAAATCAATTACCTATGTATTTTTATGAAAGAACTTTCACCAACTTTCTCTCGATTCCAATCTGTAAATTTGTATGCTGTAGCTCTACTTGTATGTAAATTATGTCAGAAACAGATTTTAAACAAACGAGATGTTAAACAGGAAAGTTAAAAAGTAGCGTTTAGAATTCTATGGTTAGTAATTTTGTTGAAATTGCTTTATGTAGTTTCTATTTAACTGAAATATTTTGAAAACAAGATTCAAACTGTTTCCCCGTAAACTTGTAAGGAAGATATTCGATGAATTGACAGGGGGCAACCGGTCTGAAAGACAGAATTAGACTGAATTATATGCAAAAATTAAATACTTAGATAATAGGTGGCGAAATCTCTGTTGCCGACGGATTGTATATTTTGGTTTTCTTTGGCACTGTGTTCATCGTTCACACGGTTATAAAACCTTTTGAGATCGGATATTCCGTCGTCGTTATTTATGTAGCTTGAAAACAAGATGTACACTTAACCACTGTAAGTGTAGCTTGTTCATCGACGACTGAATCACAGCAGGGATATTCAAGAGCAGAGCAGTATCTGGTGTCTAATTTTAAGCATTTTAAAACACAGGGAAAGTGACGACGGTCTTTTAAAGGGTTGGGAAAAGGCATGTTAATGATACAATGGTTTGGTATAAGCCTACAAACCCGTACATATTTATGTGGTATGTAGCTTGAGTTAAACATCTAATTGTTGACAGTGACCTTCTTTTAAAACTGTGGCATTTGATATTTCGTAGCAAACGTACAAGATTATTTGATACTCGACGTGGCTTAAAAGTTAAAACAGTTAGCAGCGTTGTGTTAAATGGAAAAGTATAGATAGATACAATTAGGATTTCGGTAATAACCTATAGTAAGTTATGTTTTAGGTCCATATGTAAAAACATCCGCATATACCTCATTATGATTTTATGAAATTACGATAACGATAACCATACATTTTACATGTCCATCCTTAAATAATTTGTTCGTATCAAAACCATTTATACAGAATAATTTAGATACATCATATTTAATGATATTTAAGATTTAAATCGATGAGTATCCGTCTTTTACAGTGAAATCACTTAGCAGTTAGCATAATCTCGTCTATAGATTTAGGACCTTTTGGTAAGAACTAAGAACAATGCCCAGAATGTTGAATATTTAGTAAGTACATGGTGTATTTCATCACAAGTCAACCAACACTTACTGGCGTTGGCAGAGAGTAAAATTAGATTTTTGTCAGACTCAATACACTCAAAGCTACCAAGCTACGGTCACATGGCTAAACGTTAGCTTTTTAAATTGGTTCACACCAGCACGAGGACGGGAGACGTGAACCGTGTAATAACATTTCATTCATTGGAAGTTCTGCTTCGGAATAATCCATTATGGATGGATCCTTGTTTTGTACACGAGGAACAAATGAGGAAGATCATTTGCATGGAAAATGTATAAATTCGACTGATGTGTGATGTCTCAAAATTGAGCTCGATGAAAGGTCAAGACAATTTCAATAATTGTTTTTCTAGTAGATTTTTACCAAGTAAATAAATCGTAGTAAAGTATAGGCCTACTGCCCCGAAGCGTGGGATTAGTAAACACTTTCAAGATTCGATATTAGCTTGATGCATATGCCTTTAAACTTTAAGACCGAGTTTTCTTTAGGAAAGACAGATTGTATAGTTTGTGACACAAGGCAACTGTTTTGTCATATTTCACTTTTCATCCTTCGGAAAGTAGTGGGTTGACATTAGTACATATTAAATCGAATCATGAGCATCTTATGTTGTGTTGTTGATACTGAGATGAGCCATAATGCGGCTGTAATATATAGTATATTATGAAACAGAATACTTTCAAACGGTTCTTATAAATCTGCCCCGAAATTATATCCTTTTGGATCCGGAGCGGATTGATATCGTTGCGGACTTGAATTTTTTTCGTGACACCTGACATTCTGATGCTAGATCTTAATGTGTGGTTTACTGGATGTATTTCTGGACTTGTCTTGTAAATCATTTTAGATCTTGTGTGACAAAGCGAATGGGTTGAAATATGGAGTATCACATCAAATACATTTGCATAATTTGAGTTTTTTTTTCGTTTTTTTTAGATATCCTTCTCCTTTCTTTGATCTGGCTTTTTGAAAATCTTCTAGGGAATTATCCAATTGCTAAATAGGGATTAGGGATTTCGTTCTTCGGTCTCCACAATGATTCTTTTTAAGAGGTCAGAGGTGATTCCTGAAGGTTACTTTAAGTTTAAATCAGGAGCAAAAGATCGGCAGTTGACAAATCGAATGAAGAGCAGACGTTTTGTCTTGTTGCCTGTCTTGATTGGGACTTTCCATGACTAAAATGAAGGCTAATTTATATGAACCTTGTAGGCTATTGGATTATTGCATGTATGCTGCCATTGATCGTTAGTCGAGGTGTTGTGGTGTTTCGAAACTAAAGTACTTTGAAGTTTTGAATTGAATAGACCTTTCGAAGAGGGCGAGGAGGAAGATAATGATTATGGAGGAGAGATAGAGAGATGAATGTAGAAACAGGCGGGGTTGGTCCAATTTGGACCAACAGCCAAATTTTTGGCACCCGGTTGCTTTGGCAGTTTTCGGGTATATGGAAATCTGTACTTGTACATTAGTACATATAGACACTTCCGAATGTATTAAGTTTGTCTTCGGCATTTTTCACTTCCCCTTAACGCTCGTACGGGATTGTATTATGTAGTTTCAAATTTAATGTGATGGGGAATGAGCATTCAAGGTATCTATGTATAATTCGAGAGTAAAGTTAAGACTGGTTTCCTTCGAGTCCTGAGACTATTGAATCCCGTAAGGAACAGGAATTTAATCAGCTCTGCTTCTCACTAGCTAAGCTTACTCACCGAAAACACAATCCTCAGATTTGTGGGACACAAGAGTGTAGATTCTTTAGTTAGATTGGTCAAAAGAAACTTGGTTAATTGGTGATTTCCCAAGTATGGGAGACGCCTTATTTGGAATTGGTGAAAGCAAAGTGAAGGATACGTCTTCCTGATATGGTGTCGTGTTTGAATTGTGAAAGATTTCCTTCAATTAGTCAAATTAGCTGAGTTTAGCCAGATTCGAATTGAATTGCTTTCCTGGGAAAAAAGGTGATTGTGAATAAGTTTACCTTGAAGCACAATTTATTGGAATAGGGGATGGAGAAAGTTGCTTAGAGGAAAGGCTTGTGGTTTGACAAAGTCAATGTGAATAGGACTTCCACGAGTGTTTGTAATTGACTCGTTGATTAGTTCTTGTCATTCAAGATGTGTGGAAATTGCTTCTTTCTACCCGAACCAATTCGGATCCCCTTGGATCTGGGGAATCAGTCTGAAATAATTAAAGTACGTGAAAGCCATTCTGGGGCTTCCTTGAAAGCTTTGATTTGGATGCAATTTGCACTTTATTTGCTTTTATTCGGATGACGTATTCTACGAAGCATGGGTTATGTTATGAATAAATGTCGATAATTTTGAGTTGATTATTATTGAAAAAGTGTGCAATTTTTTGTTTTTGTTAAAGAAGGGGATTGAATTGAGTTGGATAATAATTTTAAATATTTAAATCATACAAAATCTTTGCGTGTTAATGTAAAATTAGATAGTTTTTGAGTTTGTTTATTTGTTTAAACCTAGTTCTAGTACTCGGCATATGTAACTTTAAAATTCAATATTGAGGTATTCTGTAGGAATTGGAGAAAAAATAGCAAGGAATTGGAAATGCTCGAACGAATGAAAAAAGATACCACGGGGTTTGATACCATGTAGCCTTTAGTTTTTCGTGTGTGCTCTTGCTGTGTAGGTGTTATTTTGGCACAGATCAGCACGTTTATACAGTGCTAGTTGGATTGGATGATCCACTAATATATTAGGTGTACGAGAGTATGTTTTGTATGTTGTTGTCTGTCCTAGAAGACCCGAATCTGATAGAATGATGTTAACCTGCCTTGCCATGCTATATTTTTGGCTGGAAGAAATGGCCTTCTCCTGTTGTTCTCTTCTTTCATTTGTTTTATTGTTGTCTCGTTTCAATGATTCGAGATTCTAGAATCTCTCGTAATTAAATTCGGCATTGAGAGAGAAAAAAGAGTTCTGGGGTTGAAGGTTAGGTATGCGATGGTGCCAGGATGAGCAATTATGAAAAAAAATCGGATATATATGTGGTACACAGCAATTTACAGTATTCACATGAAAATATTTTGATTTTGTCTTGAAGGATGCTAGATGTTAAATTGGACAAAAAATCTGGTACCCCAAAAACAAGCATCAAAGAATGAGTCAATAATACGTCTGAACGTTTTCTCTTAAAATTGAAGATCTTCTCAGTCAAGATGATCAGGCTGTGAAGGATATTTGATATTTGGCAAGGGTCCATGTAAAAAAGAAAAAGGGCTGAAGCAATAGAATAGAAAGTATGAATTTCACACGTGGTGAAAGGCATATTTAATAGATATTTGTGGCCGGGTAATGATTATTTTTTCGACAGACAGGCCCATGCATCTGGACCCATGAGTTTTTTAAGGGTTTCTTTATGGGCTTCTGCTTTCATTTGACTTTATTTGTACCGTACACCGTATGAAAACGGTTGCTGTCAAATTGGGTTCGAGCAAACCAAACACATTTTTGAGTTTTATGATGTGATAATGAGCTTGAAAATTATGTTTTATGATTATATGACGCAGAGGATACTGGATACGTAGTTCCTTATTAGTTCGAGTTATTGCATTTTGTTAAATGTATAGTTCCTCGTTGCTCATGATTTACAGATTTATTCTTGACTATGGACTTTTGTATTTTAAATATTAATGAAATTGGCAACGAAGAATTTTGTCTATTCTGAATTCTGATGCATGTTACGAATGTTACGATAGATAGACTTGTACGATTCCAATTGAAAATCTATAATTATTGACGAGGATAAAAAATAGTATGTGTTTTTTACCGTAAAAACTTTTGAAAGATTTTCAGGATCGAGTATAATTCTTATTTATTGAGGTACTAGACAGGTAATAAAATTAACAAGTGCTAAATAAAATCACATATTTATCGTTATTATCTACACAGTACCTAGGTAGGTTCAAAATTAAGACTAGGGAATATATTCGTGATTGCTTATAATAAAAATAAAATAAATAGGAGAAAGTCGAAATTCTTCTTCAGAGCCAATGTATGTAGTACTGCGTTGAAGCAAGTTGAAAGTTGTATTTATTGAATTAATTTTTAATGCTGATTTTCAGGGAACCGAGATGATCCGAACCTCTCGGTTTTGCAAGGACACTAAAGATGGAAAATTCCTCCGGTATTTGTACGAAGATTGTAGAACAGTGTACGACTGTTTTCATCGTGGTGCTAAAGAATCGAGTACGTATGATATCATTTTTTTGCCTTTGTTTCTCCTCAACACCTTAAGAAACAGAATTAATTGATTAACGGATTGGCATGTTTAATTTTCTTGCGTATAGACAATGGCCAATGCCTTGGATGGCGTGAAAGCAAAAACAAACCATATCAATGGCTGCATTACAACGAGGCTTTGCTCAGGGCAAAGAATTTCGGCTGTGGATTAGTACATTTAGGTAAAACTCTTATTGAAAGCTTGGGCTATGTTCTACCACAACCCTGGAATTCAATTAATTATAGGTAACTTTTAAATATCACTAGGTCTTCAACCCGGGGCCTATGTAGGACTTTACAGTCAAAATTGTCCAGAATGGATCTTAACGGAACAAGGACTTTACTGCTATTCCATGGTAAATGTTCCACTTTATGATACTTTGGGGGCAGATGCTTGTGCTTTCATCATTAACCAAGGTAAGCAAACTAAAGCAAATAAACGTCAAACTTCCTAAAAATAAAAACGTACTATTAAAACTGCCGTTTTTTGTAGCTGAAATGACGACAGTTGTGTGCGATGACGATGCAAAGATTAATTTGCTGTTGGATAAAGCCCCGTCATGTCTCAAACGGCTGGTTCATTTCAAAGAGCTGAAGAAAGAAACTATTTCGAGAGCTAAAAAGCAGGGTATGGAACTCCTTAAATTTGAAGAAGTCGAAAAAATTGGATCTGCTCATAGTCATAGTCACAGGGAAAAGGTAGCAGTCACTCGTCAATTCGAAATAAAATATTGATTGTTGATTGATTTTCGCATCATAATTTAGTTGTATTCTCATATCTTAACTGCATAGCCTCCAAGACCAGATGATATCTGTACAGTCTGCTACACTTCGGGTACAACCGGAAGCCCAAAAGGAGTGATGTTGAGTCACGAAAATGTTGTTGCTGATGTAGCTGCAGTTCTTCTCCAGCTTGGAGAACATCGACCAAACCGACAAGATGTAATGATCTCGTTTTTACCGTTGGCCCACATGCTGGAGAGATGTTGTCAGGTAAATATTAAATTACTGTTTGGTCGAGTTTGGGATTTTCATAATGTTCGAATTCATCACATATCTACTTTTTATAAAGGTTGCAATGTACATGCAAGGTGGATCCGTCGGTTTCTTCATGGGAGATATTCGAGGTTTAATGGATGATATGAAAGCGCTTAAACCCACAGTTACACCCACTGTTCCGAGATTGCTCAACCGGATACACGATAAAGTAAAAATTAAGAGAAGGAACCATCCCAAGATTTATAGATTTTTTAATTGACAATGGAACGTTGTTGATTATTCTAGGTGATGGGTACCGTTAACGGCTCATTCATTAAACGTTCACTTCTTCGAATGGCGATCAATAGTAAGCTTGCGGAGTTGCAAAAGGGTATCATGCGGAAGAATAGTATTTGGGACACCCTTCTTTTCCGGAAAGTTCAGGTGAGTTACATTAAATGATCTGCTTGCTATCTTTGACATACTTTAAGATTTTGTCGTTAACACCCATACCCAGGGCGGTTGCTGGACTACAATGATAACGTTTTGACAAATTCTTCATGTGATATTTTAGGAGGGCATGGGTGGACGAATTCGGTTACTTGTCGTTGGATCTGCCCCTTTGAGCGGACAAGTTCTTACTTTCATTCGATGTGCTCTTGGTTGTGTTGTAAGTATTTTTTTTATATACCTATATAAATAAATATTAATTAGAATGTACGAACATCCAGTAAATACAATGTTTCCAAAGGTTGTGGAAGGGTATGGTCAAACTGAGTCTGTTTCGCCTGCGACTCTTACTATTCAAGGAGACTGTACACCTGAACATGTTGGTCCTCCACTTGCTTGCTGTTGCATTAAACTTGTGGACGTACCTGAAATGGAATATTATGCTGCTGCTGGACAGGGTTAGTAGACAAAATTTGCATTTAATTTGCCTATTAAATGTTCAGTATGATTAACTAATTTTTTAATGTCGGTTAATGTCTAGGTGAAGTCTGCATAAAAGGAACAAACGTTTTCAGGGGATATTTCAAAGATCCTGAGCGAACAAAGGCCGCAATTGATAGAGAAGGGTGGCTTCACACTGGAGATGTAGGAATGTGGCTACCGGTAATTTATGTTCTTTTTTATCAGCAATTGGTTTTAGCTCCTTTAAAATTGGTAAAATAATTCAAACAATTGTTTTTAGAATGGTACTTTAAAAATAATTGACCGCAAGAAGCACATATTCAAACTATCCCAAGGCGAATACATCGCTCCTGAGAAAATCGAAAATATTTACTCTCAAAGTCAATACGTTTCTCAAGTTTATGTATACGGAGAATCTCTTAAGGTAATCCTTTTTCCGCAGTTAGATTTCCACAGTAGCTTCAATTAGAAACCCCCGATATGGTTTCTGAAAATAATTCGCATTTTTTTTTCAGTCATGTGTTATAGCGATTATAGTGCCTGATGTGGAAACTGTAAAACAATGGGCCTCAGAAAATGAAATACCTGGAACCCTCTCTGTATTGTGTGCCGAGGAGAAAGTGAAATCTATGATTATGGACGATATTATCAAATTTGGAAAACAAGCTAAATTGAAATCCTTCGAACAGGTATTTGCAATACAGTTTAAAAAAATCATAACATGAAGTTCCACTGAATAATTGAATTGTTTGATTGATTGTCCCATAGGTTAAAGATATATATCTTCACCCAGATCCATTCTCTGTTCAAAATGGTCTCCTAACGCCGACAATGAAGGCCAAACGCCCTCAATTGAAAGCCTACTTTAAGCCTCAATTGGATGATATGTATAAGAAGTTTAATTAATTTACCCTACCTAATGTTACATTTAAATATTTCGGGAATTACGGAAACTACGGTGTTACAGATTTATTACTGGTTTTATCCTGGTGTGCATGTATTATACTAGTTTGAAACCAATACTATGGTCTCTCATGACATGAGAAAATGCTTTATTATAGTAAGTTACTGAGTTTATGATTGTGATCTCTGAATGGTCAGATACAACCGGTATGAGTGATATAAAGTACAGATAGATACACTAAAATATTTCTTTACCCTTTGTGCATCCAGACATAAGTTCTAGCGTTAAGATTTTTGAATGAAGTGCGGGATTGACCATTGCCGTTTTCAGTATACCGTTTAGCTATATTGTATCAGTATGAATATTTTGCGAGGAATCGGGACTATGTCTCTATAATATGTGTCGGGGGGGATGGATGATGCATTTTCTAGTTGAAAATTTTGATGAGTTTCCTACTACGGTAAGCCAAGTCTGGACGGAAGGCCTGTAAAGTTCTTCAAAGAATGAAAGTGACGCCGAGCAGCTGGCTGTGTATTCTTCGTTGCATTCAGTAAGAAGATATGTCTGCAGTTTCCAAACATCTAGAGTTATCATTAGGTATGTCGAATACTTCGGATAATCAATATAGCTTGCCGTTTTGGCGATTTCCGTTATCTGCTAAACTACCTAGAAATTGAGTTTCACGAATATCCAATCTGTTAAATCGAACTGGAGTTGTTAACTTCTTTTTAGAAGACGACTCAGAAGAACTTGCTCCATTTTGATGTAAACTAGATGTAGTTCGTACCTAATATATAATATAATACAACAACCCTCGTACGTATCAGTCCTAAACTGATACTATTATATACAAAATATGTCTAACCTTTTCCAGGTTTGGTTATCCAAACCGAGTAACTTTATAAACCCTTACACTACGTAAGGTAAGCAATAGAGACATGTCTCCCAAATTACAGATTTAAATTATAAATTATAATATAGTGATAGTGATACAGCCGACACTCCGCTATCCATTCGTAGCCAAAGTCTCAATTCATGTTTCCTTTAGCACAAAGTACTCTGCAGCTGAAATGAGATCGCGTTATCCGATCCGTTTCCGTTTGTAACCACATAATTACTCGTCTACATATACTGGAATCGAGTTAAAAGGTTGCTATAATCTTTAGCAAGCATTACATAAAAAGTCAGAACTGATATTCATTTTTTTTGTGAGAAAATAAGTGATCCCTTAAAGGGTCCTAAGCCCATTTATGAGTTGCAACTCAAGTAAAATTCAGTGGAGTAGTCAAAATATGTTTAGCTCGTTGGAGCAAAAGACTTGTTAGATCGTTAATTTGATTCGAATTTGTTACATAATTGGATTGTGTAGAGAGTAAAATTTTTAATCTAAAGTTATCATGATTACGAATATTACGATTGTTACAATACATTCTTGAAATAAATAAGAAATATTTGAGTTTTTTAATACGTAACTTTTTATGAGTGCCAATTCATAATCAATTACAAGATTCATAGTTTGTACAGGGTGACACCTTCCCCTAACGTACTTCCTGTGAATGTCGACAATTCATAAACAATCACACATATTTTGTGTTAATCATAACGACCACATTTTTAGCACCCTACAAAATTCCTGTTTACTAGCGTTTCGGTTCTAGTCCAGTTCCAGTATCCCTAAATAAATTTTTAAGACCTGCCAACGCGCAACGACAGAATTAATGTTTTTTTGTGAGTTTATAATAGGTAATCTGTAATTACTTACTTACAAATAATGTACTCAAATACTAGTATAAGCTATTCCTGTAAAAGTCTCTAGCATTTTTATAAACCAAATAGCAATACAGAATTTTTATCTATAAATTGTCCCTCAGTTAATAGTCTGAAATTTTTAGCTACAAAATAACATGACTTATGATTTTATTATCATAATTCATAAACTCGTTTTCTGAATATTATACTTTAGGAAGTGCCGAAAGAAAGGGAACTGGTCGATGTTGAAAACTACATTAATGAGATCATCGGAACTTAACACAATTATATTTTCACAGCTTCAACTTCTCCAACGAGCTTTTGCTTCTTTCCATGCGGTCCTTCATTCATTGGATCATCGACTATTTTTCTTCGTTCCGAAGGGCTCAATGATCGATCCTTTTGTGTCAGGGATGACTCTCCTGGCATGATCAACTACAATTCACAATTGCAATTGAAACATTAATTGTCTAAAAATTATAATGCAGTCATTCTTCTGGTTCCTGGGATAACTACCGTAAATCACTAAATAAGTCCCCCCCCCCCCCGCTAGTGAGTTAGTTATGTGGCAAATATATGTTCCAAAGAGAAGAAAGCAGGCATTTCATTGGTAATGGCAAGTTTCATAACTACGAGATGGACAAACTAGTATATATCATAGTTTAATCGCAGTTAAATGAATTTAAGCACCATGGTTTATAAGAGTTCGGCAACTTCGCTCTAAATTCTACATTGCTGTTTTGTTTCAGGTATAAATTATTTATGGCTTGGCTTTATGTTATAAAACCCTTTCCCGATGCCCTTGCTAATACTTTTTTTGAGAGATAACGGACCTTTTGTATGGACACAAAGATTATTTCGTGTATTAAATAATATACGAATTCATGTGCTTACCTCAGATTGTTTTAATTCCGTCAAAACCTCATCCAAAACAGTGACAACCCGGTCAGCATCGGCTTGGTTAAAGACCATGGGGGGTTTGAGTTTCAAAATGTTCCGATGAGGTCCATCCGCGCTGAGGAGAATAAACTCGTCCTTCATACGGGCGATAACGTGTTGAGCTTCAGCAGTGGCAGGTTCCCGTGTCTCCCGGTCTCGAACCAGGTCGATTCCCACAAATAATCCCACACCCCGGATGTCCCCTAATTACATCGAATTTGTTAAAAAATTATACAAATGTTTTTAACTCAAAGGAGGGTACCGGATTTCAAGCCTTTTTGGGCCACGGCCATTTAATTTTACATGGTAGTATTGGGCCATTGGAGAAAGTTGCTTGGCAACAATTAAAAACCAAGGTTAAGGTAGCCGTTGAGAACGTTCCTCTAGTGGCGACTCCATCGCCAATGTTCAACAGTAGTTATCTTTAAGTGAAACCAACAGACCACTGACCCCCAGTGGTCTCGAGCTGGGATCGGTCATCAGTGGTTTGCTAAGTATGATAATATATAGGCACTGGTCGATGGCCTATGACGACCGGTCGATACCCTAAGATCACCGATCAGAGGTCTAAGACAACTGGACGATGGTCCACACGTGTCGGTTGATAATACACAGCAATGGGTCGATAGTGTATGGCGTAGTTTCATTGGTCGATGGCTACAGGACGAGAGTTTAGATGTAAGGTATCTGGTCAATGTATATGGGTCGACAGTTTGAGTAGGGTCATGGTCGATGGCAACCGGTTAATATTGTATGTGTAGGGTCACTGGTCGATGGCAACCGGTTGATAGTGTATGGTGTAGGTTCACTGGTCGATGTCTACAGGACGAGAGTTTCGATGTAGGGTATCTGGTCAATGTATATGGGTCGACAGTTTGTGTAGGGTCATGGTCGATGGCAACCGGTTGATATTGTATGTGTAGGGTCACTGGTCGATGGCAACCGGTTGATAGTGTATGGTGTAGGTTCACTGGTCGATGGAAACCGGTCAATAGTGTATGATTTAGGGCCAGTGGTCGATGGCAACCGGTTGGTAGTGTATGGTGTAGGCTCACTAGTCGATGGAAACCGGTTGATAGTGTATGATTTAGGGCCACTGGTTGATGGCAACCGGTTGATATTGTATGGTGTAGTTTCAATGGTCGATGTCTACAGGACGAGAGTTTCGATGTAGGGTATCTGGTCAATGTATATGGGTCGACAGTTTGTGTAGGGTCATGGTCGATGGCAACCGGTTGATATTGTATGTGTAGGGTCACTGGTCGATGGCAACCGGTTGATAGTGTATGGTGTAGGTTCACTGGTCGATGGAAACCTGTCGATAGTGTATGATTCAGGGCCACTGGTCGATGGCAACCGGTTGATATTGTATGGTGTAGGTTCACTGGTCGATGGAAACCGGTCGATAGTGTATGATTTAGGGCCACTGGTTGATGGCAACCGGTTGATATTGTATGGTGTAGATTCACTGGTCGATGGAAACCTGTCGATAGTGTATGATTCAGGGCCACTGGTCGATGGCAACCGGTTGATATTGTATGGTGTAGGCTCACTAGTCGATGGAAACCGGTTGATAGTGTATGATTTAGGGCCACTGGTTGATGGCAACCGGTTGATATTGTATGGTGTAGATTCACTGGTCGATGGAAACCGGTCAATAGTGTATGATTTAGGGCCAGTGGTCGATGGCAACCGGTTGGTAGTGTATGGTGTAGGCTCACTAGTCGATGGAAACCGGTTGATAGTGTATGGTTTAGGGTCACTGGTGGAATGACAATGACTACTGGTCGTTCTTTTGAATCATTAGTCGGAATTAACTGCTAATCCTGAATTGAATTTAATTGTTAAAGTATGTCAATAATGTATGTAATATTGCATCAAACCATCCAATGGCTGTATGCCATCAATATATCATCAAGACCACCAGTCGATAGACTCGTAGCAGTAATAGTCCAACCGTAGACCCGTAATCTCTAACCATCACCAACAATCTCTAACCATAGACCTGTAGTTTCAATTATCAAACATCGACCAGTTGTTTCTAACATTCTAAATATAGACCAGTGGTCTGAAACCTGTGGAATCTAACCGGTGGTCTTATACCATCGACCGGTGGTCGAAGACTATCCACAAGTGGTGCTGGGCTATTGACAGGTGATCTTTTACCATCGACAGGCTGTCATACACTATCGACCAACTGCAATTAACCATCTACGAGTTGCTCCGATACAATCAACTAGTGGTCATTTAAAACATTTCAGCACGGAGTTGTAAAGCCTGACGTGTACTAAAGCAATAAACTATATATATATATATTTTATCGATAGCCTAGGGACGATAGTTTATGGTCACCGGTCGATAGCCACCGATCTATGAGTATCAAAAATAGTGTTTGACCATTGACCAGTCGAATTTGATCATCCAGCAGACGAATTTAGCCATCGACCAGTTGGATTTGGCCATCGACCAGTTCAGTTTGACCATCGACCAGTCGAATTTGGCCATCGACCAGTTGGATTTGGCCATCGACAAGTTCAGTTTGACCATCAACCAGTCGAATTTGGCCATCGACCAGTTGGATTTGGCCATCGGCCAGTTCAGTTTGACCATCGACCAGTCGAATTTGGCTATCGACCAGGTCAGTTTGACCATCGACCAGTTGGGTTTGCTATCGACCAGTTGGGTTTGACGATCGAACAGTTGGGTTTGGTCATCGACCAGTCGAATTTGGCCATCGACCAGTTAAGTTTGGCCATCGACCAGTTCAGTTTGACCATCAACCAGTCGAATTTGGCCATCGACCAGTCGAATTTTTAAGTTAAGATTTTTAGAATCTGATTTTGTTATTTCATTCAAATAATCGCATTTTAGGGTTTCCATGACGACAAAGCGATGACATTAGAGGATTTATGGACTTTGATGGCGTAAAATCCCAATAGGGTCCATTTTTATTTTTATGAATGATCTCACGTAAAAAGTGGGCTTTACACATTCGATATAATTGGCCTAATTTAATACTAACAATCTAAATATTGACTGGTGAGATTTTAATAAAAATCGTACCGTGCAAATGTAGTCAATATTGCACTCAAGTTTAGAGTCCTATCTAATTACATGTTAAAATGGGTCCGGCAGGTTGACCATAAGTCGATACTCCGCTATCACACATTTCTAATTTTTGATTTATTTTGAAGAGGAAGAGTTAGGGTATTATATATCAAGGAATTGGTAAATTCGTTCCATGCAAACTGAAATGACAAGCTGGCCCAAAAAGGCTTGAAATCCGGTACCTTCCTTTATCATTTATTTTGGCCTTGATTGATCTTACCGATAATCGGATGCTTATCCATAAGTTTTCTCAACGTATTCATCAAATGGTTACCGACCCGGGTAGCCTTCTCCCGAATCGCTTCCTTCTCAATCACATCCATCACAGCAATCGCGATTGCACAGGAAACTGGGTTTCCTCCGTACTAAATCGGACCCAATTTAACGATAATTATCTCGATTTTTGAATAGCCTTTTTGGTAGTTTTTAGAAAACCAATTGATGAGATATGGCTAACGAGGCCTACCGTATTGAAATATTCAATTCCTGTCCTAGCAAAGCTTTCAGCAACTTCGGGAGTTGTAATTACGGCAGCAACAGGGTGACCTGTATTTTACAATTAGGTTTAATTTAAATTCAGCAGTTTTGATATGACATTATGTTGACCAGTGTCATATAATGACACAGTCGACAAGTTCACTCACCGTTTCCCATAGGCTTCCCAAGGGTAACGATGTCAGGTACGATGTCTTCACCCTGTAACTGAAAGGCCCAGTAGTGTTTTCCTACTCGCCCAAATCCTACTTGAACTTCGTCAGCGATACAAACTCCTCCTGCCTCTCGGACGGATCTGGAAATTTTTAATGGAGACATTATAAAAATAATTAAATACCGTTTGTGACAGGATCATATTTTTAATTACATACTTGTAAACATTTCGTAAATATCCTGGTGGCAGTATTACTTGCCCCCCACAACTCTGCAAGCTCTCTGCAATATATCCAGCGATATTTCGACCCCCTCCACGAACGTTTGCGATCATTGTCTTCACATCATCAGCATATTTCTGGCCCAACTCTTCCGGAGTATGGTCCGAATCACGGTATTTGCCCCGATACGCATCAGGACAATCGGCCTGTTTGACATTTAAAATTATATTGTTTTTAAAGATTCCTATAATTTAATGAGTTTAAATCAGCACTTACCACATGGACATGTTCTGGTTTGCCACCCCCACCGGGGAGGTTAAACTTGTATGGAGATATTTCGATAAGGGAGGTCACATGTCCATGATAAGCACTATAATAAAATTTAGAAGAATAAACTTTCAAATCTTTTACACATCTATATAAGTACTCAATTTTACGGTAGGCTTATTGTCATAATATCTGCTTTGATTGACCGAGTATTCATGCGATTAAAATTCAACGATCCACCCTTAGGTTATTTAATTGCCATTTTAATAATCTAACTAACTATAGAACGATCTAAACGATAAATCAAGAATAATCAGACCTGTCAGATTGAAGGCTTATCATATCATTATCATATCACAAGTTGTTCAAGACCGATCATATAAAACGAATCATATGAAAGTTTTCAAGCAGGACAAAGAGGAATTCTTCAAAAATCAAGCAACAACCATTCAGATTCAAGTCTCAAGATTATTATAACGAGGGCAAAGGTTCCGAGTCGCGTACAATTAGTGGTAGAGATAAGATGAGCAAATCATTTGCAGTTATTTTTAATGTTTCGCTGAAATTATGGATTTTTAAAGGTCATAAATGTCATATTTTATAAAGATTGCTTCAGCTCCAACTGGTCTCACGGGATTAATTTTACAAATTTAGAGATCATCCAAGGTCTTTCCAATAATGAACGAACTTCTTTGTTTAAATAGCGTCGAAATTAAAGGATTGTATTGTATGTTATTTAAAACAAATACCGCAATTCTCTATATCTTTCTCTAATTAAATATGGTACTGACTAATGAATCAAAAGGTGAAAGGGAACACTTGTACGTTGTATTTGACCTGCAATCAAAGACAAATGGTTCGAGTGTAGACTTACTGGTCCAAAGTAATAATGTCCTGATGCTTAGTATGAGCTCGGGCTAATCGAAGGGCCAAGTCATTTGCCTCCGATCCTGAATTGACGAAAAAACAAACCGATAGCGGCGATGGGAATAGTGCTGTTAACCTCTTGGCACAGATTACCAGGTTGTCATGCAGGAATCGAGAGTTGGTATTTAAAACGGACATTTGGTCAACTCCGGCTTGGACGACGGACGGATGACAGTGGCCAACTGGAAATAAAATATTTTCGAAATAAATTTCTGAAATTTTGACATCATCGCCTCTAAAAATAAATCTTGAAGTTAATGATGTAATCTGTCCACTGTAAATTAGTAAAAGTAAGTGTGACATTCTCACCCCACAAGGGTCATGCCACGACGATATCATAATTTATATTCTCTGTTCAGTACCGTGTGCAACATTATTGATGCAATCCAAGTAAGGACGGTCTTTCTCGTCGTACATGTACTGGCCATCGGCACGAACGATTTTGATCGGATCACTCTTGAAAAATAACTTGCAGGATGGCCTGGAAAACAATGAGATCATGGAATCAAGTTTCGAAATTTTCGATTCATTCCTCATGTAATTTTCTACTCCATCGACCTTAGGATTTCTCGCAAAAGTAATCTATATGGTGACTCCTGATCTTGACATAAAAATCAATATAAATTCTTGTTATAAATTTCAGAATGTAAAGCATTAAATTATCCACGACATAAACATGTAAATTCATTGAGGCCAACATTTATGTGGATCTCCTTGAGAAACTACACACTTGATAAGATGCATGGAATGATGGAAAGATAATTCGACACAACTCTAGTAAGTTATGATAAACATCATCATTGCCCTTCAAAGCCCATTAACATCAACCAGGGTTTCATGATTGTGTTTATGACCTTTAATACAGATGCACGGTTTTGGACGGGACATCAAATTAAACACCACAATATCATTGATTGACCTTGGGAAAAGTACAATTTATTGTGAAGGAGCCAGTAAATGTGAAAGTTTCGAAAAGTCAATAAACTTGTATATAATTGTTATTTTTGTCCGGCCTAAAAACACATTTAAATTGCCATTCGGTTTTGTACAAATTCATTTTGGTTTATTAAACGATACGATAATGATGCTTTTGATTCATTAGCATTAGAATTAGCACTTACACATTATAATTATTAGTCAATTAAAGCACAAGAGACATTTTGTTTCAATTAACTATACTTTTACATTGGGATTAGAAATAACCATGAAATAACTAATATTTTTTCCATGCAAAACCATGTAATTTTATGACTACAGTTTGAAGCAAAATTCATGTCATTCTAAAAGAATATGGATTATCGATTGATTTTGATATTCCGTGTCGTGACAAAAAAGAGGCATTTGTGTTGAGCTGTACAAATATTTAGGATTTTTTTTCAGTTTTTCCGTGCGTGTGAGAGAGAGTTCAATAATTTAAGCCTCCATACTTTCCAAAACTCGTAAATTAATATGAGACATTATTAGACTATATAATACTTAACTTCTTTTGACTTATATAGCCAAAACGTATCGAGTGCTTATCATTTATTGAACCCGACTTCGATTTAAAGGACAATTGGGAATTGTATGTATTATATGTATTGCTTCTGTCCCTTACTTCCGAGGATAAGAAAACAATGTGAAATATTACACAAAAACTCAAGTGTCTTTATAAACGAATCTTGGCTTTAACTTATTGTTAGAGAAACTAACAACATGGCATATATATTCTAAATGAATTATTATCTGCTCGTTTGACACTTCCGTCCGAGTAATCAAACTGACTATTTGAACCTGTTCGAAATCAATTTCGACGTGAGAACACCAATATGGTTTATGTTCTCCGATACGAAGGAGCAACATTTATGTCGCCGATAAAGAAATTGCGAAAATAACTTGACATGTTACCCCTTGGTAGATTTAATGGAGTTTGTACTCAAAAAACTACAAAACTCCGATGTAAAAAAAACTTTTTTTAATTTTTGTTCTAAAACGAGATTAAAAAGCTATTTTTCTGTACTGAAAACTCCGATGTAAAACTCCCTAATTTTTAATCATTGCTCTAATCATAACTCTTTAAATGAATGTTACGTGTGTACTATACTTAATAGCGGATTTTATTATAAAAGCAAAGATTGTCTCACCCAATATGACGTTTTCGTAAACGAACTGTATCTTCTTTCGGCAAAGTCTCCATGATTTTAGCTATAGTTCTTAAATTATTTCGGGAAACTGCAATGGCAATTATTGATATGTTTTCGGATTGGAGCTTGGAGCAAGTATTTTAGTCTTTGAATATTTATTTAAGCTTTGTAGCCTATTTTTTGTACGAAACGACTAGAGAAAATATAAACCCTGTTTAATTGAATTTAATCGATAAAACCCTGTTACGTTACAACTTTTTCTCTATATATAGAAAAAATGTAAAAATTTCTCCTGGACAAATAAGACAATTTAGTTCCAGAGGTCTGAGCAGAATCAGCTGAATTAACAGACTGAATGACTGAAACTAAGTGTCTACAAAGGTTAACATTAACTTTAATCTCGACTCTCCGCTATTTTACACTCGTTGCTCGTAGAATCATATTTAAACCTATAACGTGGTTTACTACAACTTCTACAACACTACATGCCAAAAAGAGGCAAAAAATATTGGCAAACTCAACTTTCGTACTAACTTCTATATAGGAGACAATCTTATGTCATGCATACGTTGAAATGACTGGATATACCTTGATATGTTCTTTGAAATGCTGGTTGGAACATGCGGGTATAGTCCGCAAAGTTCCTATTACATTTAGCAAGGAACTGGATTGATGAGAATGGCAAGAATTTCGCAAGAGGTACATACATTGGATCGGTACATTGGAAGCTATAAAGTCTCTGGATTTCCAGGAGGGTTTTTCCTATTTCAGAAGAGACGCTTGCGCTTCTTGTGTGAAAATCTTAATTTTAAGACACTGTAAATCGTAATTGTTTCGGTTTTATGACGAATTAACGCAAAAAGAGTGAGTTTGATGCAAAGGAGTTTGATTAATAATCGCTTAGAGAGAGAGAGGTAGAGAGACAATTACTGGAATTTCATAATTTTGCACAATTGGTTAATATTAGCACCCCCACCCCGAAATAAAAAGTACAAGCAAGGAAGTATTGGATAGTTTGCTTCTAGACATAATTTTTGCCAGAATTTATTCCTGTCTCAAATTCATACTGGATTTGTGTTTATTCATTCAACATTATAGTAGTTTTATTCTGGCACATGAATTTTAATGAATGAATGATCTGGTTTGGAACATGATATGAAAATTTAACAACATTTAAAGCCATCGTTATGTGAAAGGCCATAACGTTCCAAAATTATTAAAATTCGTCCATCCAATTTTTCATATACTGAGAAGACGGGAACAGGAAGTGGGATATACTATTACACATGTAAATTAATCGTGAATCCCATCCGAGATGCAGTTATTTCAATCGGTATGACAAAATGACAATAGCAGTCAACATATAAAGCTGAACATTATCTTATCATTTATTGAGCATTTAAATGAAAAATCGGGTCATCCTTTCATGAGGTTATTATCCCACAAAATTTGGAATTCCAGTTCTGCCCAGTTTGTATACAATTCCAAATCCAAATGTATTTCCTGATCCGATCTCATGGGTTTTGATTACGACCTACTGTAATAATATATGTATGCCTGCAGTCCTATGGTTCTTACTCGATTGTTTGCATTTTGCATGTAGGAGAGATTAAACACGAAAGCCATGCATTAATTAATTATGTTCCTTCAAATGTGCCTTCCGAGAAGGTCTATCATTAAATCAATTTAGTTCACAACATAAAATTCGGCTGCATGCCATGCATCTAGAGGTTCGTTGTTCTCAAACGGAAAGGTAATCAATCGGTGTTTGTAAATCTGTAATGCACTGTATTTCTGGCTATTTTGACGGTAAACCGACCACCGTTCCTACGACATCTGTTCCTACGACATCCGTTCCTGGACATTCGTTCCTACGACATTCGTTCCTCGGCGACATTCGTTCCTACGACATCCGTTCCTCAACGACATTCGTTCCTCAACGATATTCGTTCCTAAGACATTCGTTCCTAAGACAGTTGTTCCTTACGACAAATGTTCCTAGGACATTCGTTCCTAACGACATTCGTTCCCAACGACAAATGTTCCTAAGACATTCGTTCCCAACGACAAATGTTCCTAACTCAAATTCAATGATTATTACGACATTGTATTAGATTAAATCTCTACAGTGTAACGATAATTTATTTGATATCACAGTTTCGTCATAAATATAAACAATAATATTATGGAATTCAAGGGAATATACCACAGAATTTTATAGTATAATAGAATGGACAAAGCAAAAAAAATTTTGGAAGCCACCTTCCGAAACTCTAGTATTATAATAATATTGATAATATATATACATAATGTATCATGTTTCATAGAGATAGAGACTTTAGTGAGCAGAAAATAGATGAAAAAACATTAAGAGTCGAGAGGACGAGAATAATTCATATCCATTTTAAAGTGGTATTCACAATTTAAAGAAACGTTTAATTACTATGTGTGTCTTTGAAAAAAATGGTCAGAAAATATTGCAAGTGAACTTCCCCAAAATCCGAATGTGAAAAAATGTGAAGTTTTTTGGATGAGCAGGGAATATATTTAGAGCTGAGGCAAAGGACGAAAAATGTATCGGCAGTTAAATTAAAAACCTTGGTCCGAGGTCTTAGACACGTTTTTTTTTATTGTTAGGAACAATTCTCGTTAGGAACGATAGTCGTAGGAACAACCGTCGGCTAGTAACAACCGTCCGAGGAACATTTGTCGGGTAGGAACGAATGTCGTTAGGAACAACTGTCTTAGGAACGAATGTCGTAGGAACGAATGTCGTTGAGGAACGAATGTCGTTGAGGAACGGATGTCTTAGGAACGAATGTCGGGGAACGAATGTCGGGGAACGAATGTCGTAGGAACCAATGTCGTAGGAACGCCTGTCACCAGATCTGAAACAAATGTCAGAAAAACCCGAATAATACAATAATGTTGTTAAGTCAAGCTAAAGCAGAGAGTTTTTGGCTTTTTTGTAGAGTTTATAAATACACCGTGAATTTAAGCAAGACTTGAACTTGCCGATATATGATAATCTGTAATCGCATCAAATCCTTGGTTCAAATTAAGATGGTTTTTAGATATGCATATAAAATGTAAGATCGTTCATGAACTCCTGGTCCTACCTAACTTAAATGACATGGGATTCGGGTTTCGGATATAAGACGCAGTACATGAAGAGATGAAGTGAATGAAAGTGAGCAATAATTAGACGAAGTTCATGGATGTCACTAAATCAAAGTTCGACTTCCTAACAAAATATTTACTTTTAGCCATGAACTCAGGAACTGATAACGATACATGTTTAACACAATATATGAAGGGTTTAACATGCGCTTAAATATTGTATCTTTTCTGAATCTCTCTGTTCTAACAGCCATTCGATTCCAATTTCCAAGTCTATTTTCCCTCGGACTAATTAGGATCAGTATCAACTATCCCACGGGACGGATAATTTCATGAATGTGAACAACAGGAATTTATAAATAAATGTAACAATTTCTTGTGTTCAAAACGGTATAGTATATGAAACGTAAAATATTCGTTAATTGTAGCGTTAAATTACAGCATGCCTGCAACGTGCCCATTAGCGAGCTTGCTGATATTTACTGAAAACTGATACTGATAGGTACATATTTAATTTCCAACTCCAACCATTTCCTTTTCAGATTCTGTATTCCTGATATCCCAAATGCCAATCATTGTTCTATTCCATATTGTGTCTGTAATTAGTTTATTTTGCGTCATATAAATGGGTCTTAAAATGCTAACTTTTCGGTATGTATTCGCAGAAATATCGAAAACATGGAAATTAGTACCCTTGATCCTCCAGAAAAGTTCATTTTACAAAAATAATTATAAAATACCAGAAAATCTGGATCCGAGAATCGTCAGAAAACACTTATAAATATAACTATAATTGGAAGTTTCTGTAAAGATGATTCAATAATTATCAGGCTAAAAAAATTAAATTGTAAAAATTAAGAAAGGAAATCCCCCTCCCTATTAATTTACCGGTATAACACCCCTTCCCGAAATAAATTTTATTTTTAGAAGTTTCATTGGGTTTGGAAAATAACAGCCCTGTGAGCTTTATTTTAATATTTTTCAGTGTAGACATTAAATACTCAAAAAATTAAGAAGCAAAGAATAAGCAATGAGTCTCACAGGGCATTGATCAAAGGTTACACAAGGGCACGAAAATAAGTGGAATACGGAATAAATAAATCCAAAATTAATAAGGATCTCTCTCTTTTCGTCTTGTTTGCCGTTAGTCCAATTAAAATCGAGATGTTATGTTCCCTGATGCAGGAGTTGTATGAATTGTATCTATTTCTTTAATTTTTCGACGATTGCTTCCTGCTTTCCTCATTCATGACCAAGATATCGTAAACTTGTGTTATCGAGCCTAGACTAAGTATAGACCCTAATCATTGCCTCTGATTTATTGTTAATTTCGCATTTTGGATGAAGTTATTAATAATCAATTGATTGAGTCTTATATATGTCGTTGGAAGATTTATGTACACCAAAGTCACATTTTTAAACTTTACGATTAGTATTTTTTAAGATCAAAATCCGTTTGACGTACTCAACGATCTCATTTTCTTGTGTAGTTTATTGGCATCCTTATATTCTTGCTACCAGCACTCAGAAAGTTCATTCGTACAAAGATGCTCCTTGAAAGAAAACCTACCAACATCTTCTGTAATTCCTTGATGCAAATAAATAAATACTGAGTAAATAATAAAGAACGCTATTTAGAAATAATTAATTGTTTATTAACCTTTGTTAGAAATAGATAGGTAATCGTAAGACAATTTTATTTATAACAGAATTTTGTGATTATAGTATAATACAATATTGCCTCCATCACAGAATATTTATAAAGAAATCAATAAGCTTAGCTTTTTAAATGACCTATATAAATAATGTTGATTCAATTTTGGATCAATACGTACATTCAAATTGGACTTTCCAGAATTAAACAATAGTAAAAAGCTAGGTTTATAATTTGGTTATGAATACAGGTATTATAGAAACTGATGTAGTCTTATTGAAAAGCCGTATTCAAAGATATTAAAAGATGAGCTTGAAGCCTAACTTTCTGTGGTCCCTGTGCCATTTTGCTCTCGAGAGCAACAATGGTGTTGACATAATCATACTCTATAGTCAATCCTAATACCGGTTCATCTCCATCGGAGTCAGAACTCGAATTTACAGCCCTTACAACTTCAAGGCACACGGCTGCTTTATTTGCTTTCCTCCAAGGCACCAAAGTAGGATCGTCGTTAAAATCCGGAGTGTCTGCAAAATCATCAAAATCTGATGTTTCGTCTCGTGGTGGTAACACCACCTCTGCATCTGGGGGAAACACTAAACTACAATTCTGAATGAAGCTTTCATTTCGAATTGGAAGCACATGAATTTCTTTGATCATTGGTGAAGAGACATTACTTCCAGGTCCTCCGGGACTATTCGCAATGATTGTTATAGATGTTGAAGGAGTACTGACATGAGAAGGCAATGAAACATCTGTAGAAGATTCTCTGGCTGGGTCAATGATGTTTCCAGGTTTTCCATCAATACTAGCTTGATTTGGTAGGTCTTCTTTCTTCAATGGAACAAAAGATAACGGCAGAAATTTGATGGACGTTGGAAACTGAGTTGGATTTGATAAACGCAATATGATTTTGGCTGTTTGACCAGGAAGCAGAGGCTGAAGCAATGGGTTCATTAATCGAACTTGTGGTACATGGTAATACGCATTCAATTGGATTTTAAATTTAATCGAGACAGGTGAATACTCCGGCTTGCTTATATTTCTTTCACATACTCGACATCGTAATCTGTAATTTATTTTTATTTTTACTTATTATTAGTGGTCGGTACGTAGAAATGAAAATGAATACTCAATTTCTGTTCAGAAAACTTACGATCGTTTAACAAGTAGCTGTTTGTGTGTTGGTAGGAGCGAGGAAGTATCAGTCGGTTGGGTCTCCAATTGATGAAGTCGTTGAGACAAGTTTGTTCCTAAAGAATGACAATATATTTAAAGCACAGTAAAATTTGAGTCGATTTTTAATTTTGAACTATTAAAATACCCTTGGCCACGACTAAATCTTGTTCAAAGAATTCATCTTGCAATTCAGCTAATTCTTCTTCCCCTTCAGTTAAAGCTGTGTAAAGTGGAGGAGGAATCGCTTTCGCCATTTCATCCGGTGAAGCGACAGGATACCTCTTGGGCAGAAGATGGGCCAATCCATGCCGTCCCTTAAAAATGCAAGAATCCAAATTAGTGATTACTCTTAACTTTATTTTATCAATCTATAACATTCAATGCAAACACTTACAGCAGCCAAATATTTGCTTTTATGGACGAATTTCTTTTCTTTCGAATTCTTCTCACGCACGGCTAGCATCCGCAAATAATCCGAAATATTTGTTATCTGCTGTGTCCTATCATTCTCCGGTTCCGGCCAGGGTCCCGTTGTACTTGGTGAATCTGGAAGCCCAGGATCTCGAGATGTCCAACGACAGAAACCGCAAGCCAAGTAATACAGCTTTTTCCCAATCAACTTCTCCGGCTCTTCTTCGGATGGGACTTGAACCGTTGTGGCCCTTATCGATAAGGTTTGCTTACAACTTGGACAGTCGTAGCAAGTTCCGCATCTTTGTCATTAAAAATATACAATTACGTTTACGGTTACTGCGAATAGATTTTAATGTCCAAAACCTTTAAACGCATTGGCAGTCTAGTCGACTAGATAAGTCTATGACTACAGACAGACTATGACTCATCAACATCGACAAGTCTGAAGTCGACAGACAGACAAAAACTCACCTATTTTTCTTCTGTTTGGCTTCGGCAGAAGGCATGTTCTCGGAACAATTTCCACAATAATGGGAGTCAACTTCATGGGACACGCAGTAAGGACATCGAAGCCGAAGGCAATGTCGACAAAAATATACGTGACAAATGGGCTTCAGGCTTCCACAACAGCAAATATACTTCACCGCATCGAGCTGAAATAGAGTTGCCATCTTAGCTGGTCGGAGCAGCAGGGTTCAGGTCAATTTATCAACTTTAATCTTGTGATGATAGACTGACACAACTGATCGATAAATTATCAAAAACTCGCCGACACATCGACAATAAATAACAATCTATCGAGCAATTCCTCCCGTCTTGACAGAAATTCAAGATCTCCTTGTAATTTCAAGGCTTAATAGATTGGGGCACTCTGACTAAATCTCCACCATACAAATCTTTTCCATCCCGAGATGCAGTATTATTAAGTTCATCAAAAGTATGGGAGGACTTATTTCGGGGTGGGGGGTTATTTTTTGCATGTAAATTGACTAAAACTTGTTTTCCAATAATCCCGATGCCCCATTCATCATTTTCTGTAAATACATTATCTATTCCGTAGCATAATTTTTAAGTATGATTGATTATCGTTACATTTTCTTCCGACATTTTCATGAAAATGCTTTTAAATGCAAGGGAAAGCGGACCATTACCTATTTGGTTGGCATGCATTGTATTTTTAAAAGCCTCTATTCTTGGATGTTTTAAAATTGAAGTTGTAGCTATAATTATAATTACGCTGCGGCATATGGCATACTCTTTTTTAAATAAAAACCTTCAAATTCAATAAAGGTGGGGATTTATTTCGGGAAATATGGCCAATAATCCTTAAATATCCTTAAAATCGAATGCACCATAAATAAATAACAGAGACAAGGGTTTAATTTTGTTTTTTGATGGATAGCACATGGGTTTTATTCATGTGACTTTATTTTTCGTATGAAACTTTTTTTTTTCTTCCTTCAATGCTTTTCGCTTATCCATATTTTCCAAATTAATTTACTCTTATAGATATAGAACCCTCCTTTCTAAACAACAAATTGGTAGTTAATGTTTTTACAATAATTCTAATTGTATCATGCCGATTATGTCGAACACCAAGATTTCCACTCCAGAGAGAGGGAATGTTTTCTTTCGGAAACGAACATCATCAATTTTAAACTCAGAAATCCAACTCATACAAACACAATTAAACCAATTAAATGCAATTATATACTTCCATGCATATGTCAATTTTAAAGAACTGTAGTAAAAGTCATAAATATCTAAATATAATCTTTTAGGGATATAACAAAACAATAAAGATCATCTTTTTTACAATTTTTCCTTATTGGCAATAATATTATAAAGGATTTAACAAATTTAAATTTCTAAACTGAAATTTTAAACAGAAAAATCAGAGAGGCTTCAATAGTTGTCCGATACAAATATAAATATTACAATCGAAGTCCAACCTTAATAGAACTTCTATAACAGCAATTTCATAGTGTTTAACAGTTTTACGATCTGCAATAACAAGAAGCTTCTGGTCTACAAGCTTATTCTACGTCTTCAACAAGCATCGACATGTCCATAATTAATCTACATACGACTTATTATAATTTAGATACATTTATGGGAACACTCGAAGTTTAAATTCGACGGCTTTTTATTCATTGACGACACTGATCAAAAGAAGAATTTTTTAAAGGATCTTGACGATTTGAAAGTCTTAGTTAATTAAAATTCCGAATGAGAAACGTAATCTTTTTGTAAGTGAATGCCAACAAATATCGTGTCAGAAATTAAAATCAATTCGTTTAAAGATAAATTTAACAGGACATTGGAAAACATCGACAAAGAAGCAACAAAAGCATTCACGTTTACATTTATACGTTAGGATGAGTAAGATGCACATTTTGCATAAATATTGTGAAATCAGATGTAGAAATCATCAGTTGTAATTTTTATCTCGTATCAATTCGTGTAGGGTTCTTATCCTCCGTGCTTCTAAACTTAACTTACATGAAAAAAAAACAAAAAATAATTTACACCTTAATTAAAAAGCATCAAAAATTGATGACGATGACAAGTTTAAAGACACCAATGGAATAATTTAATAAAAAATAGCTTCCGATCTTTAATCATATAATTCATAATTTCCATGAACGATAATAACAATAAATATAATATAAGGACAATCGGTTTTTTTATACACTATTTCAAGATCAATTTTTAACAATTCTCAAAAAGTAACCCCTTCGTACTTCGTAGGCATATATTTAACTTTTAACTCAAAAAGTTACTTTTTATTTTTTTAACAACAAATCCAAACTGTCAACTTTTTTTTTTTTTGTAAACTGTCCACCAACAAGTTTTTTTTTCTTAACCTTATTGCGAATAATTATTACTCGTTAACGGATTACCAACCTTACAGTTAATATAAATAATCGAGACCAAAGTTTATAAATGTATGTTCTTGTAGAAACTAATCAGTCTTGAAAGGAAATCGTCTACTTTCATTATGCCATTCATCCATCATCATGCTCACGTTCGATCACAACAAACAAATTTTCACACACTTATACAACTGATTTCCAACAATAACTATAACACGAAGGAATTTTTGGATTTTTTTAGATTCACGATTTTCTTTAGTAGATATTTACTCGACCCTTGGAAGTCTGCTAATTGAAAGTCAACTAGAATGACGGAAAAATGTCGGAAACTTCGAAAATGGTAATCTAAAATGTACAATATACAATAATGTAACACTTTTCCACACATCCATCAATGCTAACTTGTACAACGAGAAGGGACGAAGGGAGTGGTCCAATAAAAACGGCTAAAATTTTCCCAACATCAGCTAGTCTTGAATAGTTAATAATCTAGTACCAATTACTTAAATGGAATAACCTATGCGATGTGTAAAGCTCCGTCTGAAAGATCTAAAACGCCTTATTTTTCGTCGAGGCGTTGAATAACATACATAATCATATGTCAGCCTTCTACATACGAATACAAGTTAAGATTATAACACCTCGAATCGGATAATTGAATTTAACTGCAGGAATTTAATAGTGGAGATTCGCAAACCAATCAATGACATATGGTATTCAAATACATAGGTGTGGTGTTACACGAAAGTATTCCGCATTGCATAATATTACATAGTATGCGATTATCCTAAACAATGCTTTTCGATTTCAGCCCCCAAGATACCAACCTACAAAGTCTACAAGTCTATTGAAAACAAGACTTATAAACGATACGGACCAACGATGTGGCTTGTTAGAAGCCGATAAGCCTATCGCGAAAATCTTTACACATATTTTACAGCGTATCTTGGATGGAATAGAACGGTCATGAATTCAGGATTCAACGAATGACCGCTACATTTATTACTGCGCATAAATAATGAATCCCTGAAAGTTATCTCGCAATCGGATTGCTACAGAGAAGAGAGGTTCTCCTATACAAATAACAATCATTACACGAACGTACGTACGAACCTCTTTCATTCTTCAAATCGTCCATTCATGGTCGCTCACTCAATACCACATGCACACAATACAATAATTTAGACCGTGTAACAAGAAACCTCCTTCATAATGAGATAGCCTATCTAAAAAAATGAGACCTCAAAATTGAAATCATATGTTTCGCTGACAATGACATCAGTTCCATCGTCAATGTCATAAATGTCATTGCAATGTTCGCGTTGGCACCTCACCCGAACAACCACCTAACTTCCAAACTATTTCTCGTTTTACCTTCCGTATATTTAATTTTCTATTTAACTGAGCAAGGAAATTCATATGGTAAATTAATACGTGTATACATGCTAAATTGATATTAACACAATAAATCAACCCTGTAATAGGTAATTTAGATTAAGGAATCTCGTTGAGAGGCTTAAATTTAAGTGCATAAAATATCAAGCTTGGATAAAACCAATTAACCTTAACCCAAGATCCGGATTACTGAACTAGCATTATATGTTACAGATAGATATTTTTAGCTATTATGAACAACATTTTCCTGAGGAAAACTGGGGCGACGGTGACAAACACTAAAACCAACGTCTTAAATTGAATTACGATTGATCGCCCAAACTACAGGACGCTTACCAAGACGGACGTAAAATATCCAGTTAAGGCTATAAGATCTCCAAGGAAGGACGTTGAAGACGTTTATACAGATTAAATACTTTAACTGACAACAATATTGCAATAAGCATCAGAACAACAGTGTAACTGGATTTTTTAAACAGAGACGATGTAATTTGATCACAATTACAATTGGTGACTCATTGGTATGGATGGTTGGTAATTTGGTAAGCATCCATAGGCATCTGAAGTATTACTGTATTCCTACCTGTCATTGTCAAACCTTAAACCTACATAAGGTTTGTGTGCATAGTTTCGTCAGTGACAGGTTATTCAACCTCTAGAGGCATGGAGTTTAAGTTCAAATATAAAATGCATTCACATAATTAGAAACTTAACCAAGCACATTTTTAATCTGATGTTAGCACAACGTAAAGTCCGCTGAACCAAATAGAATAGCGGTTGATATAGTATACCGTTGAACCAGAATTAAATACGGTTCAGTTATATGTACGTCAAAATTAATCATTTAACCTCACAAACATTCGATGAAACAAGTTTGAAAACGATTATTAATTGTCATTGTGATAATTTAAAGCAAGATAACTCAGACAAAATATGAGATTCTGCTGTCGTATCAAATTTTCTCCTTAACATTGTCAAACAGAGCAAATTCCCTGTATTTTCGTTAGCTGGTCTAAAATAGCTTCAGCTTTAAACTGAATATTGAGCCTGAATAATTTTGGCTTACATTTGGCTCAGGTTGTGGCACCTTCGACTTTAGACGGATACAAATTGTAAATTGTTATTTTTAAACATCAGATTTGAGCAGGTTTTACAAACTCTTCAGCAAAACTTCATTATTGGTGTTGAATGCGGAGCCACAACTGTAACATTAACGCGAAATAAGCTACTGTGCTCATGTCTCTGAAAATTCCATTTATCCGGCATGTCAGCTGGACTGTTGCGTAAGTGATGAAAATCTTCATAGTAATTTAAAATTTCAACTACACCTATACAACACAAGCATCATTTCGGATTGGATTGAAGAGCAGCCGTTATCTGAGCCCAGAGATCCTTTTTACACGCCTTAGATCTGTAACAAAATATCCCCATAAATGAATGCCGGTTTACGGGTTTAATAACTAAAAATGTAGTCAGACACTTTGGAGTGAAACAAACCTTCGTAAGTTGGTCAGCCATTCCTTAAATTGGCTGACTCCATCCGGTGTAAGATGGAAAGCCTGCCTAGCATTGCAAACAATACTAACAAAATCTTCATAATCTGAGACGGTTATATGGTACAGCTTCTGATGCAAACATTGAAAGTACATCTGCTGACACTTTTGTACTAACGGAGCCAGAGGAGATCGAGGATTCTGGTAAATCCAGGCTAAGTTGTTGCGCGTTGGAATCATTGATGCATCCAGAACGATCTCATGTAATACGAACGGATTCGATATGGATGAAACAGCACATATGCAAAACTGCTGCAGGTATTGGGCACCCAATTTTCTAGAAATGGATAACAGCCATTTTACGTCTTCTCCATATGGAGGATTTCGTGCAAACTTTGCTTGCGGCCTGTCATCATGGACACGACGAGCCAAGGTCTCCATTGCCAACATTCCGACTCGATAAGCAGCTAGCAAATATTTTATCTTGATAGCTGATTGACCTTGTTGATGCTGACCAATGGAATCCCGTGCGCCTTGCATAAAATGCTGTAAAGTGTAAACATGTTATTAATTAAAAATCAAATTATAACTCGGAGAGGATTCAGTTATCTGTATACACCAAAGGACGTTTACCTGTGAAGTAGACGATGTTGGGGGCATGTCTCCCATTCCAATGGCTTGCATGGTCCCTGGATGAGGTTGTGGAGGTTGCATGTTGTTTGTTTGAACGAAAACTCCGTTGTGGTTAACCATCGGCCCACAGTTATTCATCTGCAAAATGTATGTTTTATTAGACCGAATGCAGAATTATAACACACATTTGAAATTATTTAAGGTTTTTTTTGAACGATTGACTTACAAATAAACTTACCTGACCATGTGGAGGACCTCTGGAATTCATCAAAGACATATTGCTCTGTTGGAGACCATTCTGGCCAACCATCATCTGTGGGTTTCCAGGTCCCCCAGACATTTGCACATTTGGAGGTTGTCCTTGATTTCCCTGTTGTGGAGGTCCTTGATTGCCATTGGACATCGGAACTAAGTGTCCTCCAGCATGCGAGTGATGGGAAACAGGGGGCATGTGTTGCATATGCCCATTCATCCCCATATTTCCCATGCCTACATTCATAGGATGTCCCTGTACTCCAGTTGCAGTCACAACTGCTAATTGTGGACCGTTGTTAGACTGATTATGGTGATGTCCCTGACTACTCATCACATTCATGTTTCCGTGAGGATGGTTAACTGAAAAGAACTGAGTATTTGATGGTCGTAAATTTAAATGGGGATGTCCCGAATGTCCAGAGGCTGCTGACGTAATTGGAATAGACGCTGGAAAAAACTGTAACGGTGGACCAGCTGGAACCATTGAATGGGGATGTCCATGGTGTGCATGTGGATGTTGATGTTGAGGATGCATATTTGGTGTCATATATTGGGGAATGGGACCAGACTGTTGAGAGTTTTGTTGTTGCGGATTATAGTATGAAGAGGTTGTGGTAGCAGGATTGTTGGGAGGGTTTGCCTAAAAACCAATGTTAACTAATTAATTGTCCAGGGGCCTTTATTGTACTTCGTGGGGTTTATCCAGTAATCAACAAGAAGCATATGGTATATAAAAAATTACCTGGTATAGAACAGTTTGACCATACATGAAGCTTCCAGGCAAGTGATTAAAGTTGGCTGGCAAATATGGAACCTGGCTATAATGTGATGTTCCATATGGTAAGTTTGCAAGTGGCACTTGAGGTGTGGAAATCGGATATACGGCTCCTCCGTGTTGATGAGGATGTTGATTGGGCGGAGGATGTTGCATCATATCTATTTGAATCAGAGGTTCAATTAGTACGCAAAGAAATCAGACGGGTAAGATCGATATTTAGTATTTAAAGGATGTTAATGGCACAACAACGAGGCTTACCCAAACCACCTGAAGACCCAGATGAACCCCCAGATGGAGGAGGTGGGGGCGGATTGTTAGGATTGATTGGTGGCAATCCGGTTTGAGGGGATACAATCTGTCCGTGGCCATGAGGATTCATTGGGTCCATATTTCCATCCAGAGACAGAAGGGAATCGTGGTGGCTGCCATCTTCGTTGAAAACGTCCATGTCAAGAGGAAGGTGCTAGAGTAGGAACGGATTATGAAACGTGTATTTGCATTATTCTATTAGATTTTTTTGAAACCATTATGCCGACAAAATTATTTACCTTTTGGTATAAGGAATACCATTGTCTTGCCACATCAAACAAAACCTCTGGATAAACCCCACCACCCTGAATATCGATAAAGACAATACAGAATTAGAATAGCCTAATAGCCATAAAAAAGTATCCTTTATTTCCTTTATTTACCTTAGCAGCAGTTTCAACAGTCAAACACGCCTTTTCCAGCATTCCATCGCTCTGTTCCTTACACTATGGATTTTAAGGACAATTTTCAATATATGTGGCCATACATCTTTTAGAACATTTAACTTGCCATTATTATACAGGTATATATTACTTCCGTCCCTTCTAACAAGAGGACAAGAGGTTATCGTGTAAATCGTTGTATAGGTATTTAAACATAGGTATAAATCTTGAAGTGAACTATCACCTGCAGTATAGCTCGATGAATCTCGTTTGGATTTAGTGCATGGGCGTTGGGTAAGCACGACAAGGCCAACTCTGCAGCAGCTCTGACCATATTTGCATCACCTCTCGATGCCCTATCAGCGATAGTCACAGCTTCCGGAGGAGTCAAATGGGAGTCCCATGTGTCAATTAAAAATGCTATTGCAGGAGCCCCTATATCCATAGCTTGACCTGAAATTGAATTTGATTAAACACATTGTATTTTACAGTGTTTGAAAAAAATTATAAATCACGATTAAATTGTTAAAGGAAAGCGTTCATTTACCAGTGATCCAGGAAACATGACTGGAGTATGTTCGACTGAGCCAGTTTGGACTGACAGCGTTGTGAAGTCCCAATGCATACAATCCTATATGAAACGCGCACATATGTAAAGCACGGTGGGGTCCACGAGGATTCTGGCCATTATTACTTGGTTGAGTAAACAAACTTTGATTGCTGGAACCACCAGCTTTGCCCAACACAATTTTGGCCAACTCAAACATGAAATGAGCACTAGCCTCTGATGGCTGATTAGGTAGAACTGGATATGCCCGCTTTCCTTTATATCTGCCAGCTTTTGTTGGAATTGTTGTAGTTGCCGTCTGTGTTGTTTGATTATGATTCGCCCCAGCAGGAGCGTTGGAACTGTTTCCGCCAGTGCTACTTGGTACGTTTGCTGTTGCAGTTGAACAAGCTGCTTCTGTTGATTCACCATTCGAATCAGAACTAGAGTTTGCAGATGTGGGCTCTCCCGTTGTTCCTGAAGTTTCTGCTTGTTTATTATTACATACTGCAGGACAGACGACGCTATTCGACGGAGAATTCGTAACAACGGGTGATGCCGAAGCCGAACCATTTGACCCTACAGATGGAGGTGACCCTTCTCGAATTGGAAGAACATCTTCGCTTCGATTAGATGTATTAGTGGCAAGTAAGGGTGCAGTTGGAGGATTGTTCGAATAATAGGCTGGTGGTAACGGAGCCTTGTAAAGTTGGTGAATTTCTCTATCGAGAAGTTTGTCCATGATCTTGGCTAACTTTTCCGGCTCGTCTTTGTAATGAAGTAACATCGCCAACTAAAAATATAAAATGTTATTGTATTTATAATTAAAATATTAAAAATAAATGTGAATGCCAACATTTTAATCTTCAAATTAAAAATAATTGATCACGTACCGCTAGGTCTCCTCTCTGTCTTCGCGTTCCTTCACAAAGTAATGGATGATCAGCTTCAGATACATTAGCCTTTAGTCCAAGAGCGGAAACGGCTGCTTCAAATCCTAAGGCTTCATCATGGGGCAAGTGGAACACACCAGATTGTAAACTGCATCTACCTTCGCGGTTTGTTGGCATTACAAGTACATCAAAAATGAAGTTCGCCAACACCAGTGGTAACAAAGCTTCACCACGAGATTTAAATGTGCCTTCAGTTAATCTCTCTGCCTTTTGTCTCATCATCTCGAGCTCCTTTTGTCCAACTGGAATTCTCTTCAGAAGTTGAGCCAATTCGGCTTCTTGATTAGCCAATTTAACTTCCAGAGGTTTGGTGGATGCTGGTGGTCGAGCGAGTTCTAATCCGAACATCCCTACTTGAAATGCTAGGAAGTAGTGATCGGAATTTTCAGCTAAGACGGTACAAATGAATGAGCACTTTGCTAAGGTAGCGGATGCAAGACATGTAACTTGATGGGAAATGGGATTCACTTTCTTCCGTTTTCCCTTTCCAACGGGTGCAGGTGGAAGTTCAATTGTTAGCTTTGGGGGATTAGCTAGAAGGTCGCTTGCCAGTTTCACACCCAGCTTACAGGCTGCTTTTGAATGACCGTGAGCGTGAAGGCCTTCGGCACGTGCAAATAGTACATCCCAGGGATCTTCAATGCGCTTGATACTCGAGAATACATTTAATCCCATAGCATCTTTTTTCTGTCCACTACTACTACTATCTTCACTACTTCCGTCGCCCTTCTTATTTGGACCAACTGATGCCTTGGGGTCATAGTAGTAAAGCTGGTACTCATCTCCGCTCTGTTGAGAATCAGAGGAGTCGAATTTCGGAACAGAATTCGCTTCTAAAGTGCCAGAAACGTCGACAGATGCAGGAACAAAAATTGACGAGTCTGAATCTACATCTCCATCGACTTCGGGGTCCCCATCAATTTCATCGCTTGTCGTTGTATTCAAACTAAGAGACTGAGTCTGACGCTTAGGGTCTATTTCTACACCTTCATCGTTCTCGCCTTCCGGTTCTGGGTTTGGCTCGACATCGTTCTCGTTTTCGCAGAATCCTTCGGATTGGGAACTTGTACTACTTCTATTGCCGTCTCGAACTGGCGCGGCTGGTGGAACAACGGGGAGATTAACAGGATTGATTCCCGCAGCTTCTGCTATTCCACTAATTTTCTCAACAACCGCAGACGACGGTCCAGGGAGTTCATCTTCGAAAGAGCTTTGATACAATAATGTATTACGGAGATCAACTTTTGGCTTTAAACCTGAAGCACTTAAACTCAGAAGTAGTTTTTCACTTCCTGTTCCTCGGGATTTTCTAGATTTTCCAGATTTGCCAGTAGGTTTACCGGATGAACCCGACGGTCCAGGAATGGCTTCACCGGAAAACATTGACGCTGACGTCCCAGGATTATTTCCTGAAGTACTAGCACCCCCCAAAGATTTACAATCAGCTTCCGAATTCACGAGAGCCACTCGATCATTTCCACAGTCGACGCTACGTGGTCGCTTTGATATTCCGGGAGCGCTAGATATAGTTGCGGCTGAATGAAGCAAGTGGTGTTCACCTGCTGGATTGTTTAGCACTGCATGGGACGAATGTATCATTCCAGTATCTCCTGAACGTGAATGACCATCCGAATGACGAAAACACATGAATGGACAATTATAAACTTTGCTGGATTCAGAATATGTGACTCCATAGATTGGATACGAGTCCCATGAAAGATAACATGCTTCGACGGCAGGACGGAAGCCAGGAAAGATTTCTACGTCATTTTTGAAACTGTTGGCATGCTTTGAGCCAACTGATGCGTTGCGCGACTTTGATATTTTCTCAATGATCTTGAAATGCCATTCCTACATCATTTAATGAAAATTAGTACCCTTTAAAAATATATTAGATCTATAATATTCGAGAAGCATTTTAGTACACCCACCCACCTTAAACTGACTGAGAAGAGTGCTACGTTCTTCAGGAGATACCCCAGGGTTCAGAGCCGCTAATCTCCATAGGACCACTATCTCATCACACAAGCTGGAACCTGCATGTTGACATGCGTGGGCGTTCGAATTGACACTGTGGTGCTTTCCACCATGACCAGCGTTCCCGTTATGTAATGCAACTTTGGTGTTAAACCACCACACAAGAATCTGTAATATAGGAACATTGTTTGATATCAAAACACTTATATCAAACGTTACGAAACTCAAGACTAGTAGAATTCTAAAAATGTTTACCTGGTCACAATTCAAGCATTCTTCAGTGATTACTTCCAGAAGCGGTATTGCATTCCTATCCTCCCTCCGAAACATTTCTCTTACAATGGACAATAGGTTCCACATACCTTCGGGTTCTCGTCCTCTTAACGGTCTTAACAAGCTACTCCACTCTGCCGACGCTGGAGGGGCTGCATTACTTAAGTAATTTACATCACTAAATACAATTGGGGCTGGAACACAGAATTTAATAAGAATTTTGTGTATATTCCCGTGAAGGGTCTTTTCGTCTAAAAACCACGTTGTTTGTTCATTTGCAGATGCGCCAGCGGTCGGGTCGGGGGCACCTCGTAGCTATCGATCATATACAAAAAGGCAATTATTTTAAAACTGAATAATTTCAATATTTATCAATTTCATTTATTATTACAGTATTAATCTGTGAGCGTTGAGATGAAAGAAGTTCGTCAAGAAGACGTTGTGCTGTGGGAAGAATCTGCTGCGGCAATTCGCTAATGAGATATTGAGCAAATTTTTGGAGCTGATCTCGAGCCAATCTGGAGAGTGATTCGCTGACTGGGGCTCTCAGGGTGACATCCTTTGTCTATGTTATATATGAACATAAATACATTGTACATAGGTTCAATTATGACAAGCATTCAAGTGTATGCCTCTTGTAATCATGAAGCATCTTAAGTGACGTATTGTACTATCTGAAATACCTGAAATATTCTGTGTAGACAAACCGCAACAACGTGACCGCACCAGTTAGTTGTAGAATTACACGAACAGGTGCAGGTGGTTATCCTACGTCGATCAAAAGTGATAGCTACTTTGTGCGCCTCTCGCATGTTTGGTTTCACAGTAGCACTTAGATGAAATCCTAAGACACAAAATAAAGTTAAAGAGTTTTCAATGACTGTCCATGTATTCATATTTATATGAGTAGTATGTGTACGGTAAACATTACAAACGTCTTATTTGTTATAACTAGGGACAACATAATATGCAAAAATGCAATTATTCCCGTTGAACCTACGCCCATGAGACTTTGTAGGGTTACTAGTGGCACTCTTACAATGAGTTTAGAGCCATTCATATTTTGCATTTTTTGCATATTTTACAGTTTAGCTGCATATTTTGCATATTTTGCTGTTTTAGGGTTTTTGAGTATCAAAATAGCTCAGTTTTGGGATAATTTATGTAAATCCAGGTTATTTTTTTCTCTTTTGGGGTGAAATATTTAAAAAATTAAAAAAAATTTTTTTAGACTTAGCATTCCAAAAATTAAATTTATTTTTAAGAAAATCGAACTGGAGTTCCCTTTAAAACTTTTTGTAGTTGTGAATTGCTACATGTTCTGATTGTATATAATAAGAGAATTTTTTAAGAATTAATGACTTTTATGCTATTTTTGTTTCAAAGGGTATACTTTTAACTTTTTTAGTTGCATATTTAGCTGCATATTTAGGCCTTTTTAGCTGCATATTTTGCTTCATATTCTGACCATTTTTAGCTGCATTTTTTGTTGTCCCTAGTTATAACTATCTACATACCTATTTGAAGTATGTCACTGACGCTTTCATTCTTAAAAAGCTTCTCTCCTTTTTGAAATTCTTCAGCAGAACCATTAGCTAAACAGGAATACAATCGAATGTCCTCTTCATGTTCGGGAAAACTCCAGAACGCAATTCTGAGTTGAAGTTGTTCTGGAACAGGCGGATAAAATCTTTCCACCATTTCGAAAGGAATATGCGAAGCAACACATCGTGCACCCAACTCGACCAAGTTAAGCTGCACCGACGGTCCTGCTGGTTTTCGCCCGTTATTCCCATAATTATTACTACACCCATTTGGATTTTGAGTCACAGGAACAGTATTTGTAGATACCGAGTTTACCCCTGTATTGTTCAATACAGGATTTGGGTTACTGGTAACATTAGATCTCTTCCATCCTCTCCAATTATTGCAGAGACTTTCAGGCTCTGAAATCCAGGAGCACAAAGAATCCTCTTCAAAACGATCTGAGTCTTCGAATGAAAATCTGTCGCTGTCAACCAACTCCCAGTCCCGCATTGCCTAATTTCAAATTAATATTTGAATAATTGTTTACCTAACCACCATATATTTTTTCACAAGTTTGGAAGTAATTAATTATTACCCGCTCAAGAGCAGCGAACTGGTCACGAAGACGACCTTGTCCAGCCAGGTTGAAAAATTTTAAAGTGCCACAAAACGTGCCACTAACTGATATCTCCTATTGGTAACAAATTAAAGAGTTGAGTTGTTTAGCAATCGGTTCATCAATAAACCAAACAATTGAAAGTTTATGAGATAACAATACCTCTTAAAATTGTATGAAGATGAAGATACCAGCACGAGGCCAGGTATAATGTCAACAGATCAGTTTAATTCCATTGAAGTCCAATGCATCACAATTATGGGATTAGTGTCGGAGCTTTAGAACTCACGAATCTTCGCGAATTTTGACAGGGCTGAACCAGAGATTTTTGAATTTGTATGTGTTGTCACTTTGACATACATAATGGGAAATATTCACGGCGGATAATATTAGAAGATTTTTGCAGCGATTTGATCTACTTTACTTTCAAAACATCCTCGGGTATTCTAACATAATTACGTATTTATAACTGAGCACTTGACGGATTGACTACTTATATTTACAAGAATTTAAAATATGCAACTAAAGACCACGATGGTCAAAGGATCGCACGGAGGTAACATATACACTCCATAACAATGGAACGGTGCTGGAAGTGGAATCAATCTTCAAGTAGAACTCCAGGTAGTATACGTGGCCAGGCTTATTGACACGAGTGAAGTGAATGACCGTACTGTACTAGCCCTCCCGCAAATCGTCCTTCAGGTGCATTCTCTTTAGAGCTGGAATCTTAAATAAGGTTCATTGTTTAAAAATTTAAAAGAATATAATCTACACGAATAAAATAAAAATATCAGCTATGCAAAATGCAACAATGTTTTACTTCTTGGTGTGATCACACAGCAGTATTAAGATAGCTTGACTTACCTTAACTCTGGCGACTGGAGACACCACAGGCACAGGTAGATCAAATTGCAAATTAGAGATCCAAACAAACAATGATGTGTCTCAATCGTCTACTGCTGAGTGCTGACGGTGAGGACCTTTCTTTGAATTTCAGTCACGGCAAATTAGATCGAGGAATGAACATGGAGACAGGCAACAATACAAGATCTTCAATACGCACTCTGCAGATACAGATGAGAAACGGAGAACAATGGCCTGGTCGTCCTGTGATAATACACCAAACAAAAAACAAGTGAAATTATCTCTGTTGAGGCTATTACATTCATCCATCCATCCACAATCCAGTCTAACCAACATTCACCATATATACAATTTAACTTCATTTTATAAGCTCGACTCGGACATTATATAGTATTTAGTATTAGTATACAGTAGGATTGTAGAGTAAAGAAACGGGAAATCATTTCGACTTAACAATAATAAAAAGACATAACATAATATATTTGCTATATAGGTTCCCTGCCTTTTTTAGCTATATAGAAAGCAGAACCAAATGAAGGTAAAAGTAAAGAATACTGTGCAACAATACAATCTATATAGACAATAGACATAGAGACATACGGTTACATATATCTTGCCTGCCATGCATATATACATTTTTTCTAAGCTTATTCAGGCAATAGCAATAGCAACTAGCAACTAGACTAGAAACTCTTTTTTGTGGTGCTTCTTCAGGCTTCAAAGTAATCAGGGAACCAAGAGGGTATAAACCAAAACCAAAAGGAAAATATACTAATCGTAAAATTATTTTTATTTGCTAGAATATTATTCAAATCAAAATAGTTTACAAGTTAACAAGTTCAACAACCAAGAAGCATGATATGATGTACATACATCTAACATACATACATACATCCAATCCACTGTAGCATAGTTTGGTTTTTAATTTTAATTCATCAGAACATATATTCCGCCTATTCCGGATACAATTTAATTCTTCTAACGTTGAACGTGTTTCAATTTGGCATTTAATAAATATAGAGAGATACCGGTCTCGTTCTCAATTGAGACATAATATAAAGATCGGTTAGTTAAGGGTGAGGTATTTATTATGAATCACGTATCATTTTAATACTTATTACAGAAAAAAACAAAACAATTTGACAATATTAGAATATTACAATACAACAGGCTCAACAGATTTAATAAAAAACCAAAAAACGAAAAACGATATCCATATTCACGGCCCACACGGCCACGAGTATCTCTAGGCTCAACAATAACAATTCTAAATCCATTCTCTCTACCTCCCTTCTCTTCCCAATCCAATCTCAAAATGCAATATTCCCGTGAAGTAATCTTATCGAATTCCTATTATTTCCTATTTATATATATATCTAAAATTCTAAAATAAAATTTCGCAAAAATCATTTATATTTATTTATTATTATATTTATCATTAAAATCACCCATCTACAACAGCCAAAACAATCAACTTTTACAATTTACTAACAAAAGGCATTTCAATATTTTCAATGCAAACCGTCGAATAACGAACCCTCCCTCTGCCTGCCTCTGTCTGATGCTTCACCTAACCTAAAAATATATCCCTACTTACTAGCTTGATTACTTACCTTACCTTACTTATACTTATTACTACCTAGATGCAGATTTAGAAGATTATAATGATAAATGATAATGATGATGTATTTAATATGAGATACATAATAAAAAACTTTAAAGGAAAGAGAAACGACAAACGAAGGCTTATGCTAAATGCTGGCTCCTCGCTATAGTATATACCTATGTAAAAAATTATTAAATTATTCCATTTTTACCTCCCCTAACCCTTTTCACTTTGTTCTCTAAAAACTCTAGTAGAATTTAGATAGGCATGTTCCTTTTCCTTTCAGCAGTTTCCTACATTTTTCCAGACTTGCTTGTCAGTTCAGAGTACCTTTCTGTTTCATTCTTATATTGTACATTTCTATATTTCTAGATTCTACTAGACCTATAAATATTTATCAGTCAGCTCTCAGTCTCGATCTCAAAAATAAGACAACATCCGGTCGGTTTAGGGGCCAGAATAGTTGATCATTGATCACTATCACTAAGAAAAATATCCACGAGTGTAATTTAATTTCCAACTAGATTTTTTCAATGAAATCATATGCAATTTTGAAACGTCAAATAATTATCGGTGGATATTTAGAAGAAAATCTTTGCACCTAGCTGGTCTGAAAGACTTGTAATTAACATTTTTTCAGACAATAAAATAGGGCCCGAAAGGACCAATTCTAACATACTAACATTTTGAAATAGGTAAATTGTTAGATTGGAAATTTCATTCCCAATGTGCTATTATAGCAGTGCTATACTAGTTCAAAAGTTAATTAATATTTTGACGACGTGACCTTCAAAAGTTCATTTTTAACATTGCAGGAACTTTGGACTTGACAACTATCAAGTTCATTTATATTACACGTACACGTAAGACAATGCCGAGTCGTGAACCATGCACCTTCTTAACGGAATTTGTGATGACCCATTTCAGTCAAGCAAGATCCTCGAGCCGGTCTAGCCTTCCTTCCAGACTCTCAGCCGCCGTCGCCGTCCTAAATTGACTTTGTCATTTATCTACCTGCCGTCTGTGCGTCGGTTGCCAATAATGAGAGAAAGCTGCTTTTGCTTTCCCCTGTCTACATTCCTAGGCCGCTTGACTTGATAAAGAGGATGGACAGTGGAAATAAACTTCAATGAAGCTAATTCATACCAATAGCAATAGCAAAGGAATAAGGAAATCTTTAGCCACTTACAATAAAAATATAATTCCCCAGAAGCATTGGGTCAATAGAATTTTAAATTTGAATTGACTACATATATTTTGAATTATTAATATTATTTTATTATATTTATAATGTCCTGTAAATTTGAAATTGTAAATTAAGATCTGGCTGGATGGATTGGAATAGAATAGAATAGACAAGATTCAATCATTTTAAAGTATTTTAAGGCATTCGAAAAGCGACAAATTAATTGCTACACACACCACGGACACCACAAAATTCATAAATAAATACACGATGACAGTATATATATAGGCACCATATATTTCACACCACAACAGAATAACCAAACTGCAAGTACTGCAACAACACCAAACTTTATTAAGTATCGGAGATACTTTATGTTTTCGTTGATGGTGTCTGTCCGTCTGTCCGTCCGTCTGTCCGTCTGTCCGTCTGTCATCGCGATAACTCGAGAACGGTTTAACTTTTTCAAATTTTTCTTTCGGATATCTATATAGGACATCCAAGCGGAGGTCAAGTTCGTTTGGGGGCCTTGCAGGTCAAAGGTCAAGGGTGGAAAGGTCAAAGGTCAACATTTTTTCAAATAGTAACCCCCCATGTGTGATACATCGATGGAAAGCTACGGTCAAGGGCTATTTAATGGTGTATATGATTTGGGGGTGGGGTCATCCCCTGACGGGTAGGGAGGGGTCAAAAAGGTCAAAAAACAAACATATATGTGTGATACGTCATTCGAAAGCTATGATCAAGGGCTTTCGAATGACGCATGTAATTTAACTCTATGACTGGGGCAATTTGAGATTTTCGATATTTTGTGTGTTTAGGGTTAGGGAACGACAGTAAACACATGGGACACATGTATATTATATAATATATTTATATAAATATGTATATTATATAATATATTTATATAAATATGTATATTATATAATATATTTATATAAATATGTATATTATATAATATATTTATATAAATATGTATATTATATAATATATTTATATAAATATGTATATTATATAATATATTTATATAAATATGTATATTATATAATATGATTTGCTAATTCGATGATTGCTCTCCGATACTTTGCTATATGCATTTGAATGGTTTATTTAATATACAAATAAAGACTGCACGTCACATCCGTACAAAAGCACTCACTCTGATAGAGAGAGATAGAAGAGGTATACGTATATAGCAGGTCATTCACCCGAAATACCCTAATCACCCTCCGTATCCCTGTTCTGTCGTACCTTATTTATTATTTGCTTACTTTTTAAATCCTCGATATTTTTTAAACCTAATCTGATTTAACAACTACTAGCAAACTAAGCAAACTACAATATAACATAGGTTCCATAATAATCCATAACGTGTGTTGATGGACTATCCTATTCATATTGTTCACCACACTGACCAGTTTAAGTTTGAAAAACATAAAAACAAAAGACAGACAATAAAATAAAGTAAATAAAGACAATAACTAAAAACAACAAATTCATGTTTTGCTATGCCTGCGTAGTGATCTAGTATTTAGCCTTTCTAAGACTTTCTCCTAAGTCCATCAACTTAAATTGAAGTTATTTATTGTGTGAATGATCGGCGAAGACGATCGGTCAACAAACAAAACAAAATAATTTTAATCTATTATATTCCAAAATTAAGTTCCATAGAATTGCAATCGCCAATTCCAAATCACTAATCGCTTGATCGCTTCCATTACTTGTCATACATCAGAACGAACGATGACGATGAGAGTTTTATTAGAATTCATATTTAAAAGCTTAAGCTCACCTTATCTTCAATCTTAGGAGAACTGGCTGTTTGTTGTGGACCTTTTCAACTGTCTGCGTCTGGCACTGCACTGACTGTCCTGTCACTTTAAAGTTAAACTTTAACTGTTGAACTTTCACCTCACTTAGATTTGAGATTAGAGCTCGGAACTAAAACTATAAAATGTGATGTTTGTTGATGGACAAAGAATAAGAATGCCAATGTCAAAAACAAAGATCAAGTCGAAGCCAAAATGGGTCCAGGATTTGAATCTACTTGTATGCCTTTTATCGTTAAACCGCACACTTCACACGATCGACGATAGAGTATTTCTGGTCTCATACTACTCATACTCTCGTATATTGTTATGATGGACAGAAATTAAATTGCGAGAGTCGATTTTGATTATGGGAATATGGAATATCCCTATTTCCGTGTAATTGATAATTAAGCAGCAAAGCAGCTAGTACAGGAGTTAGGGAACGGTTGAAGTTTTTGAGGCTTTCACGTTTTAAAATTCCAGTCTGTTTCAATTACATATCAAATTGTTAAATGTCCCTGATAAAAATGTGATTTCCAGATTCAATTTTCTGTTGAATGTTGGCCTTTTTTGCCTATGTGTGTAGTCCAATATCCAATCCAATGGTGACTCGACTCTGATGACGGGGTCAGTCAGTTCTGGTAAATTTATCTGTAGTGTCGACAGGTTGATAGGAATAGAACATTAAATCAAGGTTTATTCATCAACATATATAATAATGAGAAATTAATTTAAAAGGAATCTCACAATTTATGCTAATTCACAATTAATTAATTGTTCACAGTTCAGGTTCACACAAGTGACTTGCCACAGTACAGTTACTACAGTTGCTTCACTCCACACCCTGCACTGACCACATGCACTCGGTTGAACACTTCAAGCCGATTGCTCCCTCCTATGCAAACTGTAAACAGTCAAACAAAAAAATTTGGAATTAAAATTTTTGGATCAAACATCGAATTAGATCACAGATCAGACACTGAACATGCTTTGCTATGCAGATGCAGAAGTTATAGTTTTATGACTTTTATGTATGTACACGACAGTACACCAGTGGTATGATGGTTATTTATGGTAATTTTTTTAGTGGATTTCATTGAGCCGTTGAGCATCAATCCACAATCATCTTTTGAATTTTGTTTACTATTAGACTATAGACACCACATCACATCCCAGATCCCACAATTCCCACATCATCATCGATTGATTCAGAAATTGAAAATCATAATTCATATTTCATATCACATATATTATTATATCAATATCAAATATGCGATATACGACAACGATGATCAATGGTAGACTAGATCATAGTTCATTGAGATTTGAATCGAATGACAACAGACAAAGACAAATGCACGGCACACGGATAAAAATTTGCATGACCAATGACTAAAACAAAACGAAATGTGAAATGTCAATATGTTGAATAGAAATTACACAGACAGACACAGACACAGTCTGCAGTCTCTGCACCTGCAGTCAGTGCACAGTCAACAGTACATAGTCAATAGTATGTCATGCAGGCCCAAGGAAGGACAAAGCACAAAGGATGAAGGAAGGCAGGAAGGGGAATGCAGTCAAAGGTCAAAGGTGGGACGAATTTTTTGGTCAAAGTGTAATGTCAAATTAATTCAATACAATTTTTGATTTTGAAAGTTAAAAGTCCAAGTATTGTGCATTGAGTCATAAGAATATCAAATATTAAGAATACATAAAATTCCATATAAAATAATCCGCAATCAATTGCACACAAGCAAGTAAGTAGCAAGTTAAGTTCCAACACTTCCAACTCCAAGTTACGTTGCAATTAAGTCGTTTTTTGTTTTTAGTTGTTTGGTTGGGTGTTGGGCATTGGGTGTGGGTGTTAGGAAGGAAATGTCGAAATGTGAAATGTCAATTTTAATTTAGCTATTCATGATTCAGTTTACTTTCTTTTACGGTTCTTCAGTTTGCAGTTCTTCCACATCCCGAATATCCCGATTCCAGTTCTTCAGTTTCAGTCCTTTCTTCTTCTGTTCCTGTGTCCTGCCTGCTGAGTGTGCTGAGGGTAGAATCTCTTTCTTCTTTCAGGCCTTCAATCTTTGATCGTCCTCTCGTTCCGTATCCAAGTATCCGTAGAATCCTACAAGCCCTGCTGATGCCCCTCTCCCAAAAACTCAACTCTCGTAATTCCGGAGGAAGAGACTTCTTTTTCCTTCTTCTTCTTCTTGCCCTCCTGCCTGATAGCAACCAAAAAACTCTTCAGCTCTTGTTCCAACAACTCCGACCGAAATACCGAGGAAAGTGTCGAACAGCAGAGAATTGAAGAAAGGAACATGTACATTCAACATTTACCACACAGGCCTACTACACAACAACTCTCCCTTTTGTCAACTTCCATTTTTTAATCATCCCCGCCTCAGTCTTTCCTGCTATCAAAGAACTTGACGGAAATCGACTTGAAAGCAATGCTAGAGAAAGTATTTTTCATCCTTTCTCGATTCTGCTGAATAAACCTTACAAAATGTCTAGCATCGACGGGGTGAATGAAATGTACAGAAAGAAATGTTTTTTGACTTGGATGAGGCTAGTCTGTTGCGCCAGGAAGGTTTGGGAACGAAAGTTGTCGGAGGCCCACCTCCGGCCTCCTTCTGAAAATACCTGGGTTAAATGGCAGAGCTGGCGGCCCGCAAAAGGTACACCTTGGAAATGTGCTGGGGTCAATTCCCTGGAACAGCTGATGACAAGATAATGGTCAAGGGGCGACCGGCGGAACGGTCACCCAACCTAACTAGCAGAAATATTTACAGGCTGTAAATAACTATATATATTGGATGCACATACCATAGAATTGCCGTGAATACTGAATTCAGTTTGTATACTCAGAGAATCTGCTCCACCTTCCCGAGATGATCTCTACACTCGCACTCTCCCGTCCATAAATTAACGATGGAACCTTGCATTTCTCATAATATGTCTCCGCCGGTCTATACTGTGCTACTACGGGAGTCTTGCATCACCCCTCCTCCACCTGTAACAGAGGCACTCTTCCGTCTATTGTGCTACTACGGGGAGTCTCAAATCACCCCTTCTCCACCTGCACGATACGCACGCACACACGCACTCCCGTCCATACTGCACTAGCACGCGAGTCTCACAGCACGCCTCATCCGCAGTCCACCTGCGCGAGACGCACGCTCCACTCTCCCGTCTATACTGCACGAGCATGGGAGTCTCAAAGCACGCCTCCCCGCCTGCGCGAGACGCACGTTCCACTCTCCCGTCTATACTGCACTATCACTGGAGTCTCACAGCACGCCTCCGCTCGCGCTCCTCCGCCTGCACGAGACACACACTCGCACTCCACTACTCTCTAGTGTATACTGCACAAGCATGAGAGTCTCACACCACGCCTTCCCGCCTGCGCGAGACGCACGCTCCACTCTCAGGTCTATACTGCACTAGCATGGGAGTCTCACAGCACGCCTCTTCCGCCTGCACGAGACACGCACTCCACTCACTCTTCCGTCTATACTGCACTAGCACGCGAGTCTCACAGCACCCCTCCTCCTTCCAACTCTCCACTCTCTTGTTTATACTCTACTACTATACTATGGGAGTCTCGCATCACCCCTCCTACCCTCCACGAGAGGCACTCGTACTCTCCGTCTATCTCATAGAATTGTCTATCTATACAGCGCCTGTACGGGTAAAATAAAATCAATAGAATCAAATCATTATTGCATTGCTTATTTAAATTTGTATCGCATCTCGCTCTCGCATCGTCTTTATAATGTTATACACTACATTACACTTTATCATTTTGCTTGTTTTAGCCAAAAGAACACGTGATCGTCAAATGGAAATGGTAAAATTAAAAACAAAACCGATAAAACAAAACCATTTTATTAAAGGTCCGCCCCTTAAATTAAAAAGGATAATTTTGACACGTGCGGGGAGTTTGTCGAAACGCAGAGATACAGGTTTTGTAAATCAACCACGTAGTTGAAGGATCCTTTACTCTTTGGGAGCCATATAGTGGCGCTGGCTGTGAACTAGGAATAAAAGTAGATCTCCCTCTCTCCTCACATTCTCAACCTTTGCTTGTGGATTGTGTCGGTTTTTGCCTCGTGGTGTTGGAAATTTATATTTTTCGTCTGCTAAAAGGTAACTTTCGAAATCGGTATGGATAATTACAATTAAAAAGTTGCATGGACTAATGCAATCATTGTCTAAATTTCAGATAAACTAAAAAAGTCAAGATGGGTCCTAGAAAGACACGTGCCCCGAAGGAGGAGGCCCAAGTTTCCCTTGGACCTCAAGTTAGAGAAGGAGAAATGGTCTTTGGAGTGGCACATATTTATGCCAGTTTCAACGACACTTTTGTCCATGTCACAGATTTGTCCGGAAGGTATGCGTTAATTATGACTTGGCCTTGTTCGATTCGAAATAGTATGTGAGATGTTGAATGTTGACGATAATGATGGACGTCAGACCACAGACGCAAAACGTCTGACACACATTGACATGACACAATTCACAAAAAAGATGAATGTGAAATGTGAACATAAAATATCTACACTGAATTAGAATCAAATAAAAAGCATGTACAATACAAAGTAACGTTTCAAATGTGAAATTCATATACAGTGCACGTCACACGTTCATTTGTCATGTAGGGCGTAGGGCATAGCAAGGACAAAAGGCAAAAGGATGTATAATTGTGAATTTGTAGAAACTTCAATTCCCAACCCAACATCAAATACTATTTCAACTTCATGTTTTGATTTATATTTAAGATTAAACGGTGAAAGAAAGAAGTCTCGTTTGTAACGCATTCAATCGAGATTATTATTATGATTATGGATTAAACTATAGATAAATCACTTTAAACCAGTACACAGTAGCGATAAATGATCGTCTAGCATTTCAAACTACAAATAAATACAAAATACAAATAAGTTTATACATGCAGATATTGCCAGCCAATGTCGAATGCATTTTGTAGATATGTGATATGCATGAATAATATATCGATCACGAATCACGATCAGTTAGTCCTAGTCCTCGCTGATGTGATATGAAATCAATCAGTACGTTTATAACGATAATTGAATTTGATTGATGCATCAGTCCTGTTGCCTATGCCTATCATTTTAGTCTGTAGTTCGGCAAATGTATTTTGAACGTCTGAGCTGACGTGCACATGGTTTAATGCAATGATGTATCTGATTCTGATGATAATTATGTTTTTGTATGAATCACAAATGGTGAAATTCCTTATAATTTAATTTATATAACTGTAAAGTCATTAAAGTGTAGTTCTCAAGTTGAAATCGATCAAATATGATATTAATAAATTAATTATTTAACAGGGAAACAATTGCCCGTATTACTGGAGGAATGAAGGTAAAAGCTGATCGTGACGAAGCGTCCCCATACGCTGCTATGTTAGCCGCCCAAGACGTAGCTGAGAAATGTAAACTTCTTGGAATTACTGCTCTTCACATCAAACTCAGGGCTACCGGAGGAAACCGAACGAAAACTCCAGGACCAGGAGCTCAGTCGGCGCTTAGGGCTTTGGCACGTACCGGTATGAAGATTGGTCGAATTGAGGATGTCACACCTATCCCATCCGACGCTACAAGAAGGAAGGGAGGACGACGTGGACGACGATTGTAAACACATTCTATTTTAAAGGATTCATTTTGTTTACCCTCAGCAACATCTTGGACATCTTTCCTGTTGTACTTTCGGCTCACTCTATTCAGAACAACGGATTTTGTAATTTGTCTGGATTTTGTGAGCTTCGTATGGCTTGTTTTGAATAAAATGAATCTTTGACTTGTTGAGGAAGCTTGTGAAAATGTCTGAATCGTTTAATTTATTTTCGGTCACTTTTTGATTTGATACTGATTGGTTCTTCTTAAATTAAACACAACGTAAATCAGCATGACCCATAACCATTTATTATTTATACTATTTAGGTGTTTGGGTAACTGTTTAGTAGTTTAGTTATGTGATTAGTTTAGTTAATTTTCCATAATAATTAATAACCCTTTCCGCATCCTTTAAAAAGCGAGAGTCCAGGAAATCAGGATTCATATGGTACATCGTACTTACGATTAGAGCATGATGAATAGGAGTGAAACAATATTATTGCAGTAAATCTTATCGTATTACAACGGGTTCAGTGAGTACTGAAGTAAGTTTAATTTGTTCCTGGAAAACAATAATCATTGTTAATAAACCGTTGCAAACGCACGTAAGGAAGGGGTGAAACTGCACGACAAACCGTCAAAACGCACTTCCGCCATATTGCGCGGTCACACCCCCTGGTGCTAATGGGTGTAAACGTGAATGATTGCCGTATCCGAACAAACTCTTCGTTGTTGGATACGGATATGAGTCAACTTTTTGGAAATTTTACATTTTGGGGGGTCAGGGGGTGTGACCAAAGTTTTAAAAATATATTCCACTTATGCCCAAGAAAATGCTGGTTTGATATCCGAAAACCGTTTTTTAAAAACTGCAACCGTTCAATAGTTAGAGCGCAAACGGACAGACAGACAGACAGACAAGGTCTTCCCATTAAGGGGTTTCACCCCTTAATAATCAAAATACAATAATATATTTGTTCCATTACTTTCAACTTTTAATTTACTGAAAGTCCGAATAAGAGTTGTAAACGTTGCTCGGTAGTCTTCGACAAAATGATTCAGATTGAATAGATGTAACATATTCAAATAAAGCGTAACGCTAATAAAAAACTTTTGTTTCATTTTATTTTAAACAGAATTTCGTAGAATTGGCAATTACTTCAAAATCTGAAATAATATACCTAATATGTGAAATAATATTCAAATTAATATTTATTATCTATTAAATGTTGGATTCCGAATTTCCGATCGACGATGTCTTGAAGATTTTGATAGATGAATTTTGGGTTGATTTCGGTTTCTTTAGTTTACATACTTTGTAAAGTGAAAAAATTCGGACGTATACAGATCCGGTTGGTGAGGTTTATGCAAGTAAACGTTTATTCGTAGCCCCTGAAAGAGATTAGAAATACAAGTTTAAGTTTTGTTGGTTTAGTTTGACTTATTGACTTTAAACTATAACTCCGTATTTAATTTTGCCAGAGGACTTATTCTAACCAAAACGTTGTAAGATATTCAATAAGGTGACTTACCGAATTTCATGTGCGATGCTCCAGTCGCCCTTAAGTACAAACGGTCCTTCGATCCTTGCAGGTTCGCCATTCGATGGAATAATAGCTACCTGGTACTGGAGTGTATAAAATATTCGATTAATTACCACTCTTTTTATATGTTCAACAAAAATCATCGTTGTTGATGAATTTTGCATCAGCTATGGACTAACTGTGTACAACAAAAACAATTATACACCCTAACCTAACCACTTTACAGCTAATTAAATTAATTCTCTATTTCCATTTTAATGATCCTTGACGATCATTCGGCAACTCTTAGGAGCTCACAAGTGCTGCGAATAATCTGGTTGCAACATTTAATATGAATAACATTATATTGCACTAACTTTGTTAGAAGATCGAGCATCACGATAGTACATAACTTCAATGCACTTATCAAGAACCTGGCGAGCCTCCTGCTCTGTGAGCTTTAAACCGGTTTGCGCCTTCTTGTCCTCTACCGCCTTTCTAAGCATTGGAGTTGCTATCATGGAACCATACCCTGTAGCAATTACTGGGTCTTTGTAGGATGTCCCTAGTTTGTCAACATAGCCAAGAAACCTAAAACAAAAACATATAATATATAAACATTTCCACACTCCAGCGTAATTATTTTTCAACGTCGATTATGTGTTGCCAAAACGTTAATTATAGTATGTCGTACGGTTTCTTTTCGGCATCCGCCTGATCCACCCCTTCCTCAGCTTGACCAACATCAACTCCAGCTACCAAGAACGTGGTCCACAATGGATCCATCTTGCAACGCTTATTGTACAGTACACGAGTTAGCCAAGAATGAAGTGATCGAGCAGTTGTTTGGAATCCGTCGTCCTTACACACTTCGTCAATTCTGAATTAAATGAAAAAAAAGTATTCTTTAGGCACCTGCAAGCTGTCAAGTCATTACTTTTCTATTCTCCCATAACTATTTACAAAATATGAAATATCTTACTCCATTTGTTCCATAATTCCTTGAAGATATTGATAATCGGCATAATCTCCCATGCATGCTACGACCGTCTGGTCGTTTAGCTTCAGGAAACGCGAGATATTACGGTATCGGGCCAAGGCTCCATAACTTCCAAGCATATCTGCAGTCATCATTATCCCACCATCGTACTCGACACCCATCACGCTCGTCCCTGTCGTTACTGGAGATCTGAAAATCAAATTTTCAAATTTTGTGATTTGGCTTTTGCATTTCATTTGGCAACCCGATCTCAGACTCCGACCACCGATTGCCGATCGAAGTCGAACCCAGCGAGAGCCTGCATTTGCATTGTATGAATATATTCGTGGTACTTACTGGGTATGTTTGATCGGGCCCAGGTTTTGATTGCCCATTTGCGGCAAACTGGTAGAAAACCGCTCGAAACTCTGTGTGCCGTTGAAACTCATGGTCGAGCTCAAAGACAACAAGAAGACGGACGCAAGACTTTGTAATTAAATCCGTAAGCTTTAGCTTTTAATGCTTTCCCGAAAAGAAATTCAAAATTAGAAGATGACTCCTCTATTTTCCCTTCGCTGCTCGCTGCTTCTGCTGACAGAAAAGGTGATTTAGCGGAATTTGAAAACTGCCGCTTCTGGAGCACAAAATATGTTGTCTGTAATTGGAACAAACTTCAACTGAGTTTTGATGGGACAGAAAGTTGTTGTTTTGTAATTCAATCACAAATCAATTTATTCAATATTTTGTATTTGCAATAAAACTCTAAAAAACCAAAATCTCTTGAATTATGTCTTTTTTGACGGGATAATGGACAATGGTGAATGTATAAAAGTAAGAGACCTGAACCTGAATTCGTGCAATTCCTATTTCATTTGAGATTGTGTTTGTGTATACACTTTGTGCTTTGGTAGCACTTGAGCACTGAATTTTTGTAATTCTTTAAAATTTGAATGAAATTGTGAATTGATTGACGTTTTTTGCCTAGATATTATTCGTCATTAATCATCTAACTCATAATCACGACTCACGACAATGAATGGACAAAATGTCAAAAGTATGAAGTACAACTGAATGTACAAAGTACAATTGAATGTGGAATGCATGCAATGCCAAATGCACAACATGCACAATCAATGCAATAATATTGAATATGCAGAATATGCAATGTAATTTTGAATTCACTAAATTTAAATATTTTAAATAGTCTTGAACGTGTAATTGGTTTATTGTAGATCCACCGAGACGGTACACATTGGCTTGATTCATGATCAATGATTGAGATTGAGGCGTGACACGTGAAGTTATATAACTCCGACTTTGATTGTTGATATTTGAATATTGAATTGCACTGGCTGCACGCTGAGACTCTCAGCCTGAGAGTCTGATCTGAGAGTAAGGTGAGCGATTCATCTTAAACTAACAGTAGGCTGAGAAGACTGGCTACGATTAGAATCTATATTTCCAAGAGCCAGGACGAAAGTCATCCGAAATTCGAAGATGGAGCAGGACACTGGAAACCGAACCCCTGACAGGGATATGGATAACCTCACTAATGAGGCTAACGGTAAAGACCAGCAGCAACCTGACGAATCTTCGGTGGTAATCAAAGCCGAGTATATTCCAGAGCCTAAGGAAACCAAATGTATGATTTGCTTCATTCGAGTAACGGACACTGAGGAGATTTCACTTAATGAAGAAGAATGTCTGTTACCGCATCCCAAGCTCCCTGTGATATACAGATCACTGGGGGTTAAAGTCTCTTCCAGAATGAAAAGTTTTTATGAAGAATTCAAACCACCCTTATGTCCAGTATGCATAGAAATTTCTCAGAAAGCTAAAGCTGTTGTTGAGCAGCTCGAAGAACTTGAGAAAACCTTAAATGCTGTTGGAGAGCAGATAAAGGAAAGGCTTATCAGCAGCTTTGAAGAAGAACAACGACAAAGGGATGTTTATAATGATGATCCTATGGAGGGACTTAGCAGCCGAATGATCACTGTTAACAGAATTCGGGAGGATGTTATGAAAGGTAAGAATCAAGTATCAAATCTTTCTTGCAAGGTCCTCGTCAAGTTGCTTGGCTGTATTTGTATTATTTCTTTCCTGTCTGATGAAAAGGATAAAATTATATTATGTCGATTAAAACTAAATTAGGCATAACTTATTAGTGTTATTACCTGTAACTATAAGTATACTATACTATATATTAGACCACAAAAAAAATCGAACCCACACTTGGGTAAGTAAGTTTAACAGAAGGCGATAAATTTCCAATCCAGTTATCTCAATTAATCTCAATTACGCAAAATTCCAGAATTAAATTAGTATGAAATAAAAAGATTGTAACGATTGATAAAATATTTTAATCGAATTATTTTTTTCTAACTAAACAGATATTTACAAACGCATAGCAAAGGAAAAACCAGGCAGACCAAAAAAAGGAAAACTTTCGGAAGTGGACGAAGTGACCAAAGAAGGGGAAGATAAGCAATATCATGGTTACAAACAAAAGAAGCAACAAAAAAATCTTCATTCCAGTACTAAAGGCGAGTACAGTGATGCAAACGATAGTGATGGAATGATGGAAGAAAAATTTATAACTCAAACATCGTCAGGAAGAGTAATAAAACGACCGAAATTTTACGTGGACACTTCCGTTGTTAATAACTATTCGGAATCAGAAAGCGACATGGATGAAAAACCTTTAGAAGTAATACTAGAGGAAGGAAAGGAATACGAGGCGCCAGATAAGCCATTTGATCAAGATGACGATGATCCTGAAACCCCAGATCCTGAATGGTCTCCTGGCCATGTTGGTGCAGTAAGTGACCATGAAGTGGAGTTAGGAAGCTCATCAAGTGAAGGAAGTGACTCAGAATCGTTGTTAGAGGAAGAAAACGACAGTGATTCGGATACTGAAATCCTAGATCTCATTCTACCCAAAACTTCACAAAGAAAACCAAGGCAAAAGAGATTAAGGAACAGAAGCCCTGCTAAAAGTAAAAGTCCTCGTAAAGTAGCTGCTGCAAATATTGCTGTTAAAGTCGTTGCAGATGATGGAGAAGAGTTTGAAGGCATATTTAAGAAACAAGCTCCTAAAAAAGGATTAGAATATGAGGACGATGCCAAAGGGGATATCAAAACTGATTTCGTAGAAGCAGGAGCGGTTATTTCTGTAAATGACAAGTTGATGAACCAGATACGAATAAAGTGCTCGGAGACGGGATGCGGACGAACATTTAGTGATGTTGGACGAATGAAACTTCATGTACTGCAAAAGCACAAAGGTAAATTGTGTATTATTATTACGTATTTATGTTTGTTTTAATAGTTTTGGCACAACCTCTTGATAATTATCACTTTTTGGGTTAAATTATGTTAATTTAGGAATTGAAAATCCGTATCCATGTTCCGCCTGCGACAAGGCTTTTTCTAGACGCAGTCTTTTAAAAGTACATCAAAAGGAACACCGCGGTAAAGTTTTGATACCGAGTCCAGGTAAAAGATTAATCTTCAAAAATTTTGGATTGTATTTTAATTTTTTAGATGACAATTTGAACTAACCGAGTATTTGTACTTATTTAGCAATAAAAAAATATCGTGCCTGCGAATTCGAAGGCTGTGAGCAGAAATACCGAAACCGAAGCGAATTACAGATTCATATACGAAAAATTCACACTCTTGAAAAGCCATTTAAATGTGAACACTGTGAAGAAGGATTCATAAGTGCATTGAAACGAGAGTTTCATGTTGAGATTACACACCACGACGTCCCACCTCTAAAGTGCGAACATTGTCCCCGAGGATTTTTTAGGAAACATCGTCTTCGAGAGCATATAAAAAGCCATACCAAAGAGAGAAGTTATCTATGTGAAATTTGCAGTAAAGCGTTTTCTCAACCGGCTTATCTCCGATACCATCAAACTCAGCACAAGGAACTTGAATTGGAGCCTTACAAGTGTGATCAGTGTGACCGAACTTTCGCAACCCCAGTCAATCTACGAATTCACCAGCAAACTCAACACATGAAGGAGTACCGGTTTCATTGTGAAATCTGTAATCACGGGGCAACCCATATGAGCCATTTACGCCTTCATATGAGGACACATTCCGGAGATAGGCCATATAGATGCGATCAGTGTGATAAGAGCTTCACGCGAGGAAGTCAACTGAAAATTCATATCCGGAGTCATACAGGTTTGTAAATATATTTGAAATATAAAAATTCAATAATTTGGATTTTATTATTATACTACATATGCAGTAAATAAAAAAGAAATAAATCCATCATATATTGTTAAAGGTCTACCTTACTAACTTTTAAATATTTTATCAAAGGTGAAAGGCCGTATCAGTGCGATTCTTGCGACAAGAATTTTACAAACAGCAGCAAGTTGCGAAGACATGAATTAACTCATTCATTAGACAAACCACACAAATGTCCCACTTGTGGTAGAGGATTTTCTCAGTTAACAAATCTAAATTCGCATGTTAAAAGTGCTCACAATAAAGACCGGGTAAGCAAGAAACCGGCTGGGCATCAGGTACAGCAACATCCTGGACATCCTATACAATCTGGACAACCTGGTCAACCTCTTCATCCAGGCCATCCTGTACATTCAGGACATCCAAATCCAATGCATTCAGGACATTCTGGACACTCAGGTCATTCTATGCACTCAGGACATTCTGGGCATTCAGGACAATCATCAATGCACGAAAATTCTCTCCATCCTCATACTCCCGTGTTTCAGCCACATCCAGTGTTTGGAATGCCTCAACACAATTTACCCGAATTGCCCATGCAGTTTCAGGTTAATATGAATAATTCCGAGGGTGGAGAAGGGACTGTTCCTTCCTATGCCGAGTTTATAATTTTGAATCAACAGGTTTAATCTCTAGTTGTAATGTTGTTTAAATTTGTCTATCATTGTATCATATGTCTCGATGTTTTTATTTGTTGAAAGTTTTAAATTTCTTTACATATTGTCGCAATTCTCGCTGATTGTGGTTAGTGACTATTACTATCAACTCATAATATTTTTTTCTACCGTTTGTATGTAGAATTTTGTAGTTTGGACTAGCTTTTTAAAATCAGTCCGTGTAAATGTATCCCGTTACTGACTAAACTTCTTCGTTATATACGTGTTCAGGATAATTTAAATATTGTCATTGAATTTATGTTGGTGAATATGTGTATTTATAATTAGGGAGAAGGATCAATGTGTAGAATAGCTTTAAAAGCTGCTAATTGTATACATGTATATATATATATATATTATTATTATCATTCTTTATTATTATTCTGTACTTAACTCAAGATTTTAGTAATATGCTGTTTAAAATTTATGGATACCATTCGCTGTATGTATTATTTAGTTGACGTTAGATTAAAGACTCGGAAATACCATACGTTTCCAGAAAGGCTTCCTTTTATATTATGACTTATGGTTATTATGACTATGAATTTATTTTGATCCGATCCGACAGAATTTCTTAGAAACAAAGCTGGACACCCTTTTTTAAGTGGTAGCCGTTATCGCCTGTTTCAATTCTGGGTGGGACAGAATTTTATCTCTGAATTTAATACCAGTTAAGTAAATTTGTGCCCTTAGACTGGAATCATGAACAAGGTTGGTTGATTCGGCACCATGCACCACCATTCTAAGTCAACCCTTTTTGTTCGTCCTGTTTTTTTAATATCCGTAAACCTTAATCCGAATATGGTTATGGTTATGGGTCATGGGTCCTTCTGAAAAAGGGTTGAGAAAATTAAACGTTAAAAACGATTAAAATGGTTTAGGCAGTCTGCTTTAACCCTAAGCAGTTCAGATTAAAAGTTCCAGGACCGATTGATTGGGTCAGTCACTACGATTTCGGACAAGCTTAGTAAATTCCAGCCTTTCCTATTCCAAAAATATCTGCGTTCCAAAGGCGTTTTCAATAGCGTCGTCTTCAAGTTTTTAGTTGGTTCACCCAAGTCAAACAGTAAACAGGCTTCTCTAAAGTTCATGTGACAAATTAGAGGAACTCAAAACTTTTTAACTTAATTATTCCATAAACTATACGTTCCAATTTCAAGGAAGACGATATCTATTAGTATAATAATCATATCATAAACCTATAACATGGGAAACAAAACAGTGAAAAACATGAAAATGTTTCCGATTGATCAGGGTGTAGTTGAATCACTGCAAGAGGAGGTCCAGCGTCTATCGCTTATCCAATTCATCGGAAATACGAGAACCGTCCGTACTTGTACTTACACACAGAATCCGTTGCTCATATACGAAGTAAGTCATGATTTTGAATAGAATTTTACGTTATAAATTGACATATTGATTACATGACATAAATTCTTGAAGCCGTAAAATAGTTGAGAACGTTGAGATGTGGATGTTGTAAAGGCGTGTTTTTTTAGTTTCGAGTAAAAGCTAAATTTTAATTGGTTAATTTCAGGTAATGGAAAGCGTATTTCCGCTATTGGACTTCAAATCCCAACTAGCAAGCCGACTTGTCTGCAAATTATGGCATGAAATTTGCACGCCGATCTTGCGGCCCAACGCTATCGTCCACTTCCAAGAATGTAAAAATGGCACTACGTCTCCCTTCTCGGATTTTTTGAAAATCTTTGACGACTCCCCATCCTTTCCATTATCTAAAATGACAATGGTCCTACCGGAAAATGGCCTTACACAACACGACTTCAACTTGTTTAGAACATTCGGCAACGACATTGTGGAACTAACAATTACCCCAACTCGACATGGATCAAGTGCAGAATTTGTAAAGCTGTTATATTCTCTTCTCCAAACCTTATGTCCCAATTTGAGACATCTTAACCTCAAGAAATTGCACAACATTGACTTTCGTGGCATTCCTTTGACAAACGTCAGTCCAGATTTCGTAAATTTGAAATCCTTTCAAGTCGAACTTATCGAAACATTCTTAAATTCCAATCCTCATACGACTATGGACTTCTTGAAGTATTTCATAAAACGGACCCCCAACCTAGAGAAACTTTCTACGGACTTCAAGTACAGTAAACGCTTGTTCGTAAGGTTTTTCATAGGCGTGAGGGCAGTAGGTATAAATTCCAATCTGGTTGAATTAGACCTGCAGCAAGTAGGGTTAAACGAAAAGCACATGGAACTGCTAAATACCATAACGTTTCCAAAACTGAAAGTTTTGAAGCTGGAATCTATCAATCAGAATTCCGTAGCGGAACCGCTCATGGTATTCTTACATGGCGTCAGAACAACGTTAGAAAAGCTAATCTTCCTCGGAGACGTTGGGAACCAAAAGGCCATGTTCAAACTACAGCAACGGACGGGTGCAGGGGCCAGAATGAACTTCCCTTCCATGGAGAAATTGAAAGTCTTTGAAAATTGGAACTCAGAAGGGTATCAGCTTGGATGCATCCATTTCCTGAAACAGTTTCCAATCCTGGAGGAAATGATCCTGGAGGATTTTGGACTCTGGGCTGTTTTCAAGGCAAGTCCATGGAGAGATCTATTTCCAGAACAGATTGACCCTGAAAGCCTTTCACTATTATTTGGAACCGTTCGGAAGCTACGAATGAAAGCCATACTTCGACCTTATGCAAGGAATCTGGAATCCTTTCATCGACTCTTGGTCTGTTTCCCAAAGCTCGAAAGCTTCTCAACTCTAGTTAGCTTGAACATGAATACCAGTTGTAAGGGGATCCGAGAATTTTTGGCTATTCTGTCGTCAAGCGGGATCAAGGAGTTATCACTTGGACTCAGAGACTGCTGCTTTCTCAGCACACCGGATATGAAGAGCTTTGAGGATTTACTGGTGACGTACCTCCCAAAATTTAAGAGTGAGTTTTTGGCTTGATTTATTGAAATATATTTCTTGGGGTTGTCATATATATGATGGTAATCTTTATTAACATAATCATTTATAAATCCACAGATCTTCAAAAGTTGACCTTGATGGCGGAGGATATGACTACTGGATCTAAACTCAAATTGACGAAGGATGGAATTTCTGAAGGCTTTTGTAAGATGAAAAGCTTATCAACGCTCTCACTGACTGGATTCGGGGTTGGTACCTTTCAATTTATTAACAATTTGACATTTTGAAACATATATGATTTTGAAACGCCCAGTATTCTAATAATTCAGTATGCATGTACTAACAACCAAACTTAAATTATTTTTTAGTTCAACGGCACGGAAAAGAAAGAGATTACACAGATCCTAGACCGGAAAATGGCCTGCCTGGAAATCAGAGATGTTGACCATTCCTTCTTTTAACCTTCTTGTTTTAAAGTTAAATAAGTTAATTATTCTTTTAGCCATTTAATTGCAGCTTACTATACAATATTATGCTCAAAAGTTGTACTCTTATCTATAAACATTTTAAAAGCCGCAGTGAAGGGGCTAAAAACGGTGTTGTCGACATTATAAGTTTCAATATATTTTATTTGTTCTATAATGCTGCAAAAATGTACGAAAAATGGGCCATTGCTATATATTTTATACAACCATTTCAATATCAAGTTAATTTCTTTGTACAATAAAATAATTTTTACAAGTTTTGATAAGCTATATCAACCAATTTGGCACTAGAATGAAGAATTTTTGATGCAAAATGCAAACACTCATTTAGACAGTTAGTTAAAACGAAGGCAGTATAAAGCATTATATATCTACATATATATTCTGAAGATAAGGACAATAAAACAAAATTATATTATTACACTTACACACAGCTATTTTAATTATAAATTTAAATCCGAGTTACACTACCCAAAACTTTTTCTTTTGATACAAATAAACAGCTATTAAAACCCACAGCGTCGTTCCCCAAAGGGATTCAATTAATCTAGAGAAATGAGTTCTCATGGGTCCATAAGCGTAATGCCAAGGTAGCATGGAATTGGCAATTGAATGCCCAACGTAGAGAAGTATCGAATTCATTCCAGGCTCAAAGAACGGAGCCCCTGACCACCATCGCTTAATATCAATGGTGAAGTATAGGGCTGATAGTAAGACGAGGGCAAAGCAGTTGGAAACCAGAACGAATGACAGGGACCTATTAAAAGAAAAATAATTTAAAACATTATTATAATATAAATTAAAACCTAAAATAGGACCGACCAAGCATCTCGAACTTCGACCTAATATGTCATTAGCTTTACTAAAATAACACCCCCCCCCCTCCAAAAAAAATCATGCCGCATGCATTTTACGACTTACCAAAGATTTTTATTCAAGGGAATCCATCCACCAGTTTGCTTGCATCCGCACAGTAAAGCCCCAGTAGCCCCAGTGGCAAGGGCCCAAACTGCCCAACGCTTCAAGCGACTCGAGGCTCGTGGGTAAACGAGCATCGTAACTCCGGTTTGGACACCTAACCAAACTTGGAATATCGATGTAAGTGTTCCAAGGAGTCCTTCGGGGTCATATGATCCGGCTTTATAAGTTTCCTTTGCTGTGGGGTTTTGATAAATATGTCTGGGTTGAAATACTTGCCGATCAATGTACCCCGATGCTCCACCGATACAATGTCCAGGAAACGAATTACCCTCATGCAGGCCACCAGGGCCTAAGTAGCCTCTGTAAAACAATTAGCATATTTAAAATGTTTTAATTGATTATTTTGCTGCAATTTTTTCATCGGTACAGTTTTAAATAAGTAGCTTACGTTGGGCATCCCGGAACAGATAGGAAGAAAGTGAGCATGCAATGTACCAATACAATGAGGAGCACAATTATCCATGAAATCCAAATGATTTGTATGTCTTGCAGAGCTGCTCTGATTTTACTCTAAAATGTTCAGAAATCCAGAAAATTACAATAAACTCTCATTTCCACTAATACATATCCATTTACCATGTTTATCTTACCGTTTCCGGTTTCGTAATGTTGACAGTCATACAGAAGAGTACTAAGGCCGAGCAAACGAAGTAACAAACCCCGAATCTTTGCAAAACCCCAGGGATTCTCATCGTATTGATGTCAACGGGTCCCCACAAGGATCCCAAAACGATCCCAATCGCAATGAGTTTACAGGATCGGACAAAGGTACGTTTGAGGATCGAGAATCGGGAAGTTCCCCGCTTGACCTGAGACTTGATGGAAACCGGGATGCAAACGCCCATGATCCAAAGGAACCTGGAAAGGCAAAGGTCATATTGTATCATCCCTATCGTTCGAATGCAAATCTCGACAAAGTTATTTTTTGCAAAAAAAAAAATATAAAAAAACGATGTCGGCACGAACCATGGGAAAACCAAGTCCGCCACGTAGAGGCCATCCCAGGTGGCATGTTCGAAGAAATAGTAACGAGCTCCACCATCATTTACAAAGATCATGATTACAATGCACATCCTGTTTATCAAAAGGCAATAAAAAAAGTTATTGGAGGATGAAGAAAAGAGATAAAAAGGAAGTCATTCCTTCATTTTAAAGATCATCCCGATCATCCGACTCTCCCGATTTCATTGCCAACGAATTTCCCATTTAATTTCCAAGCTCGAGGCATTTTATTTATATTGGTAGCTCTGTAATGGTCCATTATAATAATATCTGCTTTTCTCATCGACGACAAAAAGACAAAAATGATCTCATCCCTACCGTACAATACGGTTTCATCATGTTGCCTTGTAAATTGGCAAATGAATCAATTCATTGCAAAAAACTAACTCTGAAATCTCATAATCTCGTATATGTAAAATGGATTCAAAGTAATTAGCATATTTTATACGAAATCTGAAAATCAATGCTGGGACTGAAGTAAGAAATTAGGTATGTAAAAAAATATTATGTGGATGAAATAAAAGGAAATTTTGATAACATGGTTTTTTCTTCAATAAACCGTCAAAAGGATGTATCAAGTGTCAAGGTATCAAATCCTTTAGGAAAAAATTCGAATCTCAACTCTCGAGTGTCAAGTTCACCAAAGTCATGTCGTAAAAAGCATATAGGGATATTTAAATATAAATTTATGTAAGTTCGTTGTCGTTCCTGTATATATATAAATAGAGGTAGAGATAACAAAGAGATAATTGTCTTCTATTGTGATTCATTCAACAGGGAATTATTGTTATCAAATGAAATTCCAAACGAAAAGGATTATTAAACTTTAATATCAAATCAAATTCGAGTTTGATTGATTTAATAAGGCAATCCTTTATTGTCTCCATGTCAGAGGCGATTGGTATGTTGGTTAATCGGAAGTTGGGAGCGTTTTAAATTGAATCTACTGTGCAACCAAAATGAAGGTTGAAGGTTGGTTAATTTAATGAGATATCGTATGACTATTGAATTCAGTTTGAAGGATTTGGTAGCATTCTGTAAATCATGAAATAAGCTCCCCCGTTGTAAGTTCTACCTCTCTTAAAATTTTAACCCGGAATGAATCCCATTCCCAAAATAATTTCCCCAGGGAACTTATTGCAGTATTATGACTATTAGGAGTAAGCGTTTTTATCATCCATCAGATCGCGGGTTCATTTCATAAAACAGGGTTTCAAAGTCGATTCTTGCGGCTTTGCTTTCAATTTAATACTCGGTCCTTGCTCGTTTATAAATCCTTGTTTTTGAGACATGGAGATGAAATGTAAAGATTCAGATGAGTTATGTCATCTCATGGACCAGTAAAATGACAAGATTGCACGATCTGCATGCGTAATGGAAGTGTATCTTACCCTCGGAAGGTATCAAGTGATCGCAATCTCTGTCTCGATTGCCTTGCCGCTGACGGCTGACTCTGACTTTGATTTTGATTGGTATTATTACTGATCGTAGGATTAATAGGCGTCCTAAGGGTTGTTGAAGGTGACTCCCCAGAATGGCCATAGGAAGTTGGCATATCCACTCCACCACCACCATTGGGTTTTCCATACGTTGTCACCGACGTCGAGGTAGGTGTTGATGAAATGGCTGTAGTAATTGTAAAAGTGCAAATAATGTAGGAATGAAGACTAGGGACTTAAAACGCGAAACAAGGTACATATTGACAAGTTCGTCTCGTAAGGTTACAATGTGTCCTATACGCTTTTGCCACCTCATTTCCAAATTACAATTACAAATACTGAAAACAAACTGTTTTAAGACTTTGTCGAGTACAAATCTGCTTCATCATTCAACCTTTCCCTTTTCAATTAGACTTGGAAACTTTGAGGAAAAAATCATCCTGCCTTGCACGAGTTAACACTCTAGCACCTCAATACGGACAAACTTTACTGTCAAGGTGTGTTTTAACTCAAAAAACCATTGTAAAAAATGATATTTCCGAGGCTCCTGGAGCGCTTACTTGATATCGACACTTCCGTCGTACTTGTAGGACTGTACGAGCCACCGTGATGATAATGATTTCCGTTCTGCTGTCCATGACCAGGAGACGTGACCGTTGGATTGGGACAGTGTCCATGACCATTCCCATGCCCGTTGGTGTTAATCGATCCTCCTCCAGTTGTCCCTGCCGAGGCAAGGGATAGCCTTTTAAGGCCATTTGCACTGGAAGAATTCGACGTCTCTCCCGAGGGGTTGGTTTCGATTGTTGAGGATGATGAGGTTTTAGAGGAACGGGAAGAGAGGAATAAGGACTTGATTTTAGTATGACCCGTTGAAACTATTAGGACGAGGAGGCCGAATATCAAGTAGAATAGGAAGGCTAGGAGAAGAGCTGTTAAAGAGAGATGAGACAATTAATTAGTGATTAGTATTTCAATTAATTTCCATCCCTTTCGGTGGTAATTTATTGCTCTCATTGAACCACCTACTTAAATGACAAATGTTTAACTGAAGGATGAAGGAGTTCCCAATACTACGAAGCTCCTTAACTCCTGCACTTTCATTGTTTGTAGCAATTATTCATTTTCCTCTGAACTTTTTTAAATTAAAATTAATTTATCGAAGATTTCATCTCTTGAACAGGTGCTTAGGACTAGGAGAGAGAGAGAGAGGTCTTAAAGTCGTAATTAATCATTAAACCCCTGTGAAGTCTATCCTAAGACAATTCCCCAGCTCTTTTTTCCTTGTCTCCGCTAACATACTAAACTACTATCAATTTAAACGCCCAGTTGAGCTATTGTTTTTTTTTCGTAGACAGGCATCAAGCTATCAAAGACACATTATATTATTATGGACACAAAAGGATCCTTTGGTAATAAATCATTCCTGGTATCATGACTGGAATATTAAAATCTCTTATATTTCGTTTGGGAAGTAGCAGAATTTTGGGATTTAAAGGGTTTTAAAGAGTATTTTAAGGGCTCTTGTGTAGCTATTAAAGTGGGACAATCATCATTATTACTTGCCCGTAGCACATTTTAAAACTTAAACGAAAGGAAAATTACTAATAGTTCGTTCTTCCTACTGTTTCTTATTGTTAAGGAATAAGTAGCTCTATTAAAAACGCTTGACAGATACCGTATAATACGGAGGATTGTACTTGTCTATTTTTATTCAGAGATTGTGAAATAGATATACAAATAGAGGTCTGTAACAGCACTCGTTTGCATATTCATATTCTTTAAGACAACTAAAAAGGTATTAATATTTTAAGTCAAGTAAGGAACTCTTCTTGCCTCGGGGTATTCTTTGTTGTTGTTTTCATATGATATTTTTACTAGTATTTGTAGTTTAATGTAGAACCATAGTTTTTTATACAAAGTATATAACTCACAGTACCTAATCGTTTTTGCTACCTGTCGTCTATTTCTAAAGGAGCAATCTGTGGTCTAATCTTTATTAGAAAAATGTTTATCATGCAATATCATCTACTTACGTCTATCTAATAGCTATCTACTACCGTTATGGTTCTATTTTTTTGTATGTTATGATTTCTATATGGCGTGGCTTGCATGATCCCGAAGCATAAATAAAGCATCCCAGCGTGATTCACTTTCTTCTTTATGTTCCGTGTGTCAGAGTCAGAGTCCCTTCTCTAGATAATAATATTCTATAAGAGAGTCAAGGAATGGAAAGTTGAACTTTGGATTTAATTCTTTTTTTAAAAGGTTTCAAATTTCCAATGTCAATTAAATCCTTTACTATGTTTCCTATGAATGATGTCCTTTTAATTTTAAAAGTGTAAGGTTGGCATTTGGCATTTGGCAAGTACATTTTGATGAAAAGGTAGTAGTTGGCCTTTGTTTTTGTTGTTTAGAGAATTGAGGAATTCTTTAAGTTTCAGAGCAATAAAAGTAGGCAATAAAAATAGTTGAAAATGAAAACAATTCGAGTCACTTACGGTAATATATGTTTACAGGGTTTAAGGATTCTTCCACTCGACAGTTAGGTTCCTTGTCAGTTCCTCCGATGTAAATATTGTACACGCCGAACTCCCCGAAGTTGTGTTCGATATCACAGAACTTAAAGCTGGAAGATGGAAAGAGGAATGAATTTAAACTGGGCTTACTGTAAATACTTAAATAGGTACACCGAAATAATTCCCCATCTCTACAAATCTATAGCTATTTAAAATGTATAGCAGTATTAATTATGAGGAAAGTAATCTGTAATTCTACTACAACCTATTTTTAAATTGACTTTAATGTTATGCTCAGACGTTACATTTTTTGGAGTAATATGGAAAATACAAAAATTCTAAGGAAAAGTACAAAAAATCCACTATTCCGATTAATCTACAAAAACAAGTCCCGAAATACTTCCCCACCCCACCGGGGGCTCTATTGTGGGATTTACGGTTAATTATAAAGGAACCTTTAATTTTTACCTGTCTTGTACAGATTCAGGAACGTAGGTTTCATTGTCCCTCGTTCTAAGCCGGTATTTTGTAGGGAATCTTGTATTTACAATATATTTACTCAACCCCCTCGGATCTATTAGACCTTTTCTTTGAAAGGGACACTGCAATTAAAACAAAGTTAAAATTCAAATGTGCTATATAGCTCCAGGTTAATTAGCTAATTTCTTAACAAGTTTCGGGTCTCTAAAATACCGTATGACAATCCGTAGAAACTTCATATAGCCATAAAGTAGTATCAGTAACTAATGATGTGACATTTATCCACGCTTGATCAATAGTAAGTTGACTTATGTTAAAGCCTTTAAAGCTGGAAACGCTTGGATCCTCAATCCACGACATTTTAATAATTGGTTTATTGATATACTTCACAGTTTACGCTATTAAACTAATGTAAATGTATCCCAACAAATACAAGTCCAGTGCAAAACTGCTTCTTCTACAAAAACGTATGTTGACACCAACTTTGTTGTTGACACAATTTGACACTTCCGACGCTCAAGGAAGTTCATTAATAACTGTCAACTCCACACCAAAGGGTTTCATCCACATCAACAACATATCCAACGATTTATCTCCCTAACCAAAACACAAAACGAGACCAATTGATTTTTACGACTTTAAAAAGTCTGCCGATACACGATATGCACGGATCCTTATTCTAATAATAACGTCTTTTACAACTTCATCAAAAGCTCGAATTACAGTCCCTCAGTCACAGATCTGAGGAGAGTCACGTTTCTTGGCACATTTCTTTAAGTACAATAATGTAATTTAATAGCACTTTTTAAAATTTCGAATTTAAATGCGAAATAATGAAAAAATAATCAGAATAATTCCTTTGCATATCAATCCCGATTAGTTCCACTCTGGTTCCTTCTCTAAAGAGCGTCGTCTCATCCGAGAGTCGAGAGACAGAGAACTTTGCACATTGAGACTCAACGATGAAATGGTAAACTGTTCTGTTAGGCCAACTTACTCGACAACATAACCTAACACCAGAGTTAACAAGTTAACATCAATTCCCTGATCCCAAGCACTTATATATTATATATCAATTTGCGATACGGCTCTCCTATGATATGAATGACACATATATTTATTTATTTTTGCACGTTACTATTATCAGTAACTGATGAAACTCCTCGGGGATTTTAACAGGCAAAAGTAGCATTATCAAACGATAAAAACGGCTCATGAAATCCGTCCCTTCCTCATGTATGTTCCTCTCTTGAACAATGAACTTGACTGACACACCTCTCCCCGTAGATAAGAAACTGTTTTTTAAACGGCAAATGGATGGGAACACTCAGGGAAATAACGTTTAAAAAGGACACTACCTCTAATGACTTATGCACGGTTGGTTAAAGGGACGCGGAGAGTATGTTAGTGCAAGTGTAGACAATCCCAGAAGAACAGAGTTGAATAAGTCCATTGTTGTTCTCAATATTATGTTATTAGGTATTAGATCCTTCCCCCTATGGCTGTATTTTATAGGAAACAAAACGAGAAATCAAAACTGAAATGAGACATGTCGAAGCATATAGGATGATAGGATGTATGAATGAACAGATCGAATAAGAAGAGGACAAGTGAACCAAAGCAACTTCAACTTTATTTTATTTAATAGTCGTGGATGTGTACATGTGGATGTATGTGGTACCCACTGACCTACAAAAATCCTCATATAATCTAAGGTTTAACCCACACCTGAAGAAGATCCACTACTTTGATATTACAACATGGTCTTAATATACGACACCAATTTCCACAACCACTTGTAACTCCTATGATCAGTTTTACTTTGTGAAGATCCAACTTTCAAGTCAAACCACTTTGACTATCTTTTATTATGACGATTTTGTAAATAGTAAATACCTGAGTCAGGCAATCGGATGGACATTTATCTTCATTACTTCAGTCCATTTTTCATCTCTTTCCTTGCAATTAACTTCCCGTCTCTGATATACACTCGTATTCCTCTGGGAATTAAGGGACTGGGCTAATGAAGCGAGGTGTAATCATGGAATAGTTTGTTTGAAATGGATATGTTTAGTTGATGGGATTTGTAATTTAGGGTTTATTTAAAGCCCTTGAGTTTAAGGAAAATGAGATAAATTTGCGCTTAATCTTGCTAAATGAAATGTTTCATTAAAATATATCCTCCTTTCTCTAAGTAGCTCCATTGTATTAGACGAGAATAATCGGTTGGGCCTATTGATGGGGATTTTAATGCGGAAAATGTTAGTCTACAGGGTGTTTTTGTACAGGATGATGGGACAGTTCTTTTATCTCTGTGCAGTTTGGCAGAGTGGTTATATTATCACTTTCAAGAAAGAAAACTTGCAATTTTAGGACTGGATTAGTAAGACTATCAGTTAATCAGTTGTCAAACTTTGGATTGAACAGTCAAAACCGTATTACTTCTCATTATTCAGCTACCTTTAAAGTTAAGTAGCTCAGTAAGGGATTACGAATTTAAAAGGATTATATGCGATATTCATTTAAAGGATGGATTTATGGTTGATTTAAACCTGTTTCATAGTCCATAAAAATGTAATAGAGATTAAATGTAAATTCAACAGCAAGGTTTCCTCGGATTTGTAGGATATTATGATTAGATCGTTGTGATGATCTAGGGTTAAAACCATGTGCTGGTTGACAGATTTGAGGATTAGAAGACTCCTGTACTAGTTTATAGTTTTGAATTTAAATGCAATAACATTTTACAAAAACGAGCCTATCTACGTGGGGGAGTTACTTTGGATAGGGGAATTATTCCGGGAGGTACTATTTGCTTGTTTGATGATTTTATTAAAATATTCTCTTACAAAACTAATTTTTTTTCCATAATTCAATCGATTCAAATTTTGTATTCCTGTGGGGACTTATTTGCGGGGAGGTACATAGTTTACAACATCTAAAAAGAGGGGTGACTTATTTAGAGGGCATATCATTAAAACAGCACATAAAATATAATACTATTTTATAAAAAGGTGGTAAGTTAAATGAGCATGAAACTATTAAAAAGGATTATTTAATATCTCGCTATAGGTTAATAATGTTTTCATAATCCTCATAAATATCTCGGCTTCGGCTCCTTGTTTATTACCAAATCCGTATACAATCTCCTAGTCTTTTGATAGGGGCAAGGATTTTAAATGTTGAATAAGCATGCCCATGACAAATCCCAGAATATTCTATGTAAATCTATTTAACCGAATTTGCACTTTGCAGCAGGAGCCTGTCTTCCTAAAAGCGAAATGTATATTTTAAACAGTACTACATGAACATAAATATTTCCTTGATTCTAAAGCACTAAAAAGTACCATGAACTCTCTCGGAGATCCTTGTGTGTGATCTTCATGGAATTTAGAGAAGCTTTTAGGGACTTTTTTTGTTGTTTCTGGCTAGAAAATGTTAACAGTGGGTCGGGGAAGCTGTTTACAGCTCAGTAAATAAATTTTGGAACAAGGATATGAAAATGTATATCTCCAACTGACAACTCTCAGCCATTCCAATAAGATTAATTTATAAACTGTAGTTCTCATCATGAGCCAAGTTCCATGTTGATGATCATCTCCAATACTTGTTTACATGTAGGCAAGTTTTATGGCAATTCTGTGATTCCTGTCCAAGTTTTAGTTCCCAAGTTCTAGGTTTCAGAGACTCTATCTATATAGAGTTCGGCTTTAAAAGAGTCAAAGTCCGTTAATATGAATGGGAATAATAACAATTCCACATTTTTAGATCTGCCTACAAAGGTAAAGGGTTCATCCTTGCAATCCGTTCGGGATTTATTTTTTTTCATTTGGAATTTCATTCTAAGTTTCTAAATTCTAAGCCTTTGATGATCTAAGCCTTAGATCGGTTCTTTATACAAAGTCTTGGGATTTGACAAGGTGCCAGATGTGCAGTTCATAACCAAAAAATGAAGTAGAGGTTCAGGTCCTCCTCGTTACTGTCATAAAATATGATAAAGGGTGACAATTCATTAGATTCGAGTCATTCGAGAGCCTAACTAACCTATAAGCAGTGAGTTAGAAAGGCCGTTTTTTAAAGAAAAAAAAAACAAGCCGTATTTTGCCTTCCCTTGGTTAATGAATCATATAATAAGTTAGCCATGGGACTTAAAGTAAGATTAGGATATTGGATATACCTACCTACTTGTTCTTACTGCTAAAAAGCCTGCTAATCAGTACGTATTATCATCCTTGTTTGCTAAGTCATTAAATCAGGAGGCTCGACGGTTCTGTAGTTGTGTAGGTACAAAATTACAGATTTAAAAGGAGTCTCTCGATTTACGATTATTACAAAGGTCCAAATGCCATTAGAATGAGTAGTAGGACTTTTGTTGTAGGAAGTTCGTCGAAGACGACTGTTGTTGATTGCATATATAATAGTAAACCATGACTTAAAATTTCAAAAAAAAAACAGGTTATAAGTGTATAAGGAACAAGGCATGGCAGAAGGAGAAGTTGAGGTTAATAAGTCCTTTGTGCCTATAATATTCATTCCGTTGTGTGTCGGTTCTGTTGATATTATTTAGGCTACGGAATTGGACGGCTAGCTAGCTGCTGTCTGTAATAATCACAATAATTTTGAGTGGAAAAAATGATGTCGATTTGATGGGAACGGTTGGATATTGGTTGTGTTAAAGTATTTAGGTGCTTTTGGAGGCTTGTAGATGCTGAAGAGTTTAGAGCTACCAACTGCCAGTTTCAATTGTTGCTGGGCAAGCTGTGGAAATTACTATAATCAAGGAAAGGGATTAATGAATAGGAAAGGAATTGCTTTTTCATCTCATTGAACTCGAAAATAATGAGTCCTGTCATTTCATTTATAATCCATCGATTATTTTTTCGATTTGGGATTTTTGCAGCCAGAATTGATGGGATGGAAAGTGTGCCAAACTGAGAAACCTTTCCGCATTTGATTATGATTTATTGAAGGAGGAGAACGGCTACAAATAGTGCAACCGCAACCTGGTCAGGTATATTTACGGAAACATGGGACGGGAGGTTCAGTGACTTGGAAGTTGGAGTGGAGAGTCACTTGATATTTGGAATTTGGAACGGGTCCAATCAATATTTGCTTGAGATATGTTATGGCGTTTTGAGATACCTGCTTTTGCTTAGATGAATCGTTTTTCTGGCAATTTTAGAGCGTAATCAACATTCCCGGATATCCGCAAATGTACTGTTTTAGTTAAAATGTGGTTTGTTATCTTAATAGGGAAGGTTCCGATTTAGACAGCAGAACCAGTGGGCTTAATTTTTAAGCCTTCCAAGTTCCAAACGGTGTGGGATTTTATTTTCAATGGAGACTTGCATGGTAAAAAATAACTAGAAAGTTTTATATAAACTCCAAGAAATCCGTGAAAAACATCTAGTTTTACCCGATTTTCGGGTTTATCTCAAAAATGCGTATAGACCAGAGCTATTTTATTGCAGATTTAAAATCTGAAAAAAATTAGTATATAATATAATGCGAGAATGAGCTGATTTATTTATCATAGTTGTGGTATGGTGCAAACTAAAATAGGTCAGATTAGATTATGGCGACTTTTTATTGCGGTGGAACTTATTTCAAACTTCAAGATTTACGGTAGTTTGATAAGTTATAAAATAATTTACAATTAGTTAGGGAAAAGCAGTAGGAGGCTAACGGAAATATTATTGGAATTGATGTGTTGTTTGCCTTGAAAAATTGAGATTTTGTTAGGGTGATTTTTAAGATGTCAATTTGACTTGACATGACACTTGGCAGTGATAGCGTGGGTTACATTTCGGAGAAGGATGACGTATGTGATCATTGATGGTCAACGGTTTGTAAATGTTAGTTAAAATAAATAAAAACCAACACCTGTCAATCTAAATTTCAAAAAGAATTTACATTCATACTTTCAAGAGCCAGAGCCATTCTCCATCATTTTTTAGCGAACATTGATTTAATTTTGTAATGTATCGACTGAATAAATCCACAGGGGAAGTTATTTTTTAAGCACTGAAAATCGAGAGTATATTTCGGGGGATAATTTTTCACATTCTGAGAAACAAAGAGTTGGATTTATTCCAATGAGACTTATTTTAACACATATAATAAAAGCCGTTATCTAAACACTGATGCTTTAGTTCATCAAGTAAATAAAATAATCATTTACCAACATATTTTTTCGTTAACTGAATGTTTTTAAGCATATTCAAAGAATACTCCCAAGAATCTTGGACGCAAAAATCAGAGATCCAGGTCCTTCATTATGGATTACGCGACGAATGCAGTTTTAATGACGACAAGGAACCATAATCAAGTTCACAAATTACAAGGACTAAAACTATCACGTACGCGTAGTAATCATGTACCGATGTTATCGACGCATCGATAACGTGTTTAGCATGGCTTCTAATTGACCACACCCATATAATATCGAGTCTCATAGAGCGGAGTGACCTTTAAATGGTAACTGATTTCAACCTACGAACATTTTTTCATTCAACAATCCTTAATACAGGGATTTCCATGACATGTAGACGTTGTAGGTAATGGTTAGTAGATGAAGTTCAGGGTTGGTTATTGATAACGATTTTTGCAAATTTAAAAACCAGACCTGACGAAAGTGTCAATCCGAACAGAAGTTACTACAATGGATCACTGTAGCCAATTCCGTTTATGTATGCTTCATTATAATTGAATGATAAAAGTCACGATGCTAAATTCATAATCGAAATCAGCGACTGAAATAAATCTGCAATAAATATGATAATCTAAAATCAATCAATCAATGCGTTTTTATTTTTACTTCGTATCTACTTGAACTTTTTTATGTACTTTAACAGACTCAACCTGTCTCTCGCCTTTCATTAGTATTCACGCTGCGTGATCATTGCTCTTAATTTTTTTTTCAATATATTATGAGTTATTTTTAGAGGTTAAATATTGCATTGTGTTCTTACACACAAGAGCAAACCAAATTAGTGACGTGGTCAAAGGTACGAATCAGGATAAACCCCGAATCTAACCATAAATGAGCTTTAGTTTGACCTTGAAACCATTTGGCTGAGATACAACTTATACCCCAAAAATAGAGTAATTTACACATTGTACTTTTACCCCGCATTGCCGGAAGCAATTGTTTTTTAGAAATAAAATATGCTTAATTTGAGTAATGTTAAGTTAAAAAAACTTGGACATTTCTATTATTTATGAGTATAATAATTAAAAGCTCTACAAGTTTATTACATTTTTTTTTAACTTACAAATGTCATGCTATTTTATTGAATCAATAGAGTGTAGGATTCTATACACTCCAGAAGAACTTCTTATTATGTAAATGAATTGCAATGAGAACCCATAAGGACGTTCCCCAAAGGGCTTCGATGAGTTTGGCAAAATGTGTGTTCATATCATCCCTGTAATCGAAATGGAAGGGTAGGTAGGAATGCCCGATACTGTGTCCCACATACAAGAGGATGGAATTCATCCCCGGTTCAAAAAAGGGGGTCCCGGACCACCATTTCTTGAGGTCCATGACCACGTACAATATAATTAGAAGTGCCAGAGCAAAGCACGACGTCACCATTACAAACGAGATGGACCTGTATCAGGGGTGTAAAAAAAAAATTATTTTTATAATAAATCAATAAAATAATCTGGCTTATTATTAACAAATTGGCTCAAATCAGGGGCGTTGGGGGGGGGGTTATATTTTTTCGGGGTGAGTCAATGTCTCTGAAGTTTTTTCCCCGATTTCAACGATATTTGAGTGTAATATGCTGAAATTCAATAAACATCACCTGAACCATCCAAATGATCTACAGAATCATGAAAAATAAAATACTCACCACAGATTTTTATTTAGAGGAATTACTCCTCCAGTTTGCTTAGCTTCGCATAAGGCAGCCCCGATAGCCCCCGTTACCACAGTCCAAATGCCCCATCTCCAGATCCTGCTCAGGGGCTTGGGATAAACCTGAAGTGTCAGGCCAGCTTGGACACCAAGCCACACTTGAAAGATTGAGGTCAAAGTACCGAGAATCCCTTCGGGGTCATAAGGCTCTGCCTTGTAGGTATAGAGAGCGGTAGGATAAAGGTAGATGTGGCTTATCGTTAGTATCTGCTTATCGATATAACCCGCTGCACCACCGATGCAGTGACCCGGATGAGCGTTACCCTCGTGGAGTCCTCCAGGTCCGAGATAACCCCTAGTATAAATATTGTAATAAATTTTAACAGAGATTCCAGGTTTAGCTCGTCAATTAAATCGAACCATGTTCGTTCAAGCATTACGTTGGACATCCTGGAACGTGTAAATAAAATGTTAGTAAAGTGTGAAGGGCCAAAATGGCCAGAGATACGATCCATCCCTTCCAAATAAACAGGATGTCTTGTATGGATGCAATGATTCTGTTAGCCTGGGATTTAATTATTTCCATATTTATGCCATCATAATATGTTCTCATGACTTTAAACGTTCATCACAAACATATTATTGTCTTTTTATTGATTTATTTCGTACCGATTTCTTGTTTTCAACAAATTCCTCGTTACCACAAAGTAGGACTGAGGATGCGGCGACAAAGTAACAGATTCCGAATCTTTGAAGTACACCTGGAAGACGGAATTTCGTTATATCTACTGGGCCATAAGATGAGCCCAACATTAGGCCCAGTCCAATCAATTTCAAGGACCGGATCAGAATTGCTTTCAAAATCGCCAGTTTTGGGGTTTTTCGCTTAAGTTGAGATTTTATGGATACGGGAATGCAGACTCCCATGATCCAGAGAAACCTGTAATAAATTTGCATATCCGATCTGTCGAGGTCGAGCTCGAAAAATTCATTGGTAATTTTTTTAACGAAGAAGTTTACCACGGGAATACCAAATCAGCGACATACAGCCCATCCCAAGTGGCATGCTCAAAGAAGTAATAGTGTGCCCCTCCATCATTTACAAATATCATTATGACGATGCAGAATCTATTAAATAAATATGTCAATTTTTACATGCCTTTTCTTATGTCTTCTGACTTCAAAAGGAAGGCTTCTATCTGAAAAATTACCCTCTGAAAGTATCCAAAGACTTTAATCTCTGTTTCGTCACCGCGGGTTTCGGAACGGGACTAGGTTCATGATTTATCGATCCGGGTAAGTTTGCTGGGGCTGTCGTGGGTTTGTTAATTGCAGACTTTAAGCGATGTGACACCTTGTATTTTTTCCATGTGAAACAGGCGACAGCCAAAAGGAAGTAGAAAATTACGGCAATCAGAATAGCTGGTATAAATACACAGATAATTTGGAATTCTATTGGAACTTGGCAGTTTCAAAGTAATGTTCGTCGGTTTTGGTGATAAATATATGAAATATGCTTACGAAAATGTATATTGACGGGATCGAGTTCTGTTCGAATTTCACATTTATTCCCATCACTTGCTGTAAGGTCGTAGATTCCAAACTCTCCGAATGAAGTTTCGACATCGCAGAAAGTATTGCTATTTGGCAAACATAAATTGGTTAGGTAATTTGCTCTTTAAACTATATAATTCCCAAATATTTTTTAACGAAAGCCCTCAGGTCGTTTAATTCACTTTATAGTCTTGTCTTTAGTCCCTAGCTAAACTGAAAACCATGTAAATCTAACCAAAATTATTGTTTCATTCAGAATACTAACAAAAGATCTTTGGATCGTGGTTGAAAACGATCGATGCCTTTCTCGAGAATTTAAGATTAATTACACCCGGAAATAAACCCCCATCCAGTTTAAGATTCCATACATTAAGAGATAGAGACGACTTCAGTGATTTTTATGACGCATTAAATGGACCTCATGCAATATGTATATACATTACTTTTTGTCGCTTTTGAGAACAAACTCTGGTGTTCCAACGGTACGAAACCTATACGATTTTGGAAATGCAGTTGCCACTTTATCTTGAAACGAAGACTGCGGCTCTAAATTGAGCTCCCCATTCAATTGAAATGGACACTGCAATATCCGAATTTGACACTATATTAATTACAGATTTGATAAATAAACAAGTTTATGCTATAACTTTTTAAATACCTCGAAGCAGTCGGACGAAAGTTCATACAGCCAAAGCCGTTGATTAGACAGGTTAGTAACATTTAACCAAGCTTGGTCTATCCCTAACAAGGACAAATTATATGACCCAAATGTTTCAAAGCCATGGCTTTCTGTCCAGGACATTTTTAGTAAAAACTAGAATGATTCCACAAACTAGAAACCTAGAGCTCCAAACGATCAAGCGTGCTCAGCCTGGCTCAGTAAGTGTACTGAACCTAATTGCCTAACTAATTTGTGAAACCAACTGTAGTTCAAGTGCAAAAACAATTATCTGAAATCAAAATGCCATTGACAATGGCCTGTGTAGCCGTGATAACTGTTTCAATTATCGCAATCTATCTACAGTATACTGATGCACCTGCCGGAACACTATCTAATCTGTTTTATTCCATCGCAACCACCCCTCGCCTGATTTGATTAGCTAATTCACAGCTTATATTATAGATACTAACGATATATTTATTTATTTATTTATTATTACAATGTGATACCCACAGTACGTGTACTTGGTGGTCGTTACATCACAAGGATTATTGGATAAGTTGTATTCAAAAATGGAATGTCAGTAAAATGTAAGGATAAGTAGAAGGTTTACAGTTAGGTGTGTCATATAATATTAATATTTAAAAGTTTTCGTATAGTTATATAAAGAGTGTTTTTATGGTTATTAATTTTAATTACATAGTTAATTTAATATGTTGTCTAAGCAGGGCTGATATAGTACTCAGATTGGATTTCAGTGCATTATTCCTGGAGTTTCGATAGTTGGGCTGAGTGGATTTTTGTCCTTTTCCAAGTTTTATCATTGTCATCGTTGGTTAATGGTCTGAATTAAAAAGGTCTAATTCCTGAAGGGTCGATTGTAGTTGGTTTGGTAGGAATGGATTTTGATGAAGTAAAGTTTGAGGTAGAGATATTGACAAAAAGTTGGTTGAGATTATTTGGTGTCAAACCGATGTTGGAAGCATCAATTCTGGATTTAATGGGGAAGCAGGTATGAAATGGTTTCCATAATCCGTCCGTTTTAATTTTTTGGTCAATTTCGTATTTAGAATCCTTAGGATTAAGTTCAGAAGGTCTTCTTTTAAAAACTTCATGTTGCTTAATGAGGCTTTTTGTTAATAAGCTTTAATGTATTCCTTTTTGGGATAATATACAATACATATAGATGATCGAGGCACAAGGTTATTTAAAGTTGTTGACCATTAAAATGTAAGGGCTTTGAAAGAGTCATTCAGAGTTCAGTGGATCGATTTTAAATTGTAACGAGTCAATCATATTTATGAATGATGAGTTTACAAAGTTTTTGTAATTTCTAAATTGTATTCTGGTCTTACGTAATTTGTTAATTCATACTTCAGTAAGTGAGTGGTCAGATATGAGTGGGTTGAGAACATGATGAGTTTCGATGGTACTTGGATTGTTCAGGATTATGAGGTGGATGATAAAATTGGAAGATTGAGTCGGTGTATTTCCTTAGGGTACTGTAGAATCATTTCTTGTTGACAGTTCATGAAATGATTTGTTGTAGTAGTATTTGAATTTGTTTGCGTTTCCCATTTGCCATCATTTATTCGAAAAGCTTGGTTGCCTGCTTTTATGGTCTTCTCTTTCCAGTTGATTACAGGTGTTAGCTTATTTTGTTTTAATTCACGTGTTTTTATGCGAATCTGAGCATAGTCCCGTCTGAGACTAGCTGGTAGGTCTTCATTGATGTAGATTGGAGGTTTAGTGATCATTCTGTTGTTCCAGGTGAGATTTCTATCGGACATTTTTAAGAATCGGATTCTAACTGGTCTGTTATACGCTTCACGGTAATTTCCAACTCTGTGAAATGTGTCAATGTCAATATCATGTCCATTTACACTCTTCAGTATGTCACAAATTTGGGATAGTAATTGAGAGTTTGATTCATCTTTGAAGTCGGGAATGCCACTGAACAGTAGATTGATTTTTAGCATTTCTTTTTGTGCTAATTCAAGATTATTTGTTAATTCTGAATGAGAAACTACTACACTTTGAAGTTTTGGTATAACAGTATCTTGGACGAACTCATCTGTAGTTTCAGCTTTGGATTGAATATCTTTTATTGCATCTTGGATCGTTGATATGTCATTCTGTTGCTTTAAGACAAAGTCGTGAATTTCTTTCATTCCAACATGAATTTCGTTAATTGATTTTTGTTGAGCAGTTTGCTCTTCTTCTGCTTTAGCTAATTTCTTATTGATACTTGTAATCCCTCTTTCTATGGAAGCTAAAGTGGTTAAGAACTTGCCAGATAGTATGTCGTTACTGTTCACTGATCTTGGGTCACTTGGTATAGGTGATAATTGATTATTTGAATCAGAACGTCTGCGTTTATTTTCATTGATTACATTGTCGAAATCACTAACACGATTATTGGTATCACTAATTGAAATATTATTCACTGTAGATTTTAATGGTTGTGATAGAGAGAGGTTTGCTTTCCGAACTTTAGGAGGCATTTTTAGTATTGAGTAAGTGAGTATGTAGTTTTAATAAGATAGAAGTCAGACCTATTTATTTAAGAAATGGAGCAGGTAGTATTAACAGGTGTGTGCAGGCCAATGGTCAGAATAAGAATGGATATACTTTATTCAAACAGTGTAGCAAAGGGTACAGGGTTTCCAAATATCAGAATAAAATGTAGGCAGTAACATCATAACAAAATACCATATTGCCATCATCAATGCAAACAAACACTTTAGATTTAAATATTCCAGAACAGTTTACGATCATGCAAGCAGACGGAAATGGTAATCCACAACGAAGTCCCCCAAAGGGACTCGATTAAATGGCTAATGTGCGTATTCATCCGTCCAAATGCATAGTTCCATGGAATCATGGAATGTGCAACATCATGACCAACATAGAGGAGTATCGAATTCATTCCAGCTTGATAAAACGGTGTTCCTGACCAAAAATTCCCGACGTCAATGACAAAGTAGAGGAAGGACAATAGAACCCAAGCTAGTGACGATGTCACTAAAACGTAAGAAAGTGACCTAAAACAAAAGAGGAATTAGAGATTAGAAAATGCATACGGTTCTTTAAATTAAGTTTTTAGTTCAGATTTCATACCATAAATTTTTGTTTACTGGTATCCATCCATCGTTTGAGAACCCTCCACAAAGGACAGTTCCCATTAATCCACTAAGCAATGCCCAAAACAAGGTCCGTTTTATTCGGCTCCATGGCTGTGAGAAAGTCTTTAAAATAATTCCAGTTTGAACTCCAAACCAAACTTGAAGCAAAGAGGTCAGGATTCCCAAAACTCCTTCCGGGTCGAAGGATCCCGTCTTGTAAATGCGTTTGGCAGTTGGCCTAGCGTAAATATGAGGCTCGGAAAATAGTAAACGATCTATATATCCTGCCGATCCTCCAATACAGTTTGCAGGGTATTTATTTTCCATGTGCAGGCCCGCAGGTCCCAAGTACCCTCTAAGCGTAAAACAAGATAAAGAGATATGGTTATCGACAAAGACAAAAATAAAACTTTTTTAATCTCTGAGATTTAAATTAAAATTCGATTACGTTGGGCAGCCTGGAATTGGCAAAAGGAAGGTTATTAGGCAGTGGGCCGTGACTACAAGGATGATGATCATCCATGGAATAAAAGATATTTGTAAATCTTTGATAAAGGAGTCATTTTCTTCCTACAAGAACATTTAAAGAACGCTTACTGGTAAATAAGTAGTTTAATTTTAAATTAGATTTGTTTAATATTAATATAGGTAATGTTGTACACTAATTTGGGAATCTGGAGAAGGCGATTCTTCATCTGGAACCAGGAATAAATACATGATAGAAGCGACAAAGTAGCATATTCCAAACCGCTGGAGAACCCCTGGAAATCGAAGCCTTCCAAGGGAGACAGGTCCAGGACTCGAGCTTGTATTCATAATGAGTCCTAATGCGACAAGTTTCAAAGACCTCCGTAGAATCTTTTTGAAAATGTTCAGCTTCGTCTCACCACGACTTCGTTGGGAACGAATGGAAACTGGTATACAAACACCCATGATCCACAAGAACCTGGAAGCCAGCAAGAGTATCATGCAAAAAAATTCAACAATTCACGAAGCTAGGTACATTGTTTCAGTTTCAAAATTAAAGTGGACAAACCATGGGAAAGCTAGATCAGCGACATATAAACCGTCCCACGTACAGTGTTCGAAAAAGTAATATTCTCCACCTCCATCGTCAGCAAATATCATGATTACAATGCAGATTCTATGCACAAATTTTTAACTTTTGTTGATAGTAATCTTGGAGAATGTTTTTACTAGAATTTATTTTAAATGCATACCCTCTAAATGTATCGATTGATCGAAACCTCTGTTTCAGTCCCTTTGAAGCGTCAATCGCTGCAGAAATTTCCGGAACATGGGAGGTAACAGTGGCATTTATTTGAGAAGCTGTGGTGCATGCATTTTTCTCTATTTTGCCTTTATTTGGCAATATTTTAGATTCATTTCTTTTTCGTCTTCTTCTGGTTCCTCCTCTGATTTCAACGGCATCATTATCACTTGAGGATGTAGGTTGCTGAAGACTTGCACTTGAACCAGGTTCAAGTGGCTGAGAAGAAATTGTCGTGTAGACTTCGGTATGACCAAAAATTGTTTTTAAAAACTTCCAAAACGTTCTTCTATATCTTTTCCATACGAAAAATGATATGGCCGCAAACGTGTAGAATAATAAAACTACAACTAACGCTGTAAAATTGATGAATGACTTCGTTAGAATAATTCAACTGATTGTGGTTATATTGTGTGCTTTTTTGGGTTTTGAATAGCTTACGATAATAAATATTAACTGGTTCTAATTTAGTCGTAATTGAACACAGTGGGCCAGTTGTGTTCTTAGACGTTGCTGACAATTCATAGACGCCAAATTCCCCAGGGGAGTTCGTAACCTCACAGAATATGCTTCTGTAAAATGTTAATTCGAAACTTCAAAAGTCTATTATCTTTCTTTAGTAATTAATTATTTTTATACCCTTCAAATTCAGATGCTGGGGAGACAAATCGGGCATCTCCATCCGTTCGCAACAGATATTTTGAAGGGTATTGGGTGTTTATCTTGAAAACTTGTGGATTATCGGGTAGCAAAGGTGCAGATTTTGGAAAACGTCTTTCAAATGGGCACTAATCAAAATATTTTATATATTATTTCCTGACAGCTACTAGTACAACGCGATAAATCAAATTAATGTGAATTCGTAACGCATTTCAGATTGAATCTGAAATGGGATAATGGTACCTGATGACAATTTGATGACAGTTCGTACAGCCAAAGAGGCTTATGGTAAGTGGACGATACATTCAGCCACGCTTCGTCGACATTAAGTTCAGTTATATTTAACTTTTCAAAAAAGTTTGTACTTGGTTCTTCAATCCAAGACATCGTTACAAAAGTTATTGAATGAAATATAGTTCACTGAAAATTAAGTACTTTCCACGATGTCGCACATACTATTTAAAATCATCTTCCGTCCGAGCAATCTGAAAATCAAAATTAACCCGAGTCATCATTGCGCTTTGAATTAATTGATAAAAGAAGGAATGTTTATTTCACAACTCAGTTTTTATGCATGCAATAATGATTGATTCAATTACGAAATTCTCCATGTAAAGATTAAGTACACATATTTTTATTGCATTTTGTTTAAATACAGTCAAATTGAGTATAATCTCGAAAATCGTATAACTTTATGGATCAGTTGAGATAATTTCAACTCTTAAATATCTTTGTATTTGGATTCTATAAGATATGATACAAGATTAATATCGGCTAAAACTATTTATCGGTTCGGGAGCGATATACCCAGTCGTGTGACTGTTGGTGTTGAGAGATAACCGATCATATTATGATCATATATAAATATGTTAGTGTTGTACAACATTATTACAATAAGTCACAAATTCACTGAGGCTGAAACAGAAATGTATTCTATTTCAGGGTGTAGTAATGTGAGCAATTTCCATTAACTCGTGCATATTGATTATTGAGTGATGCCGACAACAGGATTAAGCATACCGGAAGACAATGCTCAACTCATTGTGGATCCGTAATCCTAAAACGTTAATTGACCAATTGTAGGGCAATCGTCCAGGAGGACAGGAAGGACGGGAAGTTTACAAATCACAAATATAATTAAAGTTTCAATGGAGTTGTTTGAGAATTTGAGATATTAATATCACGTATTTGAACGTGCAAGATCTTTCCTTCAGCATAATCTAAGTGGAATAACTGAAAATGGAATACTTTATTTTTATAAAGTTTACGGAAGTATTTGCTGACAATGAGATCTTCGCTAGAATTAACACTTAAATTTCATATCGAAATTGATACACTATAAATATCGTTCTGTATATAGACAATAAAGAACCAGGCGGATGTACATTAAGGCAATCCTTTTATATGTCGGAAGGCATTCTCCTAAACTGTCTTGGGTTTGGGTACCAAGTAGACATCCCGAATTAAAGTCGAAGTAATGAAAGGCATCTGCTTCTTTTGATTCATGTGCGGTTGAGATGGAGTATTTGATTCAAAACTCAAAGCAACCTGTATTCAAACGTTAGTAGTTAATTGGAATAATCTTAAGAACTAGACTAGTACGTATAAAATTTTAACTCTGTGTCAAATATTTAATGTCATGTCTATTTTTACCTCTCGTGCGATAATTGTCATCATTGACAAGACGTCCTTCTTGGAAGCATACTTGTTGAAAACTGTGCAAATGGCTTGAACGAACCAAGAACCATTAGTTGTGTTGCGCCATGAATAAAATCCTATACGATTAAATTAATATAAAAAATATTCAAGGCACTTTCAATCTAATAAAATGTTATAAAAATGTAATACTTTTAGGTATCTACCTGGAACAGTGCTGAATGCAATCAAGAAATCAGCATGGTTTGGAATACGGTAACTCTGTGGACTAGAGTCAGTTTCTGTACGACTCACTCGAACAAGTTTGGTCCCTTCGTCCAGCTGGGAGCCCTGACATGCCTGAACCATAAACAACTTTGGTTTCCCAGCCAAGCTTGGACATTTGTCAGCAGTGAATGATTGCCACAGCATATCCGGCTTGTACGAATAATCCTTTGCATAGAGCAATTGAGTATCTCCATGAGATAAAACAGCAACAATCAGACAGTCATGTTTGGAATGATCCTCCTTAGTCACTGTGGAAAACATTATCAATGTTAACGAATATTACTTTTGAATTAAATTCAGGTACAACTAAACGGCAGTCTTAAACTTACATTCCTGAATTTTGTCTGCAACCTGATGATAAGTTAAATCATCATAGGCTGAAACCTCGAAGCCCAAGGTCGTTAAAGTGGAGACCAAATTTGCCTTGTCCCTCTCAGTTCCGTAACGACGACCCAGATCCATTTGAGGCAGAAAGTTCTGTAAGTGCATGGTGTATCGTTATAAATAAGGCACTAAATATTTTAATATTTTTAGTTAAAGAAATAAATAAAGAAATAAACTTACCTCATGGTTCAAAATGAGAGCCCGTCCCCTCTTTGCATGATTCATGTTATAAACTTCCGAGTCCCGGTGCACTGGCATCACTGCCTTATTTCCGGCCCTAAGATTTTAAAGTTTTTCATTTAAAAGTAGTACGTAGGTTATTAAAATAATTTAATAATTTTAATTTCTAGGTTAAAAGAAAGAAGAAGTGCAAATCCATAAATGAATGCAATTCTAGAGTTCGGATTGATTTGTCAAAATAATTATAAATCCTTACCACAATTCTTTCGCATCCCCATCATCACCCTTCATCTCATCATCTTGATTTCCTCCTTGAGCATTGGCTGGACTGGGAGTCTTATCTTTTCTGCCAAAAAATGAGAGCGCATCGACAACGCTAGAGTCGCTGTTATGCAAATCCACAGGGTGTCCATTATTACCGTTGCTGGCAATATTCAAACGATTCAGTTCGGCCATTCCAGAGCATACAGAAGGGTCCGCTTGGAGAAGAGGGGTCAAGACGAGTCCAGTGTTGGGCTGAATCGTGCCGATAAGTTGCATTTGAGGATGCTCCATCCCGTTTCAGTAATACTAACAAATTAAATAGGTTTACTGTTTTCAAACACGACAGTATTTTTTCTGTTATTGTGCGAAAAGTCGGAAAGAGCGTTTCGAGTTTCAGATCAGATTATGTGCGAGTCTTTCGGACTCGAGACAGAAGCTCTATTATATTATCCATTTCTATGGACAGAACGAAGCATCAACATGAAATGATGAAACTCGGTTGGAGTTACGACTACGAATACGATGGGCACCTCTCGTGTATCATCACCTCCTGCTCCCCCAAAATACCAAGAAATTAGTATGACGACGATCGACGACGACATTTAAGTCAATAAAAGACAAAAGGGGGTGACTGACCATCATAACTTCATAACCGACGAAAGGGAATGACCAAATGTAATGCACAACAACTCATCTCAATCTCGTATCACTTGGAAATTAGAAAGAGTTCATGAAGTTCTTAGCCTCCTAAAACCTATAACAATACCTGTGAAAGTATGCGTCATTCATAATGACTACATCTGCATGGACTTGCTTTATGTTTGCCTTGCCAGGTAGGTACTAGGTAGCCAGGTTAATTGGACTCTTTGCCCTGCTGTGTAAATTCTCTGCTATGCATGCATTATTATGTATGGTTTGCCTCCACTTTGTTCGGTTTGCACTTGGCATTTCAAGTCCAAGCCAGGCATGAATGCAAAATTATATGAGCACCTACTACTCACAACTACAAACTACAACCCTTTCTCACCCTTTGTTTGCCAATTTTAAAAAGTTAATTAGCAATGCTATATCATATTGCTTATAGATTACATATACCGCTTCTGGCTTTACTTATAGTCAGTAGTCATCTTATAGATGTCCTTTCTTTTGTCTTTAGACTCTAGATATAATTCTATGATTTTTTACTCGACGGGATCGTAATTGTAATCCATAATCGGACTCAGTGCTCAGTCAGGTAACATTACTAACATTAAATTTAGGTTTCTGGGGCGAGGCAAAATTTGACAAGTTTTCTCCGTCAATGAAATTACCAAAAAAGTACAGTGCAGTTGTACAGTTGACAGTACACAGTACACTGTCAACAGTAGAAACATACTGTACTTTGTTTGGATTTTGCATTTATTTCGAACGATATGATATATGATATATGACCATGCACTTGCTATGACAGGGTTCAGGGAAGACAAAACACAAAACACAAAAGATCAAAGTGTGAAGTGAAGATCTGAAGATCAAAGATCAAAGAATGCAATATTGAATATGTGATATGTGATATGACTATATGACATGATGAATGATACAATTTCAAATTTGCAATTGATGCGTGATGTCAAATTATATGCAAATAATTTTGAATTTGCAATAAAAATTATCTAATGCAATAAAAAATACTGTAATCTGTAATCAGGCTTGAAGCCTGAAAGAAACATTAAATTCAACTTTACCTGCCTGACGATCGAATCCAAAATCTCAATTGAATATCTCGCTCGACCTTCGACTTGGCTTGACCCGACTTTGACTTCAGATTGTGGATGAATTCGTAACTCGTAAGCTCCAAAGTCTGAAGTCCAAACTCTGAAGAATTTATATAAACAAAAAATCTCGAGCGACTTGTACTTGTACAGTTGTGCCTGGAAACAACTGCAACTGCAATGCAACTGGATGAGGCTGCTGGATATATGTTACATACAATTTGTGATCTCCCGGTACGCGGTGGTGGTAACCCGATCCTCCGACTTCCACACTGACTAGTCAGTCATGACTTTGTCTTCATGACCTGACTTTAAGTAGGTGTTAGGAGTTTTGAAAATATAAAAACAGGATTGACATTCAGCAGAGGAAGTGGTAAAAACACAGAAAAAGTTTCGAATTTGTTCCAAAAATGATCCAAAAGTCATTAATTAATGCTATTAAAAAATGAGAAAAAGTTATGGAAGATGCAAAGTGTTACTTTCATAACACCGTTTTTTTTTTTTGTAGAGAAATGAAAATATAAATTGAATCCCAAATATTTGTTAAATTATTTACAAAAGATTTATTTTTTAAGATTTTATCATTTTTCGTTTAGGGTTTTTTTTCTATTTTTACTTCAAGTAGTTGTTTGAAAAAACTTGTTCACTTCTCGAAAGAAGGACCAAAGAGAGACAAGATTGTTCAATCCAAGAGGATGACCAAAATCTTTGTCCACCGTTTACAACGAACACCGAGAGTTTTATTGGGTTTATCCATATAGAAAATAATAAATATTATAACTAAAACACACACATATACATATAATTCTAGCTATTTTTAAAACTAAGTAAAAACTCATTGGATCCTTCGTCCAAAAAAAGGTTGGTCAGGTTAAAACTTGACCTGCCCCAATTCACAAAATCCTTTACAACACATGTAACATACGCTAATACTTTAGTCACCCCATCCCTTTAAACTCCAATATAACTTTACAATCCATTTCCTCAAATCCCTCAATATCCTAATTGGACCCTTAAAACAATATACCATAACTCTATAATAAACTTCCATATATATATATAGCATAATTATTTTAACTAGAACTACTAAATACATAATGTGTAACATAGTTCCCCGCCGTACAAGTTTGATGTCCGCATCAAAATAAATCAAATTATAAATATTGATCAGAACTAAAACTATCAAACTGAAAAGAACTTGTAAAAAAATCATCCAAAATTTCCATAAATTCGGGTCCCAATAGTTCTTCCAGGTCATCATCACTCCATGCTGGTAAATCATTTACACAAGGAATCGTCAATTCAGTCACTGAAAGTACGTCAGGATTTTCCGGTAGTGAATCCAACAATTGTAAGGAATTCGAAACACTCTTCTTTTGTGCTGATGGTTCTATCTTATAAATTCGAGCAAACTTTTCTTTCCCTTCGGCTACTACTTGTCGTAAAGACTTTGGAGATAAAGGCGTAATATCGCGAATACTTTGTCGACTTTTTAATTTGGGAGGAATCAATAAAATTAAATTTTTTGATAACACGAATTTACATTTATCTACATCCCGTATTTTCAAATTCAAGTTTTTTATAATATCCATATTTGGATCAGTTTGTCTTTGCATAATATCAATATCTGGATTAAAATTATATCTATTATGTCGCTGAGAATGTACATTATTTTCACGTAAATTATAAAAGTAAGTATTAAAATTAAAAACATTTTTAAATAATCCAAACCTCTTTTTTTCGTTGCCCCATGCTGTACTCCCTGGAAAGGGTTTGCTATCTTTACAAAAAGCATATGGCCAGGGTTTCAAATTACAAATATAATTATTTTTCTGAGGTAATATTAACATTCCATTCTCAAAAACAATATCCTTCATATCCTCAATACTAATGTAATCAGACTCATTATCAATACAAAATTTAGTGTTGTACGTAGAATCGTAGTCCAATACGGGGAAGTAGGAACAAGATTGGGATTTTTTGGAACTTTGAGATCTGGGATCAATAGGAGTTTGAGAGGAAGGTTTATATAATTGAGCATTGCAAAAAGTTTCATTCGATTGTAAATCATCGTTCTGATGCTCAGAAAGAAAAGGAATCTTTTCCAACGAACTGGACAATTTTGATTTTTTCGACCTCCGTCGACGAAGAAAGGACGATTTGTGTTTCTCTACTAAGTTCATTTTAATGAGACTGAAAACAAAAATATTCAAAATCATTTATCAAGTTTGAATCACAATTTTTTCAACTCAAAAAGTTCTTGCATAGGATAAGCAGCTTGATGTAAATTGCAAGAAGGATGCATGCATTTAGTCTCTGCTGGAGCACTTGGTTCATTTACAGTGACAACCTGAACAAGCTCATCTTTGACCGAAATTTCTATTCCTGGTTCTGATAATGGAACATTAGGATTCGACATTGCCGAATAAACAACTCGTCGTCTGCATTTACTAATTACAAAACTCAAGAAACGAAAAATAATACGCAAAATTATCCATTCATCTTTTCGAACCCAAAGAAAATTCCCAATAAAATACAAACAAATAATAGCCAAAATGGTCACAATTATTTTGTAAGTAATTGTCCGAATAGGATCTAAAGCGATTCTACCAATTAGTTGATGTAAATTACGCTGATTTTGATTCAGTTGCTGCCCCATCTGTATATCTTGTAGCATTTGTCCGACCTGAGTTTTTTCACGTAACTGTTTAAAAAATCCAAGCATTGTTTCTTGGCCAGATAAGTCATCAAGAGAATGAATACCAGGTGTTGCAAAAGACAAATCCGGAAGAGAACCGAGAGCAATTCCTTCTGTAGGGGATGGAAGAGTAGGAAGGTGTGTCACAATACTCCTATTGGCTAAATGAACAGTATGTAACCCCGTATCAAATACAAAAGTAGGAGCAGGACAGTCAACGTAAGTAGGCTGATCATGAATCTCATGTGAAAGTCCAGCAAGCCATCCAGTCTTCATGTCGTAGTTATGGAGGAATTGTACAGGCCATTCCAATGTGCAGTTCATTTGAGGCAATAGCATATAGTCAAAAATCTCCGTGCACTTATACACTGATAAAGTATCACCCGCTAATCGCGCACGGAAACGTCTGTCCCTCATTAAACACCTAACCATTAGTGAGGCCTGACCTCCTTCGGCTAACGCACGAACTAATTCTAGTTCCAGCTGATGACTCCTGCAGACTTCCCTGTGAACAACTTGAATTCCAAACGTAATATTGTCTTTCAAAGTCTCATACAAGTATTGGAACTCGGCATTGATCTGATTATCCAATTTAGGTCGAGGTGTTGGAGCTTTATGATCAGTCACTTCACGACCTTTTCGCAATGGTTTATCATATATCCGAGGAACATTTACAACCTCTCTTATTTCTCTAGAAGTGGATATTTCGGATAATATTTCTCCATGCAAAACCTGAGAGAAAAGTATTCCTTGCTTACTAGATCCCAGCATATGTCCACAATATGGGGTAGGTTTCATGTCCGTTATGGCTAAATTAACTGCTGGACAACTGATTCGATTAGCTGTTTTTAGACATTTGGTAGTTTCACCCTCTACCAATCTACAAATTTGAGCTGCTCCAGGTAGCCACACTAAAACACCATCACTAGTGGGACAATAGCCTTGTTGATACTTGCAATCTTCCGTTAATTTGGAAGTAGTGATAATCGAGTCATCAACATCATTAATCGATATTTTAAGATTGACGTAATAATAATTAACCACGTCCTTCACATCAGTCTGAACATAATAGTACTGAGTTGAAATGTCAATTTTAGTGCCAAAAAATCCATCCATAAGACGATGCATAGCCTGATTTTCGGGAGATTTTTGTGTTCGTATCATAGTCTTACACTCTTCAACCGTAACAGGAAGTTGCGTTTTAGATTCTTCATTCGAATAAGTTCCCCAGAAGAAAAAACTTTTACGGCTGTAGGTCCGGACTTTAAAACATTCATATGCATCTATACTATGCTTTGTTATCGACTGCCACCACAGAGTAAGTTCCACCACGGTTGAATCAGCAGTAATTGGCAAAAGGGGACAGTCTATTGGAGGCGGAATTTTCCACAAAACGCCAGAAGTCCAACTCCGACAATAGTATAACGGAGAAGTCTTTGTATTCATAGTATTGAATAGATCATTCACTGCCTGATCTTCGAGACTCATAATATTATTACTAATTGAGTAGACAGAACAAAAGAGCAACTGAATCACTATGAACTTAAACATTGTGTCTCTTGATCAAAGATAATTGAGTTAAATCAAATTAATACAATTTTTAAAATTATTGTTCAATAAATTCACACAGTAATCCTTGTGCCAATAAGGTTTCTTACGTTCCCTACCTGAACGTCTAAACGTCGGACCAGTATTTGAAGAATTATTATTCGATGTACTAGTAGTACTATTATTATTATTTACATTAGAATTTCCCGAATTTATATTTTCATCTTCTGACGAACTACCATCATCAACCATTTCAGTCACACTGAATCGTTCCGATATATCCTTAAAAGACCGAGATATATCATCTAAATCAATAGGTAAATATTGAATAATCTGCATAAAGAACATATGCCACGAAGGAAATAAATGTACCGAACTATATTTCTGTACAACATATTTACATAAGAATTCAATCCAAGGCTTCCCAATGACAAAAAGAGCCTTTCCCTTGAAATTATTCATGAAATATACTATACTATTTTCCGAAATCGGAGAAGTAATATAATAACAATTAAACTTTAAAACAGTCCCAGAAGTATCATGAGAAAAAGCCTGAACCTGAATATCTTCATTGGAAGCATAATACGGGGTCAAACATGGAACCTCATCCTTATTAAAAATCAACAAATCCTTGATAGAATGGAATTCTAAATGACTATAAACACTGTCTGTGAACAATCCTTCAGGAAGCACAAACAATTTAAAAGATAAATAAGGATTTGAAAAGGTTGATGTCAAAGGTTCTCTAATTATTTTAGTCGCTTCAATTGCTTTGTAAATAGCTCGAGGATTTTTGATCTCCTCGCAAAAATCAGCTTCTGGTTGAAAAAAAACCTCTTCTTCGTCACAAAAATCCATACCACTATTAATTAATCTCATTCGGTTGACATGTACTTTAATGAGTCTGTGAGTTTGGTTACATTCAACTTCATAAGTCAATTCATTTATTTGTTTTATGATCTTATATTCTCCCCAATAGAGAGGAATAAATCTAAGCGATTGGCCACGCTTAACTCGTTTCGGGTACTTTAATTTAACCATATCTCCAATGGAATAAGCCACTGATTTTCGATGTACATTTTCCCTTGCTTTATATCGCTCTTGCTCACGCTTCAATATTTTACGTACAGTTTCATGTATTTCCTTGAGATCTTTACTCTTGTCTATAACCTGAGAATTACTTATATTCTCTGAACTGTATTCATATGGAAAACGGGGTTCACGATTATATAAAACTTGAAAAGGAGATGTTTGTAAGGATTCCTGTTTTGTTGAATTATATGCAAATTGTATTTCTGGAATATATTTGTCCCAATTCAAATGATCTATATCAACATAATGTGAAATCATACGTGAAACAGATTGATGCAACCTTTCACTTAACCCATTTGATCTAGAATTGTATGGCGTGATGAATTTGTGATGAACCTTATATAACGTTGTATGAGCCTTGAGTAATTTGGATACGTAAGAAGATCCATTATCTGATAATAAATATTTTGGACAAGAATGACGACAAAAAACCTGTTCCTCTAAAAATTTAGCAATTGTCTCCGCAGTTTGGTCCGGAATAGCTCTAATTTCTGCCCACTTTGAAAAATGACAGATAGCATTGATTATATATCGATTATTATTCGCCGTTACCGACATCGGACCCAAAATATCCGTCGAAACCATCTCAAAGGCTTCGTTTGGTACTGGGATTGGTTGAAGTAATCCATGGATCTTCCCATAGTTGCGTTTGAATTTTAAACAAGAATCACATGATTTTATAAAATTATAAAGATCAGTCTTACAATTCTTCCAGTAAAATCTTCGAACTAATTTATGGTATGAACGGGAAAACCCCAAATGACCTGACATAGGTATACAATGTATATCTTTTAATAGGTCTAACCGTAATACTGCAGGAATGACTGGTCGAGTATAACCTTTGCTAATGTTATACAGTATCTGATTCTTAAGAATAAAATCCTTATTTGAATCCCTCAATGCCAAAAAATACCCTTGACATTCACTATCAGATCTTTGTAAATCTGGTAAATCATCCGTAGAAATTGTAAGAACTGGATTCTCAATATCAAGTACCTCTGGTAACGGTAATCTGGATAAACCATCTGCCAATTGATTATTGGAACCCTTTCTGTAAACTAATGAATAGTCATGATCCTGTAATGTCAAAGCCCATGTAGCCAAACGATTTGAGACCTTCTCCGTATTAGTACTGAATTTTAATCCTACAATAGGTTGATGATCACTAAAAATCGTAAACTTTTTACCGTAAATATACGGATGAAAAACTCTTAAAGCATAATAAATAGCCAAATACTCCCTTTCTGTGGTAGAGTACTTTTGCTGTGTTTTAGAGAGCGTCTTACTAGCAAATACAACGGGTTTTTCCTTACCATCCTTTTGAGGTTGGACAAGGCTACATCCTATACCATATGAACTTGAATCTGTATATATGTAAATAGGAAGATTGGGGTCATAAAAAGCTAAAATCGGAGGAGAAGTTAAAATCGACTTCAGTTTTTTTAAAGCCTCTACATGTTCAGTATCCCAACTGAAAGGTTCATTTTGCCACGTAAGTTTCTGTAAGGGACGTACAATATAAGTATATCCCTTAATAAATTTTCTAAAATAACCAAACATTCCTAATAAACTATGAACTTGTTTGGAATTTACTGGGTCTGGACATTCAAGTATAGCTTTAACCTTGTCCGAATTGAGCTCTAATCCATTTTCGGAAATTATATGGCCTAATATTTTTATGCGCTTACCCAAGAATGAACATTTAGTTAAAGAAAGTTTAACTCCATATTTACGAAATCGTTCTAAAGTTTTAATTAAATTACGGCAATGATCCTCAATTGTGTTATCGGCCAAAATTATATCATCAATGAACGCAATAACACTATCCCATAACAATCCACATAATATTATAGCCATACTTCTCTGGTATCCGCTAGAACCCGAGGATATTCCCATAGGCATTTTCACCCATTCAAATAATCCTAATTGCGTTATAAACGCAGTAAGAGGTATGCTTTCTTCTGTTAAAGGTACGGACCAGAATCCTTTTTCACAGTCCATAATTGAAATAAATTTACTCCTTCGACCAACCCAGTCTAAAATTGATTGAATATTAGGAATATTATAGCTATCTTTATGTATTTGTTTATTTAGGGGTCGGTAATCTATAACATATCTAGGTGTTTTAATTGCTCCTTTATGTCCATCTTCAATAATCACAGTACCCATTCCCCATGCAGAAAATGAAGGTCTAATCACTCCTTTTGCCAACAAATCCTTTACTGTATCTCTCTCGAACTGTTCTAAATGAGCAGGTTTTCTATAAGGAGCACGTTTTACCGGTTTTGCCCCATCAATCAATTTAATAGTATGCCGATAACAATTAATATTGCCCAATTCGCCTTTCTTGGCGAAAACATCACTAAATTGACGTAAAACTTCCTCAATTTGTTTTTGAGCCAATAAATCAGCACTTGGGTCTATTAATTTTAATATTTTTTGTATATGCTCTTCTTCAATGTTACTTGTATTCATGGATAAATCTATACTGTTTAATTCTGTCATTTCATTCATATTAATTTCCTCTATTGGAAGATTTTGTAGCCTAATACATATTGCTATAGGTAATTGCTCCGGAACCGTTATAGGTTTATCTGTCATATTCATGATTGGCAAACTAATGTCATTACTAAATATTCTCCGAAGGAGTAAACTTGGCATCAAAAGCATCAAATTAGCCAAAGATTCAGTCATTTCCAAGATATTAAGCTCATTTATGTTTAAAGGACCACTTATAGGAATCCTTTTAATTGAATTCGGTTCAATAACTATCCGTGAAGCGGAATATAAGTATACTTTTTCATCTACCTTCTGAGAATCTTGAGTGGACTCTGAAATCTTCAATTCATTTGTAATATTTTCCTGTTTACCTGACGGTAATGTATTTGTATATTCAAAGAGTTGTATATCTTCTTCTAGTTTTGAATTAAAAACATTAGAATCATCATTAGCTTGATTTTTAGTATTTTCTAAAAATAATACAGGCTCGGCACTACATTCGACATCAGAAATATTAACTTGTTCTTTGTTAATAGAAGAATAATCCTTATTATTATTAATATACCGCACTTGCATAGGTTCCAATTTAAATTGCTCACTTTGTATATTGACAAGTTTTGTCTTAAAATTAACATCTACTCCAAATAAAACATTGAAATCATTTCCAAGTAGCAAATCATATTTGAAATTATCCATGACATAAACATTAAAGGTATATGTGGATGGTTGTCCTTTAAATGATATTTTTACTCGACTCCAACCCAATACTTGCATAGTATTATCAGTTATTCCCAATAACCTAACAGGGAAGTCTAATTTATGACACCCATCTATTAGAAACTTGGAATTAACAATTGTGGTCGTAGAACCACAATCAAAAAGTATTGTTGCCTCTTTATGATTTACATATCCTTTTGCCCTTGCTAATCCTGAAGTCTGCAATGGTAAATTTAATACATATTCATTTTTTATTGATTGAGAGGAGGGAGTGTCTGTGGTTGAGTTTGTGAACGAACTGGCGGAGTGCCTGAATTGTTGACCTGTGGTGGACCCCGCCATGTCAAGTTTCCCGAATAACAAGTCTCTGCCAAATGACCCCTTTTATTACAATTATTACAAAGTAAATGTTGACGGCAGTCATAGCCTGTGTGACCTAAACGTCCACAAACAGCACACTGTACCTGTTGCCTCGGTACATATCCTCGGTTCGGGTTTCGAAATGGCCGAGGTTGATAATTATTTTGCCCATTTCCAAAATAAGGATTTGTATTTGAATATCTAGGACGATATGGATTATTGAAATTATTTTGATATCGTGGTTGAAAATGAGGCTGAAAATTCTGAGGGTAATTATATTGAGCTGAATCCTGTTTTGGATTTTGAACCGGTTGGTTTTTGTTTTGTTGAAAAGAGTTAACTTTCTTTGCTGATTCAGTATGATTTTTAGCTAGAGTGTTAAGGACTTCAGTCTGCTTGTCACATAACTTAGTAAAATTCTCAGCTATGCTCAATAGAACCGTGGCATCAGACACTGAATTTACTTCCTCTTGATGATTAATCATGAATTCTGTTTCCATATGCTTTCTAATAGCATCTAATACCTCATTGACAGTTTGAGGATTTGTCGGGTTTATTCTCTCAATAAGAACAGGTTTTAGCCCTTTAATAATTCGCCTAACCTTCTGCTGTTCCGAAAAGTTGGGATCAAAATCGTACATGAGATCTAACATCGAATACACGTAATCCTCAGCCGATTCTCCTGTCTTTTGTCTTCGATTTAGCATCTTTTCTTCTGCTACTTCTTTAGATGCAACCGTAGTAAAACCCTTTTGCAAAGCTGTTGTTAATTCACCCCATGTAGGAGCACCCGACCCCGCTGGTCTTGTGGATTCCCAATTCAAATACCACTTATGGGCTGTTCCTAACAAGTAATTAGGAAGTTGAACTGCTTTAATTTCCGGCGTCCAATTATTGGACTCAGCCGCCTGACTGAACTTTTTCAAATATTTAAAGGCATCCTCATCACTTTTTCCACTAAATTTTTGAGGTATTACCGCTACTTTTACCGGTTTTGGAGTCGGAGTAGACATTTTGTTCTAGTAATTTTATCAAAAAAAATAAAATAAAAAAAATTTTAAATTTATTTTCATTTACTGTTTCTTGGCTTTTGGAGAATAAGTTTTCTCTGTAACGCCTAATTTATCCAAGAAAGAATTTAGATTAACATGAGAATATTGTCTAGGAGGCATGGGCTCTTGCCTTTCGTACTCCCAACTTTCCGAAAGAGCAGAAGATTGAGACATATTACTTGATTTCTTTGATGGACGTTTATTTCGTCCACAGATAAATGAATTCAACATCTTAATTTGAAATCAATAAGTGTCTGTAGGGTCTAATTTTATATAAACCATGTTCATGGTTGTTGTTAAATTCAAAACAATTTCTATTTCTCGCTCAGACCGTATTTTGTTCCTTGAAAATGAATTGCTACGATTTCATTATAGTTTATTTCAAAATAAACAATTTCGCTATCGGAAAGTTCACACCTAATAATAGTATTTTGATTATTTTGTAAACAAATTCCATATTTAAATAAGATAATCATAATGAACGATTGAAATAAATACTTTAAGTTATAAATTTTGGAATAAAATACTATAGATTATTTCCAATAATCAGCCATGCGAGGCAAAACGAGAAAAATAAAAATATGAATTAAGACAAAGAATGAATTACCTCGATACGAAAGTCCGTACAAAAATATTTAAATCTTGAAACAATTGAATTTTTCACTGAACGGGATTTACACAAAAACAAGTATATTTCAGTATTTTTCAAGAGATATAGGAACGATATAGTTCAATTTGGTTTCGGCACCACTCTTGTGTTACTTTCATAACACCGTTTTTTTTTTTGTAGAGAAATGAAAATATAAATTGAATCCCAAATATTTGTTAAATTATTTACAAAAGATTTATTTTTTAAGATTTTATCATTTTTCGTTTAGGGTTTTTTTTCTATTTTTACTTCAAGTAGTTGTTTGAAAAAACTTGTTCACTTCTCGAAAGAAGGACCAAAGAGAGACAAGATTGTTCAATCCAAGAGGATGACCAAAATCTTTGTCCACCGTTTACAACGAACACCGAGAGTTTTATTGGGTTTATCCATATAGAAAATAATAAATATTATAACTAAAACACACACATATACATATAATTCTAGCTATTTTTAAAACTAAGTAAAAACTCATTGGATCCTTCGTCCAAAAAAAGGTTGGTCAGGTTAAAACTTGACCTGCCCCAATTCACAAAATCCTTTACAACACATGTAACATACGCTAATACTTTAGTCACCCCATCCCTTTAAACTCCAATATAACTTTACAATCCATTTCCTCAAATCCCTCAATATCCTAATTGGACCCTTAAAACAATATACCATAACTCTATAATAAACTTCCATATATATATATAGCATAATTATTTTAACTAGAACTACTAAATACATAATGTGTAACACAAAGCAATAGAATATGACCCGGATTGAACTCCATGATGTATGAATGAATAGAACTATCGAAACAAAATCGATATCGATGCTGTAAAAACATGGAATGAATAGTAATAATTTTTTTCCTATTCTACCTTTTCAAGCGAACCAAAAGTTCTTATAAATTGATGTTTAATTTTGTTTAATACGAACGGAAAGTGACAGTTTGATGGTACCTCTCTTCATCTACTAAATAATTTACATGCATTATTCATTGTCCCCACAAGTTTTACTGTGCAAAAGCTGCAGGGCAGTGATTTTTTTACATTCTAAAAGGTTTGTCCCCTCGTATAACGGCATGTATGCTTTTAATAAATGTACAAAAAAACAGTATTTTATACACAACGTCAGTTTAAATCATAATTTATTAAAAATTAAAATATAAATCTCCTACAGCTTAAATTACATTTGATCACTTATGTGTTTAGGATTTAAGCATATTGGTGAACACATTACACAAATACAACTACATCTAGGAATGACAGGTTTTGAGCTTGGGATTTTGGGAAGAGTTGGTGGACCTGAAATTTCATATAAAAATGCAAACTTTTAGAATTTTGATTTTTTAGAAATTCAATTTTGAAGTTAAGATTAGTAAAAGGAAGCCTTGCTGCTTCCAATAAAGTAAATTACTTACGTCTTGTATATTTCTCGGAAATCGATTTCACTATCTCATTGTCAGTCTTTTTGACATCGTCTTGCCTAACAGCCTCGACTTGTTTTTTGGTGGGCTTGACTTCGTCTTCTTTAATTTTCTTTGCCATGTACTTCTGGAAATATAATTAAAAATTAATGTATTTGTTTAAACTCAGACATTACCGAATGGATTGTAAATTAACGCCTTCCTTACCGTAATTTTGTTCTGCTTCGGATTGTCGTCTAAAAATTTACTTGGAGATCTTTTACATGAAGTATTTTTTACTTTCTGTTTCGTTTCTCGTGCTTTCTCTTTTGTTCCATTATGGTTTGCCTTCTTGTCTGTGTCCATCGAGTTTACGTCGTTGGTACTGGTGCTAGGGTTCGGATTGGTAACTGAACCATTTTGTATTTGTGGTGGTTGTACCACTTCCGGAAGCGACACTTTTGACATGTGTCTCTTCGTATCACTGTAGTTAACTTCTTTTAAAGCGGCTCTTTTCCTCTTATCCTCCCTTGGATAGCCGGGATTGAAAAATAATTTCTTTGTCCGTCCATACAGACTCACTTGAGGAATTTGCTTCATTTGCTTCTGGTTTGTCGAACGTATGGATCCAACTTTCATTTCTGCACTGATCTGAGTTAAAAATTTCAGAAATTTTTTTACAGTCCTACTTTAGAAATATGCAAAGTGGGTTGATTGGATGGTGATGGTGTTGATGATTGCGCCTAATCAATTGCGCCTAATTATTTACGCCTAATCATTTGCGCCTATGTACACTTAGCGCCTACGTACACTTTGCGCCTAATCAATTGCGCTTATGACTATTTTCCACTTTCCGTTTCCAGCACAAAATCTGGTCATAGATTGCAGATATTAAAATACAAAACAAAGAAATAATATCAAATATAGAGATTGTTTTTTATGTATTATAGTAAGTAACAGTAACAATGACAGAACACTAAAGATAAGTTCGGTAGCTTGACTTATTTTTGAAGGTTGAAGGTAATATATTCATATTCGGTAAAGTAGCAGGTGCACAAATTTTTACATGAGTTCAAAACTTTGAGAGAACTTGAACTGACCTGAGAACTAAAGAGATTTGAAACTTCCAAACTTAAAGGATTAAAAATGTTGAAAACTGGAAAGTAAATGTGGCCCAATATATCCATTACTTATAAATAAACTCTTTATAATGTATAGGTATCCTTAGTTTATATTTCAATCTGCAATTGGTGGTCAGTGATTTTGTGCTGAGTGTCAGAGATCTGAGCTGATTTCTGAAAGTTCGGAAAATATCCGTAGGCGCAATTGATTCATAGGCGCAAATGATTAGGCGGAAAATTTATGTACGGGCGCAAATTGTACGTAGGCGCAAAGTGTACATAGGCGCAAATGATTAGGCGCAAATGATTAGGCGCAATTGATTAAGCGCAATTGATTAGGCGCAATCATCCGCAAATCTGATTGGATAGAGCCTGTGTCATCCCAGTATTTTATCCACCGTTTAAGTAATTTTGTCATGTGCAATTCAATTAATATGGCAGCCACATGAAAATGCATTAACTTTCATTTCCTGATTGGGCCATGCCTTATCCGGGGGATTAATTGGGAATTTACGGTAATTGGACTACACTTACCTGATTCATTAAACTCTGCAAGTCAGTATCATGTGCGTTGTTGATTAAAGCTGTGGCCAATGCTATCCCGAATATGGAGCCAGATCTTTGTACATACGATTTATAACCTTTATTAATTAGAACAATTATTCGTAAAGTTTATCATTTTATTATAGCATGGTTTAATGTGTTTAAGCAATGATTAGATAAATGACTTACCCGAAATTGTTGAGTTGCAAATCATTAGCTCCGAAATGCACGGAAGTGTTTCAACTTGTTCAGAAATATCGGAACTTACAGAAACGAATGCTGCCTCAGCTATAGATTCTTGCGAATCATATTCGTGGGAATCGGGCATATTGATATCATCGGCTAAATAGCCATTGCTAACTCCAAAGTCGTCTTTTTCTGTTTATATTATAAGACAGCTTATTCAGAAATCAAATATTATTTGGAACAATAAGAAAATCTGTCATTTAGTCAATATAACTTACTAAACTTACCTCCTTGACAAGCCTGGATGAAGACAAGTTTGGGTCGATTTTGTAAAAACTTGCAATTTTCATTATTCAGCATGTCTACAATCTCGGATATCTCCAAAATTTCATCTCGATCGTTCGGAGATTTATACTTGGACCCTAGTATTTGTGAAAGATTACCGTGGCTAAATATTATGACTACAAAGGCATTGGGTGGTTCTTCTTCAAATCCCCGTACAGGAGATTTAGACAATTTGGTGATTTGGGTTTTAATCGATTTCACGGACTGGTTGTGGAAAACTGACACTTCAAAGAATAGCTCTTCAAAAACTCTCTTTAAGATTTCTGCATCGGATTTGTAGCCATGTAATGGGTACTGACTTAACGCTTCTTTGAATACACTATTTGCAAATATAACACATCGGCCTCTTTTAGCCGCTGACATGTCAAAAATTGCCTGCTTTCTAGGACGCTTAGGGTTCTCCAGTTTTTCTTGGTACGTCTTTTTTACTTTTTTGGATATAGCGTAGTTTACTTTATCGTCGAATGACATTGGGGTGGTCGACTCAATCGAGTCTTTTCTTTTCGAAACTCTCTTTTTTATCGGAGTGGTTTTAGTTTCTTCCATTTTATAGCTTCTATATTGGACTTTTAAACTGTTTTAAAAATTTAGTTATTACTAGTTATCACTTCAGTACATACGCAATTTTAAGGACGAATATTTAAAAGTCTTTTATTCAGTTAAAAGCGTAGCCGAATGAATGTAACTATACAACCTGTGTCTGATCTAATTTTTAAAAAATTGACAAGCTCAAGCATGAAAAAGCTTTTTTCCGGTTCGAGTCCATTCCCGCATACTAGACTTATAAATCCCAACTTTGTTGGGATAGCAGGGTTAATAATCCAATCATCATCTGGAGAAAGGGTTATAATGTAGTAACATGTTATTAGGACTCAATGGAAGGACTATACTTAACCAAATAAGAGCAGAATGAAACTTGGGTGTGAAAAGGGTTGATGAATTTGGTTGAAGTTTGATGGATAATTTGTCCAGTAGCTTTTGCACTATATAGTTTATTTAAGGCAGATAGATATACAATAGTCACAAATGATTGTATCCTTACAGTTGAAGATACAGAGGGCCGGCAAACGAGATATTATGCCTTGTAGTAAGCTCTCATGATTTTGTGCATGAAATCGACATAATAATGACTCATTTCAGCCAAAAGATATTTAATACCTATTTTCCAAAATCAGTTCAAGAGTCTCGAGAGATTATTAGAGCAGAAACATCTTATCTTCATATTCTTAAGGACCCCCTTACATAAAAAATCACACTAATGTTTCTGAATTATTATTTGATAATGCATTTATGAACAGAATGAAAATGTGAGGCTTTATGTGATGAAAAGACTATAATTCTATCAGTGTGCCGGAAAAATGCTGAGCATAGCCTTAAATATAATAATATGCATATCAAGTGCATATAAATATAATCTTTTAATTTAGTTTCAAATTGATGGCTTGACTCTGACTGACGATTCCCCGGATAAAAAATGTTGGCTCGGGAAGCATGTCATTAGCCTTTTAGTTAGTGTGTGGTACACAGTTTTGATAAACTTGATTTCATGAAACGAATTCTTTCATGTATGATATCACCACCACCACCACCAAAACCTATAGAATAGGATGACACTCGAAACTCTATAGAACTTTCCAGGAAACTATGCCAAAAAATCGGAATGACCTTATCCCGATAGTTCACAAAGTGTCAAACGGTCAACGGCTCTTGTATATGAATAATCTGCTTCTAAACCATAACCCCTAGCATATCTAATAGATGTTAATTATATAGATTTTGCAAAGCCAATGGATACTTATCCAAATAATCCGAAACTAACTGCAGCCGTAAACAAGGGTTTCCAAATCCGAATCTCGACAGGAAACTGACTCCACCACCCATAGCATCCGACATACGCTATTTTCTCCTCGAGATTCATTGTCTGATGCTGTAGAAATGTAGTTTTTATTGTTCTTGGGTTTAAAAATAGCCAAATTATCATGTATTTCGCAAGAACAAGAGCTCTTACTCTTTGTTTGTCTCTCCGTAGTTCCATTGTTTTTCTCCAGTGCCTTTTGGCACAGCCAATTCAGTCTTGTATGAATACTTCTAGTTGCTTTTTTAATAGTTTTAATACATGGATCCCTCCCAAAACATAAGCTCAAGAATATAATCTTTCACGGTTAAGTAATTTGTCATGTGTCGTTTCCGGTTCGGTAGTTGATCCCATCTTGACTCTTGAGACGGAGGAGAGACAAGCTTATTATGCATTCATGCCTTGATTGGTTTATCAATCTGTCAGTTCTTATACAATGTAATGAAAATGGTTATTTTATTGTTTTATCGTTAATCTCTGTTCCTCTAAAACATCCACTATATTTTAGTCAAAAATAATTGCCTAATTTTAAATGCAAACCGGAATGATCCCAAACACATCACTTTTCAAGCTCTTATCTTTTAATTCGAGAATGCATCCTAATTCCCAATTTTATATGAAATGTATTATAAACCCCGAATTCCAAAATAAACTAGCCAACTCTTTCGAGATTGTGATGGGCAGAATGACAGACCCGGCAGACTCGGGATGCCTATAGTATTGTAGCCGTTATTTTCAAGGTTTTATTTAACAAGATCATTGATATTGAACTCTAAGGCTGGCTTTCTTTGAGAATCCTTCTCCGAATCTTGAAAGACAGATATACAATGTATACATAACTCCTTCCGATTCTGTTATCTTGTGCAAAATAAAAAAACCAGAGCCCGTGATAACTATAATCCTATAGGCAAGGCATTTATTGGTATTGGTGGTGGCGGAAGGTAGGTAGATAGTAATGTTTATAGAGAGAGATACTAAAAAATATCTCTGTTTTACAGAGGATTTAAAATAAACTTTAAGCAGTGATTTGGCAATAAGACAGATGCAAGAGGCTCGAATCTCGGCTCGATGAAGATCCCTTTTTTATTTTCCAGTTACTATTTTTCTTCCAACTCCTCCTGGCCTGTTGAGGCGACTTTTTAACGCTAAAAGCCTATGTTTTTGTTGTAAGTATCATTTCTGTCTGGTAGTTAGTTAGTTTGCTTACTGGTAGTAGTAGTCCCGAGCAAGGATATGACTTCATTTCATTAAATTTCTTCCGTTAGTAATCCAAAATCCAAAAATAGAGAGATGGAAGGGCAAAAAACCAGGGGTGGTTGGTGGTGGTGGATATTTCCTACTCCAGTAAGCACCAGACCAGAAGAAGAGTATCGCAGGAAATCAGACGTTTACGAAGGGAACCGTTCCAAAGCCAATTATTCTCGAGCATGTATGGGTATTAAAGTTTACTAAAGTCCTAAGGATCTACAAACTGTCTTCTATAAGTCTAGAGAGACGTTTTCTTCGAGTTCAATCTCCCATTAAAAAAAGTTGTGCGGATTTCTCATGGGACCTTCCAAAAATTTTCATCGGGAACGGGCTTATAGAACAGGGTGTAGTTGATGACGACGAGATATTCATGGGATTCTGATGATTCTGTATATAGGAATAATATGACTAGATGGGAATAATTATCGATATTATCCGCTTATAAATCTGCCATCGCGTTTAGAATCAGAAGTTGGCTTGTCTATTCCAGGAGGTTGGAGTCCTCTTTCTATTCGATGGATATTGCTTTAAAAAGCTGTTTAAAATTAAGCTGTTACAAGAAGATCAGTATGATTTTAAAAAAATGCTGCTTAAAACCGAGAAGGAATATAATATTATTGGCACATCAAGGTATTTAGAAATTTTATGTCATTTTGTCATTAAGTGACAGGGCAGGAGAAAATAGTAAGACTCGGTAACCAGATTCGACTAGTGAAAGCGTTCCGCCTGCCCCGTCGTTAAATTAAATTAATAAATTTAAATTCTTGGTGGAGATTTAAGTGTTTTTCCGAAAAATTTCAAGAATCCAAAGGTAATTGAATCATGATGGAAATGGATTAAATACTAATAATGTTATATGATTGAAAGGAATAAAAAATTCCTCAGTTTTATGTTTTAAAATAAGAGACAGATCCAAGATCATATTAATGCCGGTATGTTTATGAAGCCGTAAAATTCTGACATGTTCGGAATGGCATGCAATATTCCGGTTCAAAAATTATTGCGTAGGGCTTTGCGGATTTGAAATATTATTAAACTTCAACTGACATTCAACATTGTAGGCCTTTCATTCAGCTAGCAGTTCGGGATACGAGGCTGGTTTTCTGAATCAGAACCAAATACGAAATCGCTTTACTTCTGGCGTGCCAGGAAGTTTAGAGTCCATATCCCAGGAATATTAAACTATGTTATCTTAGTATGGGATTTTTTACACTCTCTAACATTATTTTAGTAAGTATCTCATTTGCATCTCCATCATAATTATAATTACATTCATGAATGTTTTTGCGGATCGTCAAGCGAATAACCTTTCCTTAAAAACGTGTCTTGGGAAACAGCTCCAGCTATTAATCTCATACCGGTTTGCTTCGCAGAAATTTCTAGAAAACAAGTTGAAGGTTAAAAGACGGTAAATACACGGAAAAACGTTTCAAAACATAAACATTTTATTTTGGCAGGAGGAGTGACAATGTATTACGGACCGAGTTATGAAAGCCGGCTTTGTTTTGTCGGAATGGGGAATCTGGTTAATGAGAAATGATCGTGGGGTGCTGATGGAGATACTCTAAATGTAAATATAATAACAAATTACAAAAATAACTACGATTTCGTCAAAATGAAGATTTAAAAAAGACTGGTCGTTTTATGGGAAAATCCAGATATTTTGCTTAAATTTTGCTTAAAATTAGATAAAAAGGGACATGTCAACTCTACACCAGCACTCGTTTAAACAATGCAATTCCTTCTGGCTTTGCATATATACACAAGCCTTCACAATTATTCGGATAATCATCATCGGAGATGGAAAGGGGGAGTGGCGGTGAAAGAAGCGAATTCATTGGTGGATTGACAACTGAAAAAATCGGATGCAAAAACTGCATTCTTTAGGCAAGAGACTTTTCTCGATCCAAAAATATCAAAAGAACACGAGTTCTTGAAACGCTGAAAATGTAAACTGTTTATAAGCTTCTGCTACATCAACTTGAACATTTTCAGTAGACTTCCTTTAATTTAGCAGAGACAATAAAACCGCTTCGCAAGTTTGTCGGCAGTAGTGGTTGGGATGAATTCTATAAATATTTATCCATGCCTCTCTACTTAATCTACTACTTTCGAGTACATTTTAATGCTTACTGGAAGAATTTCTAGCCAATTTTTCGCCATAAAAAATCCTGACTGCCTGAGAATAAAATCCTGTAAACCTCCGATCGCTTTCCTAAAAGACAATCTTTTTCAGAGTCAACCGAATCAAGATACAGTCGTCGTGCAGAGAAGAGACAACGGACTAAAAATAGTCGCTCCTGCTTAAAGCCCTTTTTCTTCCGACGGAAAATGATCATGTAAATTTATCGCGGAATGATTAAAGATTGACTCTAATTGTAAAAGCTAATCATTCCGCTCTCCCTTAAAAAATGAGGTATGAAACAAGTCGCATGGCACGATGGCCATTTAAGGATTTGTCGCAAATTACGGGCGTAAAAATATTCTACTCTCTACGATGACTGACATGCTCTCAATTGAACTTAATGATCTTTCGAAACGGATTGGAAAATCCGACATCTCCGACCCGTCCTGGATGCGGTGATTGCTTCCGGTACTTCGTCGCGGCAATAAATTGCGAACATAAACCAAAAAACGGGTTAACTAAAGTACACGTATTATTGCCGATTTCGAAATTACGCCTCGTCAACTTAAGTCATGGGAAGAACAATAGATTTGACAGTATAAATATTATGCGCATATCTACGACAGTTCAAGGGTGAAAAACAAACAATCATCGCCCCACAAAACTCTAACCTCAAGATCAGCTAGTCCCCCGTTTCGGATATATGGTTTTGCAGGTTGAGATGCTGGGATCAAAAATTGTCTAATTATTTTGAAATGGTACAGGCCAATAGCTCACTAAGGCTGGGGGCTAAGTTAAAGTTTAAAATGTTAGACTTTCTAGTGGAAGTGCTTTGAGTATATCGAAAGTACATATAATATAATTACATATAATCCAGAATCGGAAGATGATCTGGAAGAGATGAGCTGGTGTATATGGGAAGTTGCCTACACTTTGGGTTCCGAATCCTCCTATCCCCTATGACAAAAGCAATAATAGATAAGACATGATATTAGCAGGGGCCGGAAAACCCTAGAAAACCCGGATGGAAGCCAGGGATTAAATTTATATATTCTTGTGCTAAGAACAAACTTAGACTTAGCTGGATCCTATCTCCTGGTCAGATTTAGTTTGCATTTTGAATTCACCCAGAGTCAACCTAAACCTAAACGCTCCGATTTTTACTGCATTTTTTTCACTTTCAAGCCTTTTAAACCACAACTAGACAAAGGTTAAAAAAATAAATTTAAACTTCTCGAGGATTTATTTCATTGTTTTAATAATAGTACTTAAAATAAGGATCTATAAAACATTTACAATTAAGTTGAATATTTAAAGTTACTTGAATTGTTTTTGTTTTATTTTTCGGGAACGCTGCAGATGTCTTTATCAGATTTCCGACTTGCCAAGCTCACCTATGTGTTCGAGCGGTTCTTCGGTGAGTTTTGTTTTACATTTTTTATATTTTTATTCGATAAGTCGATTATAAATTCATTCATTACATACGAATTTCGAAAATTCTGGGCTTATTTCACGAATATTTCGAATCATTCGATTTTTTGGGAATTTTTCGTATGTCCTGATGAAGATGAATTTATAATTTTCATGAAAATTAGCGAAAAATGCCATAAAACATAAACATAATCTCATGAAACTCAATTTCCTTCTTACCAGATACCGATAAGTCAGGTACCATTGAAAGGGAGGATTTCAACCTTGCTGTTAAGGTAAGATTCTTTAATTTCTACGATTCAATATAAACCATTTAAAAATAGAACTAGAGATCCACACATAAAATCAAAGTGCTTACAAATAGTGCACTTAGCAAGAAAAAGTTGTAAATAATAAAATAAACGAAAATTGCATGAGCAATAACATCTAGATTCTAGAGTAGGCTTCATTTTTGGCAAAAACAACAAATATCTAGGTACGTTATTTCCCTTGCAATTTAACTCTACATGTTCTAGAAAAAAAGCTATGACCTATCTTCACTGTTTGGGTTTGAGATAAATAGACTATCGAGTTTAGTAAACTGCGTATGAACTCGGGTTACAACCTTGCGAATTGACAGGAAGTTTGTAGAATGAAATGTAAAAACAAAAAAAATGTAGGAAGTTTGCCATATTCGAAGAAATCGTTAATCCAAGGGGATTAAGAAGTTTGAGGTTGACCACTTCTTCGCAGTTGTAATCTTTCCAAATGCCTCTTTCAATCTTGATTTTAAAACGTTTATATGCTATTTCCTGCTAGTTTTTTTGACATCGATACTTACAAGTAAACGGAATCATTAGTTCAGCGATTTAAATATTTGACATTGTCAAAATGTCAACCAAGAAATGCGTAGTCCCTTCATTTCTTCTATTTTTATTTACAACCCATTCCTTTAATTGTAGCAAATTTGCAAAGTCCGTGGATGGGCAGACACTGACCCCAACTTCAAGGCTGTCGAAGCTAGTTTCTTAAAGATGTGGGAAGTCCTCCGAAAACGGTGCTACAAGGAAGACGACGAAAAGGTATATTTCTAAAAAAAAAAGCATTAAAAATAATTCAAACCCGATTCTAAAATAGTTAGAAATCGAGACTATAAAAAGCTAATTTATGCAGATCTCCCCAGAAGAATTCGTCCAACTGTGGAGGAACCCCGACAAGATCGATGAATGGGAAAGGGTGTACATGGAACTGATGTTCCAGTTGCAGGACACTTCAGGTATGCTTAAGCAATAATGAACTAAATCAGCCTCCCAATCACTATCCTAAAAACACATGAAAAACATGATCTCTTGAAATCATTAGGTGATGGTGTTATTGATGAGGATGAGTTTGCCGGTGTCTGCCAGTCTTATGGAGTCAACCCAGCAGAAGCCAGACAAGCCTTCCAGACTTTCTCTCACGTAAGAATTAATGAAGATAAACTCTCTCTAAACGCTAAACTAAGCCTGGTTTGTCTCACAAGTTGACATGATTTTAAATTAACAAATTCCAGCGTGGCCACGTTGCAGTAGACCCCAAATACTACGAAAAGATGTGGAAGGAATACTTTGGATCTGATAACCCAGCCGATATGGGTAACTTCATGTTCGGAAAGATTTCATTCTCTGACATGCTCCAGTAAAGAGGCAGTCCGAGTTGCCTCCGGTTTTTGTCAATGATCAAGCAAAAGTCAATATGAGTGGATTTTGCATCAACTGATTAATTCCCTTGACCATTGGACCTCTCCTCCTGTAATTTTAAAGTCTTCATGTCTTGTAATCTTTACTGCCAGGTTATTTCATAACCAGAATAAATACATATGATACTACAATATGATACGTTATTATTTTCAACTATTGTCTATAAACCTTCAATCAATCAACCTCACTAGTGTTGTTTTAGAAGTATTAATATTTTAAACTATACCATCCGATAAATCCAAAGGAAATGAAAATTCAAAAGACTATATGCTTTTAACTTTTAACGAAAAATCTTAGTAGATTATTATTATAGTCTTTTCAATAAAAAAAACTCCTTCCAAATATTTGGACGAAGGCCGAAGGACTACAAGAAGGGGGAAACTACACTAGTGTAAAGACTATAAAATATAGACACATTAACCCTTTTTATTTTCTACCAGTACGACTGTAAGGACAATAAACAGATCAACGAAATCCAATCAAACATCAAACTCAATCACGTCTTGTACAATGATTAGTTACAGCAAAATCTATTTATTAAATGTACTCGCGAGTTTTATTCAATAAATTGTAAGAAAAACACTTAGACCAGATATAATTACTTACTTCAAATATTCTTACATCATACACAACTGCCGTAAGTACTGAAATAAGCCCCAGGAGGAATTATTGTTTAAGCTTATTCCGGGTGGAATTACTTCAGTATTAACCATTAACGGTACATTTAATTTACACAATTAAAACGGCATCCTTGTTGACTCCGTCTGTCCAAGCCTCCCTTTCCCCAAGACGTTGTTCCCTTTCTTGAAAATGGCTGGGAATTCCTTGGAAATCCCTTTAACGATCCGCTGGTCGGGGATGGAGAGGGGGTCCTCTTCTAGGAGGATCGTCACAAGACATTCCCGGATGTCTGAAATCCGGTACTGGAAGCTGGAGTTCCGAAGAACGAGCCATATGAGTTCGAGATAATCAGTCCGCCTGTTGTCACCCGGGCCGAGGAGAACGGATAAACTCTGGGCCACGGAATCGATGAGAACTTTCATCTCTGCCGTATGGAAATGCTCAGCCGTCATCTTGCTCGAGAACATGTCTTTCATCAACTTGAATACGGAATGTGGAACACTGTCCAGAACCAACCCTCCGCCTTTGATCGGGTCCGCCTCCTTCTCGAAGAGGTATAGGACGGCTTCGATGAAGTATCGTCCTGGCAATCTGCCAGCCAGGGCCTTGATTACGAGGTTCTCGTCCTTCGGGGTGAACTGGAGATTGTAGGCGAGGATGAGGTTCATACAATCGGCCTTGGCCTTCTCCTCACTCTCCCCGACTTTCGGCTCCTCGAGGTAATTGAGGAGGAAGTTGAGGAACCGGATCCCGAGGTGGTCGTAGTGCGTTTCCGGCATGGCTTCTCCGGTGGCCAGGAGGGTGATGAGGACGTTGGAAATCCGGCTCAGTTTCTTGGGACTCCCTTCGTTGCCAAGCATTTCTCGAACGAGTTCGATTGGGAGGATGGAGCGGAGGAGGACGGAGCGGGAGTGGTTGTCCATCGTCGAGAGGATTGAGAAGATCTCTAGGAGTTTGTTCTTGATGGAGGTCCTGGTTTCGGACTGATAGAGGAGGACGAGGTCGTGGATACTGTTGTACTGGTCGAGTTCCATGACGGTTTTCAAAATCTTGGGGTCGGAGGTGGTGAGTTCGTCGTTGAGCTGTTCCAGTTTGTCGAGGACGATGGATTCGTCGGGAAGGGAAGCTTGGTTTTCCTGGACGCTTTGCTTTCCTAAGGATGTGAGGAATTTGAGAGCGGTTTTCAGCTTCCGGAATGCACCCGTCTCGATTTCAAGCTGTTCTCCGGCCAGGGGGCATTTTTGGAGGACTCGGAGGATGGATTCGACTTCCTCGGGCATTGAGGGGTTGAAGTTTTCGTGTATGTGGTGGAGGACACGGTGGACAACTACTTCGGATTGCTTCAAGTCTAGACCTCCGGATTCTTGGACGATTTTTATGAGCCGGGCTGCCATCCTCTCCCGTTCTTGACGGCTTCGGGGTCCCCGGTCCGAAGTTCCGGATGCGTGGGAGGATGGGCGATGGGAATATTCAGAGGATACTGTTGTTGTTCCTTCATTTTGATTGAATTTGACTGGGGTCCGAATCGGTATCTTGGTCACGGTCTTGCTTGAGTTCTCCTTTATGTACGTCTTTCCACTGGAAGTGAAGCTCGTATCTGACGGGGGGAGTAGCTGGTCTCCAGAAGCATTGTCATCGACGTCGATGTCGGAAATCATGTTAAATCGACCCACGGAGGGCCCGAGGGGGCAGGACTTAGAAGCACGACCCGATACTGGTTGCTCCACGTGGCTGGTGTGTTTATTTACCTCCTTCTTCAAGGTGGGTTTCTTCGGAGTTGAAGGGATTTTAGTTTTACTAAGAACGGGCTCGGTTTTAATCGACAGTTGGTGGTTACTGTTTTCGGATTTGGCTGTGTAGAGGGTAGAGATTGAGCCGTTGGAGATGGGCTTTCTCTCCCGTTCTTGATGAGGTTCGTTAAATGATTTCCCATGATTTCTAGATTTTTCGTCATTGTAAAGAGTTGTCTCAACGGGCTCAGGAATTGTCTCCTCTTGCTGGTACTTCATGGCTTGTCGAAGTAGTCGTGCTTGGAATTCACGGTACTCTATCCGAACGACGTGGTCCTTGAGGGATTCCAGCGTTTCGATGGAATCCAACTTTTCTCTGCGGGCCCTAAGGGTTGCTTCGAGTAAGAACTCGAGGACAGCGTCTCTGCCGATGTCATCACTGATTTGAACGTAATTCTTAGGGATGTAGCCAATGTGACCGTTCCGAGCTGCAACTTGGAGCCAGTTTCCGTCCTTGGGGTAAACTTCGAGGAACATGAGGCGATCGTTTTGTTGGAAAGCTAGCGTTTTGTTACTGTCCTCGCCTCGAGGCGTGAAGTTATAAAGAGCATCCAGCAACATTTCTACCTTGTCTGAATAGTTCAGAAAATTATAACTTTTATGGTGGTCATTTAGTTGCTTGATGGATCATGCTTTGTTTGATTATATACCTCTACTAAAGTTGCAACGGTGCTTACTGCCAGTTATTCTTTACGGCTCACGGAGTAATTGAAGTGTAATCAATCGTATTAAATGCTATAATAATTTTCAGTATTTCGGTATCTTCGAAAAATGTAGAGTTGAATAGATCGTTTTGGGAGTTTTTAATGAATTTTTTAACATATTCTTCCACATTGGTTTTTTAAAGTGGTTGCATTTCCTAATTCATTCATATATCCATGACAATCGTCATATTATCTTTCCCCATCTCAATAATTGAGATGGGGAAAGATAATTATTATTGACGTGGCCACGATGCCATGAAAGAAACCCAAACTAAACACATATGAGACACCGTTGCATTACTCGCTCAGTTTTGCATGGTGTGGTTTTACTCGCTCGGTGTGGACAAATAATGAGAATTAACAATTAAGTCTGCAATCGTAACCTCTTTAATTTGATTTTATGAAAATTATCATACTATAGTATGTCTACATTACGAGAGTTTATACATGTAGCAATACATTTTAAAAAGTATCCTTTTATTAAAAAAATCACACGATCCCGACATTCGGTTAAAAAATGTCATAAATATGTCCAATTGCGTAAGAACCCTAGGAAGTCCGGAATAACAATGCATTTAAATCGTTTAAAATACATATTGTAAACCTTTCAAATAGTTAGAATTTCAGACGTATTCTACATGACAAGTAGAATGGGGACTGGAAGTACAACCATGATGGTTGAACCATCATTCTGTTTCCTACAGGTAATTAGCTCACCGTCAAAATAACACTGGAATCTGGAATGTGGTCATTTGTAAACGCTTGCGCTCCGGCTAATCAGATAAGGGTTTCTTTAGTTCTAGTTAAAGAAATGCTACTATATCATTCAAAAGTCGAAGGGCATACAAATGAATTGGAATCTGAATTTGCTTTCACTGCTTTCTCCCGACACGCAATTCTGTAATTAATCCAGTGTTATACGGACCAGATTTATATACGACAAATGGATTTTACACTAATGTTTAGTCTACCAAGTCTACCATGGACCACTCTGCTTATAATATTTATTCAAATGTATGTTACCAGAGCAGAACGATTAAAATCTTATTCTTAGTTATACAAATCTCGAAAAAAAATGATGCGATACTTCTATACTTGAACTTATGTATGGTTTGAGATAATAGAACCCTTGCATTTTTAGGCATCAAGAGGTTTTGAAGAAATAAATTTCGAAGGGATTTACTTCTAAATTTACGGTACAGTATGCTCGCGTGACTGTTATCAAGATGCTCACAAAATTAATGTCAACTTCTAAAGGGTCGAATGTAGCAAATCTCAAAGAACCTTATAGTTGAGTCCTTTGACAGGGCTTTAGTTCTACAACAGCATTCGGTTCAGAATTATCCCAAACTCCTGGTAGCAGCATTAATTTCCCATTCGAAAAACAGCATTTGTTTTGGCCCAGTTTTTTTTTTGCAAAATGAACCTCAAAAAGTCTCGTCTGTTATTTACAACTATTTCCTTAGTCTTCCTTTTCGAAATTTCGGAGGGGTATAGGCCTCAAGAACTCATTTTATTTTCGGAACAAAATTTCACCGGAAAGCAGAAGAGCTTTTACCTGACTACTACTGACTTGCGGACAGATTCCATCGGTAAAATTGCCAAATCCCATTGCATCATCCGGGGCTTGTAAGTGATTCGATTGCATTTTTTTTATATATAAAAACAAGCTCTCCAACCGGGAGCCCCGAACTATAGCTGCTGCTCAAAAATATAAAATGAGCTAAAAAAAACGCTTCAACGCTGCGAATTTTTAATACCATGCTAATAAACAATCTATACTTTTTAAACAAATTAAATGCATGTCGAAAAATAACAGCGACTTATTTATTTGTCATTGTAGTAGCATAAACTACAACGCTACTCGTAAATATATTTATTAAAATGCATTGCACTGCAGTTGGCGGATAAGCGGAGTCTTCAACTCAAATCCTGGAGTCAAATTCATGGAAAATGCTTATGGAGATGACAAAGGTGGGAAAATCTGCGGAAACTGGAACACTCCGAATCAAACGGCGGAATACAGATCCATTCATCCGATCGGAGCTCCGGACTTGGACACTTCGGCCATAACTTTTAACCATAAACCCAGATTCTTTGGTGAAGAAGAGCTGGCATTTGATGGAACTTTTCTACGACTGCCGAGCCCAATGAAATTTAATTCCTTCGGATTTACGGGGAAAGACAACTGGACTATTTACAAGACGACGGACTTGTCGGGGTTTTCGGAATGTCTTGAAGCAGATGTGGACTCACTAGGTCACTATGCGGTAACATTCCATACGAACAAGTCCTTGACGGTCGGTTCGATTTGGCGAGGTTGTGGCCCCGACACATCCTTGCTAAGAACCGAGCCCGAGCCTAATAAGAATAACAACAATAATAATAAGTTACCGAGCAAGTTACCACAAAATTCAGGGTCTCGACAAGCTATTGATTTCCTTATCCTTACGATCGGTCTACTTTTTGGACTCCCACTACTCCTTACAGATTAAAGAATCTACTCAACATTTCTATAAGTTAACAGGAATAAGGGGATTTTAGCAGAATAGTACCAGAGTATATTATATTATGACGATTTATTCATTGAACGTTTAAAATACATGTATTTAAATTCAAAAGGTCATATTTATTAACAATATCTGGTATACACTAATGTAAGATATATTATTATATTAAAATGTTTGTTGTACAATAATTGTTTAGAATTTCTTTGTAATAAAGGCTTTTGGAATTGCATGAAATGACAGTGTTTTCATAAATCGAGTAAATATTTTTAGTATTTTTTGAGCAAGAAGGAAGTTCATTGTTGTATAGTTTGTGTAAATTGTCAATAGATGAGAACTTGAAATTACGATGTAGGTACATGCACAATTTTTTTTATCTAAAATTAGAGCAAAGGCCGTTTGAGATGTGATTACGAGGAATGAAATCACTACGTCAATTACGTGTATATTCTTTGATGAATATTTCTACGACTTTTGCAACAATTAAGGTATACAATGTAACGATATAACAAGAATGATTTGATTGTTGTACTAATGTTCAATATTGGAGCACTCCGAAAGAGGCAGGTTCAATACATTAATTTACTATCAGAATTTGGAAATAAAACTATCAAAAGTCGATGTCAAGTTGTTTTAATCATTCTGAATAAATGTATATCTGTAAATTGCAAATGTGTGACGCTTGTCAATCTCGGGTGTGGTTTCGACCCTATTTTTCTATCGGACCTCCTTTAGTTTCCCAGTCCATGAAGCTCCCACGGTACAGCCTTTAGATATGAAAATAATTGCATTGTCAATGTCAATAAATCAGCATATTCGTAGGAAATTTTTTGTTTGGAAAATTTATGTTGGACTGGAAACTGGAACCATACCGAAACTTTCCTATCGACGAATCCCCATTGTAAATATGGTTAATTGCAGCTTCCGCTCGCTTCCCAGAGCGACAGGAGAACACAAGATTGTCAGCTTTTTTCGAAAACCCGAATTTTTTCGTAAATTCCTCATCTGATAAGTTTCGGAAGGCATCAGGTATTTCAGGCACTGTACATATCGAATTAATCAATGAATGATTCGATAATTTATTACTATTTACACAAATAAGTAAACATGCTCGAGTTCTTCAAACTTACAGGGTATGTTGATTGACTTTGGAATTTTTCCTTGGGTTTCTAGCTCAGTAGGGTCCCTAACGTCGATTAAAACCAGGGTCCCTGAAAAATTAAAAATTAAATACACATTAATTACCGTTCCCATTGTAATCGACCTTTGACTCAGACCTTATCAATGACCAATTCGCCAGTGACTTACCATCATCTACCAACGCTTTCTTAAGCTCCTCGAACTCAATATCTGTAAGAACGAAAAGTTAGGCATTATTTTTACAATATAAAATACAATCATTCAGAACAGAAGGCACCACCGATGATTTTTTTTAAAATGAGGATTGAAAAAAATGCAATGTTTCAAACAGTTTTTTTAAGTCAAGTCGATTGAACTTTACCCGTGATCTGTGGTCCAGTGACCTCAGGTTCCGTCTCAGCAACAGCTTTCTCAGCACTCATCTTTCGTCCCTTAATGAAACCTGGCTTAAAAAAAACACCTCTAAAAATTCCCCGAAAAATTAAACAGCTTTCCCGAAGGGGTTTAATCGGCACAGATGTTATTATTTAAACCGCTTTCTACTAAAATATAATATTCATTTGAATCTATCTATGATTTGAATTGAGTGGTAAGAAGGGAATAGTAGATCCAATATTTAATTTACTTATCTACTCTACACTACAAGCTCTAAAAAAAACTCTTGACTAACGAATCTTCAATCTCTGACACTCTGACGAAGGAAAGGAATGGAACCGAATCACGTTGATGAAGACTCAACAAGCTGACTTCTTTTGCTCGCTTGATACATCCATTTTAATTCCCCATGGGCTATTTTTTGCTCTACTATTCCAATCTGGCTTTGCTTTAGTTTAGATGTTAGGTTGGAAAGTGGCAATAGCAATTCAGTATTGTATGATCATAATAAAACTAATAGGTATGATTTTATTTTAGCATCTCTTAATGTGTAATGAATGTGAGATTATAATATATGTTATTATATGAAGGTTAAAAAATGTAACTCTGCTTTAGTCGCTTTGCAGAGGGTTCATGGCAAAGGTACGCGTACGAGTTTATCTTGTGGCTTCTGCATTTCAATTAGCTAATCAACTTAGAAAAATATGGCTCTTCTCGGATGAGGTTAACAACAGGTGCCCATTTCATGCTAATTTAGATAGTATGTATGTAGATATTGTGGATGCTGGACCATCATTGATCATGGTGTGTAGTTATCCTACTCTGTAGCCCCTTCTTGTATAAAAATTGATATTGATTGTAAGCAAATGAGATGCAAATTTTTGAAATTCTTGTCAATGTAGGGGGAAGTAACAATTAAAAATACGGATTTCCTGTCGTAGGAATCGATACTGCAAATGATGATCATATTATCATGATCCAATTATATTATACATTATATTATAATGAAGTTTATGGAAATTCTAGGCTACGATAGGCTCTTTTTGCAACAATTCGTTGTTTTTAGATTTAACTTCATACAAAAAGTATTCTTATTAAAGTTCCCGAGAATTAGCACTGGTGGGTTCGTTAATCAATAGAAATAGCCTATAATATGTTAAATTTCATGAAAACCCCTGGAATCTGCATTTACTCGTTCTGAGACCGAGACAATTTTATTCAAAAAATCTTGGAAGGGATGCCATGATAATTATTCACATCAATTATTACAACCTTTGTGCTTCAAAATTAAATATGAACGGATACACACAAACTGTCTCTAAAATTCGCTATTAATTTCTGTGGAAGGTTAAACTTGAACTTGGCACTTTTGCCCATAATCTATTCGAGAAAGAGATTAGTTTTTCAACTAGTTATTTAGCATTATAAAACGGAGATAACCCTTTCGAAAGGAAGTGTCCTTTCCGGTGATAATCTTCGTGTTTAAGTACTCGGTATATCCATTTGACTCACCTAATTCATACATACATACATGTACCCGGTAGTGCATAATCGTGATTATGCACTACCGGATTACAAACGTATGAAATGGTTGCGGTATAAGTGTAAAAAGTTGGTTGCGTTAGGACTCCAAGCGACGTGAAGTGGGTTGCTTTTCCTAATTTTAACCTAATCTGTTTTCGATTGAGTTTAATTTACTTTTATACGTTTTGGATGGCTCAACAGTTTTTATAAGCTGTATTGATCATATCATGGGTTACTGTTACTGTACCTCCCATTTTAAACATTTTAAACCCGTCATAAATTTTAAAGTAAGCCTTATTTCGTCATAAGAAGTCTGCCGAGTGGCGAGGTTTACGTACTCGGAATAACCGAATAACTACCCAAATTCATCTTTAGCGACATTTACCATAAAATATAAAATATCATAAAACGATCTTGCTAAACTGTACAAGTCAGGACTAGAAGCTAAATCTAACATTTTGGCCGGATTTTCATTTCAGTTTTCTTATAACTGTAGAAATGTTCAGAACCCCATTCAATTCCCCGTCGGGTTGTCATCTTTCCATTCGTGCCTGCGGCTGCATACTCTCCATTCAAATTGGACTTAGGAATAGGCAAGGCATTGAAACTAATTAATTAATATACAGTTTCAAATTAATTTTTAAACACAAATACTATATCAAGTCACCCAGTAACAATCCTTGTACCACCAAGCCACCAACCACCTCCATAACTTTGGGCACAATTTTTGTCGCTTGTATCATTATCACGGTCATACGTCGTGAACATCATTCCGTTCTGATACCAGAAAACATCCCCTGAAAAAACATTAAAAATCAAATTGTACCCCCTTCATAAATAACCCTTCATTGGGGGGTTATTTAGGGTCACCATAGGCATAGATAAAGATTTTCATCTATTTACTTCTATGAGCACTTTGCTCCTCATTATTTTATACTTTAAATGGAGCACATTGTAAGATAATTGCTGTCTATGTATTTAAATCATCGTACCCGCATCTCCCGAATAACCGGAAACGGCAAGACGGTATGAATCCGCTTTCCCAGAAATCTTGAAATTCGAAAACCTCGCTTTTATTTCTGTACCGTTCCACCTCGTTAAGTGAATAATCAACTCATGGTTGCAGTCACGGGTAAGAGCATGAATGTTTTCAAGACCTAAAATTTATAACCTATTTTAGAGAGTATTCTACGATTCGATTACAAGGACTTTGACTACACGTACCAATCCAGTAGTCACTTCGGGCTTCTCCAAACCCATTTTCATAGTTGATCCAGTCTCTGTAGAAATTTTCCCTTTCATGTTTGGGGACATTATGAACCCCTCTCCTTTGGATGGCAGTCCAACCCCCACCATCGGACTCCATGTCACAGAAAACCTTTAATTAAATAATTAATAGAGTATTTAAATCCAATTTTTAAGGGGAAAAATAGCAGACAAATTCATTGAAATCCGTACCTCCAAGGCTTCACTGGAAGGAAGAGGCTGTATCAGGTAGCGGCCGCTGGTCAAGCCGCTCTTCCTCTTGTAAATCTCGGCACAGTTACTCGCTGGAAGAACCTCTTGGATGCCTTTGGCATTTGATTTAATCTCATCAATTGAAGCCTTAAGTGTCTTCATTTCCGAAACGAAGTAATTCAGTATATTCAGTTCGTCTTTACTAAGATTCTCCCAGTTAACGTCCAAACCAGGTACTCCGACGGTATATGCTACCGACAGAAATGCTATTAGAGGTACTGCTATTGCCAACTGTTTCATGATTACAATTTGCTTGGGAATTCGGATTTAGAAATATTTTGATTGTAAGTTTGTAAGTGTTAGAGGGTACTCGAACTTGTCCCTTCCAGTTGTAGTCTCGATATGAGAATAGGGCAGAATATTTGTGGTAGATCAGCTTTTATTCAAGCCCTAATCATTGGGACATGGGAGTGCTTCTTCCGGCGATGGTGATAACTCCAGAGCGTCACCGCAAACTTCAAGTCAAACCCTTATCATTGTTCAAACTCAAGATGATATTTCGTAAGTTTGAATTCGCCAATTCAAGAACTGGCTGGGAGAACAAGGATTGTACTTGTACTTGTAGCCTACGAAGCGATACTAATATATGCTAGACTGATGTTAAAATGACTACGTACAATTAGTTAAGGTCGATTTTTCAATCCCAAAAGAATTTATAGTATCCTATCGAAAAAAGTTTGTCTTGTCCACCATAGTCAATGAAAGTGTCAGAATCATATACTATTATGTATGTAAATAATGTAAAGACCAAGGTTATACTTGTATTTTTTTAATTATTTATTAAGTAGAGTTGTAAATTAAATATTTTCTAGCATTTGGGACGGATTTTAATTTCTGTTTTCATGAAACTGTAGAAATGTCCAGCGGAACCCCATTCGATTCCTTGTCGAGATGACATTTTACCATCGGAGCCGTCGTCGGCATATTCCCCATTGAGATTGGACTGGAATGAACAAAAACGTTAATAATTCTTACTTAAAGTTAAACTGTAATTAAAAGGTTAACTTCAAAACATTATTAACGTACCCAGAAACAATCCTTGTACCACCAAGCCCCTCGATAAAGAGTGGCGCAATTATCCTCACCATTTAAGTCGTTTTGCTTGTCAAAAGTTGTGAAGCGCATTTTGTTATGATGAATAAGACCATCGCCTTATGAATAATTAATATTAGTAATTATCTCAAATAATTTTGCTTGCTGAAAAATGTATGCCATCATTTGCATATGAAAGCATGTAACAACAACATACCAGCATTTCCAGAATAACCGGAAACGGCAAGACGGTAGAAATCAGATCTCCCGGAGATATTGAATCTGGCATACTTCGCAAATGTAGATGCACCATCCCACCTCGTTAAATTGATAAGAAGCTCATTGTTGCATGTTCGAGTAAGGGCGTGAATGTTTTCAAGGCCTGGAGTTTAACAAAATTTTGGAGAAAATTGTGATAGGTAGTTTGTTAATTGTAAAGACATTCAGACTGTATGGATTTAACTAGTATTAAACGCTGGAAGTGGAGCCGATACATACCAAGCCAATAGTCGCTTCGAGCGTTTCCAAATCCGTTTTCATAGTCATCCCAATTTCTGTAGAAATCCTCCCTCCGATCTTTTGGAAGATTCAGAACTCCTCTCCTTTGGATTACTGTCCAGCCCCCACCGTCGTTTTGCATGTCACAGTAAACCTTATTTAATTAGACGAAATGGTATTTAATGTTAATTGTCTGGATGTATAATGAAGTTGAAGTAATTTCTACCTCGATTGGCCTGCTCGATCGATCGGGTTGAATCATAAACAGGCCACTTTTCTTTTCGCCTCTCAAGCGGACTTCAGCACAGTTGCTTTTTGGAGAAGAGCCATCCCAAACGCTTGAGAGCTGTTTTTTTTTATTTCAAACTCGATTAATCCCTAAAAATATATCAATGTCAAGATTGTTGAGATTACCCTATTGTCTGACGCATTCTGGCTGGAAACTCTCCTTAGAGCCATCAATTCAGGGGAAGTTTCAGTCATAGCTCGGATTTCTGGAACAATCTTTCGGATTTCTTTGATATCTGGAACGATATCTTCAATCAAGACCTTGAGTAGCTTCACATCAACAGCTAGATCTTTGATTATTTCGAAGTCATTCGCGACCTTGCCGAATGCGTCTTCCAGCTTGATCACAATTTTGTAGCCCCTTCGATTGTATTTAAAATTGGTGATTTTTTGAGATTATAAATCAACCAGTCATTTTATTCTTTTATATATGGATCTCTTACTTGTCCTTTTCTGAAAGATTCGGGTCCGTAGTACGACCAGGACGCTCCTCGAAAGAGGACCCATGACCATGACGACTTGAACCATGATCTCGGTTAGGACTGCTGTGAGCTGGTGGAATGGCCGATCCGCATGCTACCAACAAAAATGCAAGGAAAGGGATAAGCTCTGCTAGTTGTTTCATGATTAAACTGTTCCTAAAGTTTCGATTTTAAAACAAGAACACAATAATTAAGGAAGATGATGTATATCAAATCAGACTACTGTTCTGATCTCTTAGAGGACGAATGAGGACAAATCAAGACGCGCGTTTGGAAATTATTTTCTTACACAACAAAATCTAATCATTCAAATAGGAAGTGTATTTCCGGTGACCAGCGATTAGTTTTTGCTTAATTTGATCTTTTCGTAGTTCAAGATGACATTAAATGCGTGCAAATTTTAAGCACCCGGTCAAGCTTTAGTAAATTATTAAAGAAATAAACAAACAATAAGACGTCATTTAAATTTATGCAGATTCACATCACAACTGAAGCAGAGATTAAAACTCTTGGGACACGGCTGAAGTTACATCATATCGACTAATTATTCAAAATTGCAATTTAAAACAAAGTTCATTTACGAAAATAGTTTTTGTTTTAGTTTCTGCTCATGAGGAAATATACCGTTAAAAGTCAGCAGTCCTGCTTTTTTCTAGATCATCAAAAACGAGGAATAAAAACCAGAACACAACGAAATTCCACCCAAATGCAGTTATTTCCAACCCATTTTCTACCAAAGCTATGATATAATATTTGCCTTCAACCCATTCAATTTGTCCATACGTCCATCTCCATTCCATCCGAGTTACGGTTTTGCAAATTCTGATCATACATGTTCTGAATTAGTTCATCTCTCATCGTCCTCGTCCCTGGCTAGTATCAAATACATGTCCATCAATCTGTCCACCCATATCCTCAAACAACGCGAACGAATCTCCTGATGTGGAGTTGACACTTGACAGAAAACAGTACATTGTCAAATATATGCTGATAGTTTGATGGCCAATTTAATGAGAATAGCAAAGCAGATTCATGGCATCAGAGGGACCAAGCAATCTGTTATCATAACGGATATCGCCTCATTTGCATTAATTATTTGAAAACATACGAGTCAACAGTGTAATCTATCCTAGATTTATAATGTATGCCACGAACTCTCTAAATAATTCGAGAAGAATATTAATATAGCCTTTCATCGCTCGTCGACGATATTTATTGTCTCTATATGTTACAGTACGAAATATTGTTATTACGATGAGCTATGAATAAAGTTGCAATTTATTTTCTCTATAATAATAATAACACGAATAATAAAAATATGATACTCCACTGACGTTATTTCACGAGCTGAAAGTAGAGCCGTGTGTTGTACATTTGGCCTGTCATGTTTTTGATACTTTTGATCCGGATTTATACTCATTAGACAAGGGATTTCCAACTTCCCTGCTCGCAAATATTTTGCATGGTTTAATCACAATCTGCATATTGTTCAGCATCGTAATAATACCGGTTGAAAGCCTAAATTGTTTACCTGTTCTCTTTAGGGTTAGAAAATCCAAAAGCCATCGAATCGAAAGTGCATGCAATTCGATACCATCACCATCCTATAATCCCATCTAATAGCTCGTATCTTTCACAAAGTCGTTAAGGCTTTCGTTACAACATGACAAGTTTTTCGTGATAATGGATAATGAAATATGAAATGCATAATTATGGCCTTTTAACCTTGTAAAATGGCCATGCAGTAAATCACGGATTTTTAAGACAACATTCATGATTACCGTAAATGGTGAAAACAATGCCCCATCTTCGTTTCTTATGGTTTTTCATGAAATTTAGAAATTCCTGTTCAATTTAGTAAAAGATCGCCTAGCTCCGGAATAACTCCCCTGGGGAACCAATTTAAGTATTTCCGGTAGATTACAACTGACATAATAAACCGTTAAAGATAAGGTTTATCCATTCCAAAAAAAATAATTCCCAAGGGTCCCGTTTATCTCCCAACCAAACCATGACTTTTCAATGTTTTCGACAACACTTTTCAATCTGGTGGATTTATGAAATCTCGTCAAGAGAACCGTGACAAGTTCATTACAACAGTAGTAAAAGGAGATTTATTGCAAAGCGATTATGCTACATTGTAATTAATGACTCTTTTAATCATTGAATACAACGGTAATTTAATATCATTGTTGTAAAGTGAAAGAAAATCCATAAAATCCGTCCAACTCCAACCTTTAATCGCAGAAATGTCCACCTCTGCCTTGTTTGTCTTGTCTGCTTCGCATAACTCCAACTGCCTTTAATTTGTTGACCATCGACGTGCAGTGCTATTAATTTACTGCAAGAATTTCGAATCCACCGATGGAAAGGTTGTCAAACCACGTTTCCTAAAAATCTGCATTTGCCCTCAGGTGTTGGTAACTCAGGAGCTGAAAGCTCATCCCAAATTCTGTTAACGAATCGAAAACTAACCCAGTACAACTTTTTTTTCGTTCAAACCTTTTCAAATCTTTGACTTCACTTATCTCTTGTAGTCAGTTTTTTATACTGCAAAATAAATGATCTTGTCAATTCTAGATGACAAACTAACTCCAAAACTCCAAGACTACCAGACAACAAGGCATTTCAGAGAACACTTCTCCACTAATTTGAAATACTGTTGATGTTGATATATTCCTCTAATCTCTGAGCTTAAAAATTGACTTTAACTAAGAGGATTATATTATAGAGATTTAAAAAGGGAGAGATGACAGGATGCGAAAAAAACCAGTTACAGACGAGCTGTACGTTAATTAAGAAAAACTTTTTGTTTCATTCATTTCGTGATTAAAGGCTCATAAAAAGGGATTCCTTATTCGGAACTTTACAAACAAATTGTTGACTGGCTATCGACAGACTCACAGACAGTCCGTCCCCTCTAGATAGGAAAGTGATTTTGATTATTGGATATTGATCTGTAAATAAGAGTGGAGGCTCTTGTAATAATAATATTGCAAAAATATAAGGAGATACTTTAATGTTGATCTGTTCATTGTCTGTGTGCAGTGTGTAGCTTTTTAAATTGGGAATTGTTAGAGAGATAACTTGAATTTCAAGACAATTAAAAGATACCAAAGCCCAATATGCATCATGTTTCAGTAAATTACTGTGTTGTGTAGTCGTTTTCTATGTAATTATACCCTTAGCCGTGTAGTCCTTACTTTATTGGAAATTGTTTTGTGAGTCAATAGTTAGTACATCTGATCTGTACCATACCAATTCATGCGTGCAATTTTTGATCGAATTAAAATGTAATTTACATTACGCTCTGTCCCTTTATTAGACAATTTAGCATATTTAGCCCTTTAGCCCAATTTTTATTAAAAAATCAAACATAATATTTACAGATAAACACTGGTTAAAACGAGTGTTCGTTTAAATGTTGGACATGATATGTTATTATGATTTTGGAAATTGTATCCTACGTTGTTTTGTTAAAACGCAGGCCATTTAGTTCCGACCCCCTTGAATGTATTATCTTCTATGAATTCGATTATCGTATTTTTTATTTAATTGTATTTAAATTATATTGACTTGGTAAATTAAAGTGGAATTTTCTCGTTGATCAACATGAACACTGGCAGTAAACTGGGTTAACGAATTAAATACACTACAAAATTGAAAGCGATACATATTACGTGTAATCAAATTCAAATTCAAGATCATGGGATCATGGCTAGTGAAATGCATGCAAACCAGGTAGACGGGGCTTGACAATGGAAGCTTTTTCAGTTAGTTATCTGTATTTAAAACTCAATGTAATTAACATAAAATCTAAAAAAAAAATGAGTTAATTCACAATTTAAATGATGTTCTTTCTGGTCTATTTCAATAGCTACTTGTACGTACGTTTTTAAAAATTTCTTGCAAATTAAAACACTTTTCTGCAATCTACAGTACAGTTAGTAATTAATGCAAGAACACGAGTAGTGCCGGGATTTCGGTTAGATTAATTAGCTCTCTGTCCATAAACAACTTAAAAGAATCGACGTTTTAATTAAATCATTATGCTTTTTGAGTTTTAAAATATTGTTGCTTCCAAAAAGAAAATAATACATCTAATAAAATATATCATCAATAAATGACAGAAAATCAAGAATGGAGTTTCGCAGGTTTAGGTTACTATTTTACAATCTGTTAAAATAGCATAACAGAGTAAGGTACAAGGCTTTCATGAAGATGAGATGAGGACGTAGAAGCGTGTCAGGTGCAATAGCAATAAAAATTGGAATTTACCATTTTTTCTACCCGACAATTGTTCATTTGAAGATTATAATAATAATATCTTCCTCTTACTATTCCCAATCGTCTTTAAAGATGTTGAAGAGTCATGCTTGACTCCTCGTCCTAATCTTATAATAAAACATGCTTGCTCTTTTCGATTTTCGATCATCTTTCATCCTTCTACAATCATTCCCATTTTTGCAATAAAAAACCCTAGAAAAAACAAGTGATTATTGAAGACTATAGAAATGAAGGATATATTCATCTTGATTCATGAAGCATTCCACAAATCCACAATTCTGACCACAACTACAAAGTACAGGAACAACTCCACAAAAATCATGCGAAACGGACAAAAAACTGTACAAAGGAATTACCTGTGCAGCTAAAGATTCCAGAACCGTACCGTCTCATCCCACCCCAAAAAGGGTTTCCCATTCCCAGCCCAACTTGCCCTAAATCCCAAACCTAAAGGCATCTCATCTCACCCTGCCCCTTAAACGCTGGAAGCGTTCTATCAAACGCTTTTCACTTCCCCCCATGCTTCCTATTTTACATCTCTATATACTGGGAATTTAAGGAGGAAAAATATGGTATATCTCATTAGGGTTGACCGTTAGGTAGTAAGTGGTTGAAGTGCAGTTCCCAGCCCATAGGATCAGCCCAGAGAAGCGTGTTAAAAAAGCGATAGGGTTTTGTGGCAGAGTGGATTTGTGACGTTACCTTTTGTGAGGAGAAACCCGAAGGGGTGAAGGGAATTGAGTCAGCAGTTGTTGTAGAATTGAAGCTCATAGAAGAGATAGAGAAGTAGGAAGTCATAATAAGCCATTATAATTTATACACGAGAGCGAAGACAGTATAGTAGACGAGCTTAGAGGGGAAAGTAGCCGTTTTTAGGAGCAGAATTTTGCAATTTGCGAGTTGCAGTCCAATTTACACCTCTCTTTTTAGTCTTTGTTGTAATTGGAATTAGTAGGGCCGTTAAGAATATTGGAGTTAATTAGGGAACTGCTCAAAGCTCAAAAGGGTGCGTGGAGGAAGGGTGTAGGGCAGCCCTTGGCACTTTGCACTTTGGCAGGCAGGCAGTGTAGTCAGTACACAGTAGGGATTAGTGATTGGTATGTAGTAGGGCCACTTCACACTTTGTGCTTTGTGGTGGTGTTTCGTCATAATTTCACATCGGATTAGAAGTTGCATTTATTTAGGTCTGATTTTGATTGATCAATTTTATCTCATAAACTATCAAATAATCAAATACTTAAACAAACTGCAAACTATGAACTACAAACTATGCACTAAATGAATGTGAAATTGGTCATTTGTGATTTTGGATTTGGATTGTGAATTGGATTTGTCTACAATCTACTCCTACTTACTCAGATTGCTGCGGACTCAGCTAGACACAGTAGGCACCAAAAGAAGGTTAGATTTTTTAGAGGCCTTGGAAATTAATGTGGAATGTTTAATTAATAATGAAATTGTAGAGTTTTTGTGAATTGCTCATTCATGTGTTAGACATCAGACATTATATAGACTTCAGACTTTGGACTTAAAGTTTACTCAGTAGTTGGTAGTACACAGTACACAGTAACAGTTTTAGTATTTAGGATGCCACATCAATACATATGACTTGATTTGTAATTTGTAATCAATTGTAGATTCATTTGTCTTTAATTGTGAATTGTTTTTAATAATCAATAATTTTGGAATGTAAATTTCTGTTTGTTGCATGTTGTGGCCGTTGTGGGCCGTGAGAAATTGAAATTGTCTGAGTGTCTGGTACCGTTGACCAGTGGTCAGCCAATCGATGTGCTGTTTGTTATTTTGTATTTGTTGGCATATACTGCATGTATGTTGTTTTGTTTTATTTTGTGTTTATTTTGTATTTGTTGTTAATTTTTGTGTAGCACATACATGCAACATGACATAAACAATAACAAATGATCACAAAGATTGATTAAAGTGGCTGGATAAGGTGTAAGGGATTAAAGTCAATAAACATCTTCATTGCATAAAATTGAACACATACAACATAAAATAAATTAAATTGAATATTTTGTTTTTGTTTTGTAGTTGGGCAAAAGCGGAGGAACAACGGAACAGTAACAAACAAGTCCGCGAACGGAGGGTTTCTCATCGCGAATGACGAAGATCGAAGATTGCTGCCTTTGAGAATTGAAATCAATAATTAATGTGAAATGTGTTGGAATTTCGAAAATCTTTCAAGAATTTTAGGTTTGACGACAGAACCAATAAAATTGTGAATTGAAATAACCGATAGTAACGGTAATAGGATAGGGATAGGAGGACAGACGGTACTTCGGTACCGATAAACATTTTGGTTCTTTGTGTTGACATTTGACATAATATTATAACGTTGAACGTCACTGTTGGAAGATCTGACGAACAACGGGGTATTTACGGTTTCAAAAATCCCAAAGTGTTTAGGCTACAATCGCATCGTTGTCTTCGAATCCTCGTCGAGTGGGTGACTAGAAGTCAAGTCTTAACGGTTTTTTACAGTTCTCTGCGTTTCGTCGATTTCATCGTTAAAAAATCCAAATGGAGGATTACGAAGATACATTTGATCTAAGGAAAGTTCCTAGTTTCTCATCTGCCCAAGAAGAAATAGAATTTTGGAAGAATAAGGCACACACTATCAAAAAAGGGTGAGTTTCTTTGTCTTGTTTTGAAGAGCGACGATGTTAAAAAATTAAATAGAGACGGATGTGGGTCGGATGATCCGGGTTGAATCTCCAATAAGTTTCAATTGTTTGGTTTTGGCTTTTATATTTGCTAATCTAATAAATGTTCCTATGTTTAATGTTCTAAACAAAAAAATAAAATATATTTGGGCGTTTATAGCGGTTTGTCGTCAAATAATATGAATTTAAAACATATTTGAAATTGATGGTTTGGTTTTGAAAGTATCGAATTGAAAGTGTCAATTTTTTACATTCAAGGAATGTCTAAATTGGTATTTTCAATTGTAGTGGATTTAAAAATCAACGAAATGAAAATTTTTGTATTTAGTGAACGAGAAAAGAATATATCAAATTAATATATTGGTTTAGCACTTTTGTGAATTTTTCTGCTGACGTGTGTATTCGGTGTGACGGATATAAAAAATGGGATATGGATGTCTAGGATTTGGGATGATGGCCAAATGGCAATGATGTGAAATGTGAAATATCTGAAATTGGTAATACGGGCCAGATATTGTAAAGTAGTCTAATGTTTGCCTGATTTTATTTTGTGCTATTGCTAATTTAGTAATTTTAAATATGAGGGGAATTGTACGAGTTATTCTATCATTCCTTACAGTCTACCTAAGTACCTACAGCTTGATTTCCAAAAATTGAAGGGTAGAGAAAATTACATTTTAATCTCAAATACTTGTGATATTTAATATTTACTTTTTAGTAAAAGCAATGTATACGCCACGCCTGTCATCGCCTCCGATTGCCAACAGGCCGTAAAATCTGTAAAGTTTAAATACTAGAAAACTCTCTGGAATGGTAGGTAACGGAATATATAGTGTATGTATGTTATTTATTATGTTTGACGGAGTGAATCATAAGTTTATGATTTTGTCGGATGTGCAAGGTCATACAAACTTTTGATGAGACAGGGACAGGACGCTGAACATTAAATGAGATAATTATAATGTTCATAAATCCTCATAATATATTTTAAATTTGAAAGTCTATATCTAGAGTAGTAGAGTTGATGAGCTTGCTTTTACTTATTAGTTTGTTACTTAAAAAAATGAAGTTATATGAGAGCTATCTCAGCTAGTATTTATATTTTATTCAGCTCTGTTCTCTGTTGTAATTATGTAGAACTTGTTAATTTTTTTATATTTTATACAAAATAATAATATATGCCTGATATTCGTTTTATGGATTGATTTTGATCGTCCATCAAATTTTGATGGATTCAATATTGAATCAAGTAAACGCATAGATGTACCTAAAAGCTATAAAATGTCTCTTCTGTTTACTTCTATGAGAAAACTAATTTTTGAAACCTTGGACTTGGACTGGCTTTCTTTACTATTCACTGTTCGTGTTAAGTGATTGCTCTTCCTATTTACTGACTGCTGGTTCGTTCGTGACAGCTAAGAATAAAAAATAAAAATATTTTAGATGTCTTAAACATGCTAACTGCTAAGAATAAAAGCAAAATCCAAAAATGGTTTCATGGCTATATGGCTCATTAATGGCTGTAAAATCAAATATATTATTAGAACATTTAAGGAACATCCCTTTTTTGTTTGCTATCGGGATATTCGGAATCGGGATGTTAACAATAATATCATTATCATTACATTAAACATAAACCTTAAACGGTAAAGGCTATCAAGAATGAAAATGAAGTGAAGGGGTTACTGCATCCCAGTATTCCCAGCTTTCTTTCATCTTCTTGTCTTGTTGATGTTTGGTTGGGCGTATTTAGCAGGATGGAACGGTGAATGCTCCGGATATTAGGTTGGCTTTATGCTGCTGTGTGTGACACGCTGTAGAGTAACTGCGGTGCTGAGAAATAATGAATAATCCTGTTAAAAAATATATAAAACAAAAATGCGAGACTTGTGGTAGCAATAACATGAAAGATGACGATGACGATAAAAACTCTACGGATGGAGATGAAAGAAAAGAATCTGGTCTGAATTCCTGCCTCTGTGAATTTTTCTGCTCACAAGTTGTGAAAAATATGCCATAATCGATTTTCCGTTTGCTGGCTGAAGAATTCCTAGTTCTTCCTTGAAAGATGTTTGTTTTGTCATGTGTAATAAATGGCATAGCATGGATTGTATATTATTATATTCATTATGTGTGAATGCTTAAATGCTAATTACATTTTTACATTGCGTTGAAGTGCTCTGTGGCCATGATTTAAGGATTAGCTCTTCAAACCTCAGACGAATTTGTCAATTAAAAATCTTCCAAAGTTCGCTAAATTACTCTAGTTGGATTCACGTAACCTTTCTAGTCTACAACAAGATCATGGAAGTCAGGGATAACCCTAGAATCGTCAATCGTCATGCAATTTACCAGATGCTGTATAAATTTTCCATTTACCATCAGGGTTGCTTAAAATATACGAATTAGCAGTATGCAAATGCTTTTGTACACAAGTCGTAAGCATTTAAATTGCTATCCGATCTTTCGATTTACATTATTTGTTCGCCCACACGACCTTCTATATATAGTCATAGGCGGGCATGGGATCATCACCATTTATTTTATCAATGAGCTTTTTAGTGCCACTGCATTGTATTTAAGTCTGTTTGGATCCTGTGAATTGTATGATTGGTTTGCTACGAAGACGAACCAAAAGGATCTTTGTAGTTTGGAAATTGGTAATTGGTAGTCTACTACTGCTTCAGAATGTACAGGATTTATCCTTTACACGCTGAAAGTATTGTTGTATTGTATCCTTAAGTATATATAACGAGTACCTCTGCTATATTATCCAATTCTACGAGTGCTGTTATAAAAAACCTTCATGGCCTTTTAAAGTATGACTCACGACTCGTCGCGAATTAGCCGTGTCAAATCCAAATGTAGAACTTACATAAGAGGGTCGGTTAGGATTTCAAAAGGAAAATGACAAGCCCATTCTTATTACTTAACATAGCGTAGATGAGTCAATGGTGAATGTGATGCATTGGGTCATTGATCAACATCAAAAGTTAAATTAAAAGTTGTAGTCAAGTTGGAAGACCAGCAGGTGTATGTTATTTAAAATGAAAATTCGAAGAAATTCTAGAAAAGACGTAGTTTTGCAGTTTCCTTCTTGCTCAAGTTTCGAACAATTCTTAAAGAGACAGAGGAAGGACACAATGCTATAAGATTGTGTTTCAGATTAGTTTTGTGTAAAACAACTTTGAACCTCTCTACTGTAGTGTAGACTGAGTCATACTTCATACTATCCTGTGGTATATTGTATTGGCATGGAAGGCTGACTTTCATGCTTGAATGTCAATCGTAAATATTATTTAGTAATTTACTATTGGCCTCTTTATTCTTTATAATGCTTCTGGGATCATAATGATAGGATAAAGGGATAAACACCTGCTTCCTCAATTCCTGGGATGTATTGTGTTCTCTAATTTGCATGAATCCATCCGTCTACTGGGATTTCCTCGTTTTTCCGAAGTATTTATGTTATAGTTGGTTTTTGGGGATAGAATTTAAGTCTCACGAATAAATCGATTACAGGATTATACTATTACTAATAGGCGATTCGTGTCAGGGTTTTTGTTGTCAAATTGTTTCTGCCAGTTTTGCCACTGCAACGTACATCACGGGGGTGGAAAAAAATGCTTGAAATTTTTTGGCATGTCTTCAAGAATTTGTATTTGGAATTTAGAATAAGATCAAACTATGTTAAATGTCCGAAAGGTTAAATTGATGTAATTATTATTTTGAGTGAAAGTTCAGAGAAAGTATTTTAGGGGTTAGTTGATAATATTTACTTCCCGCATGTATATGTATAAGCCAATGAGAGGAGAGGTGGTTTTCTTTTGTTAGAGTGCGTTTTTGTCCGTTGGCCGAAGCCGACGTTTTTAGTTTACTACCATATAGAATTTCAAGCCGAACAGACGTGCTGAGATTTTGTTCTTAGTCAAATTCCGAATTTTTATTCAAGAAAGTTTTGTAATCTACGGATTTAATTTGAGAATAAAATATTCATTTAGTTGTAATTGATGAGAAGGTGTTAATAAACATTCCATTTATTAATACACGTGCATTCGTCATCAATTACGGATTTCCCGAAGCTAGTCAGTCGCACTCAGTCCAAGGGATTTCATAATCAGATAGCAACCAGAGGAAGCCTAGTCGGGTAGATAGGTGGTTCCTCAACATTTTTGGTGACCTCCCGACGTGATAAGTGTCAAGTGTTCCAGCTCATTGCACCTGGTCGCAGTACGGCATTCATCGCAGTAGTCAGCTCCATCACCGTATTCCTGAGGGATAGACAAGGAACTGAAGTTCAAAGGTCATCAACCCCAAGAAGGAGTCATACGTTCGTGAGGAGTGTTGGAATTCCGAAGGAGTGAATATTGAAGGGCAGATTCCTCATTTCATCCCCAATCGGATTCAAAGGCTTCACTGTGCCAAACAGTTCCTGTAAAAGTGTGCTAATTCTCGGCACGATAATAAAAGAGAATTTAATCCGGTCAGTCCTTTCCATTTTGAGTACACGTGTATTGGTATATTTGGAATTGAACGTGACATTAAGGACGCGGCGGACGTGCGATTTCATAATTTGTTTAAACATTTATTAAATTGTCGAAACGACGTTGTGGATTAAGTATTTCTAGTACAATGGAGCGGCTCAAGAATAAGAGGCGGCCCGTACGAGCAATGCTTACAAGAGTAGTCAACGAGGTCGAGGCTGAGTTGACAAAAGAAGTCCCTGATCATGACGTATTGGGAGTCTTCTTTAAAAGTTTGGAAAGACTCGTGAATGAGATTGAGGATTTGGATTCGGCAATACTCGATGCTCTACTGGACGAGGATACCACAGATGAAGATATCGTCGAAGAAAGAATATCTATCGACGAATATCGGAACAAAGCTGAACTGTCAATACTGAAGATCAACAAAGTCATTGATCAACCAAATGCACCTGGCAGCCCTGCACAGAGCGTATACAGCACAGCAGCGTCGTTAGCATCCCAGGGAACCTCCGCTGGGAACAAGAAAACCTATAAACTTCCGAAGATTGAAATAAAGAAGTTTAATGGGAATTTAACAGAATGGCTCAGCTTCTGGTCTCAATTCCAGAAGATTCATGAGGATGAAGAACTTCATGCAGGCGACAAGTTCCAATATCTCCTACAGTCCATGGTCAAGGATACGAGGGCATACGATCTGGTGGCAAGTTACCCACAGACTGCGGCCAACTACCCGAAGGTTGTGGATGCACTAAAAGGACGATTTGGCAACGAGAAACTGCTGAAGCAAGTGTACGTAAGAGAATTACTAAAACTCGTAATTAGTAACAATTCTGTACGTGAAAAAGTAAAAGTGGTTCAAATATTTGACAAACTTGAATCACATCTGAGAGCTTTAGAATCATTGGGAGTTACCCCTGAGCAGACGGGCGTATTTTTATATCCCATGGTTGAATCCAGTCTTCGAGAAGATATTCTCATCGCCTGGCAGAGAAGTCCATTGAACGGGAGTGATGGTTCCAAAGAAGATCCCCCGAAGAATGAATTGGACTATTTAATGGAATTTCTAAGAAAAGAAGTTGAAAATGAAGAACAGCGAAACCTTGCTCAAAACGGGTTTTCAGATTCTACACCAGCCTCAACAGTACACGTGAAATCAAAGAAATCAAAATTTCAAGATGACGTCCCCACTGTTGCAGGATTATATATTGGACCCCAAGACTCGTGCATTTTTTGTGACAATTCTCATGAAAGTAAGGATTGTGGACGAGCTTCGAAGATGTCCCTAGAAGAAAAGCAGAAGCGAATCAAAGCAAAGAATTCCTGTTTTATCTGTCTAGGCTTTGGACACGGAGCGTCAAATTGCAAAGTCTTCGTCAACTGTCATGTCTGCCACAGGAAACATTTAACCATCCTGTGCCCAGACCTTCCAAGTAACAAGAAGGGACGGAGGTCTCCCCCTCCCCCTAACAGAGATCAAGAGAACAGCGCAAACAAAACAGTCAACGCCAACCTAGCGTGCTCATCGCAAGTCATACTAGGGACATTGAATACGGTAATCCAAGAGGGAAATCGGAAGAAAAACGTACGAGTATTTTTCGATTGTGGATCTCAACGGAATTACCTATTACAAAAAGTGGCTCAAGAACTTTGTTTGCAATCTCATGGTCAAGAAAAATTAATTCACTCCCTGTTTGGAGGAGTTAAAACAGAATTACAAGTACATCCCAAGTTCCATGTCAAGTTGAAGAATATGGACGGACGGGATTCAACAAGCTTCACTCTATTGGGCAAGAATCAGATCTGCGGCGATATTCCCAGAATGAATCGAGGTTCATGGATGAAGGAATTAAAGAATAATAATATTTGGATTAGCGATGTCGGGGACGGATGCCCTGAAATCGACATTTTACTAGGAGTGGACACATTTTCAAAGTTGCTGACTGGTCGGAAATACCCACTCAAGAACGGACTTACTGCCATCGAAACGACACTTGGATGGGTTTTGATGGGCGAGTCCAATGATATTGAACGGGGTTGCAGTGAAAGTGCTGCAATGACCGTTACAAGTATGCAGATCTCCGATGCAACTGTGGAACAGTTATGGACTCTTGAAACTTTAGGAATTCATGATCCAGTCGAAGGTTTGAATAAAGAAGAAAAGGAGGCAGCTGCGAAAGAGCACTTCCTCAAAACAGTGACTTCCTTGGATACTCAAGAGGAATATGAGGTTTTCAAGAAAAAAGCCACCAGTATCATGGCAGAGGCGAAAATGGAATTTCGAGTGTGGCAGTGTAGCTCTAGGGAGGAATCCAGAATCGGTTCACCATCAAGTGAATGCGGATTGGAAACCGGTAGAGTAGCCACTGAAGATTTTACATCCGTTTTAGGCCTCAAATGGAGCCACGTCCCAGGAGTTATCAACCCTGCTGACTTACTATCACGTGGATGTTCATCACAGCAGTTGTTGGACTCGCGATGGTGGGAGGGCCCATCATGGTTAAAGGTTAAGTCATATACAGATTTGGATTTCATTAATACTCGTAAATTTCAGAAGCTGTACAAGGAGAGAAAGTCGGTCCTTGTTCAATTCAAGCAGAGGTTTCGTTCCGAATATCTGGCGTTGCTGGTCGAGCGAAGGAAGTTGAACAAGACACGTGTACTTGAAGTCGGTGAAGTCGTGCTAATTGGAGACGACAACCGAAAAAGATGGGAATGGCCCCTTGCAAGAATTCAAGAGCTGATCAAAGGCAAGGATGGAGAAGTACGAGTTGCAAAACTGATGACCTCAAGAGGAATGTTGACTCGAGCAATTCAGCGACTGTACCCCTTAGAAGTAAACTCGCCAATGGAAGTTCCGGAAGTTGGAGAGATAATTAAGAAGCCCATCAAAGAAGAGAAAGTTAAGAAGAAAGTCAGATTTCAAGATTTAGAAAGTGAAAGTTCTCCTTCAACTGTAGTCAAGACCCGAAGTGGGCGCAGTGTTAAAAGTCCCGATAGATTCGGACATTAGTTATTTTCTTTTGTTCCCACAAAAGAAGTGGGAGGATGTTAAATGTCCGAAAGGTTAAATTGATGTAATTATTATTTTGAGTGAAAGTTCAGAGAAAGTATTTTAGGGGTTAGTTGATAATATTTACTTCCCGCATGTATATGTATAAGCCAATGAGAGGAGAGGTGGTTTTCTTTTGTTAGAGTGCGTTTTTGTCCGTTGGCCGAAGCCGACGTTTTTAGTTTACTACCATATAGAATTTCAAGCCGAACAGACGTGCTCTGAGATTTTGTTCTTAGTCAAATTCCGAATTTTTATTCAAGAAAGTTTTGTAATCTACGGATTTAATTTGAGAATAAAATATTCATTTAGTTGTAATTGATGAGAAGGTGTTAATAAACATTCCATTTATTAATACACGTGCATTCGTCATCAATTACGGATTTCCCGAAGCTAGTCAGTAGAACTCAGTCCAAGGGATTTCATAGTCAGATAGCAACCAGAGGAAGCCTAGTCGGGTAGATAGGTGGTTCCTCAACAAACTATGTGATGCGAAACTTTTGGTTTTACTGCACTTTGTACGAAGTTGGTAACCGAATGAGAGCAGAAGTTGCAATAGTCACTAGACTAGTAGAGTAAATAGAGGTGTCGGAAGGAAGACAGTAAAAAATATGTTTGCTAATGGATTTATAACGTAGCTGTTCAGTAGATTGCTATTAAGTATGATCATCTTTGTTGATGTTCGCATTGAACGTAAAAAACCTGACTATATACCATGAATAAACATGTCTTTTACATTGACTAGTTCTAGACTCATACACAATTAAATTAATAATCAATCATCAATGTATGGCTTTATTGTTTGCTTCAGGTATGATGATTTGAAGACCGATTTCGAAGAGTATCAAGAAGACTCTAAAACTCTTGAGACTGAGTTGGATACCCAGCTAAAGCAGCATGAACATAAAAACAAAGACTTAACAGCATGTGTTGGCCGTCTTCAAAATGAAAACGAAAATTTAAGGGTAATTTTACAACTTGCAAATTAGATGTCTGGTGTATATATAGATCAAACAGAAGTTTATTAGTTGTATGTTGTAATTTGTAGTAGTCAATAATATGCGTGTATTTCATTTTATTGTTATTTATTCCAGTCGAGGTTGGATCAGATGACTGCAGAACACAATGCAAGAATGTCAGAATGGACAACCGAAATTACTGCTTTTCGACAGACGGGAGAAGAAATTAATCAATATGTAAGACAGCTTGAACAAAAAAATGATGACTTAGAGAGAGCAAATCGGTATGTATTGTAACCTATTATATATTGTACATTCAAAAAGTATTAAATGTTGGAATATAACACGTAAATTTACGGTTTTTTGGTCAAAGAGATTCTTACATTTTACATTGGAGCTATATCAACATTATCAACTTTTTGTTACAGAGCTGCTGCGGTATCTATAGAAGACTTTGAAATGAAGCTCAATCTAGCTATCGAGCGTAACGTTTATTTAGAATCCGAATTGGACGAAAAAGAGAACCTCAAAGGGATGGTTCAACGACTGAAAGATGAGACCAGAGGTACGGCTGATAACGCTCAATAGCTTAGCCACTATTCATTTTCTATTAATATATATATTTAAATATATTGATTCGATTGATATTTATTTTAGATCTTCGCTACGAACTTCAAGTTTCGAAAAAGGAACAAGACCAAGGAACTGTTGTAGATTCCAATAGACTTGAATGCACACCACCTCCAGCTCCTTTCAACATGGCTAAGGCGCACCAAGCTGCACTGGGTTGCAGTAAGTTTCATTTGAAAGTTTTAGTTTTTATGGGAATCTACCTGAACTTGGAAGTTATGATTTGATAAACTCCGATCTAATAAAATAGGTACACCTACTTCATCCCGACTTAGCCCTCTGTCTATCGTCAATGATTTATTGCGAAAAGTTGGGGCCTTAGAGACAAAACTCACATCTTATCCTCGAAAAGACGAAGCGAATCTCAAGAAGTTGGGGAAGTTGAGCGAATCCAAAAATCTTCAAAACAAGTATTTAGATACTTAATTTTTAACCGTTATGACATTGTACCATTGTTATTCACAATCAATTATTGCTTAGATTCTCTTGTTGTTCTTAATTCCAGGTCAAGTAGACTCACACGTGGTGTTTCTTCTCCAGCTAAAGAAGTTATAAAAACGTGATCTGCAGCACTATAGTAAAAATTTGGACTTAATTAATTTCCTGTGTTACACGTTCAACCTCAAGATGCCTTGTCTCTAATGGTTCTCCAAATGCATAATGTTGAAGTTTGGATTTGGATTGAAACCGATTTCAAATAATATACCAGATGCATTCATCATTTGTCCATTGCACCGCAAATAATATCAGTTGAACTAGAGACCAGTGGAAGGGACAATTATTGTTAAATTAGATGAAACTCAAAAAATATTTGACGACAAAAACATTTTCTATCAAAGTTCTCCCATTACGCTGTTCAAGAGACTGCTTTAGTGCCCAGCATTTTTGAGACAATTATTTTATCAGCGATTTGCTCGTATAGTATTTTAGCTAATTGATTATCTACTAATATTAATCATTTAGCCATTATAATTACTGCCTACGTTCGCATCCTCTCTCCGCAATATCGACAATTTATTGTCATTCGTTTGTTTTGTTCAGTCATGATTACCAGCTACAATCAGTACTTACTTTATTCGCAGGTCTAAGGTTAGCCGTTGGGTTTAATATAAATACTTTAATTTTTGTGCTTATAACATATTTGGTATAAATAATTGATATATACAGATTATATATACGATAATTCGATGTCCTCGTTCACTTACACTAGTTATTAATTGGATTTATATTGTATGTTGGTTTCTGTAAATGTTTAATTTAAATTCATTCACGTCGATAATAATTTGATAGTCAAGTGTATGAAAGTACCGATATTCTTACTCTGTTCTTGTCATGTCTTTACTTACAACGTTACAACTGGAACGGTATCTGTTTGATTGTTTAGTAATACATCTATTGTAAAGTAACCTGATGATGCTTTTCATTCGATGCATGCTAGTAAATTATTGCTGTAAATGTCAGAGAAGAGGTCCGTTTAGAAAGGGTGTGAAGTTCTGAATCTACAGCGGAATGTGAACTTGAGGTGTGCACGAAATTTTCCATAATATTTGCACTAAACACGTTAATATTGTAATATAGCTAAAAATAGAGACAACGAGTAAAGAAAATGCGTATTTTTCGATGCCTTGTAAGCCACTTAATTGTAGTGCTGAAGACAATGACAGAAAAATAAATGTTGACGACGTGATAACTTTATACATCTTGTGTTGGCTTGATTACTTAAATACTCATGTAAAACGTACATCCATATTTTAAATTAGGAGGATTGTCTATCGCATACAATTTACGGCAATCGAGTCAATGGTGATGCCGTCATGGACATTCTGAAATCCCATTTCCGAAAAACTTACAACATAAACTATTAGATTACTATTACTACACTGACGACCAACAAGAAAAGTCATAATGCTGATTATCTAGAGATTATTAGATAATTGAGGAAATTAGACTACAGTCAAACAACTAACCTCTCAAATACTGGCAAAGTCTAATTCATGAAATGAGTTTTAAAGTATTATATTTGGGCTGGACTAATCGTTTAGCCACTTAATTTGAGACGATTTTATAAGATGATAAATTAGGAGGCTAATTTTCTTATGTCACGAAACAAATCCTAAAATTATGATAATTTTGCATGTACATCCAGACATCCATGTCTACCGTTTATCGTTTTACATCTGCAGTGGATCACAACCGGAATTGACGTATTTTAAAACTGAACAAAGATAGCATCAATCGAATAACATGATTCAAACGGCGAATCGAGTCTGTGTTGGAATTACAGTAGTAGCTGTTTTATCGTTCTTTTCCGTTATTAACGAGACGGTGAGTTTCATTAAGTTTAATCCTCAGTCAGATTTCATAATCCGTAACCCAAATTAAATAATAGTTAAAAAGAAGCGGAATAAAAATAAGCTTCGGGTAAATTATTTTATAGGTGGGGAATTATTTAGGTGAGATTATTCCCAGACGGCGAAATAAGAAATTGGAATTGCCTGGAAGTTGGCCCCATGAAAGAATTAATTTCTTTATGCGTATTTATTATCTTGTTAATATATCAGGTTGGTTGCGGAACACGATGGACAAACTCGAATGCAGATGTATTTAAAAACTACTCTGAAAAGAAACCCTTAGTTCCAGATTTCGACTCGGAATATGAGAACAAGACCGAAAAGAACGAGTTGATGATGAAGATTCAACATAGGATGTTATCAGTTGCCCTACAGTTCATAATTGACTTTACCATTCAGAACGGGGGCTTAGAATTTGCCTGCCCCGAGCAACTTAACGAAACCAGGAATTTTGGGGACCAGTTAGATTGTCAAAAATATTACGTTTGTAAAGGCAATAACAGGACAAACAACGCTTCAACACCGGTAACAAAACGCTGCAAACCGGAAGAAGGGTTTGACAATAATGTGACCTTATCATGCGTCCCTAAACCTTCAGTTGAGCTTTGTAAACTTGTTGAATTGGTTCCAGGTAAATCCGGATTTAATTTCTCCAATAATAATTTAAATCATAAAAAATTACCTAGTGTTTTTTACTCCAAAGATTTTGCATGCAACTCGACTGGATTACACCCGTATAAAGACGATTGCTCAAAGTTTGTCCTTTGTACAAAGGAAAAACGTGCATTCTCTGCTACCTGCAATAATGGACATTGGTTCGACTCAGCTCTTCTAATATGTTTACCAAAGATTCATGTGACTTGCTAAATTCCTTGATGTTGTAGAAATCAATGGGTGTATAAAAACAACTTAAAATTACAAGTCATATTATTATGTCATATCGCTTCTATGATTTGTTTTTGCATTATATTTAGCATTGAATTATATCTGGAAAATTTTGATTAATCATTAAACCCTCTTAAAGCATGCTAATCTGTGAGGTGCCAATTATTACTGTGACATAATTGAATGATTAATTCAAAGATTAAACCTGGGCTAGCAAAACATAAATACTTTGTACTTAGGTTTTGGTTCCTCATCTCTATTCGCGCAGACCCTAAATCCTACCTACCCTATCATATCACTATCATAAACAATATACTATTACTCGGAATGGGAGTCTTATTCCGGGGGTTAAATTAAATATCAAGTCTCACAATCCCCCAGTGACGGATCTTTGCGTTCAAATGAATTATACACAACGAATACTGCATCAAAAACTCTCAAAATGCTTTTAAAATGTTAATGAAACATCAAGGAGTTTATTTTTGGGAGTTGAAAGAGGGTTATCAAGGCGGTTAACTGGAACTAAGGGTCCAAAGAAGTTCAAGGTCAAATTCTCAAGATTCTTAAACAGTGTAGTAAATTATCCCACAAAATGCTATTTAAAACTCAATTTCATGCTACGCTCTATGAATAAAATTTGAGACACAATATTAATACTAGATTTTTATTCGAAAATGAATGAATGGTCTAACAAGCTGGTTTTCGAGCATTCTCCAAAATAGGTCATTCAAAATTTTATTTTTCATTGTGTCCTGGCCATGATACTTTTTCTAGATCACCAGGATTCGTTTTAATTCTTAATTCCTTAACATCTTAATACCTGTTTTTAAAAGTAAATATTTAGACTAATTAGAGTATCCATCATCCAAAGATAGCGTCTAAATTTACAGTACACTTATTGCCAGATTCTATAGCAGCTTTCTCAATCTGGTCAAAGCTGTCGAGGCTCGGGTTGGAAGAATATTCATAGACAATGAGGTCTCCTTTCGGGAAGTTCTCGAGAAGTTCCTTCAAGTAGGAAACATCGGTCGAGACGACTTGAGCCAGCTCCCCCAACGCTAAGAAACAGCTATGCGCTTCCCTGTAGACCGGATCAATGGCTTTGAGGACATCGGATTTAATTGAAGGGCAGAGTTGCTCATCGAATTCAGCGTCAGCGGTAAGTTCCACCGTCTTTCCAACATAGTTTAACAGGTTCCGAAGCGTCGGTAGATCGGTCATTCCAGGTCGCATCCCTGTGCTCAGCCAACTCCTCTCCATAGACCGAACCCGTTCGATGATCCCTTGAACAGAGAGATGGACCTCTTGGACCATGGATTTGTAAGCCCCGAGATGCTCGTCGTTGGTAACCTGGTTATCGGTGATACTGGTACTAGGGGTTATAATTTCAGACTCATTCCGCTCTTGATCTTTGTCGGAGGCTTCGTTGGCAATAAATCCAGATAAAAATTGCGAACTCGTTTTATTAACTGCTTGTGGAAGGGGAATTCCAATAGAGCCCAATTGCTGCTCACAGTCCGTGAGGTCATCCTGGAGTTTACTCGTCGCAGGCTCGTCAAATTCTTGGTTCCGGTTGCCACTTTGTATTTTCTTGATGTATGTTTCCCGATCGTATTCTGACTCATTTTTTATACTCGGTATCTGTACGGCTTCGTTATTTTGGGTCTTGCAAGGACCTCCAGAATTACACTGCTCGGTAGTATCAATCTGGGAAGGAATCGATTCCGGTTCATCCTCTATGGATGGTTTTTCCGGAACGGTTTTTTCGAATTCTTTATGTTCTTTAATAGTAGAGAAAACCGTTGGGTTAAGTGAGATATTGACCAAGGGATTGTCATCCAGGACTTGCTTCTTTTCATCCTCCAGAAGGGGTTTTTCAACTACGTTGATTTCGGATGTTTTGGGGTCCAAGATGTACTCTAGTTGTATCAGATGTTTGGAAGGTGTGAGAGTGGATGCGATTTTTTTCATTTGTTTATCACTCGGTTGGGGGGAGGGGGTCTTGAGTTCCAAGCTTTTGAAACTGAATTGTGTTTTCATGCTTGTACTGCTGTATTTCTCTTGGAGTTCCGAATCGGTACAAACTTTAGATCCCATGTTTATTGGCTTGACCTTTAAAATGGACCGGAAGTACTGGAACATGGATCCAAGGGGATTGTTTTTGGCCAGTGATGCATCGGTCTTGGTTTTAGAGATTGGTTTGAACCCGATGTCAATGACGCTATCTTCATCTGAAAAGTTAGGGGGCAGTAAGTGAGTTCAACAGAAATAAGTTATTTTAAGATTAACATTGTCTAAATCTAATCAAGTAGGTCTAACCAATGCCCTCTAAATCCGAATCGTGGTCACCAACGGAAGTATTTGGATTTTTCTCGGTGCTGACAGGTCCGTAAATATCGACAAGCCGTCTCAATTTCCTGAGGTCGATGATCATGCTATCGCTGATTCTTGTTAATTTTCTTCTCAGTTTGACGGCATCTTTGGCCATGGGAATGATGATACTGAAGATCAGTTCCTTGTCACCGCTCGTCCAAAATGCAACGGGATTGTTACTCTGGACCGCTCCTAATGCTTTTCCAATACGGAAAACGTTCCTGCCAAAGTCAGTCATAAAGCCTTCCTCGTCTTCGTCGAAATGCGTATCCTCGTGGACATTGCCTTTCCAGAGACCGATGCAGTCGCACAACTGTTCGGTACTGGCCTTCAGAATTCCGGTAGCGGCCTCCGCAACTGTTAAATATTTATGCACTCTCTGTTCGGCCATGATATTCTTGAAGTAGACCAAATGCTTTGATGACGACTCTTCGTCTTCAAAATCTTGTCTTGGTTCGGACTTGTCATTTTTACTCTTATTTTTACTCTTCTTCCACATTTTCGAATGAAATTTCAATGTGTCAATGTGGAATTTCCATTGAATTTCAATAAAGGTTTTCGCGTACCGCTTATGTTTAGATTATGCCAAATCTACAATAATTTTCGAAGGTTTCAAGGTAAATTACTGTCGATATTCTTATATGACTGAAATGCAAGATCGCTTGACAACGCAACGGTTGCTTCGAAGCGTTGGACAAGATCGCCCAAAGGCATCTTCAGTGACCACCACCACACTGGCATGGTGTAATAGGGGTATTAGTTCGAATATTTATTTAGTCGTTTCGTATCGCTGGTCAGTGGAAAACCAGTTGTCTTCCCGGTAGCAAAAATTCGGCCAAAAAATTTCCGGATGACCATTTTTCGATTTTTAGCCTGTCCAATGTGTAGCAAAAAATAACGTCTCCAAAATTTTTATTTCCCGATGGCCCAAAAATTTCCAGGTAGCATTGTTAGTATTGTTACCATGCTACCACAGTTTTTCCGCTAGCGGAAGAGGACTGGATTCACTTTGTCTGTGTGAGAGAAGAGAGCGAGAGGACTGGATTTCCTATACCTACCATGTTAAACTCCGCGAGTTGTATGTGTGAGAGGGGAGAGAGTGGAGAGGACTGGATTCCCTATACTGCACCATGTTAAACTCCGCGAGTTGTCTGTGTGAGAGAGGAGAGGACTGGATTCCCTATACTGCACCATGTTAAACTCCGCGACTTATCTACGTGAGAGAGGAGAGGACTGGATTCCCTATACTGCACCATATCAAACTGCGGGTGTTGTGTGTGTGAAAGAGAGACACTACTTCATACTTACATGTTCCTACATAAGATCTTTAAATCTTTAATTGAAACAGCGTCACAATGAGCAGATTTTTTCGTGAAAAGTCCAATAAATAGTAAGATCAAAGCTTGAAAATCGACTCGGACCCCCACAAAGACTTCATTCAAACCTTTAAAAAATAAAAAGCATTAATTGCAATTGTGGAATACTATGATTTTAAAAGTTATTGGATTATAGCCTAGAAATCACGAGTTTTTGGACGTCATTCATGATCGTGTCTTTACTTTCGACTTTTACTGATTAAAATCTGGTGCGCTGGTGCAAAAAACCCGACAAAAACTACGTTATCGGGAAATTTTTTTTAGGAAATCGGGAAATCAGAAAAATTGGACCCCTTCGCTGGTGGAAAAACCGTTATCTTCCCGGTAGCAAAAATTCGGCCAAAAAATTTCCCGGTAGCGAAAATTCGGCAAAAAAATTTCGCATTGCTACCACTCTACCACGGTTTTTGCACCAGCGTTTCGCATTGATGGACATTTCGGTTTTGTTTAATTTGTCTAGTCTGTTTAATCACAGACCTTAACTTTAAAGTCTTTTTTTAATGAATGACAATTTTTTCGTAATTCTTGAAATTTTGAGGACAGGGATATATTTAGGAAATCACGGTATATACTTAATCGTATTAGGAGTGTAAGTGGCCTTTATTTTAGGAGTATGCATATCTATGATATGGTCATAAATAATTAAATTTCAACAATTATTATTTTATTAATAATACGTCAAGTTTTGTCACTGTTTATTTTCGACAAGAATACACTAAGCTTGACATTCCTGAAATAATTGATTAGTAAAACCGTACTAAAGTCACATAAAATACTACATTCTATCGCAAGAATAATGATAACTACAAAGCAATTTAAGTAATTGAAATCTAAAATGGAATAACACAACTCATAATTCCTTTTTTGTCACTTCTGAGGCGTATTTTCTCTAGAGCTATTGGTATCTATAATAGCTGCTTGACGAATTAGAGGCGGACTTCCGACTCTTTGAGACTGGTCTAAGGATTGTGACCCTGGATTTGTGACTTCCTGTTGCAACGGATGAGAATGTACTGATATTGTCTCAGAACCAATCTGGTGATCACTGTCAATCCGACTGAACGATGGGGATAATACTGGATCGGACTGATTCATACTTGTCCTTGTTAGACGTCTTGGTTGGCCAACTGCGTCTTCCCCTGCCGAGGCGACCGTTATCCGTCGAATACTTTTCGACTTTTGTGACATGGCTGATCCATTCCGGCTCGGAAGAGGATCGTATATCCGATGAGCTTGAGGGGCAATAATAGGTACAAATGAGCTGCCGGAAGTTGGAATCGAAGTCGGGCCTCCAGGGGTTGGTCTATGTGGGACTATTTCAATAATGTTCTCATTTCGAATAAGGCTTTCATTTTCAGGGTGACTTCGTCTTGGATAAGGGGACTCAGGTAGGTCAGGAGGGCCGGGCAGAAACAGTTCCTCCCGTGAACTTATATCTTCGGGAGTGCTCCCAAGCTCAGATTCGTTACTTGTCGTGGGGGAAGGATTGCTGGATTTGATAACCTGATAGTATTCATCAGTTCCAAATGGCGGAAGTGGAGTTGGAGCTCTGTATGCCGTCCAGGGATGGCCATGTTCCTTGAAATACTGACTCGGTTCCGAAGAGTCTTCTGTAGGAAGATCATATCTGACAGGTCGATATTCCCGTCTCTGATTCACAGAAGTAGAAGTGTTTGGGTCAGTTGACTGTCCAAAGATACTCGACTTCATACGCGAGAACTTGGAGGCAATAGAATCTTCCCGAGCCACACGTTTCTTCTTAGGTGATGAACTGGGATCAAGAGGTGGACGTGGTGACCGGGAGGTCGTGACCTGGATAGATTTTTCGAATAATTTCAAGAACTGTATCGATCACGCGGTGGTAATGGAAATCATCTTACCCTCCTTGAGTGCTTATCGCTTGCTAATGGCTTCATGACCAAAGGCTTCTGAGATTCGTCGCTGGAAGCGTCTGTTGAGCTGTCCCTCTCCAAGTTTTGAAGGTGTTGAGACGCACTCTTTCGACAACCTTTCCCAGGAGATTTGTTCCTTTGATGAACTTGAGGCTTGTAATCCTTAGCTCCGAGAGATTTTGATTTTAAGGGCGATGAGCCCATTGTCACGTTTCCGGAATGAGTAGCATTCCTGGACAAGGAAGATTGGCGGATTTTTTTTCCAGGGGACGAACCAGCTGGAATTGTTATAGGATCTGAGATGGCGGAAGTGGATCCTAGTGATCGGACATGATGAATCCGTTGATTCTGCGTTTCGTTTTGGAAGAAATATTTTGCTTCCGCTTCCTCCAGTTTTCGGACGACGGATGGGGAGTCGGGAAGCTCGGCTGTCATATTTAGAGATGTGCCCATCACGTAAAGTACGTCTGTTTCATCCTGTGAAAGATACGCCTTTGATGACTTCCGGTGCTCGTAATTCTGCGGTTCTGTATTCAATTAAATGAAAATTACTATTCCGATAGAATTGAATTTAAAAGTTAACGAAACACTAGATATTTAATTATTTGTTAATGATTTCCTGGAATTTACCCGGTTCCGAATTAATTGGCGATAATGTGGAAGAAGATTCCTCGCCCTTTCGGGCATCTTCCTTTGCTTCGTCGTTAAGTAACTCCAATGCTCCACAAATCATTTGTTCCTCCATCGTCACCTAATTTTAAATTTAACCAAACAAAACTCATTATTTTAAAATCTTCGCTTCTGACGTAGGAGGTGGAATGGAACGGTGATTGGTTGAATTATAATAAATATATCGGATACGTGATATGTGATAAGCATATAATTACTCACTAATCTACTGTCAATTTCCATAGTCATTTCGTATTCATTTTGTAACCGACGTATGTTAATGTGTTATCATTGTTTACATGGATTTAATTTTTATTTATTACTAATCCCTGTCATCCTTCGTGAATATAATAAATTTTCATATCAGCAACAGACTAATGTGCATCATTCGATGTATTTAAGCACAACAGACAAAACGAAAAAAAAATAAAAACACAAGAATCGTCAAGTTCTGCTGATGAAACTCATGCATTTTAATTTTGTAGTAAGACGTGATGCAAAATAATTTATTATTCCAAGCTTTCGTATAAGAATATGAAAGATTCATAGGATTTCCTTCTTCTCCACTTAAAACAATCTCATGTAATACTCATAAATAATGTTAGTTAATAATACATATTTAATTCCAAACAGTTCAAAACGAGGACCACCGTTTATGATCTCGTTTTAGGTATCAGACTCTGAAGACATATCGAGATCAGGGTAATTGGCTTTGATCATCCGTACCTGTTTTTCTAACACATTTGGGCGAAGTTGTTGTTGTTGTTGTTGTTGTAGAGGCTTCTTGGAGTCAGTCAGGTCGAGTTGGGATTTATTTACTGAAATTAAGATTAAGATTAGGTTTAGTCGAGAAATAAACTTTGATTGTCTTTTGAAGAGCTCGGGTATTCTTAAATGAGTTATCGATACAATATAATACCTAATATACCCGGGGGCTTCTCGGGAGGGCTTCCAGGCGAAGTTACGCTGATGCGAACTACATCTTTGCTGCTACTGCTATTATTGTTGTTCTTTTCATCCAAGGGCTTGTTGTCTTTATTGTCCACAAAAATCGCTTTGGATTCAGCATCTCGTAAGACCAACACTGCGGATTTGAACATTTCCCAGTCCCCAAAACTCATTTGAAGTACCTGACGTATAAAAATTGAGTTAATTGACAGTGAATTTTTCATAGCCTTGTCATTTTCATTTAAAGTCAGGACAAACCAGCTTTAGTTCACTCAGGTCACAGTTGAGAAGTACTCTGCCGCTGATGTTACTCTTCCTTACAGTCTCTTGATACTTGGTAACTTGGCTGGATTTGATCCCCGTAAGGGCTACCAATAGGTCGCAAACTCCTTCCACAGCCATTGACGACAGTCTCTTGTGCCGGAGATCCTTCTACAAAATTTCCAAAATCATTACGGTTATTCATTATCTTTCCTGATTTTACGATCAGCCTGATTATCTTAGCCTTACAACAAGCGATACGTCGATGATTCCTGACGATTCCATTGATTGTTGCTGCGGCATCATCATTCCCATGAAACCTGGAGGCATGTTACCAGAAGGCATCCACATATTCGGAGGATATCCGAAGTTTTGCATCCCTGGATAAAATGATTGCGGAAATCCATTGGTTACTCCTGGTTGAGGGTTAGACGGTTTTGCTGTACCACCTCGATATCTCAAAGCATGGGGCTGAGGGGATGCCTGAGGTTGATGACCAAACATAGGTTGCAAAAAGGATGAATGGTTCTGTCCAGCAAGTGTTGCGGGGATTAAATTCGAGTTGGATTTAAACAACTGATCCACTGGTTGATATTGTTCTAAGATATAAAATATAAATGACATAAAATGTTTTTCTATGAATGCTTGAAATTAAGGAAAATTATGCCTTCAAATGATAGATTGTAACAGTACCAGTAATGTCTTTTCGGAGACTTGGATCTAAACTAATGGTAAATGGGAGAAAAACGTATAGTGTCGAAACCAGCAATGAGCCTTTGTGCATTGCGAGGTACGTGTCTAACTTTTTCTCATCTCGATCTAAAGTCACGTTTTGGTCGATGTCTTTTGAAGTAGGAATGAATGGTCGCACTCTGTAGGAAATGTTAATTTGTTAATAGTATAGTGGTTTTAGAGCCTAAATTCATTGCCTGAAATTCGATAGAGATTGTAAAAAAGGGAGAGATACAAACCTGTCATAAACACTTTTTAAGCTCATCCCATCATCTAAGTCTTTTTGAAAATGTTCACAGTAAATGATGATCCATGATAATCGATAAGGCCATTGTTCCGTAACATTGGCCCAAGCAGAAAGGTGATACCAATTGAAATCAATGCTGAAGCATTTTAACAGTCGACCTAACAAAAACAAATGTAGATTTATATGTTTAGTCAGCTATTTGCATGGTATTTGGTATGTGATTAAAAATTTCGATTTTTGTTAAAATTACCAGTTATATGAATAATATTCATCAATCGTCTCATGGATCGTGGATTTACATCCGAAAAATAATCATCTCCAAGAAGCATTTTCTTCAAGTCACTTGGTCCCCCGATAATTGGCATTCCTGAAGTAACCTTATTAAGATTACTCCCGAGACTAGTGGAAAAAACTTTTTTTATAAGATTTACTCAAACTTATAATTACAATTAAGTACGTCACTAATTAATTACCTGCTAGCAATACTTTCACTCATCTGTAAAAAATATGAAATATCTTAAAATTTAGATGGATAGTTCAAAAAAAAGGTCCTGAAAAACGGACGAGAACTTACCTTTAATCCTAGACCTAATCGTTTAGACTTTTTGGAAGCCCCTTTATCAAATTTATTATCAAGACCTATTCCCATTTGTATTCCAAATCCGGATTCAACGGACGGACGCCTTGTAGACAGCTATAACACATTATAATTTAATTTTAAAGCATATAAAACTACAAGCATTTTGAAAGAAATCGCTCTGATTTTTACGATAATTTGTGGTCCAGGATCCTCCTCTAACTTAGAATTCCTTTTCATAGAACTCTCCAGCATTTTGACATGCTTAACCTTCCGAAGTGCCGCATTTTGAAGAAAGAAGGGAAGATGAACTAGATTTCTCAGGTAATCGTGTCCGCCTATGTTTGACTCATTTAGCACCGGGTTGATATTCATCTCGATTCCCTAATTACGAAATTTGATTGACGTTGATTAACGGTATTCAAGACAAAGAGGGGATGCAACACTTCCTTTGGAAAGGAACGTAGATTCTAGCATGAATTCTTCAAGCATCAATTTATTTATAATACCTTCCGATAATTTATGCGACTATTCAACATCTTTGAGCAGCAGGAAAAATTTAATTATTTAATTAACTTCCATTTAATTACCAATTTTAGTGCTTTACCTCAAGTTAATCTGTAAATTTTAATCACTGAGAAAGAGAAAGCTGAAGAGAAAACAAACACACACACACACCTTTGAAATAATATGGGGATCGATTGCTAGTAAGATAATAAACGGAGATTTAACATCGCTGAATAGAATATGTACAGCGTCTAGAACTTGGAGTACTTTCTCCTGCTCCGCGCTATCCAGTCCATCTACTATTACTACCATACGGCTCTGCCGTGAAGTAAAAGCGTCTAAGCAGTGTATCTGAAATGGTTGTCGAATAATGTTAATTTTATTTTTGACGAAACAAATCCGCGACAAAAATATAGTATATTAGTAGTCTGTACCATATCAGTCATGAGATTAACCTCCGCCTTGAGTGCATTTAGGAACCCTTCAGCTTTCACCGCATACAGCTTGGAAACGGTACGTTGCAAATGCCGGCGATGTGAGAATATCACGGATTTTAAAACCTGTTACATTTACAAACGCAAGGCTTGAATTCATGATTTTAGAAATATAATATGTCGGAAACTGTCAATGAATGAATTACCTGTGCAACCGTGTACAGGTTTGCTACCAACAATAATCCCACGATTAAGGCACAAATACTCATTATCACGGTTAAAGTAGTTGTGTGGTTCCTGAAATATGTGGTCAGAATATCATGATAACTCGAGGCTATTTACTTTCGAAATTTTGCGAATATTATTGGAATCTTACTCAGGGCCCATTCCAGTCAGGTACAAAGCCAGTACAACTATGCCAAGTAACGTACAAACGAAACAAAATAGAAAAATCACACAATAGGGAATGCAACAGAGCTTTCTCCACTTCCATTCTGCCGTTGCAGCAACTGTAAAGTCCAATTTCATAGATATAATTTACAATATTTAACATAGCTGGAAATAAATAGGTCTAAAATCCCAACTCCCAACCTGGTTTTGGCCTGAATGCCCTGAAAAGTCTTGAACTAATCACACCGTAGTCATTTTCTATACAGGTATACAATGACCCAAGCATTTGAACCACAGAGTTTTCACCACCGGTAGTGCTAGAGATTTTTGTTTGTTCTGTAAAATAGAAACTAAAGGAAATGGATTTAAAACATGGGACTTAAATTACAACCCAATCAACATTATACGCCAAACAAGCAAGAATATTAATGTGATGAATGAATTACTTGGACTAATAAACTCTTATTATTATTATTATTAAGAATATCTTACTTTATAGGTTGAGCTTGTAATTGATCGGCAGATTGTGAACCCGGAGGGTGACAAAAAATGACTTCGCAAACAAGTTTTAAAGCTTCAGATTTAACTGCTAAATAGCTTGACATCCGATTGGACCAAGACCAATCATACCTAAAGATGATAGACAAAATTGAATGTTTAATTAAATTTAGCATGTCAATCTTGCTTTGCTTTTAGAGTGTGTGATTTTACTTTGATCGACGACTACTAAACCAAACACCGATTAGAAATGTATGTATGGCACAAACGACTCCGGCACAAAATCCAACCCCAACAATCCAACTTTGAAGAGCTAATCCAGCTATGACGCCAACCACCGAGGAAAAGCATAATACAACTATGAAGATCAAAATATTCCAGGAAAAGACGGGATTAAGCCATTGCCTTGCAAAAGATTTCATCTCATCTGCAAAGGAATATTTTCGTCAGGAATTATTTAAATCGCTTACTTAAATGTTGAAATTAACGACCAACTAATCATAATTATCCAACCTCTCAATTTGCTCAAAAGAAAGGACTTTCCACTTCCCCATCGTGCAAAGAGGCCAACGGTTATCGGCATATTTAACGTAGGGTCTGAAAGCATGTCTGCCAGGGCACTACTGTACAAGTTGTAGCCTAGCAAGTTTTCTCCATCTTCCTGAGTGTTCAGTCCTCCTAAAAACATCCTTGTTTATTACCAAAACACCTTGAACTTATTTTTTAGACTAGTTAGGACAACTGCGCAAAAAAATTTCCTACTTGAACCAAAGATCTGGGGAATAATTGGTTTGGGTGAAGCTCTATCGATATTATAAGACGTCTCTCCGGCTCGATTAGGACGGTACAAAAGCTGAGAATGGGCTGGATTCCGTAAAAGTAGCTCCACAATTTGCTTAGACCTTGCCCTCATGGCTATGTGAAGACAAGTGTCACCATTCTTGTCGGCCACTGAGACCTTAGCCCTTTTGTCCAACAAAAGGGAAACGATCTCAACGTTCCGGTTCCTAACTGCTTTCATCAATGGGGTATCTCCATCCTGATATTGTAAAGATCATGAAGCATTTTTAGTACAGGTTCAATAAAACCATAATGTAGTAATGTACAGCTTAACCGCATTTCATTCGTATTTACCTTAGTCGCTAACTCGAGGTCAGGCTGAGCTGAAAGAAGTATCCTAACTACAGGAACATGAGATTTTTCAACAGCCCAATACAATGCAGTTTTTCTGTCCTGTAGTAAAAATATGTTTTAACGCCCTATTTTAATACATTCTTAAGCTTAAAATCGCAACACGGTTAACCTACTTTGCCTTGCACATTAACATCCGCGTGCTTCTTCAACAAGGCTTCAACAATAGATCTGTGCCCTCCCTTTGCAGCGTGGATTAGATTCGATGTTCCACCTCGATCCTGTACTTTGAACATTCAGTTTGTGCACAAACGGTGTAATTTAGTAATTATTAAAATATATGCCGTTCTCACGTTAATATTTATGTACGCTCCGTGATTAATGAGGGAAACGGATATTTCGTGAAACCCTTCCTTGCAGGCTAAAGTTAAAGCGGAACAACCGTCTTTGTCCAGAGCATTTACATTAGGCTTGTGCTCTAGGATTGCTTTCACGACTTCAACGTGGTTTCCAGCACTAGCTACTAATAAGGGGGTCCATGAGGTCATCCCACACGCATCTACGGCCGCTTCAACGTTTAAAAGCATATCCACAATTTCAATGTATCCCTTCCGAGCGGCCCAAATCAGGGGGGTTGTCCCGTACTTGTCCCCAGTATTGGGTTTAGCACCGTGTTGAAGTAAATCCTTAACAATCTCCGTATGACCTCGCCCTGCGGCCCAGGCCAGGCACGTGACGTTGAAATTCCCGTATGAGTTGACATCGGACCCCTTCTCCATTAACTGTTTCGCGGATTTGACGCGTCCCTTGTAGCAAGCCCACATTAGGGCTGTCCATCCCCCCTAAAAATGCAAGCGTCTATAGAGTTAGAATTGTGCAGGTTGAGATGGGTTTGACAGATTTTTTTTGTTGAAAATACACGCACCATATCCCTATGATCCACCTTCGCACCATGATCTAATAAATCTGTTACGATCTCGTCGTGGCCTTCCTTTGTCGCAAAAAGTAAAGCAGTCCAGTTGTCCTTTGGAAGGTAATATTATACTCAATATGGCATATTAAAATCAAAAGTCATTTATGCAGTAAAATACTAACAAGGGACATAACCCAAAGGTCATCCCCCAAATCGTCTGATTTTTTTTACAGTCGAATACACAACTAATATGACCCACAAAACTGCAAGAAATATCTGCGGGAGTTCATCCTGGTCAGTTTTTAAAAATCATGAAATAAAAAAATCACGAAAATGGACTTTTTCGAAAATTAATAAAACATCGATTTGTGGTCCGATTTTCGAAATCTTTCGAGTTTTGCAATGCTAAAGAGTTGTACTTTACGGAAATCTAAAGATTTGAATTTTAAAAAATATTTCAATTTTTTTTTTATTTTTGAAAAAAATTGAACCCCAAGAACGTTAAAGAAAAAAGGTTTTTTTTTTCGATTTTTTTACAAAAATTTAAATCTTTAGATTTTCATAAAGTACAACTTTTTAGCATTGCAAAACTCGAAAGATTTCGAAAATCGGACCACAAATCGATGTTTTATTAATTTTCGAAAAAGTCCATTTTCGTGATTTTTAAAAACTGACCAGGATGAACTACCGCAGATATTTCTTGCAGTTTTGTGGGTCATATTAGTTGTGTATTCGACTGTAAAAAAAATCAGACGATTTGGGGGATGACCTTTGGGTTATGTCCCTTGTAAGATCTGAATCAGCGTTTTTTGAAGCGATGGAAATTATTTCGGACTACAAAAAGTTGATCTATAATGTACTTACTGCATCTTCTGCATTGATATCAGCACCATGTTCCAATAAAGCACGTACAAAGCTAGCTTTTCCACGAGCAGCAGCGATCATTAATGCCGTAGACCCACTCTATATAAAATGGAATCAAACGGATTTTGAGTACTTTAAGTATATACTTGTTCGAGTCTGACTTTAGTTTGGAAAGAATTTAAATGCAATGTAACCTCATCTCGATCATCAACAACAACTCGTCTACTTTCTAAAAGATGTTGAAGTCCTGGATAGTTGTCCTCCACAATAAATGAAACAAGAGCCCGATTGGTTAAGGAAACCATTGATTCGGCGAGAATCAGTCCTTGCTATATAATAAATTGCAGATCCATGAAAAAATGCTATTACTGAAATTGGCATGAAACTCCGAATGTTAATCTCGTATTACTTTAAGCGTTAAGTTATTGTTATAACTTCGGCTGTTAGTGAAATTGTGTCGGAAAGCATTTTGTTATAGTTTATCCATTAAAATATACTCCTTATTCTCTCTTGCTCTAAAAAGTATAGTTTAATCAAGCCAGCTTAATTATTTAAATCTCTGCTTAGGTATTCAATGGAACTTTTTTTTTTTGTATTTTTACGCTCTCATCTCTGAGATATTTGTTAAAATTAGGTCTCCATACACACGGCGAAATCTTTGGAAACTAGCGATTAGGAACTCATAAAATAACTGCAAACCACACGGTTTATGACAATCGTATCGTCAGTTCCAACTTCCAACTGTTCTCTAGAGACTATATGACTGAATACAGATTATGAGTCCGAGTTCTGACTTTTCCGAATCAATAAACCATGTCCATGAGTAAATGCAACAAACAGGTAAAAACACCGGTGCAAAAGTCGAAAAAATTCATTCAGTCATACATCATACCCACATACATTTACACAGGCATGCATAATACATGCTGGGAAATCGAATATCGATGATCGATTGGTCCGAGCTTTTGACGCAAAATGCAACTCCGAATTGCATGCAATAATGAATGCAAAATCAAACCAAATCTAGCATGCCAAACAAACAATTAAGAAGTATAAAGTCGTGTTAACAAACGACCACACCCCCTCCATTCAGTTCAGACCCTCTCAAATTATCCAGGCGTCTGAACTGTGATTGTGAACCAATTATATTTGGCCATGATTAGTAATATAAACCGAAAAACAACTAAACATTTGCGTGAGATGGATTGAACGGAAGCGGATGGTGAAATTCTCGGTTATTCAGTTTCTCACGCCAGAGATCAATTGCAAATTCACTCGACAAACACACGTGGGGAGAGGGATTCAACTCACTAACCGTTGACAACTGAGACGCCCGTCGAAAGTAAGGTCGAAAAAATCGCTTTGTTGAATTAGCTGGGGCTGTATGAATGGAATCTGGAATTAGAAACGCTGGCTGAGACAATAATCTTGGACGAGGTGGTCGGCTTTTTTTAGCCATGGGGGAGGGTGAGGAGGAGGTGTTGATAGCTGATGACTTACTACTTCCACTAGGGACGTCCTCCCCATTAATCGAGGTCAGTAGGGTCATGGGTACATTGGGTAACTTTAAACTTTTCATTGTTTTCATCGACACGAGCCGATCGTCTAAGGACGCGAGGGAAGCGGCTGGCAAAAGAGCAGACCCAACAACTGGTACTGTCGGTGGTGGTTTCGGTAGACTGCTACTGGCTTCCATCGAATTCGGTTCAGAAAACTGTGGAGCATTTTCGGGGTTTTCTTCGAGAGGCGAACCTTTGCCTTTCGGTCGCATCAAAATCATCTTGACCTCGTCAAGGGTCAGTTCCGGGAGCAGTTTCTCAGTGCTCTCGGCCTCTGGGACAGGCTTGGAGTAACTGAGGTCAGAATAGCTTTTAGATCGCTGCCTCTGCGGAGGAACGAGCATCCCTCCGGATTTCTTGTCAATCCATGGATAGAGTAGGATATGCTTTGCGATTCTTTTCCCAACGTTCTTGGGGGCCTTGGTCTCGGTCACCAGGTGAAAATTCTCGGATCGGGAGATGGAAATGTCATCTCCATCCGACGATTCCTTGCCCATCCTGTAACCCCCACCACCACCGGTTTCCTCATCAATACTGGAGATATCGGTTTGGGACTGAGGCTGTGATTTTTCCAGCTCGGGACTGGAGGAAATGCACCGTTCCAGCCTCCGTGACTTGCTGCTTCGCTCTCCATCGCTGTAACTCTCGTCGATGGGGGAGTTTATTTTAATAGACGGGATCGGGACACTCGGGGTCCTCGAGTGACCACGTTTGAAGGGAGTTTTTGGAGGTGAGGAAGGAGGGGAATTTGTGAAGAAGTCCCACAAGGACGATACTCGCCCCCGACTATTATGTGGTTCCGGAGATTCCGACATCGCCGAGATTGACAGGAACCGTCGTCATTGAGCTGGATATTTCATGGAACAGTTAGGCAATTCGACCTTGATCTTTGTGTGATTGGACAATACTGATACGATATTTCAAAACACCGATACCGATCTCCCAACTCCCATGTGCATTTCATACCGTAACATTTCTCGGAAAACTGGAGCTTTATTTTGATCGTAATGGATTTACTAACCTAGCTATGTTTTAAAAGCGTGTCAATACCTAGAGAATCAACCAACTAATCACAACTACGAGTTAGTAGGAAGCAATTTTTAACTGATATGAGACTGATTACTGGAAATAAGAGGGCTGAAGTCCGAATTTGGTCTCCAAACTCCAAACGAAAATCCGGCTAAAGTATCATTGGAAATTAATTAAAAGGAATATATTTATTACTGTTTGATCCGGTCGGGTCTATACACTTTGAAAGACCTTCATTCAATGATATCCAAATCCAGTGCTAGATGCATGGATAACTTTATTAATTTTTATACCAAAGTAAATAAGTGAACTCACGTTGATCATGTTGAAGGTCAGTTTAACCAACTATTGTCTAGGCCTTTGCGGTAATATGTTGGTTAATGGACGAAAGGAAAAGTAACCAATATTCGATAGCAAGGATAAATCAAAGTTCACGTCCTTGTTTATTTTTTTTTTATTTTTAAAGCGAAATATCTAGCACTACAGTTAGTTTGAGAAACCTCTTTTGAAAGTTTGTCTTTCGAAAATTAACGAAACTGAATTTTGCCGTTTCCTGTCCTATCAATCGTTTACTACTTCAAAGGAAAGACTCTACGCATTTTTTAAACAAATTTTTGACTACGTTGGTGTGTTCAAATCTAAATTCCCTGTTTGTAGACCTCAAAACAAGCCCTTGCAAATTTATAAGAGACAGAATGATTCAGACTCAGTCTGAAAATTGCAGAAATCCAGTAAACAGAACCTCACCAGACCACCTTCAAAGTTATAGTACTTGTAACGGTTTTGAGAAAACATGAGATAGATATCCAGAAATCTGATCAAACAATAAAAACAAACGCAATAGCATAGCAGATCATAAAAATGTCAGAACATGTCATCAACACTAATCCATGAACGGAATAAATCACTGCCATTGCCAATACCCGGCAGTAACACAAGTGTGGTATGATTTAAAGGTTCATACAACCATATCTCTCTCTATCTCTCTGAAATGGCATAAAACAAACGGCAGGCAAACAAGACTTAGATTTAATATATTCATCACCTCGGAATATCACCAAACCATGCAATTTCCCAGTAGATAACGGAATGCGGTTAAAAAATTCCTTTAAACGTGCGATTTCATAAAAAGTAGAGTGAATAAGTCAAATTAAAAGGCATTTACAATAGATAGTAATCCATGAAGTGAAGTTCATTACGTCAACACATTCACCTATGTAACCATCATTGCACGGATGTGTTCACTGTATATTCAGTCAACAACCGGATTATTTATCTCTCCCATCTTAACATTAAAATAATCTCCAATAATGCGATATAAAAAACGGAAACACATTTATCATCACATTAACTTTTATGACTGATGATTCGTAATCGGGATGTGTGAAAGCTTGGTAAATCTAAGGATCAGCGTCAATTACTTCACAAACCTCACAAATCGGTGAGACAGTGAAACTTCCATAATCATACATGATAATCCCATAATCCTACCCTGATTCAGGCAGGACTATTGAAATGAAAAGCATAAATTTAAAATTTACAAGCTTATGCTGTTTTTACTGCGATTTATTTAGGTTTTAAGTAAAATTGTGTGATTTTACCGAACCTGACAAATGAGAAAATATAACTCTCCAGATTCACATCTTCCAGAAATCACAGAGGCATGGTTGCCTTCTAAAACTTCTAATCCGTTTCAAATCATAGCAGTCATAGCTTTGTCATGAGTTGGAGACAAAATATTCCAATTCAATTCACGGATTTCACTAATTACATCACATTTCACATTAAAACTAAACCATTAGCTAAACTGCTTCCCAGATTCTTTTCAATTCAACTATATTTTATTTCCTAACACATAGTTTTCCCTTGGTAAGAAAATTTCAATAACTTCGGAAATACTGAAGCAATTCTTTTTGTGCACTTTAACAAGATAACGTTCCGACGAACAGGAGATTTCACACCCTCATCGTAGAATGATAATTAGTAGCTCATTAGAACATGGAAAACCTCCGACTTTAGAACCAGACATTTGAGAACTATGCAACTCTCTTCAAGTCTTAAAATATTTATTTAAACCACATATTATGCAGATGTAGATAACCGAACGCTATCCAGTATTTTTTAGGTTTCAATTTCAGATACAAACATCCTGCTTCTTATTCCTGTTCCTACTGCCAAAATCTTCTTGAGTTACACACAGTAATTTACTTTTAGTACAAGTCTCAGATTCTGCATTTTCGCTACAAGGACTGTCTGAAAGTGTTATGTAGAACTATTATGCGGTCAAATTATAATATTGACACAATGCGAAAATGCTGACTATTTATACTGTATAAATCGCTTCCACTTACATAGGTTTCACTTGACACTTTTGATGCCCTATACGACATTCAATATTCAATAGTCGGGGAATTGGGATGGAACAAAAGGCGATTATTTTAATGGGAAGCCGATTCGGCACTAACAACTAATGGAATCGTGAGCTGCATTGGATACGTTCGATTATTAAAGCTATTAAAAGTGTAAGGTGTATTATTACACGGAAATGTATCTTTTGATAAGGACCCTGCCATTAAACGGTACAGTTTATGTTATATTCTGACAGATTATTGTCGTGTATAATTGCTACTCTACTTTTACTACTTGTAAAAAATGTAGGTACATAGTATAGTACATAGTCCGATCAGAACTCAGAACAACGGTGGCAATAAATATGAATATTGATTATTTTCCAGGCTTCGTGACAAAACCTAGCCCAAGCCATTATTGTCACTTGTCACATATTTGCTGATCTGATTCATAAACAGAATAAGTTTAAACATTAAACAGAAGTAGTATTTAATGTTTGCTATTAGTCGGAACCTGGAATATCTATTAGTCATGGACCATGTCCGATCCGCATTAATCATCATGCCTAATTCCCATCTCCCATGAACTCGCAATATTATACGAACAACGCTAATAAACACGTGGATTAGATAAAATGCATGCAGTAGTTAAACAGAAGTGTAAATAAGTGTAGGGATTGTTTCAGCACAAACTTCTAATTTTGGACTGACCTATGACCTAACCAATAAAAAAACACTTAATAAACTACCTCGTGTTTAAAATGCAAAATAATATATCCATATTTTACTTGAGAGAAATTTAGGTTAGCCTAAACGTAGACTTCACATTAGAATACGCAACTACATGTCATTACTGTCTATTATTCTTGAAATTTAAATGAAGTCGCTGCAATTTTCACAGTTTCCGACACCAACGTCAAGGAAATAAAACATTAAATGATTCCAAAACCTTGCCCCACGATAAATTGCATACAATTAAGCGTTTTAAAACGAAAGGATATCGTACCTTTTGAACCCGAATTAATTTAATGACTGTGGCCGCAAATCACAGAGAGATTCGTCTCAAGGTCCCAGCAATGGAATCGTTTTCCAATTATTATGTACAATAGGCAGGGGTTGTAATTTGGTAATTAAGGACGTGTTGATAAGATAAGGTGTTAGCGACAGAGATTTTTATCCGGGCTATAAAGGGTGCCGTCTTTCATCGTTTGTTATAAAGGTCTCGTTTCTCATCTCAGGCGTTGTTGTCAGTCCTCTGTCAACAAGGCTCTTATGAAGTTAAGTCATCGACTTAACTGCAGTTCGTAATCATCGTAATCTTTGTACATGTGACGATATGTAATTTAATGAAGGAGAAACAGTAGGCAGTTAGTTTGGTAGTAGCACCTTGCCAGGATTAGGTTATATTGTCCTGGCCACCACTGCCAAACTTTACTAATGACATGTGTCTATTTGATAAATGGGCAACATAATTGAGAATTCCAGCACGGTTGTTGTGTTGTTGCGGTTGGGCTTTGGACGGGGTAATTGCTTATTTGGCTCTTGTCTCGACTTCTCATTCGTTTTTTGTGACAAACTGGATACTTCTGGTTTTCTGTGTGTAAGAAATGAACGACATTCATCAAGGTTGACATTTGACATGATTAGAGGGATGTAAATAATGGAAGAGGATACTGTTTTGGTGCGGTTTTTTGTCCAGCTCATGTATGTCTTTTAGTTAAATGGTAGTATAGTTACGAGAATTTGACCTTTAATAATAGTTTATGGTGGGGGAAATGACTGGAAAACCTCAGAAACTTTGATTTAAACTGACCAAGTCTAAAAGGCTTTATTTTTATTATCGTGAATCCCCCATTTTACGATTTTTTAAATGATTAAATTACAGTTACTTGTTATGAAAGTTTATTTTTTGCAAGAAAATGACTAACTGGGAAGGCGAAGGGATTAATTTTTAAGACTAGAGTTGTTGTTTTATTATTATGAAGTGCTTATTATGGGAGGGTATTTATTTTCGAAAAAATAATAAGTCAGGAATTCAGGATGCCAAAAAGAGATTTTTTTAGAGAATCTGAGGGAGCTTATTTAAAAAAAAACAAAACAATTATTCTAAGAGGGGACTTATTTTGAAAAAAATCAGTTAATCCGGTGAAAGATTTATTGGGAGAATTGAAATAATCCCGGATGGAATTTATTTATCAAGCGAGAAAGGGCTAGGATAACTTAGGTTATAAAACTCAATTAAAGTTGTATTCTACTTATATATCATTAAAATTGAACTGTGAGTGAATGTGAATCTTCTCTTCACTTGTAAACAATTGCCCAGTCTTTAATTTCTGGTATTATTGGATATTTGTGCCTTCATCCGCCATCAAAAATTGTTCAACCATTATATTAGGCTTTATAAATAAAATTATTTAAGTAAATGCGGTATCTATTAAGTTTTAACTGATAAAAAATTAGCTCACTTTTACTAGAATAAAGGATGAGCCAAACGAACATCAATTACCTATGGCAATGTTAACAAATGCAAATGGGATAACGATCTTACGTCTTATACTTCAATTAGCAAGTATGCGGAATGTGCTGAAGTGCTCAATTAGGATAAACAGACTATTAGATAATGATCAATTCTCCCCGAATAAGACGAATGGTATTAATGGCACGTGTTAGACATTTTTGCATAAATACATAAGTATCTACAGTCTTATCTATTTTTTGTACTTGTTCTCTTTTGAAAACCCTGTACAAAACACCGTGAATATAGCATAAGTTCAAGTCCAGTAGAATCTAGTATAGACTAAGTCTAGCGAAAATTGTTATCCCATAAGGAACAAGTAATTTTAATTAAATTAAATTGTAGCTTAAGCTTACCTGACAAAAATATGACATACATACGTAAGGATGGTTGTACAGTTCGGGTTATATTCCAAAAGCCAGCACGCTTCTTAAATCTTGCTTTAAGTTTAGTTGAGTATTTTATACATTAATATAACAGCACACACGCATTGTAAAAATACAGAACACCGGTAATGGCACCATATACAATATATGTATATCTATAATGACTTCAGACTCGGTTTAGCTTTTAGTAGAAATATTAAACTGCTTTATTAGCTCGGAAACTCTTAGGATATCGACTAGAAATCTTATGGATTCGTATGAATTTAATTAAACTATATAGCCGATTTGGTTGAGTAATTTTTAGTGTCACTATTTAGTCCATTAAATTACCAGGCGACTAGAGGTCCGTATAAATTCCATTTCTTCAGGCTTCGGATATTGATTTATATTGATGAGACTGGAATATGACAGGCAGGCAGAGGTGTAGGTTACAGACTGCCCCTCATTAAATAAATCCCCGAGAAAACAATTAATCAATATTCCAGTAAGTTCTTAAAAGACCAATCACGTGTGTAACCATCGAATCCAACCTGCCAGGTGTCGGAGAGTACTCACTTTTTCTTACATCACGGGACGTCTTTTTTGTATATTCTTACTGCATCTTGGAATCTTATATTCTTTGATCTTCTTGGGATTGCAAAAAAAATCAGACACAGTTACAAGTCTTGAAAGATGAAAGACAAGTGCATGGACTCAATGCACTCTCTAGATCAGTGTCTGTCTTGAAACTTAAAGGGGAAAGTAGCCTTGCTTCTGAATCTTTATTGTCTGCCTGGAGCCTCTAGACCTGTTTTTTTTGTTAATTTCATGGGCGATTTAAGTGGATTCAAGTTTTCAATACATTTCCCTGCCAAAAGATAGAGAGGAATCGGGTAGGGATATAAAATTAGTGGGTCTTTAAATTAATGACTGCAGCGTAAAGGAATATATATCGTTTTTTAGAGCTGCTAAGTAAGCTAGTAAACCTCAGAAGAACTCCCGATTTTGTACTTTTGCCAAATCCGTAAGAATGATAATAAAATTTGAAGCGTAGTTTAAGAGAAGACAGGAGGTCCCGTAACATTGTACATTTTCTAGTATGCAAAAAAATTATAGAATTAGCAATGGTCCACGACACGAAAAGACACACCACGAAACCAGTCCAAGTCCAGGTGATATGATTTCTCATAAGAAATTAGAAGAGTTGAAAACCTCCCGCCCGCGCTGTCTTATTCACCGAATTAACCGATTCCGGGTTCTCGGAAGTGTGCAAAAAAATTGCATACAATCCTCAGAGGATAATACACGAGGGTGGCTGCATGGAGTTGAGAATCTTGATCTGGTTAGGCTACCCTTATTTATGGACGCAGAAACTGCTTCGGATTTACTTTACGTTCAGAAAAATATAATATTAATCGTGGCTGAGAAAAACCCGATATTCTATACGATTTTACCGTGAATAAGATAAGGGGCTAATATAGTGGTTTATGGATAGCCCTTGTATTTTTATTATGAGCATGAAGCATGATAATTGTCATGAATTTGGAACTGGAACCCACTGTAAAGTTGGTTGGTTAGTTGACTAATATTGGTATGCGGTTTTGCATAAACAGTGCTTTGATATGATAATTTCTTGGCATTTCTATGTAGCATAGCATCGTATTTCGTTTGGATCTTTGTATCGTATCGTAATGGGTAAATGTTTGTTACTTTACTTGGAGTATTAGTACAGTAACATAGTGGACGCAAATAGGTGTATTGAATTATGACCATGAGAGAAAATCAACAAATTCCTTGATAGCATTTTAAATATTTATATTTATAAAGAGATGCTTTGAGCTTCAGCCTCTGGGATTATCGCTTTTCTAGATAAATAAGCTAACGTTTCAAGAATCAAAATTTCACGTGGGGACTTATTTAGGGGTGTATAGCAGGATTATTCTTTTCTTTTCTTCAGAATGATCATTATTTTTCGTTCTTTACCGTCAAAATTGAGGCATTACGCGCATATTACTATATTAATTATGATGGTAAGTTTTCAAACGTTTAGATACAAAAATTATGATTTAAAAAAATTAAAATCATAAATTCTTATTTGAGGAACAGCTCCTATAATACTAGTTTTATGGTTTAGGAAGGATATTCAATAAAATGAAGAACCTCCCGGTTTTAACAATATTTCATATCATGGAATGGCAAAACAACTAGCTTTAATTAAAGAGGATAAGAATGTTGCAGTTGCTAATTAATGCAGTAGGATATTTAATATGTAATTGATTGTGCCAACACCATTCCCACAAAAAACATGCAAATTTAATGCAACGGAGAGACATCACAAGTGCCAACACAGCGTATTTGTCTTCTAATGCAGCTTTTATGTCTCATCATTAAAAAACTTGTCTCTACAGAGGTAATTGTCACTTGTTTGCAAAGTGCACCTGGTGACTGCAAATCAACCTGTCATTGAGCCGCAACTGAATTTCTAATTAAATTGGGACATGAAACTGTCTATAAGTCAGTACATGCTTAGACTGGATAAATACCAATGATTGTTTTTACCAAAAATAATGTCGGTATGGATTCTTTTATTTTTGCCAAAAAAACTTTAACAGGTTGTCTCAAGGATTTTAAGTTTGTAGGGGAGAAGAGGGGTGCTAGGTCTCAAACCTCCTGTTCCCTTGGTTGACCTTTAGCGACCTTGCATCCACTCCCCCACTTTTACCTTTATATTAACGCTTTATCTGACTGCTTATATTGAAATGTTAAATACCAGGATGAATGAATGATACCGAACAATACCACATGGACGAAGATGAGTCCCTATAGTCCCTTATGTCCTTTGACCCGATGGATGAAAAGGTGGAAGATGAAAATAAAGTAATGGCGCTTGCCACGAGGTGTACATTGTACAGTGGGCAGAGCCGGTGGCTACTGCCTGATGTTTATTCTGTGAACGATGAACTCCGACTGACTCTCTCCTCTTGTTACCTTCGATAACAACTCTCCAGGGAACGCAGTTCTCTGGAGAACCAATCACATATAGTTATGTACAGATTTGAATCCCTTCTACCCCGGGATTCGTGACATCATCACCCCCTAAAGCCCCGCTTTACCCCGGAAGCCCCCCCGGGGTACAACCCCTGACTTATGGTTACATCTAAATTTATACAACATGTTTTCAAGTAAAGCCTTTTCTACTTATTGAATATTTTCATTTGTCGTCTTGACAAGTCCTTGACGGATGCGTTCCGCGTTGATCTTCTTTCGGCCTTCCTTGCGACGATGCTGCAATTCAAAATTTTTTTTGACGATTTGCTAATTCAAACATGACATTATTATGTGGTTGTTCGTAAACATTATCATTTGATACGGTTAGCATTTTGACATTATTTGTTATCATAGACACATTATTTGAAGATGTTGGAAAGACCCGTTGGGTACTTTCTCGTCTTTAACAAAGTAAGAAATTGAACATTTGTTTGTCCTGATGACTAAAGGTATATTGGATTGCATAACATGGATATCTACGCCTGTTAATTTTAACATTGTCGTATACGGTTTATCAGACATACCGACTAATAGTATTTCGAATTATCAAATCTATATCTACTCCCTCCCTTTAATATATAATACCATTACATTGAGTTAATTAAATTTGTGAACTCGTGAAGGTGTAGGATGAGACGGTGACTGACAAATTCTGGACGTAATGATGGAATCTTGATTGCTCCGTATTTCTATAGAACTATTTCTGTACTTGATGTTTTGATGGTTCTTCTTGTTTTGATTTTGATGATTGGATGTGATATGTTTTGAAGAGCAGTAGGCTACTTCTGGGACTGACTGCAAACTATACATACAAAATTCAATTAGATACTGAGTCATATAAGCACAATTTTACATTTTCAAACCTTATATTTCTTTATAATGTGAAATACCGGATAAATGTATATATTTAATGATTACTCTTAGAATTTATTCTCTTTACCGTTAAGTAGTAAGCTGTACATACTTAGAAGGATTTTTAACTCTTAAATTATAATAAATTATATAACATTAATCGTATTAATTTTTGCTTATTTCTATACCCCCCTTTCAAACTTTCATTGAAATTACTTAGAATTTTTCGAATAATTAATCTTTCTTCAGCCTTGTGAATTCATAAATTTTTAATTTGATAGTGAACTTGATGTATGAATCTTCATATTACTTTGTGTTGAATTAATCTGTTATAACTTTTTAGCGCCAATTGCGCAACGAACAATTTTTTGTCATGCACGATTTTAATAAATTTAGTGTACATAGTGTATTCTACCCGACGTCTCGGAATAACTTTCTCAATTTCCCTCGCATGCGGAATTTAACAACGAATGACTTGATTCGAATTACGGCTGTTTGAGCCAATTTCATGTTTATACTTGGAAGCTTGTTCCCAAATTGATTGTCAATAATCTGATTTCTCACCACACCCTATAACAACTTGGATAACTTGCCCTGGCCAGTAGCAAAATTTTCCATAACTATAATTTATAAATTTGTATTGTATTCGGACCATTAATGTTGAGCTTCTGCGATTTTTGCAGAATTTTAAATATTTCGTAACCTATTTATATTTCCTACCTTTTCAAGGTGATCAGACTCGACTAGATTTGAAACGTAAATTATGTTACCCTTATCCTTCAACACATTGTAATCCTTGTCAAAATATTTAACATTAATAATTTATGATTTTATTTTAATTTAGTATACTTTTTACCTGATTTAAATTAAATACAAGTTTAAACATTTTGATAACCTTCAACACTTTTCTTATGTGACTCCCCTGATCGTGAACTGAAGATAAAATAACCTATATTCTCTTAATTACCGCAAAAGTATGCAACTCTATTTACGAACTCAAAGACTAATTCATTAGGAAAAATTAAAGGAATTGAATTTATCGACGGAAGTTACCACGGCTGGATTGGCCGTTTATGCCTTCTCGGTAATTTAAAGACTGCCTCTGATTACCCTGTTCATAATAATTTGAACCGTCGGTACTGTCATAGCCACAATGTTGATCCTCAAAGTACCCGTCTGCATGCTGTGCATTCTCATGCGTATTATCGTATGACACATGTGACATAACTACTGCTTTTGAACATTGAAAAGCTTTATGACCCCACTCGTGACATTTGAAACATTGAATGTTTCTGAGATTAGAATTCATTGCCTCTCGAAAATTACCATTTGCCTGTTCATGATTCGGGTTTCTCGAGTCATTTGATGTAAGTCTATTTACTTGATTTCCCTGAGCATTTGGGTAATCTAACTCTGACTGGTTATTGTGAGGATATTCCTCGACATTGCCTTCATCTGAATTTTGTCTATTGTTTCCATAATTACTAGAATTTGGACTATTTCTTTCTTTACTTAAATCCTCTCTCAAACCCCTAACTGGAGGAAGATTAGCCGGCATTTTGTACAACATTCTACTTTGTCTATTCAAACAATCGTGTGCCGAAGCTACTCTTTCTAAAAGCTGATCCAGAGTCCATGGATTTATATCCGACAACAAAGCACATAATTCTGGATGTAAAGCACTTCTAGCCCGCTTTAAGCTAACCTCCTCTGGCTCGGTTGGCTCTACCTGTTTAGCCAAATTAACCATTTCAAAAATGAATTGTTCTGATGGATCGTTCATGGACTGTTTACGAGTATGTAGTAATCTAATACGTTCTGCCCTAATCGCCTCATTATCATATCTAGCTTTGAATGCTAATTCAAAGTCGTTCCAACTTTTAATTTGAATTGCTATGCTATCGTACCACAACTGATACTCTCCTTTCATTAACATTGGAATTAATTCAACGTATTTAGCCTGATCGTAGTTTTGACTAGCAAAATAAATTTTGCATTTACTTAAATAGCTGTCTGAAGTCATTGTCTTACAATCATACACTGGGATCTCTATGTTTGTATTCAAATTTGCAACTTTAACTACCCTAGTTGCATTTGCTACCTTTTTTGCTAAAACAGCATTTAAATGAGCTTTAACATCTGCTGGTAATGTAGCGAAAATAGCATCTGCAGGATTAAACTGTGCCATTCTGACTGAATTCTCACCCACCGGTACTAATGTAGAATGTTGAAAAACAAATCTTCTAAATGCAAAACTTCTAGAATAACTTGATTAGGTTGATTTGAATGTTGACGAAAATTAAAAGAATCTTGTGTACTTGACTGTTTAGCAAATTAAGATTGACTATCTTATATTTCTGCGTCGTCTGAATGTAAATTAGCTAGACTGTCTGCTGACCCCGACTCTTAACCTTGACTGTTTTATAACCTCTGCTTCGCGTTTTGATAATTTCTTTTCTGTACTTTGATTTGACAACCTTTCTTGCTTTTTGTTAAATATGCAGCTTATCTAACCTCTCTGTTTTGAAAAGATGGACCTGGGATTGGTTTGGGGATAAAACTCAACAAAAATGAACTCCAGAACATGGCTTCAAAAACGTTTAGATTTCCCCCTCAATTTTGAAAAATTCGAAAAATATCAACAAACTATCGAATCCCAAGTTACCCCGAATATTACGCCCTCTTTATGAATGTTGAACGGAAATCTCAAGTTACCCCCAAATATTACATCCTCTATATGAATGTGAAACTCGAATCTCAAATTTCCCCCTTTAACAAAAATTGGACTAATAACGTTGAAATAGCTAAATGACCTGGTCACTAGCTCGAATATTGAGAGACCCGTGAGGTACTCTCAATTAAAACCAAAATGTGTGGTAGACTGGGTGACGTGGTCAACCTCAGCTTTAAAGTGACCCGAAGGGTACACTTTAAACAACTTTAAGAGATAGACAATTTTGGATTACCAACGAAAATTGATGGATGAGGATTCCAGAATGTTGAAGATGAAGTTGAAGGTTTGCAGCTACAAGGATGAGGAATCGTCAACTCCTCACACGAATACGGAATACGGAACACGAATTAATGCAAAAAGTACTAAAATGATTTAAAAAAAACAATTTAAATACTTTGACCAATTCCCATTAATTATATCCCGACAAGTTCTATACAACTGCCAGAGTCGACATTTGTAGGGGAGAAGAGGGCGTGCTAGGTCTCGAACCTCCTGTTCCCTTGGTTGACCTTTAGCGACCTTGCATCCACTCCCCCACTTTACCTTTATATTAACGCTTTATCTGACTGCTTATATTGAAATGTTAAATACCAGGATGAATGAATGATACCGAACAATACCACATGGACGAAGATGAGTCCCTATAGTCCCTTATGTCCTTTGACCCGATGGATGAAAAGGTGGAAGATGAAAATAAAGTAATGGCGCTTGCCACGAGGTGTACATTGTACAGTGGGCAGAGCCGGTGGCTACTGCCTGATGTTTATTCTGTGAACGATGAACTCCGACTGACTCTCTCCTCTTGTTACCTTCGATAACAACTCTCCAGGGAACGCAGTTCTCTGGAGAACCAATCACATATAGTTATGTACAGATTTGAATCCCTTCTACCCCGGGATTCGTGACAAGTTAAGACTACTTTAAATTATGTTATCGAACTGGTTGAAAATACTCGTGGAAAAAACACGGTCGTATTCTTCTCTATATCACTAATTTCAACAGCAGATATTTAATTAAAATCTGTAATTGAGTATTGTCCTCTTTTATCAGTAATGCGGCTTTTTATTTCAGGTACATTGATTTATTCATTTTATTGGATTTGATGTGTATTGCACTGGTGACCTTAGCCTTATACCTTATCAAAAACTGTTAGCTTAATGAAAACACTGCATGATGCATTCATTAAACCTCAAGAGGATGAACAGAGAGTGTATAATATTAACAAAGTGTTTTTAAATAAAACAATTATCACGTTGTTACTCAAGGAGATTGGGATTGTATGTCCGACAAAATTACATGCGAATAACAGGCTAATTCTACTGTCAGTTGTACTGTTTCCAAGAACTTTTTGACGTTTGGTTTCTGCACAATTGACAGGATTCTTTAAGACTTCGCTTTGACGCTTTGCAATGTTGTCGCTTAAAATTAACTGACTTAAATGAGGTTTGCAAATACTATAGATGGGCAAAAAATAAAAATTAGTGAATCATATCATATTGTTATTTCCAGAATTCCAGATTGAAGTTCATCCCTTGAGGCGTTTCTCTAAGTCACAGATTTGATCAAGGAAACCATCATTGGGGAAAACGTTCCTTTTTTCCCTAAAAACAGTTTTTATTCGTCAGTACTAATTATATGTATATTTATTAGACAAGCAACTTAAGAAATTTTAATTTACCTGACAAGTTTCAAAGCGTCTGCAGCTGAGATATTCTTTTTCATCATCAGGTACACAATGGCAAGAGTTGCCGAACGGCTGACACCCATGAAACAGTGGACTAGCACTTTTCCTAAATTCAGATTTTACTAAAATTATTACAAAACAATCAAATATACCAATTTTCAAGGAAAAATTTAAATACCATTAGACTTCAAGGCTGAATCAATGAATTCTGCAGACTCTTCAAAATAGGGAGAAATATTAAATCCTGGAAAGTCTAACGCAGGCACTCCAAGAAACTTGCAGTCAAAATGCTTGTCTTCGTAATATCTAGCCGTTGTGGAGACACTCAAAGCAAACATGTTTTGTGTATTTCCAGTCGAATATGATGCATTGAGGACATGGGTTATTCCAAGTTTTTTCAGGCTCTCCACATTTTTTGCAGCGTCTCTGAGCAGAACAATACACAAGATTCGATTAGCATTGATTGCCAACGGTTCTTGACAAAATGACAATTAAATTGTAGTTTAGCTAATTATGATTATATTATACTCTTACTCTCCGCCAACATAAATGCCGGGATAGACTTCATCCATTGGATTCCATCCTTGTGCCCCTCTGGAATTCAGGATTTCCCGAAGGGCTTGTTTTGTGGGAGACGGGGTCATTTATTATCCGCTCAGTTTTTTTTTTTGGAGTTTCCTATACTGTAAAATATGTGTTTTTAAGCCATCAAAGTTAATGAAATTACATGAACAATAATGCATAATGCAATGCCGCCTTTTTCGCAATTTTAAGTGAAAGAGCTGCTCTTACTGGACTTTCACCCAGAATTTTTTCCTCGTCTCAAAAGTTTGCAACATAATTTTATATTTTTACAGAAATGCTGACATTCTTTAACTTCAAAAAATTGCACCATAAAGAGCTATAGTTTTATCCAATAAAGAATTTAAAGTAACCTTACCAAATGATGTGTAACTATTTTAGTGGCAAACTAACGACTAGGCTGGCCGTATAATGTTGTTTAAACGGATCCGCTGTCCAAATTTAGTAGACTAAACTGAACCCGGATAATATCAATATCTCTCCCTATATCCTGTTGGGTTTTAGGCTTTGAAGGCAGGATTGAATTGACATGAAAGCCCACACTATATGCACGTTATAATATATGAATTAGGCTGGAAATGGAAAATGAGTAGGGTTACATCATGCTATGCGTTATTACTCTCCATTCGCGTTTGAAATAGCTTCGGGATATAAAAAAAATGATCTCATCCTGCATCGCATGCTGTTTTTTATCTTATGGTTAAAATTAAAACGCATGGCTCCTAAAAATAAACCGGTAGAAGTAGCTTTGCTTTGCCTATTAAGCTGTGAAAAAAAATTATAAAACGTGCTGAAATTTCAGGGGAAAATGGCGAAATAAAAGCAACAGAATAATTTATTAAATACATTTTTTAGCGTTTTGTAATTTTAAACCGAAGCCCATACATCGGTCTTATGACCAAGTCCAAGTCCAACTTGATCCTATCTCGTTGTTCAACTGTCTTCCAATTGTAACTCCTTAAGAGATGTGTTAAAATGATCTTGGATTCGTAGGTGCCGAATTTCTGTCCGATGCAGTGCCGTGGACCTGCCGAAAATGGTATGTAAGCGAAGGGATGTCTTTTGAGGCAATTCTCAGCTAAAAACCGTTCTGGCTTGAAGACTTGTGGTTCTGAAAAGTATGTCGGGTCCTTGTGAATCAGATAAGGCATGATTACCACGTTGACTCCTGCTGGAATGATCCTCCCATTCCCTTTGAAATGAAATTTTGAAATTATTTAATGAAATTCGGTTAGAAATGAAACTGTAAGTTACAAAAAACATGACCAACCGCATTGTACTTCCTCTGTAAGTTTCCGTATGTTGAAAGGGACGATTGGATAGATTCTTAAGGCTTCTTTGATGCACAATCCTAGGTAAGTCATTTTGGAGAGATCGGCGTATGTGACAGGTCGTAGTTTGTCCGTTTTGAATATCTCGTCTAGTTCTTGTTGTACCATTTTCTAAGAACGAAGTGACAAACAACGCAAGTGAAATGTAAAATATTGCATATCTTTGAATTATTCCAAAATTTTTGTAATTACCTGATGTTCTGGATAAGTGCATAGTAAGAATAGAGTCCAACAAACTGTATAAGCCGTCGTGTCATGACCCTGTAAATGAGGAGAAAATTATTTACATGCACTATTTATTGGTTTACCGTAAATACTGAAATAAGATAAGATCCCTTGCTGGTTTGGTTTTGAGGCTCTGAAAAAAGCCAGTTATTTAGGGTTGAGCGCTTATTCCAGTTTTTACAGTATTTTATTTAGTGTGTTGGTAAATCGTGAAAAATACTGCTGCCATAAAGGTGTCAACTTCGTTCCGAATATCGGTATCCGTTAAATTATTGCCATTATCAGCTAAATCCAACAGATAGTCCATGAAAGCCATCCTAACTTTCTTTCCCTCGATTAGTTCAGTGTTATTTTCCTGTTTCGCAGAATTTGCATTCAATTTTGCTGGTTTTTGTCGTAATTTTCTTTCCGCGATAACCTGTGAATTACAAGGGTTTTTTAAATCACGAGAAAAAAACTAGATCTTTTACATTTCCAGATTAAATACGTTCTCAGTGAATCCATGCAGTATCTTGAGGTACTTCCTCTCTCTTTGGCCATAGTATGAGAATCTCCAGACAAAATCTGGTCTTAACCAAGGCCTTGTCATTCTAGCGACTAGAATGTGGTACATGCTGCAGAAATTGTTGAAAAAATCGATAAATTCATTGTTTTTAAAATTAAATTTCAATCCATAAAGATAAATATACCATTTTTACCCCGTAACAGCTTTTATGTACTCTTGGCTTTCATGATCATCCGCGTCAAGCTTTTTTCCCATTGCAGTCTCTAAAAGTAAAAACCAAAACTCAAGGTCTTAAATTGCTTCATTTTTCACTCTAATTAATAATAACTCATAATTATTATAATAATATCATCGAGCACCACAAATGATGTTTAGTGTACAGCTAGTTGCATACGGGACCAAGTTGAAGGGTTCTTCGAGATTCGAGTGTTTGTCCAAACATTCCAATAGCCGAAAACTTTCGTTGTTGAAGACTTCGAAAAAGTCGAGAAGAATCGAATGATTGAATGTTGGGTTCAGTAGTTTCCTTTGGATTTTCCATTTACAGGCTATTCGAAATCGAAAGCCATATGAATTTATGACAAAAGTAACTGGAATTTGAGAGCGTGATATAAAAGAAATATGTAAATACCTGGTGCTGTTAACAATCCGGAACCCCACCATCGATGAAATACTTTCATGTCATCCCCCTTCTCTAAATTGACTTTTGAAGTCAATATTTTCTGCAGACAAAATGGATTAAATAAGATCAAGTCACAAAACTGACAAAAATTCGCTAAATAATTGGCGTCCTCACTTCAACAATGTCAGCATCGGAAATGAGTATGTACGGTTTGTTAAAGAGCCACAGCCTCAGAGCTTTTCCATGTTCTGCAACCAGGCCTTCGACGAAATCAAAGTATTCTAATTTGCAAAAAACACAGGAGAACATAAAATAAATTATATTTTTTCTGTAGTTGCAATTATTTATTTGCGATCTACCATGATTTTCCTTGTTTAAGAGCAGAGCATTGCCTAAAACCGGAAGGACTTCCGGGCCTGGAAATCTTCCCAATAATTTATGGAACCTGGATTTTCCTTGACGAAACTTAAGTGAAATCAAGACTGGGATAACTAATACTGCTGCTAGGACAAACCAATTCCACAATTGCAGTTGAAACTCCGCAACGGAAAGTAGCAAGGGTTCTAAGGCTGTCATTAAGATGAACATATCTTATCGGCGTAAAAAACACAAGAGACTCTAGAGAAGGTAACTCGAGAATGAATCAAAATTTACACCGTGCGTTGTTGTCAAAATGCGTTGCCTTAACCAAGGTTAGGTTAATTAGCATCTCCGAATTTGTTCAAATAAACAAGGATCAGCTCATTTGCCGATCTTTCACTTGTATTCCTATAAAAAAAACGTGTCGTCAACTGCACTGCAAATTTGGGAGTCCCCAAATTGATGTCGTACTCATAATAAGGATGACTATTATTGAGAGGCAATTATTTCCAGGTAGGACAGAGAAAGCAAATACAAACAGTGACATAAAAGCTACCACAGATGAAGAATAAATACGTGATGCAACCAAGATTACAACGAATACTATGTGGCAAAACCACAGCTTGAATTCATGAAGTTCATGAGTTTATTTAAAAAATCAACCTAAGCAGAACAGTTAACAACCAAAATTGATAAAACAAATACCTTACGTGCTCAACCTCACACCTTTTAATTTGCAATAAATATATATAAAACTCGCTAATATAGTTCGCCATGTAATGTACAGTGTTCAATAGGCATTACATATAAGCAAATTCATTCTACTTGCGTCTCCATTGTGCAAACTTAAACTTAAATAGCCTTGATTTGAGTTATGAAGTGGGTCAAAGTCTTCCTCGAAATAGAAATTAAAAAATAAACCTAGAATTACACTTGAATCCTCATGATTTCCTATTAATTACCAATCAATTCTCCCCTTCAATGATCCAAAAGGGTGAGGGCCCATTCTTCCGATTCACCAACAGTACGAAGTAACTATCATCATCTCCGAAAATAGTTTGGATATTCGATTTCCAAGTCAAATATCCATTAAAGAACATGCTCTTGAGTAAAATGAATTCCCCGTTATTGACTATCGTCACCTGGAACCTCGTCCCATTCTCATTCTTATTCCCCGTCACGAAGAGACCCTGTTTAGAAAATCCGTAGGAGTTGAAGCCCTCGTGCAAAGTGACCAAAAATTTCTGGAATTTTTCGCTCTTGATGAAAAATGTACCATCGGCCTTGTCCTTGTCGTACTCAAAGGTCCAGAGGACCTCTTCCTTGTCGTAGAACCGCCCATCTTGGGGCACAAGTGTGACCTTCCGGTCCGCAACCACTTTCAGATAGCCCCGTGTCGGGAGAATGAGCTTGATCTTCTCGAATGTGACGAGGCGGACGATTTCGGGTAATTTTGATGCGATTTCCGCAGTTGTTGCGGAAGTGTTGTAGTAGTTCCCTAGGTCGGATTTAAGGGTCTGAGCTAGGTGGAAAATTTCGTTGGTTCTCGTCTGGTCGGTTAATTGTCGAGACATGTCTATTCCTTGGACGAGGGAACTATAGGCCGCTTCTTTGAGACGCCTGTCCCCGTGGGAAACGGCTCGGTGGATGAAGTCTATGACCGGAAGGAGGTTTCCGCCGTTTTTCCCGAAGGATTCGTCAATGATTTTGGTCATGTCTGCTGGGAGGGTTTCCTTAAGGTCGTCTGCTATTGCTTCGATTGCTCTCCATTGCTTTAAGGCCCCTCCGACATTCTTGTTTTTAAGGTGCCGAATGCTGTTTTGAATCGGTTCGTGTTTTTGGTCGCGTATCATTGTTCTACGAAGCTAAAAAGTAAATAATAAATCATAACTTTTTCGAAAAATCTCAAACGACTAAGACCATAATTTTCTTTTATTTAACCTTGCTGTGGTCTTCCGTTGCAGCCTTTTCCAATTCATGTACGACAGCATGCATTTGCTCTATTTCCGTTGCACTTGTTTTTAGATCCTATTGGGATTGATGAAGAAATTAAAGTAGGGTTATTACTATCTATTAGTTCGGATTATCCATAAGCTTAGAGGAGTTAAATCTAAAGTACCTTCTCGATTTCGTCAACAAGGACCGTTAATGTTTTCTGATTGTCTTGGATTGTGGTCAAATCCTCTGAATTTTTTATAACCATTTCGTTGATCTTTGAATCCATATTATTTACTGTCTTTTGGAGCTGGGACATCTTTTTAGAATCAGATTCATATGAATTGTTTTTAAGCTAGTAACTCTGAATGATAAGAATCCATGATTTTTTTTATTGGGCAAAACAAACCTTCGTTGACAGGCTCGACTGTGCCTTATTCAATAAATCCATGGTCACTTGAAGCTGTTGGATTTCAACTTTTTGGGAATCGATGTGCATCTGATGAGTCTAAATTCACATTTATGTACGGCATAAAAACATCGTAGTTGGCAATGAACCGAGAAATCTAAGCTTGGTTTTTCATATGAATCCAACCTTCTGAAGTTGATGAAGATTATCAGAGAATGTCTGAATATCCTCCTTCCGCTGATCAATGATCTTGTCCGTCAGGGTTTGGATTCGGCTATGAGTTGTTGTATCCAATGCAACAATTTTTACATTCAGATCAGTATCTAACTGACCAACCTTGGTCCTCAATTCCGTTTCAATCTTGTGGATTTGATCCCTCTTAAATTAAAGAATTCAAATTGAAATCAATATTCATTTAATCTAATGAGTATAATTTTAATAAGCATATTTTTAGCCTCACGTGTCTTTTTCCCAAAACATCCCGAAACGATGTGTACGTTTCTCTAACCTTGGATAAAGGGATAAAACATATACAGAAAATCCGAATATAAATCTTAGTTGTTTTAGGATAAAATAATTATTACTCACTGCACTTTGCAAAATGAGGAACAGTTTTTCATCGATATCTTCGTCTTTATGAGATCTACCAGTTACAGGTAAGGGTGGGGTGAATGTCAGCATTACTGCACTATTTTCTGGTTCTTTACTAGGAACTACTCCTAAATTAGTATCTTCCCTTAGAACTGGATGCATAGCCGTTGTAACTTCCGGTATGTCTGGACGAATTGTTGAATTTACCGATTCCAGCTCTAAACTGCAATAATAAACCATTTTAAGAAATATTCCTCGTTTTTGAAGCTAAAAACCAATTCTAATGACACCAAAGTTTTTTTCTAATGCACAAGAAATACGAATAAGATGCTTAAAAATCCGTTTGATTGTAGCTTATATATTTTATATTCAATCATTGTAACCTATCAAATTCCTCGGACTCTGATTCCGATTCAGACTCCGAAATGTTTTGCAGCCTTGAAATCCCCTGAAGAACAAGGAATTCGTCAGAGTTGTCACTATTGTTTTCGGTGACGACTATCGAAGAGCAAAACACCTTCGATGTTTGATGATAATTGCTTATCAAGGTAAGCAGTAAGAATGATAGCTGGAGTCTCATTATGATGCTAAAATAGAACAAGCTTGTGTTTGTAACAGTTTATGATCTTATTCTACAAATCTACTGCGAATCCCATGTATAATCTCTCCAGAGTTCTGACTGAATCGGTCTAGAAAACGTCTGTAGCATTCCTCTGAATGAAATCGTCATGGAATAATTATTACAAATTACGACGGCAGTAGTGGTCCTTATACTTGGTTTTTTCTGTCCCTCGTGGCAGGTCCGACGATGACAGCTAAAACATAATCATGCCACCCCTTAAATGCAAATTTAGATTAAAATTTAGCAAGCTCATAATATGCTGAAATAAGGCCCGTCCGGGCTGCTGATAAATATAGTCAAGTTGACAGTGTGCATAAAATGTAATGTGAAATGATATGGGTTTGCCTTAGATTCCAGTTTACATTGAAAGGTCTTCGCCCTATGATGAACCGAAATAGCTCCTGTCATTATTTTAATGAAGAATGATAATCCTTTTTTAGCACTTACAAACATGAGTATGAGAATGAAGTAGTAAGGATTATGGATGGACTTGGACAATGGACAACTTCCTCGGGGACATAATTTATAGAAATACTTGATTGAAAAACACATCATATTTTTACATTTCTACATACAAACTTGTGTCATTTTTAACAAGGTTTATTTTCTGTCTTTCGATTGTTATTTGAAATACTTGATAATTATATGAATCGATCACTCCAACACAATAAAAATATTTGCAAAAACAACCCGTATTTTATTTTTCGCGACAATCAATTGTAAATACAGTTGGTCATGCGAGTATTGCGGGTTATACGACTGTACAACTATTATAAGCCACCCAATGCGTCTGGTAGGTAGATGATGTTTTTGATTGAGGAAGGAATAAATTAAAGGCGACATTATTGATAATTGGATAAGGGATATATTTATATGATGAGTATATTCCATGGCTATTTATAACATGCTACTTCTATTAAACTATTAAATTCTGTGCATTTTTTCAATTAACATGTTTTTGTCAAATTAATAATAGGAATGTTTATCAAGAGCTAATAATCGAATTTCGAAGAATTCCTTTGGCGTTACTTGTGATTACGAATGACTCATAAAGGGACATCTTTTCATCTTCAAATCAACCCAAAATGGTTTACGTACAATAGAATTTTTATATTGATACACAAGCAAAACATCCAATAAGATCCTCTAAATTAGAAATATTATAATTCGGCATTTAGAAATTCATTAAAAAAAGTCGTGTTTTTTTCTTTGTTTGAGTCGTACTTAATCTGGATACCACTGTAACATTAGATCAATTTAAAGTTTACTGCATCAAGCATTGCTATAAATGAGATGATGAGGATGTGTGTATTTCTGAAATAAATTTTACAAAAAAAAATTTTATGATATTTTTATAGAAATTCATAAATACACTGTTTAGCATTTTATTTTAGAAAGTCTGTCCGTTCAGATTTATATACAAAGTATGTACAGGATTTACTTGCCGTTGCCACCCTAATATCAGCCAAGGTCCCGGCTTTCTATATGTTTTATCTCTAAAGTAAACATAATAAATCCATGAGTCACAATATTTTGGAATAGCTAGCGTCTGTAAGTAACTCACAAAAACTACACTCAAAAGAATATTTTCGAAAATTGTAACCCCATCATTGCATTGTTGTCTTTTAAAATGACTGTACTGTATACAAAAACTTTAACAATTAAATGGTGAGGGTTGATGACATTGATTGAAGTTGTTTTCATTGTAGAAGCATTGGAAATTCATGAAAATGAGGTTGATTAGATGTGTCATTAGTATTGCCGCGGTAATAGTTTTGCTGTAGATAAAAGTACGCATTAATTATTGTTTTAAATGTTTGCTTAAAAACAGTAGTAACGGTTATTCCTCATATTTTATCATTATTTCTACAAGCTCAAATCACATCATTATAATCATTGAACTCCCCCAAGCCCCAATGCGCAATGTTCCCTCCCAGATAATGAATTTTTAGTTTAAGCTTAATTTAACACTTTGAAATCTAAATATCCGACACAGCTTCCTTTACCTGAATTCATGAAACTCTTTCAACTTAAAATCTCATCTAATTTGATCGCCTTAAAAATAACGAAGTTCGTAGCTATAATACCTTACGGAAGAAAATTACCCTTTTTACCTGCACTTGTACATTGTACTGGATTTGAATCATCGAATGCTATTTTAAATACCGACGCGGATGGTACCGGTACCGACTACCGACTGTACCGATCCCATTAAAATCTTCAAATAGATAAGCAAGGGGACTGAAAGTCAAACCAGAGGAAATGAATAAATTTTTTTTTTCTGGATATATAAAGGGATTACGGGTGTAGGAAAGAAGGCTAAAGATCGGTTATAATTCGACGACCTGGATGGATCAGGTAAAAAAGGGTTGAGTTGACACATAATCTGGTTTAACCTCAGGATGGGGGTCAGAATTACAAATGTCGAGTCTTTCGTCGTGAAAGCGTTGGATTATTTTACACAAATAGATCCAGATTGGCTTGTGGATATTGACCAAGTACAAAATTAACCAAAACTAAGACTATGTTTTTGCCTTAAACTTAAACCCAAAAGTCGTTGACCACGCAAAGGGGTTGCCGAAAGAAGCCCGTAAGCATTTAAAACGTTAAGCCACATCAACCGATATCGGGTTCTTAAGTTTGGGCCTTAAAGTCCGCAGTCACAATTTCGAACCCGTCCAGACTGGTACATTTCCTTTCTTCGATCTCGGAAAACTATTCCATCACAAAGTATCGAATCTCTGCAGAAATAAGACAATTAAGTTAATAATTTTAAAGACAATTAATAACGTAGATATCAACTACAAATAAAGTATTTGAACTTCAAGTTTTACACAAGGTCTCTGATCATTTTAAATTAAGACAGCCGTTGAAATCACATTTTTTGAAATTACGTAACTACAAATCATCCAGAAAGAAATGGCTGAGCACTTGGGGTTGGCAATTCCCAGGGACTTGGTCGATAACCCCAACTTGAACCCAGTTCCGTTGAACGTGTCACGGATTAATTACCAACGAAAACCCGTAAGAGTTTCTAATATTTTATTAACATTATTTATTTGATAAGCACAATTGAGGTCCCCAAGAAGTCCCCACGAATTATATGGCAAGGGGAAGGGTCTCAGAAGCCAGAAAGCAATGGAAAGGCCAATTAGTAAATTATAAGGAATTCTCCGTAAGTGTTGATAAAATGGGGTTAGTTTAAACTGTAATTTTGATAAACCCCCGATTTTTAGGGTGATTATCCAATCCCCCCAATCAAGATTTTTATGTAGTTGATGAAGTCCCTTAAAATTTCTGAACAAATGATTGCATACTTATCCCCTTTGATGAATCATAAATCCCCTGAAAATGCTGAAAAGTGTCGTTCCAAATTCCAAGGAGTTCATAATTTTATAACAATTTAATGAATGCATTATTCCGGAGAGGAGAGTTATTTCCCCCAGCACTGAAAAGTTAACCCGTTGGCCGGGACGAGGGGGAATTATTCCGGGGGCTGATATACCAGTGTTTAAATTAGTATGCCACCAACAAGTTTTAAATCCCCTCAAAATTCAGATTTTTTGGTTGTCAAAATCGACTTGAAGCTGTATATTTTATATTGGCCATGAAGTAAAATCCCAAAAAAAATGCTGCATAGTTTTGTCAGAAAAGTCGGGATCTCGGCTCTGGATCGAACTTTCACTCAAACAATTTCTAATTCTGTTTAATTGTTATATTTCCAGGCCATCCGGATCAGCCATATCCATCCCCCAACTTCGAAAGCCAAGGATGCTAGAGCCCCATTGTTCCGAGGACATGAATTCGTCCTATACAGCTCGTATATCCAAACCGTGGAATCTAACCCAAGGAACCATTTCGACGAACGGCAAAGTATCCATTGCGATGTGGATCGGATCGTGTACAATGAATTGGCCGAACGAAGTAGTGTAACGGGGCTTATCTTCCACCTTATCGGCCACGACTTCCTCACGAAGAGCATCCAGCATGACTTCTCCTGTTACGCCAGTACCGTTCATGATATCGAGTTCAATGGTCACTTCAGTTACATTGCTCCGGCCTTCCAGATCATGAGCCAGTTGACGTCTCTGAGATCCGTAACGTTCGTTCTTGGGAAACAACTCCCGTTCTACTTGGAAGATGACGATGAGGAATATGCAAACTTCAGCGTCCCTCCGAACAGTGCCTATTCCCTCTGTGTCAAGGTTGAGCCCGTGGCTTATCATCGAGGAGGAGAAAGTAATAAAGCAGTTATCCATCGTTTAATTGACGCCGTTTTTCGACGGGTTGGGCAGTGCATGCCTAAATTGGCGCATTTGAATCTCAAATTACCTTCAGTTGACGAGACCTTCCTGGTCTATGAAAAGATACTACACAACTGCAGAGGAGTGGAGGGGGAAACGTTCATAACCTTTGAGATTACGCCGCTTGATAACATGGTGAGTTAATAACCGGATTTTTCTATTTTTTCAAATGCTCTGGAATTGGGGGTGTGGCTCTGTTGAATTATAATGTCCAGTTAGATAGACCCGTATGCAAAATTCAAAATTTCGATAGATTTTTGACAAGTTCTGTCATATCAGGTTCTTATAACCAGGTAGTTAATCTGGCCGTAATTTTTCAGGACTTCAAACCGTAACCAAGTTATTTAAGGTTTTAATGGGGTTGTGTTTCGGTAACTCTAGAAAAGGATATGATGCATGTCGAGGGGTGTTCGCCATGAGATATTTGCACATAAGTGGCACTGCTAAATCCAGTTAACTAACTATTTTGTGTTGTATTGAATTTTAAGGTCTCCTGCCAATGTATCATACTAGCTGAAGAAGAGGAGTCGAGCAGCAACATTTTGACGGATAATGTAGTTCCATTTCCAGACTTATCGGTAAAAACCTGCCATGATTTTTTAGATTTACTCGGAATTGGTATAATTGATGGTTTGTTTAAAGCAGGTATATTTATCAATTCCAGGAATCAGATAACTATCAACGCGACAAAGACCTATTTGAAGCGTACGAAAAATTGAAAAAAGCCTTCAAGTTCCTGGAAACCATCGCCACTGTTGCTAATTCTTCTCGACGAATTCAACTTCCACAAGAGCCTCTAGAGGTTTTTATTCCACCGGCCCCACCGGGCTTCGACCACTTGTATGATCGAATCCGGATTGCATCTATTCAAACTACCTCTTCATCCCGACAACAAAGTCCACGCACCGAAATTGAGCAAATATTTATCAATATCAACAGGAATCAAGAAGCTGTTGAAAGAAATCAGCGTCGATTAAGGTTGAATAGGTTAATAGAAGGCTACGAGCAATCTGCTAGCTTCGAGAATCCACTCGGATTCGGAGCAAATCATGAGCCCGTTTTAACTCGAGCATTTTTGCACTCTTTTATAGTATGGTACCGTGAAATGAGTTGATTGTCGATTAATTAGTTACCGACGTAATTTTAAAAGTGTTAACACTTAAACGCTCAAATCTACTATTGCTGAACCGTCGTACTTAATATCTATATTTATCTACATTGTATATTTCGCCGTCCCTAAATTCTGTCAATTTTTATTCTTTTAATAAGAAGGATTCATTGGGCGTAAAATAAATTGTTCCATTCAATTTTTTATTATCATCAGTAGGTTTTAAAGTTTACGTCATATTCAACTTCTGCAGACTCAGGACAATCACACACCACTTTTAGTATTAATTGGTTATACGAGTACGAGTAGTATTAAAATGAGCTTATTAATCGTATAAAAGAGAGTATCAATGTAAAATATTATATATTATCGAAAACATACTATTATCATCACATAACGAACCATTTCTATATTACGTGTAAATACGATACATGCATTTCACGACTGAGCTCGACGAGCATAACAATGAGCATTCTAATTCTAATTATAAAATCAGAACGGCGACTGCGGGCTAATTAACCTATAGTAATTGAACTGACCTAAATAAACACGTGTACTAGGATAAGTTCAGATTGGAGAGCTATAAATCCCAAATACTCGTTGGCTAGGAGTTATGGGAGTCAAACTTGATGAAATTGTTTCGGCTTTTTTCGATAGTGGTGGTCTTCCTGGTCGCCTCCCCCGAATTCCTTGATTAGCTGGACCAATAGGTCGTAACCTGGGTCTTCCTGGACCCCGTCGAATAGGCAGTTGACCTAAACAATGAAGGTAACCAAAATATTTGTAGCATGACCCTAAAGATCTATTGCGACGACACTGAACATAGTTACTTTCAACGAAGGAATATAAAAAACTTACCGCTGTCTAATTCACGCATCTGTACTCGTACTCTTGAAGGAGGACGACCTCTTTTTCCGGTTCCCCTGCCCATTTTAGGCTTCTTTGGTATAAAACTTAAATCTTCGTCGTAATCGGAAACTGAGACTATAAATGATAACCAATTTACACTGGTAAAGGTATATTCTACTATGCAATTTAAATAAAAAATCATCATACCATCATTCCAGTCAATTGTTTGTGGATATTCTTCAAAATAGGAAGAAGATGATGGATTAATATCAATTAAAGATTCTTCGAATGCAGATTCATCTTGGTATTCCATATCTCCCATATCGACTTCCATCTCCTATGCAGAATGAAGAAAGATTAGAAAAACAGAGTTACTGAAATCAAAATATTCCCTACTTACTTCACTAAGATCGGGAGACGTCGGCAGAGAGCCTTCAATACTTCCACCGAAACTGCCTTCATCCGTCCTTTGATTATATTTTAACAAGCTAGGCTTTGATTCATCTCCAGGAGAAATTGCTTGTGTTTTGCTCTCCAATCCTGTATTTTCGCTGGATGATCTTGAATATGACCCTACCACCTGCATTATAAATTAAATTTACAGCCATGAGTCTCTTGTACAGAAAGCACTTGTTCCAATATGTATTAATCAAAATTGTGCAATTAGTGCAATCTGCGAACCTCTAGAATCTCTGAAGATGAACCCACTCCTTTTGTGGAGTATTTTTGGCTTTGACGTGGAAAAACTTTAACATCAAGATGCTTTTCGTCCGTGCTTACTTTTCCAATGGTTGACTTTTGCCGATCTGTAATTAAATTTGAAATTGTTAAATAAGTGGTACAACTTCAGCTAAAAATACACAACATCATGTAGTCAAATATTTAAATTTTCTCATACAATTTTTTTCAAGTTCGTCCTCATCCAGTAGTAGCGACAGGACATCCTTTGGTTTTAATGCATCTGCTCTAGTACTTCCACTAATAACCATTCGTTGGAGCTAACCCAAAAATATGCTTTACATCTAATAATACTTTAAACAAAAACTATTACAACTACATGCTTAAATCAAGAAAATAGAAAGTACCTCGTTTTTTTCTTTTGCTCGCTGTAAAATTCTTTCTTCAATAGTCCCTTTGCAGATCAAACGATAAACGGTAACTTGTTTCGTTTGGCCTAAATAGAATTGCATACAAAATTAGGAATAATTACCGATAAAATTATCTAGAAACAGATTTTCCATCAGCTCACCAAGTCGGTGAGCTCGATCCATAGCCTGTTGGTCAACAGTTGGGTTCCAATCGCTGTCGTAAAATATTACCTATCCCAAACACGCAAAAACACTTACACGATAAGTCACTACTTACTCATAGTTAAAGTTAGCCTCTAGAACGTAAAAATTGACTAACCGTGTCCGCAGCCGTGAGATTGATTCCTAAACCACCGGCTCGAGTGGATAGTAAAAAAACGAATATATCCGATCTTGATTGAAAATCTGCCACCATGTCCCTTCGTTCTGCTATTTTAGAGGACCCATCCAATCTTATATACTTCCACTTGCGATACCACATAAACTCCTGCAATGTGATTTTTTAGAAAAACACTTTGACATTAACCCGAACTCTTAAGCAACAATAAAATGCATACATACCTCAAGTAAGTCAATCATCTTCGTCATCTGAGAGTATATTAAGACTTTGTGGTCATTTGCTTTTAATCTTTTTAACAACCTATCAAGAACTTTAAGTTTCCCTGAGTCCGTCACAAGCTTTTCTTTGTCTAAAATATAAATCAAAATCAAATTACCCAGTCGCTTAAATTACAGCGTCACAATTAGTTGCTCAGCACTATTAATGCAAATGTATATTGAACTTAACCGACGTACCAGGAGCAACAATACGCGACCAACCGTGAATTTTGGTAATAGCATTAAATCCCCCAACGCAGTTTTTGAGAAAGGTACTTGGAGATGGCTTAATTGGCAAACCATACATAACTAAGTTATACGCTTGACTAAATGAACACAGTTGGTGCTTATCTAACCACCAGGCAGCACTTCTGTCATAAAAATAGGGTTGTCTTCCTTCACTGGCAGCCTGCACATATCCGAAAATTTGGTTCAATTATTTCGAACAAAATGTAATCCAGATTTAACTAAAATGCACATCAAACGTGTCTAACCTTTGGACATATGTTGTACAAAAATGTAGGTACGCAGGTTGATTGCACAGTTCGAATTTTCGGCTCCCTTTCTGTATGTCGTAATTCAGGAAGCAAGGGAGGGTCCTAAGCAATAGTTTCTTTGTATTAATAATTTAATTTTTTTTAAATCAAGTTTATTGGTTTATAAAACTCCGTATTTAGATTACCTCAACGTCAGGAATCAATTTTTTGGATCGTAGTATCCTATGTTCTAAAGTTTCTGGTATACTGATAATCTTATGGTCCCCCCAAGTATAAAATGTATCTGTAGTTGATGTAAAAACTAGAAGTTTTAATGCTGAACTAGTTGTAATATTAGGAAATGATAGCGGCCAATCTGGATACAGTAAGAATGGATCAGATGCTGCAAAGGAACACGATTTCTTATTCCTATTTCGTCCCCATACACGATCATGGTGAAGCTTATAAAATTGTTCTCGTAGATTGACTAGGTGCTTCAGCCTTCAATAAAAAAAATTGTTAGAAAGTACAAATTTTAATTGCAAGACTTGTCAACTTGAATTTAGAATACGATCTGATACAAACTAACCTCTCCAAATGTCCATCACAGTAAAGCTTCCACATATCACCAGAGCTTAATCCCATAAATCGTAGAAAAGACCACTCACAGTAAGTTGAATTAGGTGTACACCTCGAAGTACCCACATTTAAATCTTCACATTTGAATCTACTTGAAAACCGTCGTTGAGTCCCTTTATATTTCTCCGGATGAAACAGTGAATCGTGAGTGTGTATGGGGTTGAAAACGCTCAATTTATTTTCTACAATATGCAGCTTGCTTGGCACAGAATGGGCTAAAATTCCATCCCGAAATATCAATTTTGGTAAAACGTCGATAGCTTTCTTCATATGAAACGGACTCCGAACTTCTCGTCTCTCAAATAAATCCGGATGATTGCAGACCTGATTACACGTAATTCGATTGATTTATGAACTTAGAAATCAATTTAACTGTGATCTCAATAAATCATTGTATACCTTCCTGAACTGCATAACTAAATTCATTAAGTTCGTTGTTGCGTGTTGTGTAAAATTTGAATTCGTTGGACCAGAAAACTTTAGCAAGTCGTCAAACTTAATTTTTTTCTTCAAGGCTACAAACACAAATTACATGTATTATTTAACTATCCAAAATATTTGGATCAATTCCACGAGCTCCATGAGATTAAAAACTTATTTAGCAAATTATATAGGTACCTGAGTATAGGTATCGTTGTCTTGTAGTAAGGGAACAAGGAACGAGCTTTTCTATTTTACCCAACAATTCGTTCTCTACATCTTTTTTTATTCGTCTTAGCATAAACGGTTTCAATATAAGATGTAATCTTGATAGATGTTCTAAATAAAATAAAACATTTTATCCTTGTCATCCAGGTTTCATGATCAATTATAACTCAACAATAAAATTTAAATGCTCCTACTTACTTTCATCCATCATAGTTTTATTTTCTGCGTGAGATTCAACATCTTTCGAAAACCAATCATTAAATTCATCATGGGAATCGAACAAAGACGGCATAATAAAATGTAGAAGTGCCCAAAGTTCTCCCATTGTATTTTGAATAGGAGTACCCGTCAACAATAAGCGGTTACGGCAACTGAATCCCAAGAGCGTTTTCCAGCGAGCGCTAATATAAATCATCATTTTAATACAAACCTGCTAATAAAGCTATTATACCTTGTATGATTAAATTATTATATTAATTTAGTATGATTTACCTTGCTGTTGACTTGATTGCTTGTGCTTCATCAAGGATTAAATACTGCCACTTAATTTTATTAAAGTACTTCAGATCTGCCATAACTATTTGGTAAGAGGTAACTACTACATGAAAGCTAGCCTCTGGAGTATGTAGATTATTTTGTTGCCAAAACTGGCGGAGTATTTTTCTTTCCTAGAAGAAAGAGCATGAGAGAATGTTAAATATACACAAAAAAAATCTGCAAAAATTATTTTTACTACCTGAGGATTTCCCCAATATGGTACCACTTTGAAATCACGGACAAATCTATTTAGCTCCTGTTGCCAATTGTGAAGGGTTGAGGCTGGAGCAATGACTAAAAACGGACCCCAGACATTATATCGTTCGGCAATGTGAGCTAAAAAGGCTATGGACTGTACAGTCTTTCCTAGACCCATTTCATCAGCAAGTATACCGTTGATACCCTAGAAGGGTAAGTTACAATTTACAATATTGTGATGTAGACCGAATTAAATTCGAATTTTATAAAATAAGTAATTTCAAGTGAGTTAATATAATAACTCCTAGATTACCTGATCATACAAATTTATGAGCCAGTTCATGCCTTTCAACTGATAATGTTTGAGAACACCATCGAATAGCGCCGGTTGCTGGTGTTCCTCTATTTCCGATTGAAAGTTGTCCCGTGGTGTTAGATCAATGTCAAAATACTGAACTTGAGCTCGCTGAACCTTGAAGGCATTTTGTACATTTTCCTTGGCTTTGTTCTTCATTTCATCTCTGTAACCAAAAGTTGAGATTCGCTTAGTAAAATTAAATTACGCCGCATCTACAATATACAAGTTAAAAACAAACTTGAAGGGTATAAAATTACCCGTCATAGTTATCAATTTTAGCAAGTCTATCATTTCGTTCTTCATTCAATTGTGTTAGTATTTTTGATTCGTCTTCCTCAACAACAGTATTGCCAGTCAACTTTTTAGATACGAAATGGGCATATAACTCGGTTTGGGTTATTAAAAAGTTAAGCTTCCTTTGTTGTCTCTTTGCTTCCATGAGTTCTACATCTAACTTTCGCTGTTCTTCTGCTTCCTTTTCTCTCCGTCTTCGAATATCTCTTTCAACTCTATCAGCTTGTTTCCAGTAAGCCTGCATCTCCCTCGTCAGTCTTTTTGCTCTCCATACAGATTCTTTCATAACTTTTTGAGACTATGATTAAAAGTTAAAAGTATCAGACTCAGTTTCAACATTCCAATGATGAAACAGATAGAGATAAATATATTCAAACCTGCATAGCTTTTTGACGTAAAAATCTCGTGCAAGCTTGAGCCAGTCGTCGTTTTGTTGTTAGAACTTCTTTATGAACGCTTGTTCTTAATCTTTGTGTCTGAAAAATATTCATATGTAGAATTATCATTATATGTATACATTATTATACGTTTTGCTGATAGTCCGAGAGTGCAGTGATTGTCCTACCTTGGGAATTTCTTTTTTGCATATATAAATGTAAATTTTTCGGCGTTTGATATTCATCATTTCGATTATTTTTGCTTTCTGCCCGGAAGATTTTTTACGTTTTAACGATTCTAGCTTCTCGTCCATGCCTTCAATTTTTCGTTTTCTTTGTTCCTTTCCTTTAGTATGTAGCCGCATATGACTTTTCTCAACAGGTATTGTGGAAGACTTAATAGAGGCTATCACATTATTACTACTTGAAGGACCATTGCCAACAGATTCGTTGAATTTAAAAAAGCTATCACTAGAGTTGCATGCATGTTGAGGCAAAGGGGGGACTTGAGCAGTTGATGCAGCTGCCGTAGCTGCCATAGACATGTAATCGCTCAGACTGTCGTTGTCATCATCATTATTTTCATGGATAGGAATTTCGGAACGACCAACTGTCGACGAGCAGTTTAACCTCATATTATTGGAGACTTGACCTATGTTCGCGGTAGTAGAACATTTATCAACAGCACTTTCCCTTAGAAATCCAGAAAACCCTATTCCAATAGAATTGGAAGATATGTCTGAAGATACTGCATTTGCCATATCATCTGAAACTGAATCCAACATATCAATTTTTAAGTCCTTCAAACTAATTTCACCTGATGAGCTTGAGGCAGTAGCTTCGTCGTCTCTCAACATCTTCAAAGTCTGCTTTCTAATACGGTTTTTACAGAATTTTGAAGCAGATCCACCACCAGATTGAAAATTCGACGAACTATCAAATCCAGTAGAATTGGAGCTGCCAGGACTATCCATACCTGGGCCACCAGACTCTCCTCCAAACCCCGAGAAGCCTCCCCTTGAACCGTTTCCATTCCCTCCAGAGTTCGGCTTGTTTCGTCTCTGATTATTACCGTCATCTTTTTTCTTTTTTGATTTTTTTTTCTTTTTCTTATTTTGTTTTTTCTTATCTGAATCCGTTGTTGTGTCATCTAGATCGAAAGACATAGGGTCAACATCTGACCCAAGGGGGTAAGACGACTTCTTGAGTAGATTATTAAGCTCTAAATCGGACATCGGAGTCAAGTCTGAAGGTATAAGAGAACCTGCGCCATCATCGTCAGCTGAAAATGACGAGGAAGACGTAGAGGAAGAAGAATCTGAAGTGTCATTAACATAATCTGCCAAGGAATGTGGCAGTGTCAATTCAGCAGCAGATTTGCTAGACTGACTTGGTCCGGTGGAGATTTCAGAATTTGAAGAGCTGGAGTTCGTTGAGTCCGCTGCAACTGACGATAAGAACTTGTTCTGGTTCTTAATTTCGGTAGGACTTGGACTTTGGGAATGAATTTTAAGTTGTTCGTCATGGTCTTTCCGTTCCACTTCATCTTCACTCTCAGAATCACTGAAAAATGTAATTATAGAAAGTCTTTAGTACCGATTTTAATACAAGACACAAGAAGTTTTTGTTATACAATTATTTGAAATACAAACCTAGTAGACTTGTTAAAAAGAAACTGTACAAACTTCAGGTAATTCGTCAAATCCAAACCCTTCTCGACCTTCTCAATATAATTCGCATCAGAATTTTTGCTTGTACTGCTGGCATGGGATGCACCGTCGTTTAAAGCCGAACATTTTGCATTCGGATTTGATGAATGATTCCACATTTCAAGCGTTCAGCTTAAACTGGATTTAAATATTTCTAAAAGGATTTGTTCTCAGCAATCATTGCAGTTCATTTCACATTTCACATTTTGCATTTATGTTTGTTCATTTTCATTCAATCCATCAATTTTTTTCTTATGTCATCTATCATACATCCAACATCATACATCATACGTCATCTTTCTGCAATTGCACAATTAACTGCACTGTCAACTTAATTCACGATTCATTTTACATGCATTCATTTATATCGTCAACTATTGACTATGTATAATGTAGTCTAAGCCCACCGCACACCGACACCGGTGAAGGGGAATTCAATTTATTTTGAACAAAAACAAAAACAAAAAAAAAGATTCACAGCAGCTCACCACAACGCTTACAATGAAATGTCACAACCCACAGGTGACAGGTCACAGTCCAGTCCACAGTCTGCAGTCAACCAGTTGGAGTTGACACTATTCACTATTGTGTATTGAGGTATTGACGTGTTGTGTGTTTGTCAAGTCTGAAGTCCCACCAGACTGCAGACACGCGAAGATTGAAGATTGTGTAAGCCACGAACACACTGAAATTATGAATTAACTGAAAATAAGTCTCAGTCTCACGTCACGAGCTATTTTCTTAATTTTGGACACATTTAATGCAGCGTCGCCTGCAAATTATTAAAGGAACAACCAATTAAATCATAATTACAAATTACGCTTTGTAATTAATTTAAATCGGCATTATTTTATTATTTATACTATTTTTTATTTTTTACGAATTAAGTTTATTGCAAAACCAAGTTTGTACACAATAGGTTGAGATTAGCCGCGGGACTGAGATTCCGTCCCGTCTCTATGCTCTTCGCGATTGACAGTTTCACAGTTCCCCGTAATAATAGCGAACCGCACAACGACCGAATCGGATTGGAATTTTTGGAACCGGTCACCGTTTTAATTGTTCCTTCTTTCATAACTAGTTAATTTAATAATCAGAGAGAATACAATGGGCTACTAATCTCTGAAATCGTTAAATAAGTTCATGGGACCATCCTTGTAAGCTTATAATATGTAAATTATCAACGTTCATCAACAATGCTGCATTTCATGAAAATGTTGAGACATGAGGACATGACTTGTGCCTTGACTGAATGATGGAACACTAATTGTGAATTGCAATTATGGATGTTTATAAAATACAGCCCGAAATAAAAACCCACCCCGAAACAGCCCCAACTTTATGACCTGGGTTCAACTCAACTGGGTTGGGGTATTAAAACCGGATTTATGGTAAACAAACGGGATAGTATGTTGTATGTGCAGGCGGCTCATATACTAGATTAGAACAATCCTCAAAAGCTAACATGATAAGACCTTGCGTAAACGTCAATCCAGTGCAGTAATATAAGAACAATTTTGACTGTTCTCACGCCGAATAAATTCCCAGCCTAAATAAGTCCCCACCCCAAAAGCATTTTCTATCAACGGTAGGTCTACCCTAATATGCCTAACGATTTACTAAATTGCAATCATTGAAGCGACAAATCTGCTGTAACTAAAATAGATCATATTAAATTTAAATTAGTCCGAGGGGACAATTTTACACAAACATTTCCAAGCTTACTATATATTTTGAATATTGTTCAGGAGAAAATGACAATAAATAATATTGATAATCAAAGTCAGACTCGAAAAATGTGAAACAACGATATGCCAGGTTTTATATGTCCTAATTTTAAGGTCCACCAGGGACACACGCTATGAATCCTATCCCATACATTAAGATATTAAACTACAATCTATTTCGATTCATGTTGGAGATAGATTTTAAACCGGTGCTATTTTTTATGTGTTTCGACACTGACAATAAAAGCCAACCTCAGTATTAATAGCTTCAGCACGGATCTATTTGAACGAAGTATATAGCTCAAACTATTTTTCCGATTTAATGATGCAGCTAAAATAACTCTGTCTATGAAATACTTGTCAATATTGCTATATATAAAACATGTTGAACATTTATACGTTATATTTTACTGGGTAAGAAGATGATGTTTGATGAGTCCAATTGCGTTTATGTTCTAAACCTTATTGTAGCTTTTGTGTCATGAAACATTCTAGGTGAATTGTCACTTTCGCAGTTAGTGTTAGCCTTGCTTGACAGTTCTGGTTTGCTTCTCTATACGAACGGAATCCTTAATTGTGATTGCATCTTCTAAGGAGCTTAATAGACCAATTAGTCAATGAAAGGTTCTAAATAGATTAAATTAATGCAGTTTTGGCAAATGGACTCTGCACTCCAAGTGTTTTATTTATTATAACGATATTGGATTAGATTAAGATTTTGAAATAGAGTAAGTTAGAGTTAACATCGATTTTATTAGAAGGTCAAGAGTCAAGACTGAATTAAAAGTGGTTAAATAAGGCTTGCTGAAAGAAATAACATGCATTGAGAAGAAGGTTTAAAATAGCCAAAAACATCTCCACGTACGTTCCATGTTTTGGAATGGCCAACTTTGCAAATAAGTCATCCTCTCTGACTTAAGATAAAAATGATGTTTTATATTCGATCGGATGGATCGAAGTGAACTTTTTACGGGTCGATACTAATTAAGTTTTCATATTCTTCAGAACCCGGCTTGTCTTTTCCCATGTTTTGGTTATCAAGACAAGCTTGTTGTATACTACAGGTTAAGTAGGTAAAAAAAGAACACTCAATTTCGGTTTCTTTTTAAGTTGGATTAGAATGTTAAAATGCCTTCAGTTCGGTTCGGGTTGTTGAGGTCTTGAGGTGTTGTGAATAGTGTCATTATTTGTAGTGTATAATATCACTGGTTCTAAAAATGTCCTTCTGGATTTTGAAGTTTTTGAGTATCCGGGAAGTGATGTATATATATAAAAACGTGGTGTAAAATCAGTTCCTTGTGTATGAAAATGACGTGGAGTTTCCTATCAAGGACTATGAAGTATAAGCTAAGTTGTCATGCTTGTTAACCTACTCGCCATTCCACTGGTTGATCGGCTCTATTTAAAATCCAGCAAAATTTCATAAGAACTGATGTATAAATTATACGAATAAATCTCCGATTCCTAGATTACAGAACAATTACAAATTAGGACAATTAGATTAGATTACCTCCCCTAAATCCTATTAAAATTTACACAATACGATTCCGCTTACCTTGTGTTTGCCTTCAACAGATACCTACCTGTGTAAAACATGTAATTTGACTTTGAAATGCAAATATTGAACTTAAAATTGCTGATACTTGAGTCGAAATTACCTTTCGCAATTAATCTCCAACATATCCGAAAATTAATAACTCCATTGCGTATAATCCTAGTAATTCAGATTTGACTCTCACCGATTACATTTCTATTTCGGAATAAATACTCCCGTGAAATATATTTCTATGAAACCATTTTGTTACTACAAATTAAAACATTCTTCGGTTCATTCAAACCTACAGTAAGGAATCAAGTGCTTATTCACGGTTTTACTAGTCACAATTAAAATGTCAAATTTGATAGAAGGGAGGACGAGTTTTAATAACCTCTTCCTTATCATAGTTATCAATATCATGTACACATTTGGACAGAGAGTCGGCAGTCGGATTTCACATCATCCCAGAAACCCTCGGAGCTGAGGAGCTCTGCTGTCCTATAAAATGCTCCAGTTTCCGTCAATTTAATCTAGATTTTTACATTAATCCCTGACTTGTATTCATGATTTCGTACTAATCAGGGTTCAAAATAATCTCGGTTTAAGTTATTAGGTCATGAATGCAACTAGAACCGATATGACACCTCCGGCCGCATACACACATAAGATAAGAACAATGCCCACGTCACCCTCAGATATCATTGTGTTTGATTATGGTGATACTACCGTAAAATTACTCTTTAAACTCGTTATGTTAGATTGTACTAAAACTCAACTACACTTCTTTTGAACTTAAAACGTGTTACATTAGGATAGAATACTCTTAGAAATGACTTTTAAATTGCCATATAAAATATAGGCGTTACTGTTCATTATACCTCAAATTCGAAAGTGACTTTTATCAGTTTAATTTCACAAATCTGAGTCAGAAAGTGATATTTTTAAAGCTTTGTTTACGAGTGCTCGCGGACAGTAGCACAATTTTATCCGCATTACATTGCATTGATCGAAATGTCGGATTTAGCCACATATTAAATTACATTGATGAATTTGTATACTTTTATCCGAAGCTAAAGAGCAAGAGAGAGGCTCTTTTGGGGGTAAGCTGCATGGGGAAATCTTATTATGAGGTTCGGTTGGAGGGGCTTAATTTACGGTATATTAAGCCCTGTGAGGCTGAGACGTATTTCTAATTCAACATGTTCTTGGACGTAAATAAAAATGCCGACGAGTGCTCATCACAATTTCCAAGCTGATGCTTCCAAGCATTCCTGGCCGACCTCTTCGTTCCTAGAAGATTTACTTGGTTTGGGTCTGGGTCCAAGATGCCTTGACAACGCAAGCCCAAAGTTGGTTCGAGCCCCCACTGACTGCCAACTGCCAAGTAATTTGGCTTTGAGTTGTTTGACCCTTAATATGTTACCTCGGGTCTGAAAGTACTTCTGATTTTTTTTTCGAATCATAATGAGGAACAGTTATTGTGTGAAGTTACTTTGTAAAGCCATTTTATTTGTGGTGTTAACGATTTTTGTGCTAACAATCATCCACGACACGACACAAAGTGTGCTGCTCCGTACCCCATCTAATACGATAGTCCCGGGCGATAAAACAAGCCAAGCCAATCATGATAATGATATTGATAACGGAGTTTACTTGACATCGGACGAAGTGGAACTTTACGGTGAAAAGCCGGAGGATTTCAACAGGACAGTTCGATACAACCAGAGATTTTGGGATCTCGCTTTTCCCAATGGAAATAACTTTATCAAGGGGAAGACGGAGCCTTTGATGAATTCAGATCTAGATAATTTATGGAGGCCTTCAAAGGGTCAACCCGATGCAAATGATAGCGATAGGATTGTGCCTCAACTGGTTTGGCAAATGGAGGCTGCTAATAGTTCCTATTCGAAACGACTAAAGGTATTCATTCCATTTCCACATACATGTATTTTTTTGCAACGAGAAACTGAAAAAGGAAGTACAAAATAGGCGATTGAAGATGGGATTTCAGAGTTTTACGAGATATCGCCAGATAATTGCTTTGAATTCCATGCCCTTAATTTTTCTACCTGAACATTCCCCATCCCCCACCAACAAAAATGGACATTTGCCAGCCAAATCAAAATGATCTGTCTCATTTACCTATCATCTGTACATTTCATATGCTTGGTGACCGTCCATTAATTACTTACTGCGAAAAACACAATTTTTCAGACCTACTAAACTACTCAAAACAATAACGGGAACTGTTTATGATTTGGTTGTTATCTTTTTGTTCTTAGCCGAAGAAGATCCTCATTTGGGACACTTTTAAATGGTGGTCCAAAGTCTCTTGGGCAGAAGGTTCCCAAAGGGAGCTTTTACAGTCGGATTGCCATAACACTCCTGGGAGTGTTGGACAATGCATTTTCACGGAAGGTCAATCAACATCCGCCTACGATGCTGTTATAACCACTCGAGATTCAGTTCACACGAAAAGCATTAAAGTTCCAAAGAACGTTTTAAAATTCACGTTCATTTTGGAATCTCCATTCCATTCAGAAGCCGTTTTCAGCAGGAGTAAGGATTTGATGGCAACGTACTGGCGAGGGTCTGATATCGTAACTCCTTATGCCAAATGGGTGTATTACGATCTGGATAAGAAGTTGATTCCAAATGGCAAGTGCTATATAAATCCCGGTTTAGATCCCTAGGTTATTATTTTCTGTTTAATGTTAAAAAAGAACAGATTTTACAACTTTTCAAAAATCTTGACAATTCTATATCTATTCAACGCGTTTCATTCTTACCTATTTAAGGATATTAAAAAGGCAAAATATGGAAAGAAGGATAAAAATGTTCTTAAGGCTGCAGAATTTATTTCGGGGGTATCTAAAGCAGAATTTACATTACATACTTTAAAATGAATTGGCGTATTCAAATAAAATGAATTTCATGTAAAAGTTCTTTCAACTATTATATCCAACTCAGGACGAGATTACGCAGCTGGAAAAACAAAACCCGTAGCCATTTTCATGTCAAACTGCAACGCTTGGAATGACCGGAAGGGATACATTACCGAACTTCAAAAGTCAATTCAAGTAGACGTTTACGGCAGCTGTGGCACATTCAAATGCTCCCGAGCCGACGACAACTGTTTCAAAATGCTACAAAAGGACTACTTCTTTTACCTCTCCTTTGAAAACAGTAACTGCCGAGATTACATCACCGAGAAATTATTTACAAACGGATTGGGGTGAGATTTTAGGATTTTAAAATGATTTTTTGTTCCCTTTAACGATTGTCAATAACTCGATACATATTTTTAGAAACGATGTTGTCCCAGTAGTAATGGGTGCACACCCCGATGATTACGCCGCGATGGTCCCTTACAAGTCGTACATTCATGTGGAGGAATTTGATGATCCTGCGGAACTTGGACAATATCTCAATTTTCTTATAAGGAATCCATCCGAATACAACAAGTATTTCGAATGGAAGGGAACGGGAGAATTCATATCGACGGAATTATTTTGTCGAATTTGTGCGATGGTCCACTATGCAGACTTTGTCCCTCCGCCTAAACGGACGAAACGTTTCGACTGGGACCAAGAGACTGCCCTTTCACAGGGAATGTGCCTCAAAAAGGGCGACTGGTATTGGACCAAATAAATGCCAAAGTATTTGAATAAACTTAATCATAATTTTTTTTATCAATTTTGGTTATCTAATGCAGCTAAAGTTTTTTCAGTAAACTAATTTAGTCATGTTACTTGTCGGTTGTGGTTAGTATCTTGTTAAATAAAACAGGAACTGTTTGTATTTTACGCTAGATGTATTGTATATATTTGCTAATGCCATTGCCAAAGTGTCTCAAACAACAACTGTGAAGCTATTTCGTATTAAATTATAGTATTTTCTAATTAATAATTTATATAATTATAATCTTGCGAACAGTATATCGTGTGATATTTTTCCTAACTATTTATGCAGATGAGCTCCAACGAGATGTGATTTCTAAATGTCAGAAAAGTATTTTTAAAACAACGATTTCCGAATGTATATTTTAAATAAAAGATACTAAATTCTCATGGAATTTATGAATTTCGACCTGTAATAAACATAAATTAAATAGAGTTGTCTATATTTTGAAGCCAAACCAAGTTGGTTTCATGGATCATGTGGTTTCATGAAATTTCATATTTCATTTTCCATATGCAATTTATCCACGATTCCTGGCTCACATTATACAAATTGCAAATGCAAATATGTCTTAATTAAATTGAGGAAAATATTACAGCCTTATCATAATTTTCATAATCAAAGTCATTCTCTAATAATGTCCAACAACGTTAATGTGTCCTATTTTAAGGCCCACCAGGGACACACCATGCCCGTATAATAATCCCACATTGGGCTTCAGACCTATTTATATTCGTGCTTTCTATTTTAAATTTGTGTTATTTTTATTTAACGCTGGAAATAAAACCTCAGTATCAAGCACAGCTCTACTTGAATGAAGTTTTATAGCTCAAACCATTTTTCCGATTTAATGATGCAGCTAAAATAACTCTGTCTATGAAATACTTGCAAATTTTACTGTAATATACGTTCAACCAAACATACATACATCTGTAGTGTATGCAAATGGTAAGATGATGCTTGATGAATCCAATTGCGTTTATGTTCCAAACCCTATTGTAGTTTGTGTCGTGAAACATGGAATGCAGTGTATAAATTCGTCCTAGATGATTTTTATTTATTTTGCAGTAGTGTAAACCTTAACAGTTCTGTTTTGCTTCTTAAACGAGCATACTCCTTATTTGTGGTTGAATCTTCAATGGAGTTCCTGGAATGGAATTACACAATATCAGATTGAGATCTGATTCAGTTTTAGCACATGCAGTGTGCATTTTTTCTACTGCTTTATTTGTAAAGACTGGATTAAGAATTTTTAATTAGAGAACATTTATTAGAAGGTCAAGACTGAATTAAAAGGAGTAAAAGAAGGTTTTTTTTAAAACTTAACTAGTCTACATTTCCACGTAAATCGTGTTTTGTTATCTCTCGTTATGATGACAAGCTAATAAATCGTTAAGAATGGACTTCAATTTCAATAGATAAGTATAGCGTGTCGTGCTTTGAAGCTAAAGAAAATAACAGTTCCATGCCATGGCCAACTGTTCAAATATGCCATTATGTCACCGTCCCTCACTTTAAGATAAAAACTGTGTTTTATATTCGATCGGTTGGATCGAAGTGAACTTTCTACGGGTCAATACTAATTAATTTTTCATAGTCATCTGAGCCCGATTTGTCTTTTCCCATGTTTTGGTTATCAAGACAAGTTCTGTACTAAATACATATCAAGTTGTAAAAAGAGAATTGTCCACTTCTTCCATTTCGTTTCAGTTCGAATCAGAATGCCTTTGGATGGGGGTTGATGTCTTGAGGTGTTGGTGCGAATTAGTGTCTCATTATTTGGATTATAATATTCATTTTTAAAAAAATCTTTGAAAAATTGTCAACCCTTTCCGTCAAGAACTAGTTAACCAGCATCGGATTTCAGAATGAAAACTTTCGAATTCGACTTCTTCGGGTTCGTGAGCACGAATAATTAAAATCATGATTTATTGTAGAAAGCTGTGTGAAGCAGAAACAATTCTGATCGGTAATGAACCGAATCCTGTTTATGAGACGCTTATAAAAGCTCAGATAGAGGTTTTGTTTGGACTGTTGAAATCCGTTGGAAGAGGATAACTAATCGCAGTCAACATTCTCAAAAACGAATTAAGAAGAGTTTTAAGTAACTTGGAAGTTGACTCTTAAAATGTGTATCAAGTTAGTGGTGGTACATTTTGGATTTTTTATGATTTACGTCCCAGTTCCATGAAAAAGTTCCATTGTGCATGAAAATGACGTGGAGCTCCCTTTGAAGGGTTATAAAATATTATAAGCTAACTTGTCATGCTTATTAATCCAGTTGATCAGCTCTATTTAAAATTTAACAAAATGTGATTCCTGTGTTGACAGTTAGATGCACACAGAAGATACTGCATCATAGTACTGTACATCTCGTAATAAATATTAAATGATACGATTCCGTTTGTATCGTGAGAGCATTCAACGGATGCCTCGTGGTGATTGTTTAACTGTGCACAACATGTAATATTACTTTGAAATGCTAATATAGAACTCAAAATTAGACCGATACTTATGTTCAGCTTGAACTTGCATTTTTTTCATATTTATAAACAAAATTTAGTGGTAAAATATTTGATGAGTAGAATAGTCGAATAGTCTGGTTGTTCAGGACCAACGCGATTGGCATATACCGATGTGCACTCGGATTTTTTTGACAGATTTGACTTCATCCCATGAACCCTCGAAGTAGGACTAAAAACGCTTCATTTCCCTGTCAATTCAATCTAAATTTTTCCATTAATCTCTTCTTTAGAGTCAGGTTTACGTACTAATCAGGGTTCAAAATAAACTCGGTTTTATTTTTCAAACCATGAACGCAACTAAAGAACCTAACACTTCCGGCCGCACATAACACGGACAAACGAACGATAAGAACTATCATGCCCACGTCACCCGTACATCTCTTTAAACTCGTTGTGTGCCATATTGCATATTGGAAGATTAAACAATTATTCATGAATGTATCTCCTTTCATTGCTCTACTCGTTTTTAAACTTATTATGATTTAACACGCTTATAAATGACTTATGAATTTGCGTGACCAAATTCCGCAAATTGTACATCAAATTCTGACATGAATTTTATCATTCTAATGTCACAAACGTAGTCAAAGAGTGATATTTCTAAGGGCTTTATTTATGTCATCGTATCCTCGCAGACAGTGACACAACCTTACCGAAATTCTATTAAGAAACTAGAGGAATTTCAGTTTTTATCACCTCTTAAACTGCCACAAAAAAATCTTAATTTGTGGTTTATTATATTAAACACTTGTGATTCTATTATTTTGAGACTGAATGGAAAACATTGTTCAAAAATGTTCTCGGACGCAAAAGAAATTGACAAGTGCTCATCACAATTCCAAGCCAATACTTAAAATTTCGGACAAGACGGACTAAAGGGTTAAAGAATGAACAACCCACACTAAATAATTCATCGTGATGGATATATATGGAACACGATCGTGTCTTAATAACAACTACAATTTAGCAAATTCGAATGCATGTAGCATACTTGAGGTACTTGGAAAATGATTGGAATATAATTCAATGCCTCGCTGTTTTATCGATTGTTTAGTTTTTTTATAGTTTCAATAGTTCGTCAAATCAAACAGACCACAACTAAATGTGCATGTGGAATAACGGGAAGGTAAAACCGAAGCCATATTTCCTTAATGTGTTTAATTGTTTACATTTACCGATCATTCCAAATTCCAAAATCCAGACTTGGGAAGTAGATTTGCAGTTTGGAACGATATTTAGGAACTACTCGAACTTCCAACTACAACTGCCAAAAATCCAGTAATACGAATACGAGGTGTGAAGTTCCATAAGTTCATTCATTACAACCTCTTGGCATATCATATTTCCATGGACGTGATATGGAACGTGAAAAATTTCGGTTACAATAATGCACGAGACAATAGAAGAAACTTTACTTATTCCCTTGTTCTGCAAGTCCTGTTTAAAACCCTACTAGTCAGTCATTTCGTAACTTAAAATTCATGATCTGATGTAGAACTAGTTTAAAATTAAAGTTAAATAGAGAGCCTGTTAGAGGCTCATGTTATCGTTGGGGAGTTTATAGGTTAAATCGGTTGTTTAAGTACTTAGCTGATTTTTTCCAACCACAATGAGGAACAGTTATTGTGCAAAGTTACTTTTAAAATCTATTATATTTCTTGTGATAACGATTTTCGTGCTAACGATCATCTATGACACGTCATCAAAGGCTGGAGAAAGCACAGAAAATGAGAATTTGTTTCCATCGGTAACATTTCGTAAAAGTGTGCAACTTCTGGCCCCATCTAATACAACGGTTCCCGATGATAAGGCAACGCAAGCCAATCATGATAATGACATTGATGACGGAGTTTACTTGACATCTGACGATGTAGAACTTTTCGGTGAAAAGTCGGAGGGTTTCAATAAGACAGTTCGATACAACCAGAGATTTTGGGATCTTGCTATTCCCACTGGAAAAGTTGGAAATGATGCTAACTTTATGAAGGGGAAGACAGCGTCTTTGATGAATTCAGATCTAGATAATTTATGGAGGCCTTCAAAGGGTCAACCCGATGCAAATGATAGCGATAGGATTGTGCCTCAACTGGTTTGGCAAATGGAGGCTGCTAATAGTTCCTTTTCGAAACGGTTAAAGGTATTCATTTAACATATTTCCGAAAAAACGAATAACGAAGTGGCTTTTGAAAGCATAATACTCTGCATTTATTCACACATATGACAATGTACATTATTTGGATGTACAGTGACTTAATTGATGATGCTGATTATGACAACAATAAGCTATTAGCTCTGCAAATCAATTCACGTTTAGTATGCCAAATGTAAGTGGGGAGGTCAAAACGCTAGCGATATTTATGCGCACTCAATAGTAACATCTCTTTTTAATGAAATCCGTGTAATACTATTTTTAGCTCTTCCAATGTTAATGCCGTATCTTCTTTTGGGTCAAATCTAGAATAGGCTAAAAAACCGGAAACCTCTAGTTGTTCTGTCTTCGTACTGTTCCATCGCTGCTAATCATTGCTATTACCACAGAAGGTACCACGACTTGGAGAAAGTTATAAAGTTGAGTAAGCCCAAATGAGAGAGGTATAGCCGAGGCCTAAATTGTTCAGCTTTCCTAGTGAAATTATATAAAAATGTTGGCCGTGAAAATGCTGGGGTACTAGGTGTCTAAATCGTTTCTGAATTCGAAGTTTTCTTTCAAATGCTACACATTACATAGGCATACTTAAACGATTACAAACTGTTTTTTATTTGGTTGTTCTCGTTTTGTTCTTAGCCGAAGAAGATCCTCATTTGGGACACTTTTAAATGGTGGTCCAAAGTCTCTTGGGCACAAGGTTTCCAAAGGGAGCTTTTGCAGTCGGATTGCCATAACACTCCTGGGAGCGTTGGACAATGCATTTTCACAGAAGATCAATCAATATCTGCATATGATGCCGTCATAACAGCTCGAGATTCATTTCACACGGAAGACATTCGGGTTCCAAGAAACGTTTTAAAATTCACGTTCATTTTGGAATCTCCATTCCATTCAGAAGCAAAGATGGCAAGGAGTAAGGATTTGATGGCAACATACTGGCGAGGATCTGATATCGTAACTCCATATTCCAAATGGGTGTATTACGATTTGAATAAGAAGTTGGTTCCAAATGGCAAGTACTGTGTAAAATACTGTAAATCCCGATTTAGATCTCGATTTTTTAAATCTTTTAATATTAAAGGTTTTTACGGGGAATTTAGTTTCCTGTACCAAAGCATTTTTATTTTTAACGAACCTGTTTTTTGTTTTGTCGTAAAATATAAAAACTAAACAGGTGTATAAAAAAATTAATTTCCACCCGTTAATTTTCATTTTCACCCTTACGTTTTCTGAAGAATGCGGGATTTATTTCGGGGATATCTAAATCAAGATTTGCAATAATCATGTTTACTTAAAGATGGGAAAGAAAATCGAGGAAATAAAAAATGCCTTCAACTATCATTTTTAACGCAGGACGAGATTACACAATTGGTAAAACGAAACCCGTCGCGATTTTCGTGTCCAACTGTGCTGCATGGAATAACCGAATGGAGTACGTTACTGAACTTCAAAAGTCGATTCAAGTAGACGTGTACGGTCACTGTGGCTCATTAAAATGCTCCCGATCTGAGGAAAACAACTGCTTCGAAATGCTAAAAAAGGACTACTTCTTTTACCTCTCCTTTGAAAATAGTAACTGCCGAGATTACATCACCGAGAAATTATTCACAAATGGATTGGGGTGAGATTTTAGGATTTTAAAATGAATTGTCCTCTATAAACGACTATAAATAACTTTTTTTTAGAAACGATGTTATCCCGGTAGTAATGGGTGCACACCCCGATGATTACGCCGCAATGGCCCCTTACAAGTCATACATTCACGTGGAGGAATTTGATGATCCTGCGGAACTTGGACAATATCTCAATTTTCTCATAAGCAATCCATCCGACTACAACAAGTATTTCGAATGGAAGGGAACGGGAGAATTCATATCGACGGAATTATTTTGTCGAATTTGTGCGATGGTCCACTATGCAGACTTTATCCCTCCGCCTAAACGGACAAAACGTTTCGACTGGGGCCATCGGCCTGCCATTTCACAGAGAATGTGTCTGAAAAAGGGCAACTGGTACTGGACTAAAAAGATGCCCAAGTCTTTGAATAAACGTAATCATAGAAGAGATATCTATTGATTTATACCGGATACAGATAAAGTATATTCAGCAAACTAATTTAGTCACTCGGTTACTTGAAGTTAGTTCGTGGCTGCTAAAACGGAAACAGTTTGTATTGGACGTTGCAGACGCCTATTTGTGATTGCCAAAGTATGTGCAAGCAAGGTATGAATTGTGATGAGTTGTTCGAAAATATTTCGCATTAAATTATAGTCAGAATAATTCTAATTAATTTAATTATTATGTCGGGACCAGTGGTAAGGTTATAGATTTTTCATGACTATGTATACAAATGAAGTAAAATAAGATTAGTATTTTTGAACAATATAAAGTATATGCATAAAGCTGCTCGATTGAATTTACAAAAAAAGCCTCTCTAGATTTATGAATTTCTACACATTAATTTCATCAATATAAATAAACTATATTTGTCTGTATTTTGAAGCCATATGCATCGGCATTCGGCATCTAAACCAGGAGTGGTTCATGAGATTTCATGAGATTTCATGTTTAATTTTCGTATGCAATTTCATCCGACATTCTAGTTTCGCACCATGTAAATGCAAATGATTGACTATTGACTAGGTCATAATTACATTCAATTTGAGAAAGGATGCCTAAAGAGACTGCAGTTAAACTAAAAATCTTATAAACCTGCTATTTTGTTAGCTATAATATTTAAGTTAGTAAATGAATTTTTTAAAACTGAAAGTTCCTGACAAGTTCCCGGGAACCATTCTACCCGGGTAGAAATATCATTTATTAACCTTACTATTTATATTGAAACAATTTCCGTTTAATACAGCTGCTCAAGCCCATAACTCGGCGAGAATAATAATTGTCCCATTAAAAAAAATACTATTTAATAAGATTATATATTCATTGCATTGGGTTAAATTCAGTAAATTATACCAGCCTTACTCATTACTCATCAGCACTTGAACACATATAAAGAAGAGAGAAGAAAATGCTGAATCATACAGTTTACTTAAGGATAAATAAATATGTTTAAGGAGCGGCTCATTTATAATATAGGAAACTAATTGTGGTTATATTTAGCTATTTTGAAGGAGGGCTAATGCATAATGGGAGGTTTTGTTAATGGATGCAAATTTATTTGAATAAGTTGGTTGGAGTTCTAGGAAACCACAGTTTTCTGCTACAGAATTTTGGAACATGTTGGATCTTACATCCCACTCTCATCATGTGATCATCATCCAATGCTGTATAATTACCACTTTACAAATACATAGAACATGCTAACTAACAGCTAACATGCACTATGTGCTATAAGCTTGCTTGCTTTAGCTTATGCAGGCAAACAAAAGTGCGTTAAGGTTAGGGATTTATACGAGGCGAATTGAGAGCCTCTCGGAGTTGGCTTCGGCTCGGAACTGATAACAATGTGATAAACTTAGTTGGTGAGTTTGTTTTATAAAATTGTAAATAAATTAATATTCATGGATTCAGTAATAAAAATGGATCTCTCTGGTAATTATTTGTAGTCAGAGTCAGTTTCAGTCAGACGCATTCCGTATCAGATCTCAGATCGTTAGATTCGTAACAGTGTGACACGGGCACGTGACATAACATGTGAACGAACGGACGTGATCGTGACAAATTTTTGAGAGCAAAGGATGAGTGTTTGTATTTGTATAATTTAGCAGTTTATTTATTATCAGTCAGTCTCAGTCAGTATTGGTAGCGTAAAAAGAAAATAATTCCAAGAATCGGGATGTTCATAAGAAATAACACACGATTCGCGCTTATCGCCTCACTTTCATTGATCTCAATTGCCACGTACCTTTCCGTCGGATTAATCGACTTGAACTATAAAGACCAGGAAGTTCTTGAAGCAGAAATCCGTGTAATTTTACAAGGAACGCCAAATCTCTGGAGAAAGTTTGCTTTCACCGAGAAGGAAACGGTATCGAGTCGTGTGGAAAACCAGAAGCTTTGGATTAAGAAGCTGTCTCGGTCAGATTATATTAAAACTGCCGTGGTAATTATTTTGAAAAATCGAGACCGTTTTCATAAGTATTTTTCAATTTTTCATGAGCTTCTTCAGTATTTGTTAAATTTTATTTCTGCAGAAGAAGACGATTCTAGTACAAAATGGTATGGACTTGTATTACCAAACCCAAGGCCGGCTTCTTTGCCCCTATGCACCAGAGTTTGCAGATAAGTGCGAATTGGTGCAGGAGAACTGGTTGCACTTATTATTAGGATCTTGGAAATACAACGGGATAAGTGCCGTGATAGGAGTTCGGAATTGGAATTTCCAGCTCTACGAACCCTTAGTGCCACATCATGTGAAACAAGTCCTGTACATTCTGGAGCCTCCATACATTGCGACTAATGCTCATCTTGGACGCAACAATGCCTTAATTGCATCGTACTGGAAAGGGTCCGATATTCCTGTACCCTATAGGCGATATATTTCAAATAGTACAAAGAATATCGTGGATACCCGTGAACTTGGTAATGGAATTTTTCAACCGATTCAATACCGTCTTTAAGAAATGAAGTACAATCATTGAAATCATTTAGAATTAGAACAAAAATCCATGTGTGTTTCAGTCAATTTAAGAAACACTGGTTACGCATATAATGCTGGTTTGGGATTTGATTTCATTAAATATTGAAAGTAGTTCTTTGGGCTTCATTTTCCATCCGAAGTGCGCGTGAAAACGTCTCTTTAGTGCACACTTTCAGCGGTTTGTGTTTTCTACAATTTAATGCGCCGTTTCATCCTAAAGTTGCGGGCATTAAGTCTTTATTTATAAATAGTAAATAGTTTTTAATAAGTAATGCCTTTTTATAGACAAAATAATCAAAGGAAAAACAAAGATGGTGGCAGCATTGATTTCAAACTGTAAAACCCCCAATAACCGACTAGGCTTCATAAAGGAACTCCAAAAGTACGTGGAGGTTGACGTGTACGGGAAATGCGGTAACTTCTCCTGCCCGAAAGATCACCAAGACTGCATGTCCGTATTGAAAAGGGACTACAAGTTCTACTTGTCGATAGAGAATAGTAATTGTGCGGATTACATCACAGAGAAATTTTTTGACAATGCATTAAAGTAAGTGAGCATTCTGTAATTTAGTGGATTAAAACGCAGTTAATCAGTGTTTTAATGATGAAAAAATCTGTTTTAGAAACGACCTTGTACCGATTGTTATGGGAGCTCATCCGAACAGTTACAGGGCTGAGGCACCTCCGCATTCTTACATCCACGTCGACGAGTTTGGATCACCGAGCGCTTTGGCGGATTATCTTAATCTCTTAAATAGAGAGGAGTCCTTGTATAAAAAGTACTTTGAATGGAAATGGAAGGACATGGGATATTTTACTAGTGAGTCGATGCAGGATCTTTTCTGTCGCTTATGCGGAATGCTGTATTATGCCGATTTTGTTCAAGAAACGAACTGGAAATCGACCGGAACAACGTGGGACGGTGTCAATTACTGTCTGCCGCAGGGTCAGTGGTATTGGAAATGATCAGATTGAAATTGTACAAATAGTTCGATAATCACGTCTCGTTCCATGAAATTAATGGAATAGTTAGGAACATGTAGTAAATAGATTAAACAGGGATAAGTCTGATGTGATAACCGGTCCGGTGCTATATTTTAGGATGATGTGCTTTGTATTTGGTAATAGTAATTACTGTCATATTTTTGTACTGAATTAACTATTGAACTATTTTAGCAATTTTAGACACAGTATTAAAGGTTACTATAAAAGAACAATAAAAACCTAAGCGAAAGTTTATTTATCATACAAATATATAGGTTCAACTTTTAGGATCTTTGGATTATAAAAAGAGTACCTCTGAACTGTATATTCATATTTTCCATCAAGGGAAATAAGCCTTTGTTCACCGTTCAGGTATTTCGAGCCGAATATTTCCAAGAGTATTCGGCAAACCTGGATGTATGTACGTGAAATCAGCATTAAATTGTATTTGTATATTTCAAACCGATCAAAATTTTTCAAATGTTTGATTAAATTACATTCGAGCTCAGTCCGCAGACAATGTAGTCACATTCTGACAGGATGAGAACGTCCCTTAAAATATCGTCAAACCCACTTATCCGGTCCTTTTGTGTCTTCAATGTTTGATTTGCTAAGAAACCCGTTACTTTCCATTCAGGAAATCTGCTCATAAAAAGAGATGGCTATTAAAGTGTTTTAATTAGCTTTTGTAATCCATACTTTCAAGTTGATACCTTTTTTGTGCCTCAGGAAGAACGTTAGAATCATCGGATGCGATAAACAACTTTTTTTGCAAATATGCCGATTCGTTTTCAGAGGCTTCCGTCAGGAATTTTTCAGCAGCTTTCAGATACTCTTCAATTTCATGATGAGATTCCGGAGCTTCTTTTATTTTGTCTGTCCTCCGTACGTGTAATCTATAAAACGACTGCGTGTGAGTATAACGGTAATTAAATAGGGCCTTTTAATGAAAATGACACTATTTTTATTGGTTTGTACCCAACAATCGGATGACTAAATCCAATATGATTTTTCCGTTCGTCCATTTCCTCCGTGTAATACTTCCTTGGTTTCAGTGCGAATTTAACGAACTGTCCGACCAACCAGAGAAACGGATTTGGCACGATTGTCTCTAGGATATCGGCTAAATCTTTGTCAATGGGTATTCCGTCATTCAGTGGGTACTCGATTTGTTCCAAAATTACTGAACTCGAGAAACAAGGGCTCCCAGTTCCCCTGTCTGTGAAACGTATGTCATATTTTGCAATAAATATTATAACATACGATCCGACTTCCCTAAAAATAAATATGACTCACATAAGGCTGAAGTATCTTCCCAAGTCCATCGGAAAGTGTTATTTCCGGCAAGGCACCGTGAGCCAAGAGGTTCTAATAAATCACTCCATTTCTGTGAAAAAGGCCAGCCTTCGGTTTCATCGTGGATCAGTGGGAGGCTCAATGAATACGAGATCATAATACAGGCTACTCGGTGATGGACTTGACATCCGAAACCACATTCTTCAAAAAAAGCAAACAGTATTAGGCTGTTGTTTTAAGGCAATTTCTTTAAAAAATAAACAGAAATAGAAATTGACATGTAATAGCAATTACTGTCGTAGTGACCGCAAATGAAATTTGGTTCATCGCACCCTTCGGGTGCTTGAATAGCTGTCAATTGACTTTGTACAATACGGGATAACCGATCGAGAACAAGGTTTTTGTCCTTAGACGAGAACTTGGCCATCATCCTTTTCTGTGCTATTGTCAGTTCTGGAGGATTTACTATTTTTCTGAGATCAAAATTAATGTAGATGTAGTGCTATTTCCATTTAATATGTTGATTGTTTAATTGTTAGTCATACCTGGGAATTGTATGGAATTTGCGACATGATGCGTCGTAGTCGTAAATATATGTTACATAGACTTTGTACACGAAAAATACAAGTATTCCGAATAAACAAGCTCCAAATAGCGGCTTTTTCCGAGAACGAGAAAATTTCATTTTATTTTTGCGAACGTTATATACACAATACCCATGCTTAACCAAATTAAATTGTTTTAAAACTTAAATTCATAACTGAGAAAATAATGAGTTTCAAATGGGCAAAACCGGCTAATAATGAGTATCCAAACTTAATGCAAGATTTATTTGGAATATCTCGTCTGAGTTTCAGTGATGTGATGAGCTTTACAGTCGCGCTTATCTTATCTCCAGACACATTATCCAGCGGAGATAAGATAAAGTAGCTTTTCCGCATGGTTTAAGTTTTAATATATTTGTGTCATTTTTTTGCTGGTCAAAAGTAATTAAGAAACCTTAGTGCAATAGTAAGAGCTCGTCGGGTTCATTTAGACGATCGATTTTCAAAATCTTTGGTGAGGTCAGTGTATGCTTCTGAACTACGTAGCGGTACTCCGATTCCAAGGATTTTAACCGATTCATTCCATCCAGATGCTTACTATTGAGTAAGGGTAGCAATAATCGACATATCTGTGAAATTAAAAATATTAGAATTTTGCAGACACTTATGTCGAATAAAATCCACGGGATGATTTAAAAAAAAAAGTACATTTGACCCGTATCCACAAATGACATAATCACACTCAGAAAGGGTTTGAACATCCCTTAAGATTTCGTAGAGTCCATCAACTCTATCTGCGGCAGTCCATGCAGTATATAGTCCGGGGAACCCAATCACTTTCCAGTGTGGAAGCCTAGGGGAAAACATTTTAAAATCCAAAAGCAAAAAATGTAACTATTAAAAATACGAATGACATTTCTGTACTTTTTCTTGGCTTCCGAAATAATCGTGGAATCCTCAGAAGCTACAAAAACCCTGACAATGTCATCATTATAGGTCGTATTTTTTAGAAAGGTTCCAGCCGCATTGGCATATTCTTCAATTTCGTGATGGGAATCCAAAACCTCTGTAATTTTATCTGTTCTTCTGACATGAAATCTGGAAGAATTGTAATATTTTAATTTTTTTTATTAATGACAAGTTGACCTGTTAAATGAAGTATATTACCCAACAATTGGATGCTCAAATCCAATGATTGATTTTTCCTTTTCAATTCGATCGCCTACGGCTTTTCTAAACCGTAAAGCGTACTTCATGAACTGTCCAGTCCACCAGACAAAAGGATTGGGATGAATTGTTTCTACGAGATCTCCTAACCTCTTCGACACGGGAATCCCTTCTTTTAAGGGATATTCGATCTGGTCGAAACTTTGGGTTTTTAGAAGACAGGGTTTCCCTCGGTCTAAAATTATGGTAGGAATAGATTATAATATATTCTTCGTGTGAACTTGTCTTGAAAATAAACAAAAAGCATCGGAAATCTCGAAATAATTCCCCATGGGATGATTTCTAAACTTTTTTTCCCATTTACTTATTCCAGGAGTAGTTAATGTATTTCAAATTAATGCTTTCTTATTGTTAGATTAAAAATAAAAATTTATCCCTTCGCAACTTTAATTTTTCTAGTAATTTGAATTACCAATGTAATTTATATTGATGTTAAGATTCGTTAAAACGCCTCACTAAACATCGGTAATTGTATATTAGTATATAGATGTGTCGTAATTTTAGGGAATGTATTTACGGAACGTACACAAAACAGTTCCTTTCCAACTCCAACGGAAAGTATTTACTCCTGGGGCACACCTGCTTCCAAGCGGTTCTAGTAAATCGGTCCATTTAGTCGAAAACGACCAGCCTTCTGAAGCATCGTGAATCAATGGAAAGTTCAACGCATATGAGATCATCAAACAGGCCACACGGTGATGGAACTGGCATCCAAACCCACAGGTTTCTGATTTCATATTTTTAAACAATAATTAAGTTTTTGGAACAATATGTTCCTGGTAGGATTCCTATTAGTGAGGACCAGAAATCTGTACCGTCATAATGTCCGCAAACCAAATTCGGTCCAGAGCAATTGGAAGGGCTTTGTATAACTCTAATTTGATCTTGTACGATATTTGAAATCCTATGAGCCAACATTTCTTTTGAACTAGATTCATAGAACCTAAGTATTTCATCTTCAATCTGACTAGGAAATGGAGGGTTTATATAATTCCTAAAAAAATCAAAAATATTAAAGCTCGTTTATGGAAACTTTTAATTTTAATAGAAATTCATAGTGGAGATTCGTAATCTAATAGAAAAGGGCCGTAATTAACCTGGTAATGATGTCAGGTTCGTTACAAATTAAGCCTTCAAGGCTAAAGTTTGTACAGTAAAGGATGTAGAGAACGAGGATATTGCCAAAGATGAATACGCCGGATAGTATTTTGTACCGTTTATTCAGTCGAATCAACTTAAGGCTATTTAAGCTAGCGTGTTCTAATTTCTTGTATTTCTTTGGAGAAATCATGTTAGTTTTAGCGAATTAATCAGAAAGACAATTTTATTATCAAACAAATCCCGGTATTTCAATTTTGGAGAAAGCAAATATCGGATGGAATTTCCCCCGGAAAATGTTGTCCCGACTTTCTCTACCGAAGACCACCTCCGAAACTAGATGGATTCCTGAAATCACAGTTGCTCAATGAAATGCTTCGGCCATTCGTAGCACATATACATGGGAAACTCGGAATATGAAGTGCTTCTGTCGAAGTACTGCTGTCTTAATTGGCTTCGAAACATCCATTACGTAAATAAGGCAGCATGAAGCTGAACCTATTCGTGTCCAACGGATTTATAAAATTCAAATTATAAATCTTCCATGTCCAAGAAAATCGGAGAATATAGCAAGGCTCAAAATTAGGGCCCTTCTTCTAAGAGTATTTCACGAGACTCCAATTTGATTATAACTGGATGATGTATCGTGTGCCCTTGAAGGACATATCCATACGTCCCATCAAGGGACACTAGTCGTTGCTGACTGTCGAGATATTTTGAGTTTAGTAATTCGTAAAGCAATCTGCAGATCTGGATATAAAGTATTAACATAATAACTTAGTTTGAATGGTAAAACAATGTCTTGAGTATTTTTAATTTACATTTGAAGTCAATCCACAGACGATGTAATCGCACTCTGACAAAATGAGTACATCTCGTGCGATTTCAGCAAATGCATCAACTCGAGCATTTCCATTTCTTAATGTTCGATTGGCTAAGAAGCCTTTGACAGTCCAGTCAGTATGTCTGTGAAAGCACTTTAAGTTTTAACTACGTTAAAATGCAGTTATTAAGTATTTCTTAACTGGCTTACTTTCTCCGTGCATTTGGCAGCACTTGTGAATCATCTGAGGCAATAAAGACATTTTTGTAATGGGTTGAATTTAAATGGTAATTCTTATCGAGGAGGTTGTGAGCAGCCATAAAATACTGATCGATTTCATGATGCGAGTCAGGGGCTTCATAAATTTTATCCGTTCTCCGTATATGCAATCTGGTAATTATAATTGGGATACATTTAAAAAACAACATTACAATTACAAATATAGTGCCGGAAATCCCGAAGTAATATGTTCTTCCCGTTCATTTTAAATAATTTTAAACATAACAAATCGGACTTGTGTAAAAATTTAAAAAGCTATCCTTAAAAAATCCATTTGTCCTAATACATTAAATTTTATCCCCCATTTAAAGGATGTGAAACAATAAAATACAATAAAATATCCACCACTGGAAGATATAATATGTTACAAAATGTACTTTGATTCATTGTAGAACTTTGATCAACAATTATTTTACAAAAATTAAAAATTACCCAACAATTGGATGACTAATCCCAATAGCTTTCTTTTGAACCTCGATTATATTCTCAAGGTATTTATTTGGTTTCAAAGCGAATTTCATAAACTGCCCGACCCACCACAGGAATGGATCATGGTGAATTTTTTCCACTAGGTCTCCAAGTGCCTTTGCCACAGGTAAACCCTGATGCAAAGGATATTCAATTTGATCCGAAGTTTCTGAGCTAAACAGGCATGGAGTGCCTCGGTCTGCAAACATTTTTTTGTCAAAAAAACTCGGATATCTGCAGCCAAAAACAACGACCTTTGATTATTTTAACAACTTACATAACGGAGAAGTATCTCTCCAAGTCCATCGGAATGTGTTATTTCCGGGAACACAACTCGATCCAAGGGGCTTAAACAAGTAGCTCCATTTCTTCGAAAAAGGCCACCCCTTTTCTTCGTCATGGATTAAAGGCAGGCTTAAGGCATATGAGATCATTAAGCAGGCAACTCTGTGATGAACTTGACACCCGAAGCCACACCCTTCATAAAACCGAATTTTTAACGAATAATTAATGAACAAGTTTAATTAAATTAATTTAAGGTACACGGTAAACACTTACCTTCGAAGTGTCCACATAAGATATTCGGCGAGTCACAACTTGAAGGTGATTGAATCATGTCAATTTGACTTTGTACTATAAGGGATAGCTGATTTGCAAGAGTCTGCTTATCCTTTCCGGAAAAATCTGTCAGAATCCTGGCCTGGGATTCAGTCAGTTGGGGAGGATTCCTAATTTTTCTGCTCAAAAATCCAATTAAATTATTTTTTTTATTGCTTTTTATCTAGTTACAAAGGATAGAGAAAGAGTAAAACTTATAAGTACCGAAGTATTTTAACCGATACATGATCACAGGAAACGTTGAAGTGAAATAAACTCGTTTTATAAAAACATACAAAATTGGCAAAGACTATCACACTGCCAAGGACCAAGGATTTTCTGCTGGGTGCCAGCTTCATTTTTTAGATGAATTTGTACGTGATTTCCAAACTGTTTTGTTTTAATTATTATTAATGTGTCCTCTGCATTTATTGTACTTGGGAGCTGGTTTTCATCACGAAAGTTAGTAGGTTTTTTTACAGTTCAGGATATCAACAAATAAAAAACCTAGATTTTGAGACCCAAGGGGTGAGTAATAATTGCGTGTCTGTAATATTATGCAAAAATAAGCTATAGTGGAAATGGGAAGTACTGTTTTCATAATAGTATTTTTCTGCCTTAAAAATGAAGCTACACGAATGGGTTGGAAGGTTGGAAGACAGAATTCATGCCACCCTGACTCTTCATGATGGAACACCATCCTGTAATGATGGCAAATGTGTAAACATCCGTCAACTCCCGTTCCATAAACTTCTCAAACTGGATTTATTATGGATTTCGGGATCGCGATCATTTTATATTAAATCCGCTTTCTGAACAGAACACGGAAAGGGTTGAGAGAGTTAAGGAATTATAGATGACCCAAAATCGGCGTCTCCTCTGGAAATTGGAATAGAAGTCGTTAGTGATTCGGATAAGTATTAATAATTCATGGCACACAATAACCGACTTTGGAGAACAAAACACTTGGTCCTGAAGTATATTACTATAGTCGTATGAAATACATTACTGTCACACACAAGTACTACAAGCTAAGAGGATTTGGAACTTCATGGAACTTCAGAGTTTGGAATGAATAAATCATGTTGGCCTTCTTTTAAATGATATTTAAATGGACATTGCATTGCCCTGTCATTGTTTATTTAAACTTTTTTAACTCTCATATTTGAGGACTGAAAAAATAAAGACATAAGTATCCCGGAATAAGTCTATAGACCGCATAAGCGGGTTAGCTAAATAATTATAATTTTCACTGTTTTTCACACAGGGAATATGATTGCTATTAAAAATTTGAATCTGAGATGTAATATACGATCTCCCCTATATGTTTTTAAAAGGCAGAGACCATTAAAGATAACCTCAGAATTGAATGAAAAGTGTATGGAACTAAGTAACTTTCAGCTCAGCTAAATATTTCAAGGCTATAAAAAATCTCGTATTTAATTTAGATGGTTTCGTATGTGCAGTACCAATTTAGTAGTTGGTGATGCAACAGTTAATTAAAATACGGAAACCCATCTCACTCCTCCAGAATTATTCACTTCTTTTTAGTACAAACGCAACTATCGCAGAGAGAGAACAGATATCGAACTGAATCCACTACCATTCTTAATTTGAAGTCTGGAAGGTACTTGATCGTATTCCTATTTTTGTGGAATAAAACAGCTACGATTCTGACCATTTGGACTCTTGGTTTTAGTTGTGTTCGTTTATAAAAAGACATGCGAGATGAAAACCTATTATTTTCCTTTGTAACGAAGCGCACGAGATTACTAATGGACGCGTGTTCGGGAGTAGTTATGAAATCAGATCCAATTTCCTAAAGGGATACTTCTAAAGCAAAAGAAAGGCTGTCGTAATATTATTGTAAATACGAAACCCATCTCCTATTACATATGTAACTTGGATTTCAATCACAAAAACGTAAAATATCGTCAATGTCGCAGAACGTGAATAAAGAATGTTTTTTGTTGGTTTCGCTTTGTAATTCTGAAACCAGTTAAATTGGACAGTATGTAGGCAGTAAAAGACTGAACTTTATCCCTAATCGGATGAATGAATGGACTATGGAAATGTTTAATAACGGAAACGGAAATATAAATTAATAAATTAAAAATCCACGATCGAACTTATATGTTTATTGGCCAACGGGGCTTTTTACAGAAACCTGCCTAAAGAAGTTGTAATAAAATAAGTCCAATCCGAAAAAGCGTATATTTGCACGACTCTTATTTTTACTGCTATTTGGAAATTAGAATTATTGATCGAATTTGAAGTCCATTCAAAACAGCTAGTCGAATAATACAAAGCCCTGTTCTTGTTTGCACAATTATTGAAATGCGTAATAAATTTTTGTTCAAACAAGGACATCGTTTTGTCATTCATGGTAGATAACGAGAGGCACTTCACACTAGTACTAGTACTTCACATCAAAAAGGGATGACAGCAAGACATCGGTTTCGGGTCTGGACAAAAAAAAACTGATGCAGACTGAGAGACTGTAATTTCTAAGCATTTTCGATGACAAAGGCTGACAAGATTGTAATGGTTCTGTTGTAGAAATCTACAACATAGGCCAAATTGATATAATATCGACAGTGCAGTTGTATGTAGGCTCGGTTGTCTATAATTTGAACCGGTAAAAAGACGATAACTACCAAACCAATTGACGATGGAAAATAATGCCGATGATTTGCAGTTCCAATTTGTCTAGTTTATAATATGCATACAAAAACCGAGGTGTAATAAAAAGTATAAGTCGATGAGGCTTTTATTGACAAGAAATTATCACACCCGTGTCTTATAAAGCTATTCTAATATCACAATATTCAGATCACATTGACAAATAGAAAACTAGCAATTAATGCAACGCTCAACTATCTCGAGTCCAATACCATTTCTTAACTGGCAAGCAGTGATTAACACTTTCCCAAGTGGACTTGGGCTTCCAAATTGGTGGCTCTTTAAAATCAGCATAAAAGAGAATGCCACATAATCTACAGAAGAATTCCTGCCAAACACCTCCCACTTTCCCTATGCTTTTCCACCTAAAATATTCATTGTACAAATCATCATTCTTATCAACTAAAGTTATGTAGTCAGCAAGGTCCTTTGGGGACTTGAAGTCTTCAACGTGAATATACGAGTTGGGTGGAGCTAGATCTTTGTAATCTTGTGGGTGTGCTCCCATCACGATTGGAACCGCATCACCTCTTGAAGTAGATATAAAATCATGTAGTTAGTTTAGCATTTATTTTACCGTCATCATTAATCGTATTTAAAATAAGTCAGAAACGTACAGCAACGCATTCTGCCAAAATTTTTCCGTGATGTAATCCTTGCAGTTTGCTTTCTCGAAAGACAGGTAAAATTTATAGTACTTTTGGACTTGTTCTAAACAGGAATCGTCACATTTATATGGGCCGCAAGCTCCATAAACGTGGACAGGCATGTGTTTTTCCAACTCTCGAACGTATCTTAACCTATCGTTCTTGGCCTCACAGTTCGACACGATGATGGCTGCTAATTGAGTTTTCCCTTCTGCATAGTTTCTTGAGCTCTGAGGTACTAGAATATTTATAAACATTTTGAAGTTAATGTCAGTGTCATTCATATATATGCTACAATTAAAATCGCCATTTTCCAAAACTTGTCTCATACCAGTTTGCTTGTCATGTTCCGGAAATCGGTAAAAGTGCCCGTACGGTAGAACAATGTCAGACCCCCTCCAATAGGACGCCAAAATGGCATTATTTTTCGACAAGTCCGCGTATTTGGCTACAAAGGGTGACTCCTGAATGTAGTAAACGTGCTTGATGGAAGGGATCTTCGTGTCGTAAATAACAGGTTCCCAATTCCGAATACTGACAAAGGCATCGTATCCCCCATAATTAGTAATATCCAACAGTTTGTCTTCCTTAATGATACATTTCTCAGCTAGCAAGGCACTATGATTGAAAGGGCACTTGAGGCTCCCCACTTCCGTCCCGTAGTAATTGTCCAACCCGTTGAAGACTAGGATTTTCTTGGGCTACAATTAAATACAAAATTGCAATCAATTGAATATCAGACACAGGGTCAGAATGTACAGAATGTATAGAATCTGGGATGCCAATTGCATTCATTTGTGGGTCAGGTGACAGGATGCTTATCCAAGCTTATCGTATTCCAAGGACCCCCTAAATCTTTCGCTTGTGGGTCTGGATTTACCCACATAGTTACAACGCGGATTTTAAGTAATTGTGTAAATTGATCCCACTTACACGAGCATTCATTAAATAATCAGACTGCGAGATGTTCTGAGTCCATGTCATCAGTTCCGAAACCTTATCAACGGACCCATTAGCCGCGTCTAGGGATCTCCAAAGGTCAGTCTTACTCAGGACAAGGTCTAATTCATTTCTACCAGACGAAGCGGATTCGGCAGCTACTTGATCCTTGTAATTCGAAGGCTGGAATTGGCTATCTTCGAAGGAATTATTAGTGTAGATAAAATAGACACAAGTCAGTCCAATTAAGGAGAGTATGATCCAGTTGAGATGGTCGGAGTTCTTGGAACTTTTATGCCTTTTCATTTTCCACTTCTTCACAATTAATTTGTATTAGTTATTGTTCCCAATACATAATACGGCACTGAAATAGGTATTAAATGTAGTGGATGTAACAAACTCATCGACATTGTTCATAGAATTGAAATTTGAATTCGTCGATTAATTCTTGTTTGATTTTATACTTCATTAAACGTTTCAAAATTTTCAAGAAAATTTCATTCTTGGTTTCTCAATACGACCGAGACACACGAGTGTACTACCTTCAAGTTAACACTGATGTATGTAGAATTAGAAGTAGATGTAGAGCTTCCCTGGCTATTAACTATTAACTGCTTTATATTATAACTCGAACTTTCCATTACATTCTCCGGTTTAAGTTCGCCTTAATAAGCTATCTCCAAACTAAATAAAAGGATCTACAATTCCTTAAATAAAACCAAGGCACATGTAGCATCCATGGGACGATTGGTTCATACGAGTTAAACGTTAATTATTCCTTTTTTTAGATGGAAAAGCCTTTTTAGCCTATAGAATATTATGGCAAATTTTATTATTTCCAAACTTTTCAAAAGAGACGGATCTAGTGAGCCTGTCTTTGCGCAGATTTGTGCATTCAATATTTGTGTTTTAGATGACAAAAAAATACCCTTTTTATGAAGATGAACACTTGAAAAGTTTCAATCATTTCCTCTTTCATTCCCAATAAGACCAAGGCGTATTTTAACTTGATTAATAGTTAGTTTTCTTGTTGTATGAGCCTGGACACCTAATATATACACAAGTAACTTCTGTTACAGAAAAGTTCTTTTTGTACGTGCTTTTAATTTGCGTTCACGACATGGACAAGAGGCTTAATTATATTTTTACTTAGTTCGAATTCCAAAGGTTGAAAAAAAACGACTACAAAAGTACTTAATAATAATAATAGTTTATGGAAAAGTTTCTAGAGTAATTAGGAATTTCGAGACTGTTCTCTGCACTGTTGGGATTTGACTTTCAAATGTCGAAGGGTTGAATAAAAAATGTTCTATGATGTGAAGAGTGTTTTGGAAAATAGTAGCACGGGCAGAGCCCAAATACATTTGTATTACACAAATCGGTTCTATCGATATGACTACTATAAAATCCTATAATTCTATTCTGTGGTAGCTTCTACCACCAGTCATGGTTGATGGTGGAAATATTGCCTTAGGAGGAAGGGATTAGACAAGCGATAGTAGAACTGCATATGCTACTAGAGCAAAAAATTGATTTGACGTGACCAAAATACACGAACACGCCAGATATGTGCCTCTATTACTTCGCTGGTATAAAGATATAATCGCGTGACACAATGACACTCTACCTCTAACTTGTCCAACCTTATAGCTTAGGATGATAGCACATGGAAAGAACTGCTTCCTTTGGGTCTGGAGTGAATATTTGATACGGTTAATAATAACTAGGAATTGACAAATACATGCCCTTAAAATAGCCAAAAACTGTAGCTAAATGTGTTCCTTAAAAGTTAACCACCAAGCTATTGAAACTTTAACGTTATTCTTAAATACTCGGTGCATGATAAAAACATCCCTATAATTTTCAATATTAAAATAAAACGGTTTAAAAAAGATGGTATAATTTTATTTCAAATGAAAAATAATGGTAAACTACGATTATCACAATAATCTGTTTTATTTTGCCATTACCGAACCGAAGTACCGATTTTTTTAAAATAAGATAAAGATTGTGAAAAAAGAGTCGTTTTCAACCATTAACCGAAAATACAGCTAGCTATTCTATGAAAACCGTCAAACATGCCAAAGAGGATACAGAACCATTAAAGTAAACTAAACTAATCATTATATAGTGTCGAAACTTGCGAGTAAAGTTTTTTTTCATAATATGTTGCTCCTAAACCTCCTAATTAGTTCCTAATAGCAAGCCATGATATCATTCAGGATGTCGTGTAAGTTAAGGTCTAATGTTTTAAGCTTAGGCCTAGTTTGTTTAGGCCTTCTAGTCGATCAAGTAAGCTATCTTCTATGAAAATGCATATAATCTATAGTACATCTTCATAATTATATCCATCCGTGATATTTATGTTTTCGTGAGTCATGTCATGTCATGAGACATGAAGTAAAACATAATTATAGATTCGGCTGGAGAAAATACGGGACAGGATGATTTTACAAGCTAAGGTAGCATGTTAAAACTACGGTTTCATATTGTAGAGGGAAAAGATAAAAAAAAGTCCCTTATCATTTAAGGCTGTTGTATGCTGAGAAAAGGCGTTCACTGATTTAATAAAGGTTTATTAGTAAACATGACATTTAATAAACACTGGTACTTAAATCCATTTCACCTATTGATCACATTTGAGTGAGTATGATTCACTAGCAGCGATGACGATTAGAACGTATTACTTGTTACAGTTGGCTATCAGTTCTAGGGAAATGCTGCAACATAAAATCACCCCTAAGTATTTTTTAGATGAGGATTTACTGGCGACAAAAATTAATAATTGATGAATAAAAAATTAAACATGTAGATTATTCGGGACATTATACCATAAGTTGGTATTTGTTTGGATTTCGTTATGATTTTAAAGATTCATAACTGATGTACAAGTATAGAAATAAAAAGAACCACACGTGTTCAAAACACATGAAAGCACCAGCTTTATTATTGATATTTCGATAAAATATTTGATAACCAAGCAGGTTTGTTAAACATTTGTACGAACAATAACGTAACAGATATATAAATCTTAATAATAGTAATATGGTTTATGTTAGTAAATGTTATGTTTTCCGCTTTCCAGTGTTAATTATTCATATCTTAATATATGTACATATAGTATCGTCTATATTAATTGTACAATCCTATTTAACACGTCGTGGATCTAGATAGATTTATACTTTATCCAGGGAAAGCTGATCTACATTCCTCCGAAATTTCGTATTTTTTTGGTATATATTTTTATATTTTGTGTTCCTCCCATGTGGAGATATTGTACTAATTTCAGCCTATACATTTTTTCATTTCACTATAGGACAGCCTACAACAGCCTCATTACTAAAATTACATGGAATTTTCTGGTATGAATTTTGTGGCTAAAAAAGTATTTGCGCTTATTATTGCTCTCCTGTTGCTTTACTTTTTAGAAAAACTAATAGCTTCTTAGGGTAACTCTTATCTAATTTCTGTGTCTAAAATACCATAGCTTTTTTCAATATATTTTATTTTACTAACTAATACTTAATACTTTCACTGTGTCTAATTCATCCTTATTCATCTATCATCATCGTTACTTCATAGCATTTCACTAAAATTCTAATTAATACTTTCCCTTAAAATCTACAAGTTTGACAGTTTGTCAGTTTGTGTTGTAATGTTGTAAATACTTTTTGTTGTAGAGGATTTTTCGGAGTTTGGAAGTGTGGACTGGGAACAGGACACATCTCCCTGAAGACATTTTATGACATGACGTTTTTTCGTTATCGACAATTCGACATACACTGATCGGCTATTATACAATTACATACTCTGTGTGGTTGCACCTATGTAAGCTATGATACTAGATCCTCTAAGTTTCACATTGATTGCCTAATAAACGATCTCTTATATTCCATCTGAATTTCAGCTCAAAATTGATACAATGAAAAGCGACAGTATACTGCTGTTTAGTGGCGATTTTGGAATTTAAATTTCAAAAGTTTGACAATACACCGAGGTTTTTCTTGTATCATTGTATTTTGAGGAGAAATTCTTAACATTATATGCATTTAATTAGAGGATGTGTCATCAGAAAGCAAGGTTCGGTTTCGAAAGACTATATAGCTTCGTATTCATCTGTTTTCGTTTATATTATGCCCTGGGTTCTAAATGCGTTCACATTGTGGTGATTGTTGCAGTAGCGACTAAACGAGTACTACGGAGTCTACAACTTACAGGCTACGTTTCTTCTGGCAAAGTCTGCGGGACGGCTACAAATTATATTATCTATAAATATAAGTAGTTCTAGAATAGACTCGTGATATGCGATTTGTTGCCGTCAATCCAGTACTTATCATTAAAGTCCCAGTCGTCACCGTTTTTATTCTTATTGAACCAGAAGGGTTTATAGTCGGGCTTGGACTTTAGGAACTTCCGTTGCCGTTCTTCGAGTCGTAGTTTCTCTTCCGATGCTTTCTCCAAGTCTCCTTCCTCCATTTTACGAATATCTGGCCGAAATCTGCAGATTAAAATTTAAAATTAAGTCATTTTTGGATTTTATAGGAGAGATTTCGAACTAGAAACATTACGCTTTTAATTTTCCAGTGGAATTAACAATCTCACCTAGAGTCGGTGGGACAAAGGGATTCCATTTCATTAGGAAGAACTTGATTCAAACTCATTGCAAACTGTGTGAAGTGGTAGAACTGAAATAAAAGAGAATCCATAAAACATATCAAACAAAGCCAAACTTCATACTATATTTATTTACAAGGTTCTGCTCGGAATAGTCTATAGGTTTTTGCAACAACCTGAGGTTTCGAAATCTCAACATTATCATGTTCCCAATCCTCGCGTGTTTATAACAGATATGACTTTTTGGCAAGCAAAAAGTCCATGAATTATGGAACGAACCTGTATCGGGTTCAATACAGAGAGCACATTTACTACGGGCTGAAATCAAAACCTTATTGAGAGTGGAGAACTATAGCGTGAACCCGATACATTCAAATGGAAATTGAAGTGAAATCTCGGCTGCTTTTGTGCGAGTGTGTGTCATGCTACGATAAACTGTTACCTAACTTTCCGATTCTCTCAGAATCATCTTATATTTATATGAAAATGAAATTGAAATGGCTATGTGTCGGGATTCCGCGGATTTGATGGCTCAATGATCAATGAAAAATGGTTGGAAAAGGGAAAAATATCTGTAAATAAGAGAGTTGATGTTCTGTTGTTCCTAGAATTTTTGAAACCTGACAAGAGACAAGGAAAATAAAGCCTTACGTCGGGAGCATATTCGGGTCGGGAACTAACTTCCCAGAGAGTCACTGAATTCGCAATATCGATCACCTCTCCATCAGACTTAGGAGTGTCGTCGTCCTCATTCCCTGGTGACAGATCCCCTTCATGTGCCGCGTTTGTCTGCATTAAAAGAATATCGTATCATAATAGGAAAGTAGTATAATAGGAGGAGGCTTATTCCGAATCAGAGGATAATTATTTCGGAGAAAGGGGATCGGGGATCAAGGACAAGAATCCAGAATCCGATTACTTTTCCTGACAACTCCATTCCCTTAATTATGATATCCAAGAGGGCTACTCGAACAGCTCGAAATCCGGAACATTATCTCTAAATCCCGAATTTTTTCTTGTTATTCGGAAACGCTAAACCTCGGTTTCTAAGCATCTTGAGACTGGAACTAGGATATAGGAACGAGCCAGGCATATTGGGATCAGAAATCGGGATTCAAGGCTCGTATTCTATACCTCATTGTTTACTACACAGCCTATATGCCCTCGAAAAAGAGTCTCCAAACATTTCTAAAGGGCCTGCCCAACTCTCTTGTGTAATCAATTATATTCCTGCACAAAAGTACGAAATTTGAGCCTAAAATATGTAGGATCATGTTCGAAAACGAGAAGAGTCCCGATTTCCTCTACAATATTATAGGAAAGAGGATAAAAGAGGAGTACTTGACAGTTAATGGGATCCGAAGGTTGTAGGTTCATGTTTTTTTCAATCTGTTTCGCGAAAATTAATTCAAAATTCGTTTGAGGGCTACTCACATCAACACTTGTGCTGAAAGATTTCCCCAGAGACAGGGAATTAAACTTTGCAAACATTTTTCTCCCTGGAATGGGACTGACGACCGGCGATTTCTTCGTTATGTCCGACAACGGTTCTCCCAATCTGTGAAAAAAATGAGAGAAAAAAACATGGAATATTTATGATAAAAATATGAATCCCAGAGTTAGAGCAGAAAATGAAACTCCTAACAGATCCGTTTACTTTCATTCTGAGGAAGAAAATTGGTTTCATGGGAGGAAGTGCATCCTGTAATGCATACTAATTTGCCTTTTTCCTGCTCTTCTGTGTAACTTTGTAAACTGTTGACTTACTTGAACTTGTGAGCATTAGCTTTCATGTACTCGTCGTAGGAGTCCATATCGGTGGAACGAAGCGTTTCAGTCCATTTCCCGTATACATATCTCTGCTTCACTTTCCTGTGCAAATCGGACAGACAATGGGATTAGCTCATCTCGAAAGTCTCTGTTATTCTAACTTGTCTATATAGGAATGTTGGGGAGTTGAAAGTGTGAGCTGGCTGAATAAATTATGCCAAATTTTCGGATTCAGTTATTCAGACCGACTAGGCATCCATAGCATCTAAAGTAATGTGATATCATTCTGAATCCGTATGGATTCCTGTGTTTCCCTGCCTCTGAAAGCAACTATCAACTGTTGTAAATGGACTACCCGTACTTGGAATCAATAACGAAGCCATCTACAACATGTAACTCCTTGTTAAACCAGCCAGCAGGTTTGAAATGTAGACTGAGGGTTAGCCCCGATTCTGGACAGGTTATTTCCATCGTCCCATGATGTTCTATCCAGAGTTTCCCAACTATTACCCCGTGAACGGTACAATTTATATTTTTCCAGGAGTACGTCTCATTGAACCTGGAATTTATAAGTTATGCCGTTTAAAAGTGTTTACGTAAGAACGGGGTAAAAGTTTTTAGATACTTTTAGAGAAAGGCATTGTTTATGTCATATTGTGGATTTACTTTTTAAAAAATAGGTTCATATTCCCCTTCGGATGAACTTCGACGGATTTACCCCATAGCTTCAATTTCGGGTAGACCCATCCTTGGAAGACAAAGTCGTCAGACTCGGCGTGAAATGCTGATATGGGTGGATGATGAGAGACTTGTTCGCATACCATTCTAATGAATTATAGACATAATATAGATATTTTTAAGATGTAATCGATATATAGTGAGCCTGATATTTAGTCCTGGGGTCTTAAATTGCACCATTCCTCAGATTACCCCTCATAATATTATGCAACATTCCTTTCCCAGACAATGAAAAGGCCCAGGACTAATAGCAGCTTTCATAACATAAACCGGAAGTCTTACTTATATCCATCCCGCTGTAGTTCATAAGTCTCTCCAATAACAGGGTTAAACGGTTTCCCTAATCTATTCCAATTGGAAGCCAGTGCACTCACAGCAAAAGCAGCCACGTACTATATTATCCACGAGGGACGACAAACAAACAAACAACCAGGGATCAATAATCAATAACCCTAATGTCATTTTATGCACTTCTCCCCATCATTAACTAATTCATTTTAGAGGAACACGACTCACCGAAATTCGTTCGACAGGGTCCTTGGCTCCGGTTACCTGATTGAGCAGTGTGGCATACTCCATATGCTCCGAAACTCTCTGGAGGAAAGATATGGGCTCATTGAACTGAAGAGGCATTGTAATTTTTGACAAGTCCTTCCCCACGCAGTTTTTCAGAACCGACCAGATCCCACTGTCATTCTTGACGGCTTTGGCCGGAAGGAGAGTCCTAAATTTCGAAAGTTCAGAAGATGAAAGACTCATACTTACTCCTCTCAACAAAGACAACAAAGAGAAAGCCCACTGGTACTAGAAGTAGTAGTAGCAATTGTGATCTCTCGGAATGACTCATTCGGGGCAACTTAATTACTTGATCGCGGAACTCGGAAGTAGATTTCATTAATAAGGATAATAATTTAGTGGTGGTTTAAATTAGGGAGAACAAACACAAATATTATGATTTGGTAACCGGAGGTGACAGATTAACTCTTCTTGGAGAGAGAGAAAGCTGATATTTGTCTGGAATACGGGTTCAAAGCTGTAACCCCACTGGCTTCCAATAATATATTGAGAATATTAAACTGTACTGTTAACAGAACATAATATGATAATGTGATCCTATTAGATGGAGAAAGTATGAACTGAGGAGGAAGTAGAGGGTGAAAGTAATTGAATTAGAGGCGAGGAATTTTGGGGCTAGGAGCGGAAATCCAAACCAAGTACTCGGATGCACTATATTTCCCTATTTATTCCTATATATAGGGATCTACTTATGGAGAAATGTGCAGAATTTTGTGAATGATATCGATACGGGGGGATATATGAGCTCGACGAGATGGTGTTATGTTATGGTACGGAGATACTGAAGACATGCTGGTGCTGATACCTGAGGATATGTTGATGCCCCCGCCGTTGGTCCTGCTCCGGGATTTCCATGATGATCCTCCGCAGCTGGAAGTCGAGGAGAAAGTGCCAAGATTCGGTTCGATCGATCCGAAACTGCGCATGAAGTTAAACCTGTCTCCAGCTTTTTCGCCGATGTTTGGAGTTTATTTTTCGACGTTTGGGGCCTGGAGATACCTGTTTTTATAGCTTCCTTGGAGGTATATGTTACGCATTAGGAAGTTATCAAAGGAATGGTCAAGATTAACACCTAGGAAGCAGGACAATATAATGCGGGGACGGGATTGGTGGGACGGTTGTAAAACGATGAGTTCGGGATCAAGTACATCCTATAGACGCTTTTTTATTCACGTCTAGGGTTTCTGAAATTGCAACTTTTTCGGGGACTAAATTGCAGAAACCGAAATCAAGGATGACAAGGTAGGAGGTAATAAAAGTACGTGTTTTTAGGTACACGGGGGATTTCAAGGATTTAAAATCTCGTTTATATCGGTTTGGGTGACCTAATCCGAGGTACCCTACTGGGTTTTCTTATTGCGTTGAACTGACATGTGAAGGTTGGGAGTCTTGGGAGTAGGGAGATGTGCCTTGAAAACGGATATTGGTTTGGAAGGGTTCTTCCAAGATATTTTCTTTTAAGTTTCATTAAAGCTATATTTTCTAGTTAGTGTTTTGGCTTTTTTTAAATAGGAAAAGTTGCTAATTAAGTTTTAACTCGTGGCAGATGTTCACGGGCTGCCTGCCGGTGTATGATATATTTTTAGAACTGAAAATCATATTATTATATCATTATAGTAAGTCATAACAGCCTGTTCCGGTGGTGGAAATCTAACTTTCTGCCTTGGTACGTCTACGAGTTAACATCCTTCTTAAGGAATCAATGTCATTTCAAGAGATTGTATTGTCAGGCTCAGATGCCACGGCGGTCCCAAACTTTTCAGACTTATTACACAACAGCCATAAACTTTCCAGAATCTGTACAAAAATCACACAAGTTCTGGTGTCTTCACTTCTAATTTGCCCCGAATATAAGATGTATATAAATAACCTCGGATGTCCCCAACATAAAAAAATTTCGTATAGAGATGATCATTAAAACCTACTTTGTGCATGATTTTTATGTATTGATTATCACACAGGATAATTTATTTCCGATATAATATTTATTTTATACTGTAAATTAAGCTTTAATTTGAGGAGTTAAGAACTCGGGGGATGACATCACAACGGTTTTGGGGGGAGTAATTCGGACTCGAAGTTCATCTGCAAATTCGAGAAGGGCATCGATAAGTTCCAAACTGCTTGGAATGATTTGATTGGCAGGGAGGACGAATCCACCGGCTCCGGTGTCCCTTAACTCCATAGCCAGTACCAAACTGGTGTTATGAACACCCTTAATCCAGTCGACACTACCTCCGCTTGAGACATCTTAAATTTTACAAAATAAAAACTTAGTATATTCGACAGAAAAAAGCCTGAGATTCCAAAGTAATAAATCTGGAATAAAAACTTACAGAGCATATCAACGATATTTCCAACCGTGAATTGGGTACCATAACGTTTAGCTAATGCTGTGGCTGCTTCCTGGCCGATTCGCATCTAAATAGAGTTTCAACATGTTTAAACGATCCCTTGAAATGTCTCAAATTATCAATTGCGAACAATCGGTTCGTTCGTACGTATTCGGTGTAATCGGGATATCGGTCATTAGCATAACCATAAGGCAAGAGGACGTATTGTCCGTAACTGTGAATGCTCAAGAAGAATACGGTTCGGTCTGCAATCGTGTTGAAGAAATCGGACATGGCTTTGGTCTCTGGTTCGGAAAATCCACTAGCTCCGTGATAAGTGTCATCGCATGGGGCATCAGAAGAACCGCCGGCTATAAGTATATTAATATTTGTTTTAATTTCATATTTAAACTTGACTATTTATTTTAATTCATAAGTTAATTGAGAACGAACTGTCGAATCTGTAGTCCCAGTTTCGATTGGCATCTGCTCCTTTGCAGCCGAGTGGGCTATCTGTGTCAGTTCGGGTCTGAAAAATCATTCCAATAAATCCATGAAACATCTCCGATTTTAATGAATACCAAGTTTTTTTGAAAGCTGGAATACCACGTTCTTATTTATTATTGTACCTTTCTCCAGAGTCGGTTAGTAGTATGAGTGTAAACGAATCTAAAAGAAAAATCATTATATCGTAATTTAATTCACTCTTCATATTTTCATAGGATTTTCATCTGCTAGTTAAATTACACTTACCCATCGGGATTTACAACTGGCATAATGTACCAATCGAAATCCTCGGTCAGTTTGACAATAGCAGGGTCGGAACTGTTGAGCAATTCATTTATCACGTAGGTGGTGGTGGCTCCTGAAATCCACTCTCGGGCATGGATCACTATAAATAAATAGAATGATCCAATCAATCAAATTTGTCAGGAAAGAGATTATTATTTTGCTGGCTCGGTTAATAAGTAATCCGTGTCTAATCTAATCTACATATAGAGTTAAAAAATGCCTTTGCAAAAGGATACTTACGGGAATCATACCAAATTGCTGGCTTGGTTTCTCCAGATTTTGAGATTTTGATGACTTTTAGGTCTCGTCCTTCGAAACTTTTGCCGATTGTGATTACCTTAAGGAAAATTTAATATTTTTAATCAAATACTTTGCCGTGAGATGTAATTTTTAAATTAACGCTTTCCGATTTATAATTAGGTATACCTCAGCGACACCGGGGTGAGCTTTCGCAGAGTCATCCAAAAAGGTGTAGATCTGTATGAAATTAAAAACGACATTAATTATTATGAATAAAACTCTTTAAAAGTTAATGGACTTACGTCATCAAGGGTTCCGTAACTGGTCCAATCCAAGGCCTTTCCTGCTTTTAGAAGCCCGGAAGCTTCTTCATTGATAAGCCTGAATAATTTATTAGATGAATATTTTTATGGAATTCTATTTCAAATTTCCAAAAATAAAACAAAATAACCGTTTTCAGACATACTTTTGAACATCTTCAACAAAGACAGTAGTAGTTAAGTCCTTCTTCCTTGAAAGAGCCTGGACTAAGTCACCCTGAAGATGAGGTGGGAACATGATATCGACAGCCTGTCCTACGTGTTTAACTCCCTTCCAGAACATGACCTTTTGAAAGCAAGTCCAAATTCATATTTAATTTACCAGTTTAAATTTTTGAATTAGCAGAAAGCAATACTATAGAGTTGAGAATTTTCGTTTAATTTTTTAGTTTTAAGCATTTTTTTATTAGGCTAATTTAGGCTATTATTTCGAATTCAGAATCTCCAGAGAATTTAACGATGAGTTAGGATAATTCATTAACTCAAATCTTAAAAAAATAACATTAAACTTACCCCAGGATTATTCCTTTCAAGTTCCAACAGAACCTCCCTCTCAGCTTCGGTATGGGGCACAAATCGATAGACCTTGTAGTTATCATATCGAATCTTGATCCCCGTCTCCCCAAGAACGGACAGGGCAAGGCCTAGTCCCAAAACCGTCAGTACCACAAAAACCTTCATCTTGATCTCTGAAACTGATGTTCGAAAATAAGCCTGGTAGACCCAAAATCATTTCATTTTATACACACTTTTTCGAGTGTTTGTTTGAACTCGTTCAGCGATTAGTTGATTACGGTTTAGCGATACCCAGTTTCGGCATTTTTAGCTCTGGGGATTAAACGGGTTTAAAGAGATAAGTAACTGGAATGGCATCATTAGATTTTAACAATTCTTTCTTTATTACGGACGGGAAAACCAGATTACGTATGAGACGGTCTATCCAGTATTACTTTTTAACGGGTTGAATTGTTGTGCCTGTTTGAAGGATTAAAGATTTTGTTGGAATTAGGGTCAAATGGTGATAAGAGGCTAAATGTCTTTTATTGTGTTTTATCTTGACAGGCTTATATTGTTATTATGCTTGCACTTCGAGTTCTACGTTCGACCTTTGGTACAGCCCATTTCTCGAGTTACATTCTCATATCATCCCCACCGAAAAGGAATGAAATCATCCACATCTATTATTAAACGAGTCAAATATGTCGTAAGAAGATAAATGAAGAAGATTCATCCAGAATAAATGCCTTATCTAAAAAAAAATCCAAATAAATGCTCGTTTGAAGGTTTTAGGTTTACGTCTACTTTAAATGGCATACTTCATAAATTAATTGAGACGAAGCACCCTAACTCTCTTCTAAATGCATTTACAGATTTTAAGGTGCACAACCAGACGAATGTAATTGCTAAACTATTGAATATCGATGCAGTCTTACTAACAATATTGCTTGTCGTGATTATTCTAATTAGATGTATGAAGTTATGGGAGCTAAAAATCCCTAAATAAAAAGATGCAATCTAAACTAAAGAGCAAATTGGTAAATGCAATCTATCAAGCTAAAAAAAGTTAATGCAAACAACAAAATTTTTGAATTCTGAAATACATGTAGGTTTTTATTATAACAAAAAAAATCATCAGGTCATACAACAGGGTCAGTTACAATATTACATGGTCAATTTACATAAAAATAATTCTGTTTAAAAATTACATCGATTATTGAGTCTAAATAGTTACAATATTACAAAGTCAAGTTACAAATAGTTAAAAAAATAATTCCGGTAAAAAAATACATCGAGAAGTGAGTTTAAATAATATTAATTAAACTAATCTAACACGTCCGTTGAGATCCAGAACAGCCAAGACTCCAGCTCGCATCAGGGTGACATCAAGAGGAGTATCCAGCACCGAGGTCCCGATCTTGTCCACGCATCCGATGAGAGTTCCATCCGGCTTCAGGATCTTGACGGCGTTGTTCTTGGTGTCGCAGATGATCAGGTTCCCGACATCGTCCACGGTGATCCCAGATGGGCGGCGAAGAGTCCCGAATGGCAGCAAGGCGGTAGCGGAGGTCATCCCGATGTCCAGCTGGAACACCGTCTGGAGGTTGAAGTCCGTCACGAACAGGGCATCTCCTGAAAACAACAGAGAAAAAAACAGGCAATTAGTATATTTGGTTCATAAAAATAGGTTCCCTGCAAAATCAAACATCAACCAAAGTTATCTTATCGAAGACAAAAGAAAAGACGATAACTTACCATTACGATTGAAGGTGAGTCCACGAGGGTAGTCGAATTTCCCCTTGAAGGTCCTGCAGTAGCGTCCGGTGGCGGCAGTGAAGTGTCGGAGGTATCGTCCCGCGGCGTCGAATAGCTGGATCCGATGATTCCTGGAGTCAGCAACGGCGATGTGGAATCCATCCCGAGATACAGCAACTCCCCACGGGAACAAGAATTGGCCTGGAAGTCGTCCCTCGCATCCGAAGGTGAACAGGAACTCGCCATCAGCAGTGAAGACTTGGATCCGGTGGTTGTCCTTGTCGGAGACGATGATTCGGTTCCCAACAGGATCGAAGGCCAGGCCGGTCGGGCGGAAGAAGGTCCCTGGATCTCGTCCTTGTCTTCCGAAGCGGAAGTTGAAGTCCCCATCCGGTCCAAACACCAAGATCTCGTGATGTTCTCGGTCCGCCACCAGCACCTGAAAAACCAAGAAAAATAAAACAAATTTTAGTACATCATGTAATAGAGAATTAAAGTCCTGAAATACCTAAAAATTGATTAACATTTCGCTAGAAGAAAAAAAAATGGGGGAAAGTGACCAAATTACCTGTTCGGTTCTGGTGTTGCAGCAGAGTCCCCACGGCTTCCGAGGATCCAGGCGAGGTTCTTCGGTCGACAAGGCGGCCACGGCGGAATCCAGTTCGACGTCGAAGGAGACGATGGGCCTCGTCAATTGTTGTAGATAGTTTCTGGATACGTTGAGTATTGTCGGCGATCCCCCGATGTGGAAGACGTTCCGGAAGAATCCACTGACGACGTAGGCTCCAGGTTCAGCAGGCCGGAACGTGACGACAACTTGATCCGTGAGGTGGGCGATGTTCTTGACAGGATAGCGGCTCCCAGAAGGTCCAGCGATGACGATCTCAAGTTCCTCCAGGTCCCTCGTTGACGTGGCTGGGTCCTTGAAGGCGATGAAGAAGTAGCAGTCGGTCTGGGTCTGGAACACGCTCGTCAAGGGGCTGGACAGGAACAGTGATTGGTGGACGTCTGCTTCGATGAGAGTCTCGTCCTCCGCGGCGGTGAGCTGGTCCACGAGGGCCTCCCATTCGGCAGGGAAGAGTTCGGAATCCGGCGAGGTAGCAGTGTCGTATCCAGATGAGGAGGCAGAATCCGTGGCAGCAATGGTCCAGGATCCCCAGCAGTTTTCCGGAATCTGCAAATAAAAAAAATAAAAAACATTGATTAGTATCAAGTAGTGGCAATTGGAAACCTGGAACAATACATACATACATTATACATACATTCGAAATCAATCAAATAAAAAGGTAAAAAAAATTACTTACAGGAAGATTCATCGTTGAGCAGGATACCGGCAGTTTTGGCAGGAGCAGTAGTAGGTATATACGTAGAGTAGTTGTCAATTCGAGAGTTCAAAAAGACTGATACTGAGGAAGGGTCTGGTCAACCTTTTATACCGAGAAAAAAGGGTCGACCAGGCTCTTTTGGCCGAAGAAAAAGGTCGACCAGGCGCTTTTTCTCGGTAGAAAGGGTCGACCAGGCTCTTATCCTCAAAAAAAAGAGTCGACCAGGCTCCTTGGATTAAGGAAAAGAGTCGACCAGGCTGTTTTGCTCGAGCAAAAAGGTCGACCAGGCTCTTAAGCTCGAGAAAGGGGTCGACCAGGCTCTAATCCTCGAAAAAAGAGTCGACCAGGCTGGCTTGCTCGGTAAAAAGGGTCGACCAGGCTCTTATTCTCGAGAAAAGGGTCGACCAGGCTCGTTTGCTCGAGAAACAGGTCGACCAGGCTCGCCTTCCATTTAGAAATGGATCGACCTTAGTAAATACTTTTTACTTAAATATAGCCTTAAAATAAAAAGTCGAAAATTTGTCCTAATTTCGCACGATTACACTTTTTGCGGATATATAGGATCCACATCGGACATCTTGCGATGAGAATATTTTATGATGCGCTCATTATATTGTTTAGTAATAACAATGTATCAATATAATTTTTCGAGACATTTTGGATCCTATTTCTTTGATTTTAATTCATTAACTATGTACCACTAGATTGGTTATGGATTGGAGTCCGTCATAGTCTCATAGTTATGTCATATTGCATGTATCTATATTTGGGGTTTTAAAATACTATCATTAAGCGGGTGACGGCTGACAACTCAATTAACAAATACCAACTAGGTAAACTCTTTAATCAAAATCTTTCAATGTAGCTATACAATTACCTACTATATTGGGAATTGGTTAGGAGAAATGCGATAGTTAAGCAAGACTACCTTCCCTGAATTCGTCAATTATACTTTTTTCTATCTCGGGAAATTAATTAACATTGTTGAGAAATGGTGAATATTTTGACCTGGTATTTTAACATTACACCATAATTAACAATTGTTTAATGCGGAATAGAATTCTTTTACGTAGGTCCAATTAAACAAGTACTGAATTCTAGTACGGTAACCAAAATAAAGAATATAGTCCCCATTTTCCATATAATGTCAGAACAAATTAAAGTTGGACATATTATTGTAAAATTAAAATGAAATACAAAGCATGTATAATTAAAATCTAAAGATAAGTTTGATACAAAGTCAATGTTATAAATAAATTATACAAACTTGGATTTAATAAAAATACCAAAGTTTGTTTCCGCACTACGAGCTGTAATAGAATTCTAGCTTCCTCTTCAAGAAGACTTCAATGAAAAACCGTGGAAAAGAAAATAGAGCTTCCAGTTCCGTCTTTACGCATATATCCGATAGGCAGTTTATTTCCTCAATCCATAACGCATCATTCTGAAAATAAAATATTGTCCACATTATTCGAACATAGCAAAATTATAAGGGACATTCCAATCTCGTAAATACCTTGAGAAGGATCCGTTGTTCAACAAACTTCAGCTTCCTTCTGTCTCGCTCATTCATAATTATAGATGCGTTATTCGGAAGATTCAAAGTAACAACGTCGGAGGGTTTCATTCCAAGCCAAATGAGATCTGGAACATTCATGTCCCCATGAAAAGTATCCTCGTTCGTACACCTTATTAGGTTGGCCTGTGCATAAGAGCCCCATCGATAAATAGCAGCTATTTCAATCCCATGAGGATCACAATCGACGAGCACAAAAACCTTGAGATTTAATACGTTGCTCAATTTCTTAACAATCTTCTGAGTTGCAAAGTCTGGATAACCCTTTCCTAGAATACAAAATACAGATCAAAAGTTTTTTGTGGACCTTATTCAGATAAAAATTGATATACATGTAAGTAATCGCATTTACCCGTAATTAGAATTAAAGGGCCAAGGCATTCAAAAATCTTTTCCCCAAGCAGACGCTGGAAAACGGTATCCTTTTCTACCACCAGTATCAATCGAGCTTTTGACTGATATTCAGTTAATCCTAGAGGTTAGACATTAAAGAAGAGATTAATAAAAAAAACTATTAAAATAATATCAAAGTAAAATTATTGCGTACCGCTAACACAGCTAGGGACAAGTAATCCGGATCGGAACTTTCCCACGTCAATCCTGTCACCAGTGGAATTCGTGAATGAGAGGTCTCCAGCAATAAGTCCTTTGGACGTAGCTTCCACGGAAAGAGCATCTCTGGGAACCTTCATTTCGGTTATGAAAAAATAATCGGATAAAGAGATGAGTTTACTTGAAAATAATTTGCTGTACAAGAAATTGCACCAATTATAATCATCAACACTCACTTTAAGAACAAGGCACAAATCGTTCAATCCTCCATCCAATCTTGCCTGGTTTCCATACAGTGATACGTTCTCATAGTAAAGTTCCCTCTTTGTGCAAGTCTGCCCTTGCTGAATCATATTGTAAACCTTCGACATCAGATGAACCAGAAGGGTAAACTTCCTTCGAGACCGTTTACTACCAAACCTGACAACCGTATTCTTCGGTTCCTTGCGTCGGATTTCGTCTTCGTCTTGAGAATCATCGTGATCTTGATTAACTGCAGCCTTGAAAAATTCAGCTCCTGTCAGGACCCTTAAATGTTCCAATGCCGGTGACTTTCCCTCCGGTACAGACTTGACGATTGACAGCGTTGTCTTCTCGATTTCCAATCGAACTTTCTCTCGAATTTTGTCCAGGGCATTCTTACGTTCTTCTTGTAGGTAATTGCGTTCGTCACCTCGACTTGTCATTTTTGTCTCGATTTTTTTCAAGTTTTACTACGTCCACTAAAAATATGACCCCTTACTTTCACTTTCAAGCCCGGATTCCGATTTGAACAGATTTCTTACTTTCTTTTTGCGTCAAAGGTCAAAGTCGATATTGGCGAAGAAGTACAATAAAATAATTAATTTAATTAAAAAGCAGGAAGTATTAATTGAGAATTATATTAGATGAGAGATGAGGGTAGGGTGGGAAAAAGAAAGAAATGCGATTTTCTCTTTCACAACGCTACGGATTGGATTTTCTCTCCGGTTTTCACTTTTCACATCGCGTCATTTAGCCTCATGTCCTGCATCCGGAAATGTGAAAGTTCGATCTCTGAAATACTTCCGGTTCCCTATTGTACTACACAATAACTCTATTCTTATATTATTATGTCCGATTGACTTAAATTTAATGGGCTTTTTGCCAACGCGTACAGAAGAGTTCGAAAAGGGGTCAAATATATGCCAAATCGTTTCATGGGTTGTGCGACCCTTGGAAGTTGGAGGTTTGACGGATCATGTTTCATAAGACCGTAAGGTATCATGTCTAGCTAAATCAGGTTTTTAAAACGGTTTAGAAATGCCTACTTTAGGTAACAACAAAACCTTAAGTACGTATTATAGGTATACGTGAAGGTATAGCGTGGTTTTTAAGCAATAATCCTTAAAAAATTATCTACATGTACAATAGGCCTGACTACAGGCTAAATCTTTGCTAACTGTCTTTTTAGCGATGAACGAGGGATAACAAGATAAAACCACAATAATTATGTTGTATTCACATATGTAAACCAAATGCGGAGCCAAACACATTTTAAAAGCAATGAAATTTAAATTAAATTGGGCTTCAGATTTTTTACGGCAAACATAAAATATTAAATTTGGAATTGGTTTGCTCGGGCTATATTGCTATATATAGCTATTTTTTATTGTAATTTAGTAGTTACTTCGTTACTTGATAATGATACGACAATAAACCCGATAATACTGACGTCTAAAAATACAACACAATTTCAGTGATTTCCCCACTCAATCTATTGGATGTTAAAAATTTTTGGATTTGGACAGATAAAAGAGTAAGGAATCATTCGTAATTAACCCTGTGGATTTTGAGGATATCCATAACCATACGGATAAGTGGAAGAACCGTAGGGATTGTTGTACCCGTAGGGGTTATATCCATAACCCGACATTGCTTGTTGCTGAGCATATTGTTGTAGTTGTTGGCTGTACAATTGAGCTTGTTGTTGACTCATAGGATAACTCTGATTGTTGAAGAACCCATAAGGGTCACATTGTGGTACTTGCTGACTGCCACCGCAAGGATCTTCACTTTCACATCCGTCCTGCCTGGGACTGGGACTAGGAGCATCGGCTGGAGTGGGCACGTTTAGTACAACCGTTTCGTTATTCGATTCTGGATAGTGAGCCACTTTGATTGTCGTTTTATGGGTTATCCTCCCCCTGATTGTTTAAGTACTTACATGAATATAAAGTTCATGTGGTTTGCGATTTCTAAAAACAATAGTTATGCATACGGAAGTTGAAACCGAATTGCCCCCTTGTCAGTCATAATGATTGAAGGCTGGGAGTTTTCTTCGGATGCAACTGGTTCGTCGGATGCCTCCAATCCTCCAGAACCGTCAACTTCCCCACTCGGAGTTTCGTCGTCATTACGACTCTGCCAAGATAAAATTTTAATAGATTCGTTTACTTAGCGTTTACAGAAACTCTCATGAAAGTTCTTATACCTCGTTAAAATTAGATGAACTTTGACTCGTGGCTGCCCTACTGGAACCGGATGACTCTGAGATTTTACTCTTCCCTGGAGCATGCGATTTCTCAGATACTTGAGAAGAGGGCTCGGAAGCTACAGGCCAACTGGCAACGTGAGATGTGTTTGAAACTTTCGAGATTCGGGAAATCACTGAATTAGACGGCTGTTCAGACTGCGATCTCGAGTCAGAGGGTATGGCAGTCGATGGTGGTGGAAGTTGTTGGTTAATCGACCCTGTTGGTGACAGTGGTGACACCCTCGATTCCGATTTTCGATCGGAAATTGATTCTTGAACAGCAATTAACTGTAAACCCTCCAACTCCCCGATATCTCCGCTTCCTATCCGAGTGCTCTGTTCCGATTCCTGAGTCCATTCTGAAGCAGCGGTAGTTTTTCTTTCGCTTTCACTGTCTTCCGTTTGTTCCTCTTGATAATTCGGAATAGTCGGAGCCGGTGTGGCTTCACCTGGACTGTCTTGAGGACTGTTGGGCTTTTCCGCCTGAAATGAGGTGCTAGCATCCCCGCCTGATTTCCTTGATCCGGAACTGGAGTGGCTTTTATTGTCTTCTTGTTTCCGGTCAGTTTCGGCGGCTTTTGGCTCAGGATTGCCCCCAGAATTGTCCAGGCTTTGCCTCGACTTTTTGCTGTCCGGAGTTACGTCTGTAAGTACGTATGTTTGATAGGCCGTTGGTCTTTGCTCTTCTTGTGGCTCAAAGACGTAGCTAGGGAGTCGGTTTGAATCCGTTTCCGATCCAAGACCGCTGGGAAGAGTGTTAAAATTCTGATCGGGGCTTGGTGGCTTTTTAGCATCCTTCTTCTTATCTTTAAAAATATCGAGGGGGAAGTCTTGGAAAGTCTGGAATTCCTCTACGGTTTTCTTGTCTTTTTTGTTCTTTGACTTTTTAGGCTTTTTGACGTTTATCGGGTCATCTTTGTTTGCTGGATCACTTGCATCGGCTATGTATCGACCCATTACGAAATTTTCTTCTCCTTCGACGTATTTATCTCTACTGTGCTTTTTATCCTTCTTGTATTTTGAATTGTTTTTCGATTTCCCTTTAGATTCCTGGATAATTTCTTCCGATTTTCTCTGAGACTTATCTTTTGACTTTCGTGATGTCAGTTCGGCTTTTTTTTCAGTCATTTTTGGGATTTCTTCATCCTTATCTTTTGAATGTCGGTGGCTTTTCCTGCCTTTTCGTTCCTCAGGTTGGAGGTCGAGTTTGATGACTTCGTTGGGCCGAAGACCGCTGCGTTTTTTATCCTTTGGATAATCGTTCTTGTCCTTTGAGTTTCGAGGACTCATCTGTATTTTTTCGTAACTACTTTCGTTAGCGTGCTTCGATTTTCGATGTCTCCGTCCTTGCTCCCGGCTTTCCTCATCGGTGTACTTGGACTTGCGTCTTTTCTTGGGCTCATCCTCATCGGTGTACTTTGACTTCCGGCTTTTGTCGTGGTAATAATCCTCATCAGCGTATTTAGACTTGCGACGTTTCTCGCGGTCATCGTCATCTGCGTACTTTGACCTCCGCCTTTTTTCAGGGTCATTTTCATCGACGTACTTCGATTTGTGTCGTTTCTCGTGGTCATTCTCATCGGCGTACTTGGACTTCCGTCTTTTCTCTCGGTCATCCTCATCGGAATACTTTGACTGATGTCTTTTTTCGCCGTCGTCATCATCGGTGTACTTGGACTTCCGTCTCTTCTCGCGGCCATCCTCATCGACATAATTCGACTTCCGTCTTTTGTCGCGGTCTAAATCGTCCTCATATTTCGACTTATGTGTTTTATTGCGGTCATCATCATCGACATACTTTGACTGTCGATGACTGTGCCTTCGTTCGTGGTCGTCATCAACGGCCTGGTTTGACAGTCGGTGACTGTGTTTTCTGTGATGCTCCTTATCCAAATCCCTTCCTGCATCTTCGGGTCTTAAGAGCCTGGGCGAGGCATGCTTTTCCTTGGAGTGGCGGTGGCGATGCTCGTGATGGGTTTCTGGTTTATCGTAATCATTTGGATCATCAATTGTGTTGGAGGGACGATGGCTGTGTTTCCTATGCTCTGTATTCATATTTTCGTTCGAATGGCGATGTTCATGTCCTTTAGGACGGGTTTCATTTTCTTTTGAATGTCGATGTTCATGTCTTTCCAGATGACTTTCATTGTCCTTTGAATGTCGATGTTTGTGACCCTCATTAGGATCCCGCATGGGAATTTCAGGATTTCCATTTTCCATCCCGTTACTCCGCCGATGATGCTCATGGTGATACTCATGGTGATGCTCATAATGATGGTGTTCGTGGTGGTCACCTTGGTTTGGAGACCCCCTCTCATCCCGATTATTGCGATCGTTTTGATCCGTTATCACGGCACGGGCTTCGATCTCTACATTAAATCCAACCTGTTTATTAGCTGATCTAAGCAACCTGTTTTGGTTCTCGTCGTAGCTGAAGGTGGATAATTTGTTGCCCGAATCATTGCCCAATATTAGCTTTGCTAGGTTTGGATCATTGTGAGACCGCTTAAGAGGTACGCCAGAAGATAATGGTCGGCTTGTGTTGGGGGCTAGATTGTAGATTGCATCTATACGCCTTAGATTTTGATCATTTTTAACCGATTCTTGGCTCATTTTGTAATTTTGTGACTAAACTAATAAAAACAATAAAACATAGTTTGACAAAAAGTGCTTCCATTCATTTATATTTTTGCATAAACCACAGGAAACCACGAAATCCATAAAATTGCAATTCAAGTTCTTAAAAAAATCCTATGACAACTTTACTTGATGAACAGCCTTGTTACAGCCTCAGAGCACGTTTTCAAATCGTTCAAAAACGGACACAAGAGATTTTTAGAAATCTCATTTCAAAATTTTAATGTATACCATAATGGGTTAGTTAGGAATTAGGAAATTAACTAATATATCATAGGCAATAGCCCAGGATCGCTTCCAGGATTTACTTATTTAATCTTTCAACCTCAACTGTCAAGCATGGCTGCCGAGCCACCGCCACCCCCACGTATACCTACTCGTGACAAGCTCATCTCCTACGACCCCGACATTATCAGTCGCCACATAGGGAATACGGGAGTACCTAAAAAGTACTTGGATCATCGGAAATCCTCAATTCCATTTAATGACAGGGCTCCAAGAGTTCGATTCCTCAGGTCCGTAGAACCCCACGGGGTTGATGACTTAGGGTCCCATCTCCCAGCTTCAGTCGCCCCAACCGAAGGCTTGAAGCCGATTCTAAAGAAGTCCAATCACCCGATCCTTGTCGATTATGATTTTGATACCATGGAACGTACGCGTGGTTTGAAAGAAGGCTTTATGAATACGAATGACGCTTTAGAAGGATGCACTACTTTTGTGGAACAGGTTATCCAGTACTTCTCGAAGGCAGATCGGGAAGCGCGGGGTTCATTGGACATCCTCACATTTCCAGTTGCCGCCGGTTAGTAACAAATTACTAAATTTCTATATGCACATTTTATGTAGGTTCTGATTATGGGATTTAGGTGCAGTAGAGGCTCTGTCTCGATTTCAAGGAAATATGGTGACCGCAATACTCGCACTTCACAAGTTGAAAACCGGCGAACGGCAGTCGAAGGAGGCTAAAGGGGCTACGGTAAAATTAGTACAGGAACTTACAGCTGAAATCGTCAAGAGTCAGGAGCGAGCAAATGGTCTCGTAAACAAAGCTCGGGTGCGGCACAAGCAGTGGGGAACGATACTCTGCCGAAAGGGAGAGTTCCAGGTGACAAAGGTCCGGTCATCCAAAATGGCGATCTACATGAGGAAGGTCATGCCCGAAAATGTGACCCTCTACGAAGACGTGATGGAAGAAAGTCGGCGCTACCGCTCCGACGGTCTGACAAGGATCTACCGATCTGGATATGAAATTATACTGAAGCTCGAGGGAACTGACCTAGCAAAGGACGCCGACGAAGTCAGGGATGATCAGTTGTCATCGATTGTGGAAACGGCCCTGGAACATGCCAAGGACTTGATTTACTACGCCCGTAGGAACATGGACATGGCATTCGAGACGCTGGGCCAGAGCTTGTTTGACTTGGGATTCACTAAGGTTAATGAAAGGCTAACGAGCATCGAATTCGATGCTTTCTTCGACCCCCTTTGTGCCCTCGAGCTGAAAACGGCCCTGGGGGATATCGCTTCCAGGAAGGGGGACTTGGTCAACACTGCCGAACATATCGTCAACTACTTTAAATGGATGGAAAACTTTACGAAGGTATTGATGAAGTACGTGAAGCAGGATTCGGCGGCTTCGAATATGGATGGTGGAAACAGACTTAAATACTGTTTATTTGGGAGACCCCTGACTGTCGAAAAGATGCTGGACTTACTCAATGGGTTGGGATGGATGGACTTCATGACGACGATTCCACTGACCGAGCGGGTTGAAAGATGCCTGTAATGTCTTGCTTAATTTCAATCTGTATATTCGATTAAAGTTTGCTGCAATTGGAGATAAGGTTTTTATTGACATTTTTCAGGTTCGAGGTTAAGCCGGAGAGCAAGGACTCGAAAGTTGTGGTGGAACTGGTGGAAGAAACCACAGACCCGGTCCCGGAAGCTGAACCACTTTCCACTCCTCCCTCTCCTGCTCCCCCTGAATAGAAATATCGAATAGGACTAATTTATATCCTGTAATCATAACTCGAACTATTTAGTGTCTGCAACATTAATAAAAGTACTTCAGGGTGCGCGGACGAGGATTTTTAATTTTGTATCGTTTTAGGAATGCGGTGGGTTGGGTTGGATGTTACTATTTAGGCATTTCCTAGTGTCACGTTCAACCATAGTTTTTAAATCCGGGTATCATATACATTTTCGGAAAATCTATATTGTAACAATATGCAAGGATGAAAAGTTTGGATCCTTCACGTAGCATCTTTATACTGAAGCACCACTTGCCCCCCATTCCCATAATCATAATGCCATTAGGGCAAGCGTTGTCAAGGGATCTTGGTAGTAAGAGTAGTAACTTACAATTTACAATTCTGTTATTAGACTTTATCTGAGTGATCGAATTTCGAACACCGATATTATAAGGTGCACTCAAACCATTTGGATGAAACATGAACTTTTGATGATACGAAATGACGTCCAAAGATCTAGATTTCATTGACTACTTCTTCCAGAAAGAAGGTTCGACACTGACACTTAAATGCAATTGGAATATTTGAAGTTTAGTATCATAATTAATTGAGTTTTTATTCCTTTTTCAGGAGATACGTACATCTCATTACTTTCACAGGTAAAGAATTTGAGTTAAAGCTGAAATAAGTCTTCAACCGGACTGGAAAGTGGAAACACCCTCTCCCCTATTTATTTTTTGTTTTATCAGTTAGCATACACATTTTTCGATTTTCTAACAATAACTCCCGAAAGACTTATTTCAGTATTTGCGGTGTTTATATCATATCCTTGCTATTTAATTTGTAACACTAATGTTTCATTTCCGGTTGATTTAGACTAAGCAGTCTTATGATGATAAATGTGAACGATTTTTAAAAACTGCGGATGAGGATCTGCAGAACAATTACAGAGCATTCAAATCTCAGCTTCTTGATGTCCGCAAGGTATTCATTTTCAAACAATTAAACCTATATTCCTGTATAAAATGCCAATTTCACCAATCGGTTCGTGTATGTAATTATAGATTGTCCCCATCATCGATAATGTTCCAGAAAGTTTTGATTTCACTCAATTAATAAATTCGGTCTTCGAAGATTTGGAAGTCGACATTGAGGAGAATTTGGACATAATTCGAAAGGTTGTTAAAATATATTGATTTTTTTCTGACAAAGCTGCAATTTCTGAATCGAAATGTTTTTTCAATCATAGTACAATGATTTCATGAATAACTCAAGCGTCCATTGGAAGGGATTGGATATTGACCCCCAAAGTGTAGTCGAATTAGGGGTCCAGATGATGGTATGAACTTTCTCCGAAATGCAATTTTGGTTGAGAAAAATTATGATTTTGATGGGAAATGTAATTATTTAGGCGACACTGGAATCCATGGTCTATCCTATTTTCATGAAACTGACGGATTACATCGGTAGTTTAGCAGACTCTTCAGGTTCAACAAAGAGAAACAACAACTGTCCAACTGTGATGAGAGATCGCCTTCACATGTACGCCATATAGGATTTCAGGAAAAAAATTATAGAAACATCAAATATTTTCTGCTAATTTCATCCCTTTTTATGCACTAGATTGGTGGAAGCACTGTCCCAACAACTTTGCAAAATTGGAGAGTCCAGTGTGACAACACTAGGCAGATTACCAGTCATTACTCAAAATCAATTGGATACGGATAGTGCCAGGCTAGGAGCTCAAGGACGTTACGCCAAGAACTGCATCGCTTGGGCTATTAAAGCCGTTTCCCCTGTACTTCTATACTACTTCCTCCAGCAACCTTCAAAAAATAGAAGGCCTTCCAGTCAGTCGATTTTGAAAATAACCGAAACCGTGTTGAAATTCAACTTTAAAACCCAATTTTTCTTGTTTTTTAGTCGTTGAAGAAAAGGAATCTGAAGTACCAGTAGGTGCTGATCCAAACGCTGAGGAACAATACAAAGGGAAGCTTGACAATGAATCTAATGCTGATGAAGATTACCAAGGGAATGATGATAATGAACCAAGTGAACAAAATCAAATTCCTGAACAGAATTTAAATTCGGAACGGGGTGCTATGGATGACAGCCCCAAATCAAATGGGGAGTATCAACCACGAAGGAAAAGTGCATCACGGGATGACGATGTGTACAAGAACCAAAGTAACGTCCAAGATGACCAACCCCGAAGAAAAAGCACTGCCCAAGATGACGATCAACCCAGACGAAAAAGTATCGCTCGAGGGGACGAACCATCAGTGCGAAAAAGTAATGCCGCAAACGACCAAACCAGAAGAAAAAGCAATGCCCAAGATGACAGTCAACCAAGACGACAAAGCATGTCCAAAAATGACGAACAACCAATGCGGAAAAGCAACGATGGTAGCGATCAACCCAGTCAAAAAAATAGTCCCCAAAATAACGACCAATCACTGCGGAAAAGTAATGCCGGAAACGACCAACCCGTGCGGAAAAGTTATGCAGAAGAAGAACCCAGTCAAAAAAGCTATTCCCAAGATGAAGATCCACAGAAAAGAAAAAGTAGTTACAAAAATAACGACCAACCAATGCGAAAGAGCTACGACGGAAATGACCAACCCAGGCGAAAAAGCAATGCCCAAGACAGCGATCAACCAAGGCGAAAAAGCAATGCTGGAAACCTGCAACCCGAGGAACAAGGTTACGTCGAAGATGAAGACCAACCCCGACGAAAAAGCATTGTCAAAGATGACGATCAGCCCAGACGAAAAAGCATTGCCGAAGTCCAACAAACCAGAAGAACAAGCATCGTTGAAGGTGACCAACCCAGACGAAAAAGCAATGCTCAAGGTGACCAACCGATGCGAAAAAGCAATGCCCAAAATGACGACCAACTGCGGAGGCAAAACTATGTCGAAGAGGACCAACCCGTAGGTAAAGGCAATTTCCATGAAAATGACCAACCCAGACGAAAGTGTAATGCCGAAGACTACAAACCCAGTCGAAATAGCTATGTGCAAGATGACGATCAACCAAGGAGAGGAAGTAAGGATCGCTATGGTGATCAATCAAAACCAAGGCGAGATTACTTCGACACATGTGACGATGATCCGAATACAAGAACTACTAGTAATAGGAAAAGTCAACCCATGAGGAGTGGTTTTGAAGCAGACAATGAGCCCAAGAACAAGAAACTCGAAATGAGTAATAAGTATGATGACAACGATACATCGAATGGACAGAACGGTCTAGATTGTGATGACTATGACCGTCCAAGAAGCCGAAGGCAACAAGAAGACGACTGCTTTGATGCCCCAAGACAACGGGACAACTTAGATGAGGACTGCAATTGTAACGGTCGACCAAGACATCGGAACAACCGATGTGACGAATTCAATGATAGATCAAGAAGTCGAAGTCGAAGAAATCGGGATGAAGACTGTTTTGAACCGTCGCAAAACCAGAACAACCGAGACGACGATTGCAATGATTTCCCCAAAAATCGGAAGAATCCGTATGACGAAACCTTAGATCAGCCGAGGCAACGGGACAATCGAAACGACGATTGTAACGATCGGTCCAGAAGTCGAAAGCGTCAAGACGACGAATCCCTGGATATCCCAAAGCGAGGGTCGAACCGCGTTGACGAGTTCCAAGATGGACCAAGGAGTCGTAATAATCAAGACGATGAATGCATGGATCCGCCGAAGCAAAGAAGCAACCGAGACGACGACTGTACTGAGCGGTCCCGAAGTCGACAGAATCGAAACCGGGACGACGAGTGCTTGGATCAGCAAAGGCAAAAGTTAAGCCGAGAAGACGATTGCAATAATCGGTCAAGGAGTCGAAGTAGAAACCAAAACCCATGCTGCGATCAGCAAAGACAGCGACAAGACGACTGCAGTGGATACAATGACGTGTCAAACCGACATCAGAATCCAACCAATAAACCAAACCAACGTAGCGTGTGCGTTGAGCCTCTTTCCGCGACCAAAGCTCAACAAAAGGATTGGGCCGACACGGACGAGGCTGCCGAGGAGATATCCAAACCGGAACCACCTCCAATGGAAGAAAATATGGAAGAGATGGCCCAGGACATGGCCCCAACAACAATGACCGCAGAGCAGTCTGTACAGGTGGAGGTAGATCCAACAGAAGTCCTCGATGTTGTCCTTCAAGTTCAAGAACAAGAGAATGTCACTGAAGAACCGATGCCAGTAAATCAGCCAGAATCAAACCAGCAACTAGAGAGTGTCGAAATTGTTGAAGAGTTCATACCAAAGAATGACGATCCCGAAGAGAGCAGCAGACTTAAGGAAATGGAAAGAATAGCTGAGGAGAAAGCAAAAGTCAAAGAGGCTCGGGCTGAATCCAAATCCAAGCGAAGAAAAAAGAAGCGTGAAGCCGATGAGAGTCAAGAAAGGCCCAGTTCAAAGTCGAAGGGCCGGAGCCGTAGCAAAAAACGGGAAGTTAAAGAAGCAGCAGCTGCAGTTAAACTTGGGGCTGAAGAGAACGACTTCCCGATTCCGGATGAAAACCATAGAACCTCTTCTGACTTTGTCGACCATTTCTTTGCCAAGAAAGGGCTCACATTAATAGCTGCTTTGGCTGAAGTAAAACAAACTCTTAATAGGATTAAAATAATTAAGTTTTAAAATCGTCTAGCTCCAGAAATGGCCAGGTTACTAAATAACCCCTCTTGCTTTCAGATGAAGCGGAAGTTTGAGGGACGTTGTAAAGAGACTCTGAGCAGTGTTGATAGTTCTGTGCAAAAGGAATCCAAAAAGTTCATGGCCGAGGTTCACGATGTTCGGAAAGTAAGATTTTAATTAGCGGAAACGAATCCTGTGATTCCATGGTCTTCCAAGTTTACGTACATATTTAAGTCCCCCAGAGATTTTGTTACTCCAAACCGCAAAGTCTGTATAGAAACTTCTAGGGTAGGAGAGTAGGGACTAATTCCGGGGTAGATTCGTTTCAGTAAGTACGGACTACGGTATTATATTATACGCTTATCCCTCTTGAAATAGGTCGAACCCGTCACAAAAGAAATCGAGGTGAAAGACTACAACTTTGCCGAAAACTTTGAACGTGAACTGAAAGGTCTATCTTCAAATAAATTCGACTCTGTCAAAGAGGAACTGGTCTTGCTGCATAAGGTTCCTTTACAATAATTGTTTCGATAATGTAGGATTTGATTGATGGCGAAAATTTGTTATAATAACATGACCTATCTTTATTTGCCTTCAAATATTTGACGGCACACGCAGTATAACGAATATACGAGAGGTCTAATCAGGCATTGGGAGTACTGCATATCACACAAGAAAATTGTTGACCCCGAAACGGTTGTTGATGGTGGAACACAATTGATGGTTAGGAAACAAAACTAAAACAATTACAAAAATAGTTAAGTAATGGAAGTTGAACACCCCTTTAGGCTACTACGATGTCCCTAACGTACCCCATTTTCATAAAAATTGGAGAATTCCTTGGAAAACTTACAAAAACTGCAAAGACAATGTTGCACAAGCATCCTCCCCATCACTTGACGGAAATTTTCCACAAGTAAAAACTACCGAATTAACTCCGTTTTAAAGCCGGTCAAGGTTCATAAATTTGACCCTTTCTTTACAGGTTAGTGGAGATAAATGCCATTCAAATTGCAGCCATTGGAATGTCCTGCATGTAAACTTACTTTTATTAAAATACGCAAGTGTAAATGTAAACTATTCCTGAGTTATTCCTCTCTTACATTTTAGACATGAACTTGCTAAACTCCCTAATATGGACAAGGAGACACTTCGACTGCACAGTGCCAATATCGCTATCGAAGCCAAGTTTGCCAAAAACTCCATATCTTGGGCTATGAAAGCCATTTCCCCAGCCTTGCTTTTGTACTTCATTCGAGGTCATGCTCCTCATCCACCAACAGGTAATTGCCTGATCCGTTTCCGGTTTGAACATTTCTATTCAAATAAAATGTTTTAAGAAAAATAGTAAGTTATTGAATCTTGTAATTTTTTTAGAAGAACAAACAAAGCCAAATAAGTCTATTCCAAAAAGTACAGGAAGATCAAAGCCAGGGGAAACCCAAGTCGAAGAACCGAAAACGCACCATAGAAACTCATCTAAGACTCCAAAATCTGAAGATCAAGCTAAGAATAATGTTCGAAATTCCAATGAGCCTGACATTGGTGGCACAGCTCTAACTGAAGCCATGTCTCGGCATTCGAAAAGGCAGCATGATTTTGTGGATTACTTTTTCCAAAAAGATGGTACTGAAATTACAAGATTTGCCTAGATTTATTTTTGTGTGTGTTATAAATTATTTTGTGTCCATTTAGGGGAAGCACTATTAGCTGAATTGACAAAGGTAGATTTAATTTTTATTTACCGTAAATCCTTAGTTCGATCCCCGGGGATATATTTTTCTACTCAACGGTAGATTATTTTTACTTCGATTAGGGAAGCATCTTATTAGTTTTATTTTTTCGTGTAGATTAAGAAAGACTACGAACAACTTTGTAATTCAAGCCTACCATCGGCAGGACCTGATGTTAAAAAGAAGACACGACAGTTCTTGTCTACCGTTCATGAAGCCAGAACGGTTCGTTTATATTTAGTTACTTCGACTTTCGTTTAATCTTTTTAAATATTTTAGCTTAAATTTATTTATTGCTTTCTAGATTGATCCCGGAAAAAGACGAATGGAAGTCGCAGACTATAACTTTGGTGAAGCTATTTCCTCTGTCCTTATGTTTCTTGACGTCGAAAACATTGATGACGATGTCAATGCATTAGTGAAGGTATTTAATAATGCTCTACCTTAGAATTCAAGTAATCTATGCCTGCACTAAATAAGCTTTATATAACTTTCCGATTGTAGTATTTCGAGTTCACGAAGAACATGGTCGCACATTGGCGCTTCCGCATTAGCAAGAAACAGGAGTTAGAATCCGATGCAGTTGTTGAAACGGGAGTCCAAATGATGGTTTGAATAATACGTTACCTAACCTAAACCCTAAGTATAGAAAACTGAGGTATAAGACAGTTTATCATATCTTAGGCAGCCACCGTTTCCCTGGCTTATCCTATTTTCATCAAACTCGGGGCGTTTTTTGGAGCGATGTCAAAGGATCCTTCTAAGTTGAAGCAGTTTCGATCAAAATCTATGCACAAGCCAGATAAAGTTGCGGATCGATTTCATAAGTAAGCACCGTGAAGTAGTTTAGTATTCAGACAGGACACGCAAGAAATCATAATTGATATGAATTTTAATTTATTTACTAGGCTGGTTGAGGCAGTGACAGTTCAAATGTACGCGATTGGTAAATCGTGCAATGTTACTCTTCACAAACTACCTTCCAAAGACTCGTATCAAGTTGCAAACGAACGATTGACTGTTCAAACAAAGTATGCAAACAACAGTATTACTTGGGCCATAAAGTCACTCGGACCTCTCCTTTTGTACTACTTCATTCAGTATGACACAGTCTAGTTTTTCCTTTACACAACCGTCTCGGGTAAGACATGTTTTCTGTGACAGTTCAAAATTTTTGTTAGCATAACCCAGCCCAGGTGGAAAATTAAATCAAAATTATATCCGAATGTCTTTTATTTTGTATGACACGAGTTTTGTTTGTAAACTGGACGATCCCATGCTTAAATTTTAAGGATGTGAAACTTAAACTTTGGTTCAACTTCCAAGTAATAAGAGTTTTAAAACGTTTAAAGTTTACGTTCACGTGAATTTTCTACTAGCCCTTCTTAAACATTGCAATTACAAATTAGTCAGGTCGGCACACTTATTAAGGCAACTGTTATCAGTCTCCGTCTACCAACTTTTTATGTGCGTTTAGCTGTGTGAACATATCGTTAAACTATTGAAACAAGATTTAGATTAAACTTCTTATCAATAATCGAATCCCTGAAAGGTACGCTAATTCTGAAAGACAACTTAAACCTACAACCACCCGCACGTAGATTCTAGTAAAATCATACAAATGAGCTAAATAATTTCCACTGTAAGTTAAACATTCTTAACTATTTTAAACTAAAAACGTACCAGTCTTTTTAGTTGTAAGTATAACTCGAATCATAAAGAATCACGAGCTCAATATTACGCTTCAGCCAGATGTTCAGAAATCAAGACATCTCGCCGAGTAAATAGTAATGGATTATTATAGTTCAGTCGTTCTTTTGAAGCACTTGTTTCTAAACTTTGGTAATTGGTTGAATTTAAAATGTTCCTATTGTATCAAGCCAGCAAGCGCTTTACAACATCATTCCTTGCTCCAGTTTGTGGGACGATCAGGAGGTGCATACATTCTGACATCTGAGAAAAATGCGTGTTCCATTCCTTCTTTAGCAGAAATACGAACATTTGGATCATAAGTCAGGAGCTCCTATTAATAGTTGAAATCGGCTTTTATATGAGTTAATATTATGTAGAACATTACAACACAACAACAAATGTCAGTACATTAAGTCTTAATATAATGAAATTCAAGGTTTTTCTTACCTCTAATAGCTTCATGCCTTCAGGAAATACAACTAATGGAGGAACAAAATTTTTTAAAGTCTGCTTTTCCCATTTAGGGAAGCAGGGCTTATAGTCAGGTAGTTTATGAACTCCAGGCCAAGTCTCCTCATCAGGGGTTCCAAGGGTTCTGAAAATTCTAAATAACTGGTCGATCTCTGAATCCCCAGGAAACAGGGCTTTCCTTGTAAGCTGGTAAATTAGAACAGACGTTGTAAATGAATATAAAGTAAATTCAAATTTCAAACTCATTGAATTAAAAAAATATATATGTTTAAATGAATACCATTTCGGCAAAAATGCATCCTGCACTCCATGTGTCAACAGTTGTAGTATAGAACTTGGTTCCTAAAAGTATTTCTGGAGAGCGGTACCATAAAGTGACAACCTTGTGAAACAAACGACAGTAACATCAAAATCATAAACTCCTACATTTCTGAAACAATTTCAAATTAGAATTAAAAATCGAGTAAATACCTCATGAGTATATGTTCGCATGGGAATCGCAAAGCCTCGAGCTAGTCCAAAATCAGCCAACTTAAGATTTCCATGAGAGTCTATTAGAATATTCTGAGGTTTTAGATCTCTGTGAAGAATTCGATGAGTGTGGCAATGCATTAAGGCTCGGAGCATCTGCCAAAGATAAGATTTGACTTGGATAATTGGTAATCCATTAGGCTGTGTATCTATATATCTGTAAATTATCGGGATTATTAGTTTACTGAATGACAATTTTGCAGTCCGTCATGAGTCCAGTATGCAGTACTCTTTGAATTGGAAAGTAAAAGGAAGCACTGCTTCAAGCTTTGATTGTTAGTTGGAATCGCAAATTTTTAAGGCCATTAAGGAATACGAACATCCTTATTATTCGCTTACTTTTTAAGATCCATTTCCATATATTCAAATACAAGGAATAATTTTTTATCTGCATGAATAACATCCAAAAGGCAGACCACGTTTTGATGATCCAACTCTCTCAATAGGGAAATCTCTCGAACTGCCGTGCTTGGGATTCCTTCAGATTCTCTGCAACACAAGTTAATCAATCGTATTTTACTTTTGGACTGATTAGTTTAATTTTTCATTATTCGAAGTACTTACGAGTCAAGTCTTATTTTCTTCAGTGCCACAAGACGGTTGCTATTCTTAACATCCCTAGCCTTGTAAACAACTCCATAGGTCCCCTCTCCAATCTTTTCGACCTTTTCAAAACGATCCATCCTCTACCCTCGAGTAGTAATTAAGACAGACGACAATGACTTGACCCAATTTTTATCTGTGATCTGCAACTCACAGCTCACAGCTGAACTGATGAGAACCGCCCTTTGCCCTTAATCCCGTCTACAGTGTACAGACAGGTCACAGGTTACCGGTCCGTAAAATCGCCCGTTTCTCAGCAGATGAAAAAGATCCTTGTTCTCTCGTCCCTTGTCCTTTCTCAAATCTCAACTCAACCTCCTCTTACAATCTCACAAACTCAAAAAATCCGATTTGCAATGCGGGATGTCGGATCACTGACCTTAAAATAAAAAACAACACACATAATATTCAATATTATTCAATCGTCAATATTGAACAAATAAAATAAAATAAATATAAAAATTAAGAACAAATAATAATGATTCCATCAAATTATGATGCTTATGTGCTATGAAATCGTTAATTTAAATGTTTTCCTTTTAGCTTATATACAATAAATGCTTATGCTATGCTTCGATTTGATCGTTATTGATTATCGTTTGTCGTTCGATTCGATATTCGATCAAAGATCAAATCATTAAACGCTTGATAATTATTAGTCAACACATAATCACATAATAGGGCTGCATAATCAATAATGAATAATAATTATAAATAAATAAAATTAAAATTAAAAGGACAACCTTGCCGAATTTTGAGTGGGATTCCAGTTTGGAGGCAGGGAAGAAGAGGACGAAGAACTCGTCCAGGAGAGAAGAAGACCTTGTCTTTAGTTGGCGGGCAAGGTCTTTCCTCTGTTTACAAAAACCCGTTCAAAAACAAGCGGCTTCATAATTCCACCTTTGTTCTCTCTCTCTCTTTCCCAGGATCTCTTCTGGAATCAGTAGAATCTGCTATCTTTTTCATGCGATCTTTGACATGAAATTAAATCGGGATTAAAAAATCTTGAAATAGTTTCAAATCAACACCACCCTCAAAGGCTCAAATGCGACTTTAGATTTTCTAGCCGTTCCAAATAAGCTTGTTTTGCTGATTGCGGTGGGGTACTATTATTTCAAAACCTTAAAAAAATGGATGATGAAAAAACTTGAACTTTTGTCAACTTTTGGCCTATTGCATATCATTATAAAACTGTGTTTATTCCATATAAAATGAATTGTACACAGGTAACGAATCTGTGAGATAAGAATCTATAAAACAATACGGTGTCAGAGAGAACAACACAGGTGAAAGAAGTTGTAAAAATAAGCTGGTGTAAACAAGCAATTAACTGAACGGTAACATTAAAGGTAACAAATAACATCATCACGACCGAGAGAATTAATTAAAGTGTTCACTAATTACTTTTTCGTTGGTTGTGCAGGCCGATCTATGCCTTGATCGGTCTCCTGCTTGTTTGGCTTTGGCTGCTTCTGTTGCATCTTTTCATACGCTTTCTCCCTATCCTTTTGATTTAAAGCCTGAGTGAATTCCGTAATTTCGGTCTCCAGTTCTTTATTTTCATTTTCATGCAAAAGTTTTTCGTATCGATAGATAACTGTCCAAGCGGCTTGCTTCAGCCTTTCAGATCTTGCCTCGTAGATATAAGCTTTTCGAAGATAAGATTTGCGACAGAAGTAACCCAAGAGTACCAGTATAATCCCTGAAAAAAATGAGAAATTATAACTTGCATAAGTGAATCGGTGTTTGAATTTAAAAAAATAAAATACAAGCGCTCAGACGTACATAATAAAACAAAAAAGACAAACACTACGAAAGATAACAGATCCTCCAACTCGTTTGCTTTTGGCAACGAAACTCCAAAAATTGTATGAAAATTACAGAGGGTTCCAGTATTGTCCACAGCCACGGCCAAAAATATGAACCTGATAATTCCGGACAAATATTATATTATAATTAAACTTTTAAACTTATGCCTTACGCAATACATTATTAAAATGTTTGTAGACTTGTACTTACACAGTTGGACGCTTGTTAGGGTCCCACATTATGGAATTCGTTGAATCATTTGTACATTGGCTGCAGTTTGTAAAGAACTGGTTATTCATGATTTCATATGGTTGAAGTTTTTCATCATCAGTGAGAGATTCATTGCCATTTTCGGAAATGCAAGACTCGTAATTGACACGGTTCCAAATGTTAATATGCTGTAAAAATATGATTATAAATTGAGAATTTTGAGTTGACAAACAAGCCATCATTAAAATGAGATGAGCTTAAAATATTAAATATATGCAAATATAATATGTATTGAATAGTTACCTCGTTTGCATGTTTGCCATCAAATAGAAGGTTACCCGAACGTTTTTCACCCGCAAAATCAACAAGCCTGACACCAAAATTTAATTACATTAGTTTATTTAAAATTATACGCGAATCTAAAAATATAATTCTCGGAATAATTAACTTATATAATGAAATGAAAAGTCGTCGTGATTGGCTTTTACCGTCCGGCAGAAATGTTGAAAATTCGACGACGTGAAATCCAATCTTGTATCATTGCACTGCTATTCTGAGGACGCCTATTACATCCTGCATCTCCGACATTGTAAAGATACGTAAACCCCTTGGCACCAAAAATTTCGATAAGCACATAGTTTCCGTCGAAATTATTTGCCAGTGACGTATTTCTTTTAATATCTTCGGTCAAAATTCTCAAATCCGGAAAAAATGGATCCCCAATATAAGGCTGGATTGGACAACCAAATGTGGAAAAGTCGTACGTTATTTCAAGATCTCCATTTTCCCTTCGTTTTACAAAGTCGGGATTGTTTTCAATCCAATATCGAGCCATTTCTGGATTGTACATTCCCCTTTCTATAGTATATTTTTCATTTTTTATAAACGTATTTTTGCACTGAGGCCTATGTTCATCTTCATGGGCTTCTAAAGTCTTTCCTAAGCATCCAATCTCGGTTTCTACCGTTCCGGAAGGTTGAACGTGACACCTTAAAGATGGTAAATTGATCAGGACGACGTTGCTGCTGTACTCGTATAAATCGTTGTATTCAGCTCCAAAAAATGAATCAATCAAGGCTTCTTCTTTGTCACGATAATGAGGAAGGGCGGTAATGGTTATATCCCAATCGTGTTTAATTGCATCGTCTGGATCTCCTAATGATTTATTAGTAGCCTTAACGTTTAGCAAAAGACTTTTCTCTTCATTCGTATATATTCCAATGGGAAGAAATCGGTTGACATCAGTTACTTTGACACTTATAACAACACTGTCCCCAATGTCTAATCTTGCCCTTTTAGGGGAATAAACAAATGCATAGGTTTCACAGTCGGTGAAGTCGAGGTGATTGGCACTTGCTTGCTCATTGACGTTAAGATTTTCAGAGTAGAAGGGAACAATGTCTTTATAAAAACTTAGCGGAATTTCCACCAGCTTTATTGCATGCCGATGATGATAGAAATCTTTGTATTCTGGCTCTCTTCCAATGATTCCTAACAAGGCTAGGGATACCTTAAAGGAACATGGAATGTAATTACTTGTGAACACATGTTTAGCTTGGATATTTACATACTAATTATAAACTCACAGTTATCTCTCCACTGTTGGTGAACCATGGGATCGCAACAACTTCCGCTTCGTTTAAGTTGCTCATCGCAGTCATTCCATCTCTAGGTTGGACAAAAGTTCGTCCAACTAACAAACGAGTTTCTCTACGAAAGTTGATAACTCCATACGCGTAAAAATTCCTGAAAGTCCTATATCCCCCAAAATAAAAAATAATTAGAAATAAATTTTTTAAAACGTAGAAACGAACGTTGTAAAATGGCAAACAAGTGTGGAATCACAATTACATGATTATGGATTTCCCGTTGCTGTCAATTGCCACACAAGGTGGTACATCTAATTCGTCCATAACGAAGTTTCGATAGAACTTTACCAACGCTGGATCCGTTTCGTCGCGTGTATAGAAGCCAGTATTGAATATAGTTCTTCCAGTATTTCCACTGAAATATATGACGTTGGCACAATTGACGATGAAAATTGCAGCTGATCCAGGAACTCGAATAATTTCCGGTTGAACCTTCATTTTTTCATGTCCAGCCATTGTCTTGTATTCCATCAATTTACATTCAAAAATTCTCTTAGAAAGTCTACGAGGATATGAAATTGGAACTCCAGGCTTGACACTGATATCAAAAACAGCATAAAGATTGCTATCATCAGGGACTTTGGAACAGTCTGGTTGTCCAGACCCGCTGGCATCACAAAACCCAACTTTGCACAAGACTAATAAGTTTTGTTCTTCTAGATTTACTACCACAGAAGTAATTTCAAGGCAATATGTCTCATTAGGCTTCTGCTTTCGAGTCTTAACAACAGTTTTCTTTTTCCATTCATCCATATTTTCTGGACAATCATAGTTTTTGTAGTAATCCTTCATGATTTCTTCGACAACTAGATCGTTCTGGAAGTTTTCCGAGCAAGTAGCTATATATATAACATGCAACAGAACCGCGCAAATTTTACAAACGGTTTAATTTTAATCTTAAGTTGTTCGATTAAACTTTAACTCACGATTCTTGTCACACTCGGTTTCGTTCTCTACACCAAATTCTCGGTAGCGGTTATTAATGGACCTCGTTACCCACTCAGGTGTCATATCTGTACTTGCGTCATTGGGCGGAAGCTCCTTTAACATCTCATTTACTTTCTTGCAGAAGACTTCGTGAATCTTTTGCAACCCCTCCTGCAATGATGCTGACGCATTTACGCTTGATGAATGATTAATTATGAACTCTTCTTTCTCTTCGACATTTAGATATTTCCATTCATCGAATTTCCTAAAAAATAATTCATACTATTAGATATTTTGTGAAAAAACAACAAATATCACTATTTATCATGTGTTATTTACCATTTAAAGCAAAAAAAAATTACCTGACATCCTCAAACAAATCATCGTTCCAATTCTCAGTCATAAATTGGTAGTACAAATGCCATCGTTCATATGCACCGTAAATACTTTTTATGAGATTAATTTGAGTGCTTGGGGGAGCAACGTATTTAATTTCGAAAGTATCACCCAGATCGAAAGATATGTACAAGTACTTCAAATCTTCTGGCCTAGAAATAGCAAACAGCAAAGTTTGTAAAATTGAAAATGTAATCTTTGTATTGCAATAAATAACTAATATAATATTGTAAAATTTTATTCTTATTGAAAGCATTCACTTTCTCAATGCATCAAAAGAGTATGCAGCCACAATATGTCGATTCCCAGCACAGTCCAATGTATTTCTACAGCAAACGCTAGCAGAGATTTTGTTAATAGGGTGGTCGAAAGCGGTGGTTAATCCAGTCGGCTTCCCTATGAAAAAAGGTTACTTACAGTTACAACAACAACTTAAACCTAAACTCAAACATAAAACACAAGCTTTGACTATGTCAGAGTCAAATATAAGTAAAATTATAAAGGTCACTGTAGTATATCGGAAACAATATCATTTACAGACTTACGGAGTTGTGCAACATAGAAAATAAAATCGGAATCAAAAATCTTTGAAACAATAATGATTCCACATTTCATTCCTAACAGTAATCGCTCTGTAGTGAAGGTGAAATCCATTACTGTCCTTAAATCCTGAACGTCTTGGCAAATTGTAGGATCGTCTTGTGAAATCATTTCGTCAAGATTCGTACGTCGAATAAATAACGGTTGAACGTATTGCTCGTGTATCGAATATGTGCTACGTGATAGCCATACCTTCTGAGTAGGTTCCCCATTTGGTTTCTTAAGTTCATCTGCTTCGTTAGAAGGTAAGGATCTAATTCCAAACAAAATTAATTAAACTCTGTATGATTACAAAATTAGTTTAACAATGGAGTAAAATATAGTTACCGAACGTTTCCATAAGCTACTATACTTGTGCCTAGACCAACCAAATCGAAAATCATGTAATCATATTTCATAAGTTGCCATAAATGTAGTGTTTACCCCAAATCGGAAGAAGCTTACCTTTGACTGCATTGCAAGGATAATTTATGAACTTAGTATTGTCTCGGTCATATGCCAACATTACAAATCCATGCTTCTTGGTGCACTTGTTAGTGATAGGATTTAAGCTATTATCTACACATCCATATGTATCCTTAGTAGAGTCTTCAAGATATTCAACATGTTGCGATGCCGTATTCCCTGGCCACTCCAATAACTCAAAGTCAGTGTCAAATTTCTGTCCACCTGCTGTCCCATCGGAAACAAAGTACTGACTGACTTGTCCGATGTCAAACTTTTTATAATTTTTAGCAGCTCTGGCATCAGGCGGTAAAAAGTAGCGAAAAAATGGAAATTCCGGAATAGAGAATCCCAAAGAGCCTGTCGCGTAATTAATTTTCATTCTCAATTGTTAGTTAAAGTAACCGAAAGTTTGGAACATTTATTGTGTCATCGTGAACTCATTCATCGTTCAAATTAAAGAGTCTTACTTTTGTAGGGATCCAAGCTTGGCTGGGACGACGATATTAAAATTGCCTCACCGGCCGAACTGACACTCAAAGGGTCCTGGTTGAAACAATCCGCTTGATCTGTCACTTCACAGGAATCATCTTTCGAAAAGAATATTAGATCTTGACATTTTTGTGGACCATTTGGTGCAACTGCCGGAAGTCCAGAATCTTTTGCAGACACCATTTCTGTTAAAAAAAATGCAGCGTGTAATAATTAAGCAAATATTTTATTTTGAAGTTTTCAAGACGAGTACTTTAAAATGCATATAATTTATACGTATTTATTTACTGTGCCATTTTTCCAGTGAGCAGGGCTTGCAACCGTTAAAAACATCTCCTCTTTGATTGTCGCATTCACCTCCATTTTCGATTGCGGCGAGAGTTTGATCAGGAGCATCAGAAGGAGCATTAAAATGAGGTCCAGGTCCAGGTCCAGGGCTACTAGAGGAAGTTTCAGCTTCAGAGACATCGGGGGTTTTAGATTCAGAAGTACCAGTCGCTCCAGGATCCATAGGAGTTGGAGTTGGAGGCGTTGGAGTAGTTGTTGTTACTGGGCCCTGTCCTTCCGTGACAAAGGCACAGTAAACCAACAGGAACACGAGGCTGGAGAACGTTCTTGACGACGGATCCATTTCATGCTAGTTCGTGCCAGTGTGTAGTTATGCTTCAAATCTGAAATCCTACCCAATTTATCGTTTTTATAAAGTGTTAATGCTTTAATTTTTGTGAACGATCAACGAACAGCGACTTAACTTATTTGAGTCAACTTTCGCTGTGCGAAGTGCAAGAAACCTGCCTGTTTCAAAACGATTATTGGCGGCAGCAAGATTGTTTGACAATATTCAATTATTATGGTGGTGCCTCAGTTGTGAATGGGCTAAATAAAACCCGCTACAAGTATAGTAGATTGAACCCACTACCAGTATCGAATTGTAGATGAAACCCACTACAAGTTCAAAATTGTAGATGAAACCCACTATAAGTTGTAGATGAAACCCACTACGCGCAAGCTACAAAAGACAATGCATTAAAAATATTTCAGGCACATTGATGATATTTTGATATTTTCCTGATTAAATTTTGTCTGCTAAACATACTCTCATGTGTGAGAGTATGTTTAGCAGACAAGATTAAATTCACTTGCAATAACTCCCCCTTGATTGCTCCAAACACGAATCTCTTGAAAGTTAAATTTTTTGCCGAACTATATAGGGTCAGTAGCGATATGGTACTGAGCTATGAGTGAAAAACTAATGTCATTATTCTAACAACAATTTTGATGCGTTTACGATAAAGTCATCAACAACAAGATGAATATGCAGGAGCAATTTTTTGTTCCCCAGAATCGTGGTTGACTTGGCACATCTAGTAAATTACTGGAGCTTATCTGGCCTCTTTTGTTATTTGGTTTTGATCGTTCTCTCTCTGGAGAAAGGCGACTTTTCGACCGATTGAACAATCCCTAGACTCTCTAACACAATAATAATAATAATGTAATATATTCAAAAGCAGATCCCGAGACCTGAATCCCGTACTATGGTACCCTCCTCGTGTAATAAATCCTTTCTTGTGGTGATGGTCAGGTCAGGGGAACAAATGTATTCATGTTCTATTTCTCCCGTGGTTTTTGTGGCTTTTTAGAAGTTGGACTGGTGGTGAACGACCTGACTGAATCCGAATCCTATATATAATTTTGTTTCCAATCTGCATGGACTTCTCTAGCGTTCCTAGCGTTTAAACGCTGGAGTTCCAACCATCCGACGAGATTCAGGAACGGATTCGCATTTACAAATCCACGATACTTATCATCATAACATACATATAATAAATGTGAGACGGGGGTGGTGTTTTATGTTTACCGAGAGCAGTTCCCTTCCTTCTATTTTACGATTTACAATAATATATTGCTTTATCAAATGAAATTCTTTGGTCAGGACTTGGAAAGAAGAAACAATGGATGTAGTAAAAAGTACATACATTATTATACAGGCCAATAATTCCGGATTTCGATTCCATAGGATTCGGAGACCTGTTATTTATTGCTCCCGATATATATAGGAATTCAATCCTGGATTTCTGTCAGAAAGACAAGCCCTCTCGGCTTTCTGCACCTTCTCCTTTGTCCCAATCAATTATTTGATTCCACCGTTTCGGCTCTCTCTCCTAATACTACTACTCCGAAACTCCGAAAAAGCGGATGGAATGGTTCCAGAGACGATCCGTCCACTTGAATTAAATCCTTTTGTTAAATTCTAACATTTATTGGAAGTAGCTACCTCTGGAAAGTACCTTAATTCGATCCCAGTATTTGCTATTGAACTGAACGAAATGTCTCTTACTAATTTGATAACATGGAAAATGGTCTGAAATCGGGGACAAGGCTTCCCTTCAAGACTGATTCCTTTCAAATTAAGTAGGATAGTTAAGTTAGTGTGGCCTTGTAAATGGCTTAAATACCTGCTCCTCTACAACTACGCAAGATGCACTTCTCTGTCTCTCTCCCTTTCCCCTGTCACCTTTCCAACCGTCTTCAGAAGTTGTCTTATCCAATATAGATCAATTAGGAATTAGGTTTCCAGTCCGATGCTCTGCTGTCTAACATCTTGTGTAACTGTACTTTGGGATGAAATTGGGCTCTGTTACAGAGCAAGGTAGATACACATTGCAAGGATTAATGGCTTGAAGGAGATTAAAACCCAGCCACGATCATATTCCAATCTAAATGTCTTGGAGATGTCATAGGAGAGGTGGGGACTTATTCAGGGAGAAAAGTTAGGCCGTTATATGTTAAGTCTAACTGAATCTAATGCCTGCATGTTTTTTTAAATTGAAACCTGAACGGGCTGGATATGCATGTTGGGAAATGAAATCCAGTTCGAAGAATGTGGACGGGTTTGCTCGTTGTTACAGATTGTTCTCCGACCCTGTTACACGAGTGTTAGTTTCATAAACTTTATGAAGGGTACAAGAGCCACCGCCAAGGGACTTTTAGAGTTCGGAACTTGGAGTTGGACAAGTGGAGAAGTAGTTGTAGTAATGGGATTTTGTTTTAGTAACACATACTACGACCACCTAACATATCTATAAAACACATATAAATACGGGCTGAGAGAAGTTGGAAATCAATTCCTGCAGCCAGGACTAGCCATTTAGCGTTTAGCAAACTAATTTGTTCAGTAGACTTGTCGGCCTCTTTGAAATATGAGACAAGGAGGAGAAAGATGGGCTTTCCCTTCGCACCCGCCTCTAATTCTACTTTCTCTCCGAAACTATCAAAGCAAAAACTTGTCCCAAGCCGACGGATGTTAAGGCTATATATTTTATAATCTCTCTCTCCTCTGCTGGGAGGCTGAAACGAGAGGAAATCTTGGTTTAAGGAGAGGTTTTAGCTTTAAGGAGGATTTGGACTTTACAAAGGACAGGGGACACTAATTGACACTACTTTAATACCCAGGAAGACGTATGGCTTGTTATGGGACTTGGGTTTATTAATCAAACCAGACGGTCCTAACTCGAGGCTAGAGTTGCTTGGATCTCTCTTTTATTATTAAGGATGCATGAGCTTCTTAACCGGATTGACCTGGGAATTACGGAGCTTTTATAGAGGTTATGCTAATTTGACAGTAGTTAAATTGGGATTTGGATATTTATAGAGGCTGATGTTTATTTATGGGAGTTTCTTGTGCTCACGCTCCATATCATTCGAAATATCGAAAATTGAATCATCATCAGTACACCTCCTGTCTAGACGAAAATTATTGATTTTCAAAGTACAAAACCGACCCCCTTGATTGGCACTATCTGATAATGTTGTATTTATTGTCAGTGCAAACTTGCAAATGAAACAGTTCGATTTAATCCAGCTTGTTTTTTCCTATGGATAAAAACTAATTTTCCGGACTGTTGAATTCGAATGGGAAAGACGAAATGGTATATATTATTCTGGGAAGAACATATCTTTTGTACTTTAAATCGTAGATGTACTGACAATGCGATTTGTATATAAATCCTGTAATGTATCGATAACGAATTCAGTTCAGAGTTGCATATTCTCAAGTAATATTGTAGAGTTATGTATTCATCTATTTGACGGTTGGGCGGATTCTCCCAATTAACTTGGTCTAATTTGATATTCAATGTCGCATGCAAACTGCGTAGACTGCGAAGAAATTAATTAATATCTCATTTTCCCTAACTTTTACCTCGTTATTGTCTAGGGCTCAAACTTTCTGGCTTGTTTTTCAGTTGCATGAGCCAGTGGAACGTTATCACTAGTATATAAACAAGATCTAGTGTAAATATCGACCAGTTTCAATATGAAGAATGGGTTCACTGGGTGTGAATCTTTTTTGTCTCATGCTAAACAATGAGAACATGTCTGTTTCTGACTTGACCACTTCATCCTCTCTCCAATCCCAGAATACTGAGTTTCGATAAAAGCCTTGTCGAAATTTGAAAAGATACTTATCTTCATATTCCTCGTCCTAAATCCCTTGTTTATAAAATTTATATGTCGTAGATATTGTAACATAAAGTAACTTCCTTTAAGAGTTTAAAATTATTTTTTTTAAGTAAGTATATAAGTCAAAAACCGGTTAATAGTCGTCATTCTTTTTTTTTCAGGACAGTCTGGCAAAATTACATAGTAGAATACCACCTTTCCAGCAATTTTGTAATGAAGATTATCAAAAATTAAACTACACTCCCCGGAATAACTCCCCAGGGGACTTATCTCCGTATTAACAGTGATATTTGTTTATACAAAAATCCTTGGTCCGTTGATAGGACTTGAGAAATGTGAAAGCTTGATCCTATCCTTTGAGAGAAAGTGGCGATGCGTGACCGGGTCCGTTGCAGTTCTTCTCGCCTCTCTATTTTACTCTACTGTTGAGCTGTTTCCATTACTTAAAAATAATAAAAATTCAGTGCTCTGACAAACGAACCTAAGATCAGGGTGACACACACACACACTTACTCCTTATATTTTTAGGAAGACGATAGACAAAACTACTAAAGGACATGTATCTCGTTAGCATTTTTCCACTCTCTTTCTCTATCCACGGCCATAGATCCTCCTCTCTCGGACCAAGAGACCAGCTCGTGTCGGAAGGGAAAGTTGACAGTGTGGATTTATTCCAAAATCCAAACTGAAAAGGCGAAGGCTAAGTTGAGCTCTGTATATCCACACATATTCTTATTCTTGAAACAGGCTAAAAAAAAACAAGTGGAATAAAATGGTATAGAAAAACAAGTGCTCTGCAGCTTGGAGAGGAGAGGGATCGTCGTCATTGAGCCTCGACGTAAGAAGAATGGGAATGGCCATTACACTTTGTTGAGACAATGTAATAGAAGTGCCTCGGATGAGTAAGCATTCCCCGTATAAATAAAGATGTTGAATCGGTGAATCCGCTATGTACATTACAGTCAACATTGAACTCTGGCCTCCGTACACATTTACTTGTGCAGATCTTGCTTCTTTACGGGAGAAAAGGCTTAAGCTTTACTTTCTCCTGAAGAATCCAGGAATAGTGGCTGAATTCAGCCGACAAGATCTGTGCAAAACATGGAGTAGGGACTGACAAGGTTCACAACAACAGAATGATGATGCTATGATAGTGGCGGTGGTGGTGGTGGTGCGGTGGGGATCAGAGGGACCCATTTGTTTTTTAAAGTCCTCTCTGACTGAGCCCTTGGATTTCTTTTGGCCTTTCTCTCCGTCCCATTTATCCCCGTCCTTTTTCTCTTGTTAGTGAAATGTGAGCCGGTGGGGGTGTGGAGACCAGCCGAGACGGTCGAGAATCTGATTGAAATTGCTATTGTTTGCTGTAACTGTCCTCACGGAAATGGATGAGGGACATGGTGACAGAGCAAGAAGACGGAAAGCAAACACTTAACATTCCAAGGAATCTTTGAGTCGACGGGACGGAGCTATCCTATCTGCTACTACTAAAAGAGAAGATGGATTTATTCCCGGAACGACCTTAACCTACCTGGCAGACTGAAATGTATGGAGAAAGCAGAGGAGAGGGATTGGGAATGCATGTCGGGTATCATGACGTTTAAAATAAAATAAGCATTTTAGGTCAAGAAGAAAGGGGAGATTTGAGATAAGTCTCGCCATATATAGCTTTTACTTTGAGGAACTTAAGGGTTAGTACAAGTCTAATGCGTTGCTTTCTCTCTCTCTCTCTCTGTAACGGCTTTTGAGGTCAGGAGGAAATTGTAAATTCCCCACTACAAACTAAAAAGTCTGTCTCATTGCCTCGAGGTTCGAGAGAGTCTTTCCATCCCGATAGAGGATCCACAATCCGAAACGTCTGACGTGGCTTATCAAACCCCTCATCAAAAGAAATTATGAATTAGAGTGGATTTCGTAGAGAAAAGGTTCTCGGGGGGAGCCTGTACGTGTCGAGAGATACAAGGTTTAAGTAATACCACGCGGAGGAGCCTCGTAAACGGCACTGAACATGAAATGAACTAAGGACTTGGTCTATACACAGCTTTATCGCTGTTGATGATGGTGGTGGTGGTACCATAATCTACAGTACCACGGTACCCTATAAGTACCGTACCGTCAGCGGCGGTGGTAGACTGAGCCGACCGTAAACTAAACTATCCTCCGAGCTGTCTCTCTCTCCCTCCGTTGCTACTTTAGTTGGCTTGGTTTAGAACAAACGATGATGTCATTCGGGTTGGATTAAATTCTCCACCAATTCCACACTGTGTTCTCTGGTATTTGAGTAACGTAGTTTTATCAGATCACATGGACCCTTCGGAGAGGATGACAAGTAGTTGGAGAGTTGGAGTTGGATGTTGGATGGAGGGACGAGGACGAGATGCCTTTACCCTCCAGTGGAAAGTGGATAGGATCCGAGTATCATTCCGAAGATCACATAGTTTCGAAATAGTCTGCCTGTATATATAGGATGTTGGACGGACCACAAGTTTCAACTTCCATAACGTCCCGACTACTTCCTTACGTACTTTCATGTATTTTCATGTTTTTTCCACGGTTCCGGAGTTCCGCCAGAAAGGAGAAAGTCCCTACTACTAGTACTACTACTACAACTGGTGGTGGTGGTAGTGAAAGTAGTGGAACTGGAAAGAGGAAGAGCGTATCAGGAGAGGGAAACTCTGATAAACTAGTCATCGTTTTGGAGACGGGAGAAAGAGAGAGGCTAAGTCAAGTGTAAACAGCAAGTAACTCCAGTCGGTGAAAGTGCGCCGGGATGAAAGGAACGAGACCTAAACTTTCTCTTTCCATCCTTCCAGCGATCTATCTCTAGGAGATTGGTTTAATTCCGTACATACGGTACAAACGGGGCCTGGAAATAGGGTCCTGATGGACAGGGACAGCTGGATTTGGATCAGTTCCTACAAAGCTTCAAAGCTGATGAGACACTTGGTTCACTGCACTGCCAACACAACGTGCCAACGGGTGGACTGTCGGGTTTAGAGAAACTGCCACTGTGCTCCGATACAATTGATTTGAAAGGGTTGACAGGTGGACTGGAGTCTGATCTGGTGGTGGTGGATCTATAGATTTAACGGCGGAACTGCCAAGAGATGAAAGGTTCATTACCTCCCCCCTCTCTGATTGAGCTGCACATATGCCTTCTGTTTAGATGATTGAGTCTTTGGGATAAATCTCTGAATCCGGACGGAATCCGTCAGTGTCAATTCGGAACCGAGACTAGGAAGTTATCCTCCAAAGAGAAGAGACTATCGGTTTCGGGTGATTAATTGTGTATGTGATTAGGAGTTAAAACTAATTACCTCGTCCAGCTAAACTCTCTATTCTATTCAGAATTGAGGCGGAGAGGTGAAAGGACCGTTCCGGCTCTGGAAGTAAATTGGCTCTGAAATTGCATTTATTCTCGGGTGGGGAAGTGACGACAGTTTCTCTGCTTTTTCGAGTGTCAAAAGTGACTATAAATATAGGTGCATGTAGGGAATGTTGAGAGAGAGAGATGAAATATTTGGAAGGATATATCATCCGCCAACCGTTCCAGGGTTTATTTAATTGTCCTCCGGAGGGGACTTATCTTTAGTACATAAAAGACTCTAATGCATTTCAAACATCAAAAGTGAAAGTATACAGAGAGCAAAGGAAAGTTGTCGGAGAATAGGACGAAGAATGGGAGTAATGTCGCGGCCTGAGGGCAGTAGAGTACCACCACCTCTACTTCCAATCTATCTATTTAAGTCTTCTTATCAAAGTGTCAAAGGTTTATCATCCCACTGAGAGGTTCCTCTAGAACCAACAACAGGAGGAACTTGAAAGTGACATTAGATTCAACAGTCGGAAATTCTGAGCATTATTCAAAATGCCTAGCCTGCAGAATCTTGTTGCAAGACTCGTGCTGGAGTGAAGTATAGAAATTCACACGGAGTTGGACAGTCCTGTCTTTGGGGATATTTCTCAGCTCTTCTTCAAGCGCCGTGTTTTTTGTTCCAGAACTGTTGTAGTACGGGCCCTGAATAATACTGCTTTTAACAGCCGCTTTCTCCACTTTTTCCCAGCATTCTGCAACCGTAATAAAGACAGATAAAGGCGAGACAGATGAGCTTCAGGACCAGGATCCGTAGTTTTAGTTGATAGTCACATCGTCACATCCTCAATGTGCAGTGTCTCTCGGGGAAAAAAGAGTGAAGGAAATGGGATCCTGTTATTACTATAAAATGAGTTGAGGATTGTCCCCTGGAGGAAATTTTGGTTAATGAGCTTCCACAATTTGAGTGTAGGAAGTGAAGACGGGAACGAGAAAAAAATTCGCTCAGAAAAAAGTTCATTCTTCCTTCACCTTTGAGTTAATAATTTATGACATTGTCCCGTTACAACAAAAAGAGGCCTACACTCCTGGGTTATTCATCATAAGGTTCTGGCCCTAAAAGTGAGGGACTTTCACCGGAGAAAGCAGTTCATCTCGCCCCTCAAGCCCTCAAGAAGTTATTTTCTACGGCGGAAGTGAGGATGGTGACGAGGTTATTACCACCGTCATTCCGTTTGTGATGCATCTCAAGACGAGTTGTCTTACGGGCAGGATCGTCAGAACCACCACCACCACCAGGAGTGGATATGATACCGAAAAAGATAATGCAAATCGTATCATTCCTCTTCTTGTACGCCGCACCATCACCACCGGCCAAGGATGCCTCGATAATCTCACTGAATTTATCCATCCCCGTCTCAAGGACCTTCCTAGGCTTCATCTCGACCGCCTCGGCTCTGGAAGTAATGGACTGGAGTCCTCGACATGTGGACACGAAACTGGGAGTTGTCCAGGGCTTCATTGTTTACCCGAACGGGTTCGAGGGGGTAGAAGTGTTTCTGAACATGCCTTATGCATCACCGCCGACCAATAATTTAAGATTTATGCCTCCAGTGAGTCCGGAACCTTGGTCGGGTGTTAGGAGGAGTGATAAGCCCTCTCCGGTCTGTCCCCAGGTCTTCCCCGACATTCGGAATGAGACGGAGGCACTTAAGATGATGCCTCGGGGACGGCTTACGGTCCTCAAACGGCTGATCCCTCATCTGAGGAACCAGAGTGAAGACTGTCTCTATTTAAATCTATATGTTCCAATGAAGGGTAAGCCCAAGATACTCTCGTTATAAAAGGCAGTATCATTTTATGGGAATTATCTCTAGCGATGGCTTAGCCCATTTCTCTTGCCTTTCTGATTGTCTCTGATCGGCTGGTGGGATGAAACTTTAGCAAGTGTTCGGCTAAAGTTGATTTGATTTTAGATGTGGTTGGGTTCATGGAACAGTCGGGATTACTCTAGAATTTTAACCGTAGGCTGTGGAAGTAAGAGTTGACTTATCCCGGAGGCTACTGCAATGGGGAAGTTATTTCGGTGAAGGCAATCTGTAGGTGGTTTTAAAATAGTGTACTCGTCCTCGACATAGTCTGAGCTGTTGATTTCGCAAAGTTCCACTGTAAAGTAGGATTTATTACAAACCTTTCACTTCATTCCGTCTGATTTGATTATCCAGTTTCATTTTTCATTAGACGGTCAGGTTTCATTTGGCTGGAGATGGCAAATTTTATTCCCACGATGCAGCGGCAGCAGAAGAGATCCCGTTTTCAAAGATGTCCCTTTGCAGCTCTTGGTTTAGTCTAATAGAATTTTTTATCTGGGCTCAACTGCTCAACATCACTTTTAATCCAATTTTACCCTCTGAGCCTCTTTCTGTCTTCAGGACTCAAAACTTTCTTCTTTTTCCAGACCGAATTCGGAATAAACCGAATTTGCCTTCTTTTTTCGTGTTGTCTTTTTTTGGTCGCCTGGAACGTTAACAACTTGCGACATTTGATTTCTGCTCCATAGGAATAGGTATTAGTAGAGACGATGAAGGACTAACTTTTTTGACTTTGGACTTTTCGGGGACAGGATCTTGGGCGGCTCACGGGAAAGTTTGTCCGAACATGGTGTACATTTATATAGCCTCCTTTCTGATAGTTTAGAAGTTATCTGTACTTTTAATACAGACTAAAAGTGTAGGATCGTTGGGAACATACTAAGTACCTCTTCGTACCCCTCTATTCTGTATAGACTGTTAAAAAGCAAAAAAAAATTGGTCCGTGTTCAAGTTATGAGTTTTCTACTCGAGTTGAGATGGGATCAGGAAGATATTAATAGGCTAAATAATGAGACACACTTTGAACAAACCATGCATCAGTTCATGGTAAGTTGGGCATGTCATAAAAACTTTTCCGATTTCACCCTCTATACATAATAACTAAATAACTACCACCCCTAAAAACTATAGGTACGATATGGCTACAAATACTTTCACTCTGCAGCAAGTCGGCTAGTGATCTGGGTGTTGAAGTGGTGGGCCCTCAGCTTCAAAAGAAAGTTCCCATTCCGCTTGACTATGTCAAGTCCCTTGGCATTTATTCTGGATATATGGAATAGGGAGCTAGGCAGTTTTATCCGAGGCAAGAATGTATGTACTCCGGGACAGGATGGGAAACTCATTAATGGGGATATGGAAGCTGGAGAATGTAGATGAGATTGTGAAAACATTTTCAAGCACCACCACCGCCAACACCATCACCAGAACCATACAAAAGTAGAGAGGACTTCCGGCACACTACTACACAATGTGCGTCTTGGTTTATTATATCGGCTTTTCTAACAATGAAGTTCGCATTTGTAGAGGTATATCGGGTTTTGGGAGATGAGGAGTTATTTCGGGAATTTTTGTCCTGAAATGCATTTGACAGTCCTACTTTAGGCTGTGGTTTTTGTGGGCTCGTGTTTTGGGGGTTGGGGAAGTATTTTGGAGGACCACACTTATCAGCTTGATGGAAGGATGGAAATTCTGTGGGGAAAGTAGAAGTATCGATACAATTTGACAGATTCGTTTTTGGAATATAAATTCTCAATTTAGAACGGAAGTTACTTTTCCAAACTTTGGGGTTATAAGTACCCCGGATAGTTTGAGATTTTTGTGTTTTTATGTAATGGATGTGGGGTTATTTTAGGGGATTGGGGAGTTATTTAGAGACTTTTACAGTCGCCCCTTTGTTTATGGCTATATAGAGAAAGTAGACTATGTAGCAGATTCCGAAATAGTTAAGGTTTCGACGTTTTCGCCCGAGTTTCTTAGAGAAAGGAAGGGTTAAATGGTTTTCTCAATTAGTTTAGTAACTAAATGGGAATCGGTAAGGAATAAAAAGGGGCTGATGTATCAATAAAAGAAGTTTTGTAGCTCTGGCAAAGGAAGGAGATAGGTCTACTGATGACCATTTTATTTCTTGAAAGAAATAACACAAGTTCTTTCACTCTCTCTTTCTCTCTAGCAACATCCCGTCTCGAATAAGGTGGCTAGTAGCAGTTGAGACGGGAAGAAGGACATAACAGTTAATAGTAGATGAAGTAGGTTGGTTTGAGGAGTTCCAGAGTTCGTTAAAGCCTTTTCGGTTTGAACTATAGAATTATTATCGGTAGAAATAGCGAGCGAGAGAGAGGGGGGAGTCTGTGAAGAACTAATCTTTAACTAAGGACACAATCTCAGAAGACGATAATGACCCAAAGGGAGAAGAAACGGCATTTGAAATGGAGATAACCAGAGAGAGAGTCGAATTTCTAAAGGAAGAAGAAAGTATCTTTCATTACATCTGCAGCCTTCGTTTTCGTCTCCGTTTTGTAGAACAGTTTGCCATTTCACCAATTCCTATAGCAGATAGCACCCAAGTCTAGATGAGTCCTCTGATGATATTCCTCACCGATCCACAAAATTTCTCGGCCAGGGACCATGTACATCTTCAGACACACACCGTATATATTAAACACTGTGTACTTACGGAGGAGAGGGGAGAGAAAGTAGGTTAATTAAGTCTTTGATTAAGAGAAAAGTGTATCAATCAACTCTCTCTCTCTCTCGTCGAATGTAGCAAAGTTCTCTGGTGTCTGGAGTCTTCTACCTCAAAGTTGGAGAGGTTGGACTCTGGTCTGGGATTCTAAAGCTGGAACTGGGGAGCAGAAGACGTAGTCCGTCTTCGGTGTGTCATGGAATTTTTTTTTCAGAAGAAGATTCACTTCGCAGAGAAGGCTAGAAGATCTGAGAAAGTTTCAATCAGCTCTCAGAGACTCCAAAGAAAAATTAAGGTGTGAGTAGGATGGATATAGGGTTATTTTTGGGTATAGGACGAGTAGTTTTACATAGACTATCAATAATGTTTTGTTTGTCTTAGGCTGTGTGTCCTCTTTGGAAGAACTTGTCAGGATTTGAATAGTTAGTCGGAGGAGAGGAAGGAGTTTCTTGGAACTTATTTATTTACGGGAATGAAGTGGGCCGAGATCTCATATTTTAGTAAAGGACAAAGTGCAAGGAGGCATGGGACAAGGAAATATATGGGGTTTTGTATCTATTGTTTCGGGCATGTTTGTAGAAGATCCTGTAAAACAATCCTTTTATCTGTAGCAAAGGTTTCGGGACAAGCGGGTAGAAATCGGGCTTTTCGGGTTTAGCCTATACTAATCCATAAGCAGTTGAATTGACTTTCAGAGCTAGCCCTTCTGCCCTATAAACCGTTAATACCTTTGTAAAGTCTTCTTGTGCTCGAATTTATTGTCATGTTATATTGCTCTTAAAAATCCAAATTATTTTTAAATAATTATGTTTTTTTTTAATTTTGCCTGTTGGCAAAAAAAACTCACGATAAAGCAGATACCCGTCTATAATGTCCTTAAACCGGCGTCATTCTATATTCGAAACTGACAAATGCAAATGCATATGTTCTATCCGTTCACCTACAATTCCAAGTTATTTCTCCCTGAGAAATGCAAACACCTTGTTTACGATCCCTGTTAAATATAATAGTCTATTTAGGGGCTTCTCAGAGGGGGAAAGGGACTTAAAAATCCCCACTAAAGTAAAAAGTACATGGAAGATTTACGACTCCAGGAAAAGGTAACGTAAAAGCGAGAGAAATGAAGTGAAAGCATTTCCCTGTACTAACGAAGTTACATCTCTCTCGCTTTTACGGACGGAGCTAGTTATGCGAATTGGGAATAGAAGTTTCAACTACTAGACTAACAGCTCTACGAGTTGATGTGATTATATATTTTACATTTAAGGCCTCTTCCGAAGATGTATCCATATTATTTCATACAGGAGAAAGCGGAGGCAGTAGAGGAGTTTAGTGCTGGCAACATTTAGCCCTTTTTTACCATTCCATTCGGCCATGATGCAATTTCACTGAGTATTTAATTAATTTGTGCTACCATCTACTACAGCAGAGCCTTGAGTCTTGGATACGTGCCAAGGTGGTATGGGAGTAAATGCTAAAGTATTTCTCCGAAGAGGAAGCTAGAATTAGAGAAAGGCAAAACGATATAGAATCATTCCTCTCTGGGAAATATGTCGAGAAAAATCTGTGACATTAACATCTACATATAAGACACGATAGGAATGGGATTTATGGCTGTGAATCCGTCTCTCCCCACCGTCTCCTAACTAAACCGACTATTTCTAAATGGGATGTCGGATATTGTAGATTTAAAATTCTGGGGAAAAATACTGAGTTCGCATTTAAGGAACATCTTCAAGACGATTTTTCAGACGCCTTTAAAAGGGTTTTAATGAGTAGTTTTGCATTGCAAAACTGGAGAAAGTTAGGGTTGGAATATTGTAGAGTGAAAGGTTTTATGACAGTGAACAGTTAGGTATTTACTTTTGTGTTTGTAGCTCTTTTATTTTTTGGGATTCGTGAAGATTTCATGATTTCCAGATTCCTTACTTCTCGTCCTCGTCATCAGAAATGTATTGCTTTGGGCTTTTGGGTGAGACAGGGACATATAAAAAAATATATAGAGAAGTGTATAGGACTTGTAAGTTTGTAGCATTGGAATGAGCTATTCCTATATCCTTTACAACTGAAGAGAGAGAGAGAGTAATCACTTTATGGAATGTCTAAAAGATGTTTGGAAAGACAATTGCAGGCCTGCTGACTTTTCGGATTATTATGTCCATTCCCCCTTGGTTTAAGGTTCCCGTTCTGTGGACTTGGACAGAGGAAAAGATAAATGTTTTTATTAAGCAATGAAGAGAGCAATAAAAGGATGCTCGTAGTCATTTGGATTCCTAAGTATGAATACTTTCGCAAAAATAAATTGCTACTCTCGAGAGTTGGAAAAATACACCTTGTATACTAGTAGTGGCATTAGGACATTAGGAGAGATTTAAGACCCTTGTCCGTTGTACGAGTGTTGCACACACGCTTTTTATGCCTGTCGTAATGTTTTTCTAATGTTCCAAGCAAGGACTTTCATCAGAGAGTAGGGTGTTGCGTAATATTATTGCTGTATTTGAATTAAATTTTTCTTGCTCCAGTCGTAAGAAACAGAATAAGAATGATGTTATTAAATCCTCTACAGTTGCGGAAGGACAAATGACTGAGAAGCTGGCGGTGCTGGTTTTTATTCACGGGGATGACTACGGCTACGGAGCTGGTCATCCGTACGACCCAACGATGCTGGTCAGCTTGGGGAATATTATGGTTGTAACTCTGAATTACAGGTTGGGCCTAATTTATAGAAGAGCTGAGATTTTTATCGTAATATGAAGTTGTGGGTATTAAATATTTTTCGATATTATTACATGCTAAACTACCACTACTTCTGGCATACAGGCTTGGGATTCTTGGTGAGAGAAAGCTATTATCCTTATGAATTGGCTATTTTGATGTCAGGCCTGTAATTATTATTATCCTGGTAACTTATACGGGGAATTTTTTATAGGTTTTCTGAACGCCCATTCCGATAGCCATTTCAGGCTTCCGTACAACTTTGCTCTGTTGGACCAAATTGCTGCACTCCAGTGGATTCAGGTATAATTTTTTTTGAAGTTTGACTTTACTAGATTGAAGTGCGCTGATAAAAGGGAAATCATCGCATTTTTATCACTTTTTCCCAAACTTGGAAAGTTTGAAAGCTGGGACCAGTTTGATAGTCAAAAAGTTCTAACATTTTTAATGTTCTTTCAGGAAAATATCGTCCGGTTCGGAGGTAACCTTCTAATCCTGATTATGCTCCATCAATTTTAAGGTAGAGTTATTATGGGATGAATGGAGGAATTTTAAATTGTAATATGTTTAGGGGACCGGTCTAATATAACGCTAATGGGACATGGGAAGGGAGCTGTTCTTGTCAACTTTCTGATGATCTCTAGCGCGGTGCCAACAGGTCAGTAACTTGAGTAATTTATTTAGTGGATTTAGTATGAATTAGCGTAGCTATTATTATATTGGTGGTAGGGTCCAATAAGATGAGTGTAACAAATATTATTGAATAAGTGTCTGCTCACAAATATGTGATAATAGCTGACCAAGCGATTTACGGACCAACCCACACTTAATATTTACGAATCAACCTGTAGAAATTATCGAATTTTATAATTTCCAATAAAACGCTACGGGCACATTTGCCAATCACAAAAATTGTCATCTGTATTTGTAGGAAAAAGATTTATAAATGTCAGTAGAGAAAAACGGCTCAGAGTACACCGTGCTTATCTAAATAGGTTCCCTGGGGTTCTATTTATCAGACCCTCTAGATGAGTGGGGTTGTATTTAAGTGAAAATATGAACCAGATGCTTATAAAAATGCCAAATGAAATTTCTATACACTTTCAATAAATCCTTCGACAGATTCTTTAAATTATATAGTATAAAATATTTTTTACTCTCTTGAATGACCATCTCTTCAATTTTCGTCAATAATGTCAATTTCAACGGACTTATTGTTTCAAATCCTCCAATAGGGTGGGGATCTATTTCGGAGTGTAACCAATTTAAAAATAATGCAATTCCATCGACCGAAAGGAGACTATACTCTATTTTACATCCTTCCTATCCCAAGCCTTGACCTAGAAATCGGATTAAACGTCCAATTATCTGTTCGATTTAGAATTTGGTTAAGTGAACAATCCATGGTGCAATTGACATACTTCCGTCTCCCCGACTTTTCCCATCCTAATTGAATTCGATTAAATATGAAAAGGCGAGGAAGGGAAAGGTCAACATGTATTAATTTTTCAAAGCTTAGTGAGTTATCATTGCGGAACAACCATTTTCGGACGGGATTGGCCAACGGAGCTGAAGGTTGTAATAGATAGATGGATGGATATCTGTCATCAGCTCTCTCGTACAGGATTTCTAATTCAGTCAGTCGAATCCATCATCACTCCGTCGGCGGCTGGTTTTACGAGAAACGGGTGAATCTATACCATATATAGGGAGTCATCAAATGAACAGTCTACTTCCTCCTCGTCAGTTACATCTTCTCTAGTGTAGTAGATGTGGAGAATTATTTTTCGAGATGGCTTTCGGTTTATATAGAACGAGATTAGATTCTTTCCTCATGGTCAGTCAATCGTGAGTGGACCTCATCGTCTAACAAACCATTTCTTCAATTCTCAGCCCCTTGATCTTCCTTACGAATTTGCGAATGTCCCCTCTCAAACCTGAGAACCATTTCATATAAACCAAATCCCTCTTGAGAAGAAGGATCATTTCTCTAGTCTCCATTTCAACCTCAATGACGAGTCTCTCAAGATTTCGAATAATCTCGTCCTGTTGAACCTTACGTTTTCAAAGCATTTTTAATATCATTTGAATAACATTTCTAAGAACGAGAGAGAGAAAGAGATCTTTTTTTTAGTAAATCTTGCATCACGGGTGACTTTTACTGGGATTTCCAACGAGAATCCTTTAGGGGGCCATGAAGAGGCTCGTTTTGTGTTATTAAATTAATTGGCGGTGAAAGGGAATTAGGCCGAGTAGAGATTGAGTAACTACAGCTAATTTGAGGTTAGATAGGACACGAGTCTCTCGGTGCTAAATCCCACGAGAATTAGGGAAACGATAACTAACGATCATCTCATGTGTAATCTGGGGAGGGGGATAAATGAATGGTTTTGGATCGGGGTCCTTTGGCCCGGAATCTTTGCGAACAGAACGGATAGTTAAATCCATTCCGGGGCTCCTACATAATTAAAATCAGTTGAAAAAGGTCTCAGTCACGTCACTCACGTACATTCAGCATTCGGAGGACGGGATAGGATGAGGAACATAAATCCTCTACGGGTTCGTATTCAAGCTTCAGTATTCTGCAAAATCAGCAAGCAATATCCACAGAGCCCCAACTGGTCCTGGAGTTGTGGGATTTTTTCTCGAAGAACGAAGAAAAACTAGAACTTCTTCCTCTACTAACAATGTAAGAAGGAGGATCAGTAGAAAGTAGAATGGGAAGATAAAGAATAGGAGCATAGTATCAACTGAATGAAACGGAAAAACTACGGAGAGAAAGTAAAAAAGCGTGGGACTCCTTTCACTCTGATACTTTTTTGGGGGGTTTTCTGGAACTGAAGAAAAGAAAAGAAATCTTTGTGTCATCCAGCCATATCAAATAAATTCGGGTTTATTAGCTTACCCGATTCATATTTGAGAAAGTCAACCAACCGGGCATTTCACCATTCTCTCTCCGTTTTTTCCTTAACCACCGCCGCCGACCTCCTCGTCTATAGGTCTGCCCCAATCTACTCCTGTGAACTACAGCCAGAGGATCTAAAAATAATATATGAATTGACTTTGTAAAAAAAGGAAAGAAATAATATGTGCATGTATTCTCCATCCAAGTTTCCAACAAAACCATTCCAGGGCTCTGGTAGTTTAATAACCTCCTTTTAAATATTAAACACAGGGGCTAAGCCAGAGCGACCGGAAAGTCCTTTTATCTTCTCTCTTCCTTTATTTCCTCTAACCATTTACCATTTATAAAGGCCTTGGCTAAGGAGAAAAAACTAGAAAAAAATCCAGAGGAAAGAAAAAGCAAGATTGAAGGGATTGAAATCTAGGGTAAAGTTGGGCTGTTTTTGTAATAAAATAACAAGGAGCAGACAAACTGTCATTGATATAATCCCCGAACTTAAGTCTTAAGAACCCGAGAAAAGCGAAATAGGGAGAGAGAGGTGGATCTGTAGTTTATAGTGTGGTGGTATTGATTTGAAGTTAGCATTTCACATTTTGGCATTCGATCTCGATCTCGACTTTTCAACTTCTCGACCTCCTCCTTGGCATCTGCCTCCAGTCTCAAAAGCTCCGATTTCGAGGTGCTAGATCCGAGTTGGAAAAGAGGGCTACCTTCACATCATTCCACACCGACATTGACATCGAGATCGGGAAAAAATTCAGGATCCACCAGAACCATATAGGAACTTATCATTTCTGGCTCGAGAAATGTCCCTGTCTCTCTTTCTCTTTCGAAAACGTATATGAAACCAAATACCATGAAATAAAAGTAAATACGGGCCATTATTAGGCAATTGGATTCAGCATATTATTTATATTCCCCATTCGGGATCTGCTGGCTCAACATTTTCCGCCCCTATACCCCTCAAGTCAAAGATATTGAAGAAACGGTTTAGGGTTACATTTACTGGATTTTTTTTAAAGGAAAACTCCTTTTTTCTTCATCTCGAGAATAGGATCAAAATGTCTGGAGTCTTGATTCTGGATCCGAATTCCGTCCCTCCATTATTCGTAAATGGCAGCCCTGTCGGACGTGCATTGTTCGTCCAGTTATAGCTCCACTAACGGCTATTTATAATTATGTAACACATACTTCAAGGCACTCAGCCGGACTGGCTGAGACAGTTGGGGAAATAGATGAAGTCTGTTGAGGAGAAAGTACAGGACAGGGGAGTAGTAGTGGTGGCTAGCCCTAACTGTCTGTCTCTTTTACGACTTGTACTTCGCTGTGTCTTGAAGTGCCATGAGTATATTATAAGGATCTTGATCCCTGTCTCTCTCTGTAGTAGTATAATAGAGCGGAAGGGAAAGTTAGTCGAGGAGGAACATATTGAGATTTATTCTCTGAAAAAATAGGCCGTCTTCTTCTTCCTCTCATCTTCTTGGAAGAGACAAGAAGAGAGGAAGTAAATCAGAAAATGCTCATGAAAAAATATAGAGAGACTTGCTTTTTAGCCTCCTTAAGAGGCCTTGGAAGTCTCGTCGAATTCTAGAGTGTGGACTAGTGGCAACTGGGCCTATGTTTTTGACGGCTGATATTTTGAAATCTTCAAGTCGGTTCGTCGCCTCAGCATGTTGCGTCTTGGATGTTGACAGAAAGTAAGTAGCCGAAGGAGCTCGACTTGTAGAAACTCGTTGGTTTTGCCTGGTTTCGCGGATCTGAAGGATCTCTCTGTCGAAAATAGAGCTGGAATAAGTACTACTGCTGGCTAAGGCAAAATAACAAGGAATTCTGGAGAGAGAGACTATGAAACCAAATCCAACTTTTCATTTAAAGGGTTTGACTTCCTTAATTCCTCGGAATTCTTCTCACGTCCGGTCCATTTCCTTATGACATGGTTTTGGGTGGGTGGGTGGAGATAAGAGAAGCACTTTTGGACTATAGTTTTAGCCTGCCACTGGAATCAGGACAAGAGGATCGTGTGGTTGTGTTGTATATAGAGAAATACCACTCTCGGATCGACAACATCGACATCGACACTACCAATAAGGCTAATTCGAGGCCCACTTTCAAGAATAAATAGTAGGAACTAGCACAAACATCCGCATCATTCCTCTATCCCTTCGGGTTACCTCTTGGTTCCCAAAGCAGCTAGGTTAGAATTGCCAGATTCAAGGACCGCCACCACCACTACCATCATCAACCATACATCTCTTTTCAGACTGAAGGCTTATCTATAGCTCTGATCTCTTTTATACTATCTCTGCCTCTTGTCAAATTGGGAAATTCGGATGCAGTATGGGTAGAAACTTTTGGCTTAATACCACATAATAATATTAGAGGGAATAGGTGAAAGTCGGGGGTAAAAAAACTGCTGGAATTGAAACATTAAGTTTATACTCGAAACTTTGAAACGTCCTTTTGTCCCTTTGCACTTATCCTGTACGGATTCTCCATCTCTTATCCATAGGAGCTGAATAAAGTTCCAGAATCCTAACCCCAACACCAACCAAGTTATATCGTGAAGGGAGAGCTACAAGAACCTACAATTTACAATCTATGTCAGGTAGATTGTCTGTAAGGGTTTATCCGTAGTACTTTCTCTTTCCCAAAACCACCACCACCACCACGAACCACCTTCACTAACTAGAAACGAAACGAAACGAACTGCCAATTCCGTATGGAATCCTGGCTTCAAAAGCCTCTCTCTCTCTCTTTTCATTCCCCGTCGTCGTCGGAAGAATAATATATTGTGGTCTATTGAAGTGGAAGATTTTTAGGTCTTTGGGGCCTTTGGTAAATTTCATATTGGAATACAATGCAATAATAAAAGGACATTTCTTTCCCCCACTGAATGTCGTCTTCTTTCACAGGTCTTTTATTCCATCGTGTGATCCTCAGTTCGGGCTCGGCTCTGTCCCCATTGTCATCGGACCTTTCTAAAGGGCCGGAGTTGAGTAAGAGGTTCGCAAAGCGGGTCCGGTGTCCCTCCGAACCCTCGTCAACAATGCTGGAGTGCCTTAGAGAAGTCCCTGTGAAACAGTTCTTGGAATCCGAGGTGAGTTTTTTTATTTCTTCTTGGCAGTTTAGGCAGAAAAGCCCCTACTGAAGTCTTCTGGCTTTTTTCGACAGTTTGGGCGAAAAAAACTAAGAGATAGTGGCTTTGGCTTCCGTAGCAATTCCAAGTCCATGAATTTTATATTCTACCCTGTCTAGGAAAATCCCTCTTTATAGCCTCCTAGATCTCCGACTTAAATTGCTTATTTAGTGATTCTATATTCCGTTTCAATTTTGGCTTGACCGATATGTGATGTAGGATAGGCTTATAGACGTAGAGGTAGTAAATATCTTGTATATTATTATTGTTACATTTCCAGGATTGAAGTGCCCGTTACATGGGTTGTTTAAGAGAGTGGTTAGGTTAGATCTATATAGATAGAAGTTATTATCACTTGTATCTTTGAAGGGAGGCTGGAAACGTGTGGTTTTAAATTTCAGGGAAACGTGTGGGGTTTCATTAACTATTCATAAATATAGCCTCCTCACTTATTCATGCTCAGCTTTCGATGCATTTTGAAGGGAAATTTACGCGGAATGCCGGCAGGCTGGAGGAGGAATATAAATATAATCGTACGTTCGTATTGCGTTATTATTATATGGTAATAATAATGACGAAACGGAAGGAGATGGAATTTTATGGACTTGAGATCTGTAGTTTTTAAGCCTAAGCTGATACAAGATAAAGGCAAGCGGATAGGGAAGGAGAAAGTTGAAGACTTGTTGAAATCCCGGATTATTACGAGGATGGAATTTAAGAATGTAAATATTTCGGGTAGGATTTTAGCATTTCCCCTCTGGCTCTTGTAGAGTCCGTAGTTCTGTACTGGAATTAAATATGTTTTAAGTTTGAATACATGAAAGTGTAAGTAGGAATGATACATATGCTGATGATGATGAGATTGTGCGTTAATATGATGTTGGGGTTGTGTAGCTGTGGAGCTTATTTGGACCAAGCGGAGATGGGATTGTGGTCAAGAACGAACTTCCACCGGACAATGTGATAATGAACCGAGTGTCCCATTATCCGCTTTTATTCGGGGTCGTCAAGGCGGAGGTGCTGTCCGGCCTGAGTAACCACGATGCAACTTACGGGATGGAGAGCGAGAGGCGAAGAGAGCTTTTGAAGCAGTTCATTACGAAGTACTACAGGTTGGTTCTGAGCTTGTAATTAAAGCTGGTGTGGATTATAGTTTAGTGTAGGGTACTGAGGGGATTTAGACTCCGGAAATCCAGGAATAAGCCACCAAGTTCATGTTAGTGATATATAAAGAGATGAAAAGGCTAGATCGTCTGGTTAGTTTTGATTGTAAGTTGCTTTATTTTGTTAGTGATTGTTTGTATGAGCCTTGCAAGATGGTTTTTTGAATATTTATTTGACTCTAGGGTTTCTAATGAAATTCCAATTTTTCGCACTAAAAATAGTTTGATTTAAGAGGATTTGTTTTTACTCCTAGGTCTGACAATTATTTTAGAACTAGAATTAAATATTGTTAAACTTGCAGATCAGTAATGCAGAAATGGTTTGATTGGAGCTAAAGAAGCAAGAAAGCTTACATTTTAAATCCTTCACAAGACCTCAAAGCGTAAATTTAGAAAATTGTAAAGAAGTTTGCAAATTAACTGTCTAAATGAATGGCTTTTAGAATATGGTTTTGTAAAACTTTAAATGTCGGTTTTTAAACATGTCATGTCCTCACCGAAATCGAAATAAGTTCCGATCTTCTTGAAACCTTTCAGCAGTAACACCATGTGGTGGCTCTTCGAAGCCCCTGTCGTTAGTGCTCTTTGACTCGCCCGGTAATTACATGCATAGCAGAATATACAGTCTATTGCTTTAAAAAGAGGACAAAACGATTAATACCCGGCGAGTCAGAGAGAGCTGGGAGTTTAGAAATATACTACTAAACAAAATGCAATCCCTAATTTAAGATAAAAAAATATTAGAAGTTTTAGTTATAGTAATAACAGTAACTATTTTTTATTACACTGCTTTCACCGTAGATTTCACCGGAACGAGATCCTAGCAGGTGCGATTCACGAATACACGGACTGGGAGAAGCCGCAGCAACATCCGCTCAATGTTCGGGATGAAACGATGGAAGCCTTGGCCGATGCCGAAGTACGGGGAGTTCTAATCTTTTAATTCATTTTCCGTGTAACAAATATTATGGAAATCAGACCTCCATTTAGAACTTCATTATCTCATTAACCCATCAACTTTTACTTCTTTAACTTTCTCCCTTTAAGAAACTGTGGTAGTTTATATTGCCTGGGGTTCCTAAAGTAGTGTATACTGGACCCGAAGTAGTTTAAAATTTAGATTTAAACATAACATCCGCTTTTCAGCAGATTACTGAATAAATGATCCTACTTTTCTAATTAAGAGTGGCTGATCCTCTCACTGCTGCTTTATATTCCGCTTTTGATTTACCTTCAGCTTTACCCATTCCTATAGGATTACTGGTTTTGAAATGGGTTATGTGTTTGTATTCAGGGAAAAGGAGGCCCTAATTACTGAGGCAGTTATTGGATAAGTGATTATGATTTCGCAACATACTTCTCCGTATGTAGAACTGATAGTGATGTAATCTGAAAGCGAGGATTTCGTTTTTGCCAAAGAACAGCTTGTTTGCTCAATTTGAAGGGGTTTAAATTCTAGATTGGGATCCCATGTAATATTTTCTGATACACCGAACCGAGTTCAAGTAGAATCTCGAGATACTTAGGTTGGAAAAGTTGAGCGTTTCCAATCCCTGAGATTTTGTAGCAAAAGGGCGTGGGTTTGTACAGAAAATTGGATTACGCTTAGGAGTTAGGGCCATCTGCTCGGTTCCGTTAAAATAGACATACAGTTGCTATCGAGTTACTAAACCGGTGGTGGTGGATATGAAATAAGATATGGTTTAATGTCCCAACATTAAATTGCCAAAACAAGAAGATTACATCTCTAAAACATGAGGATGACTTTATGTCTGTAACTAGATTGTCGCCCCATTGACAAAAGTTGGGGACTTGCACTCCCAGTCTTCCCGGAGCAGAGCTTACTTCTATGTGTTCGAGTACCAGTCCAAAGTCAGCGATTATTCTCAGGTACGAAGAAACTATCATTTGCATACCAAAAGTTTTTAGGAAATCGACCCCCGCAATAACCGCCCCCGTTATTCTGCTATTTCCGCTTTTAAATCCTTGAAAAATAACACCTCCGTCCCCCCAGGGGGACTTATTTGAGTGGGAGCGATAGCTCTTAGAACTTGCCAAACTTTCCAGATCACCAACAGGTATATCCTATAACCCCTTTCCAGAAACAATCAAGTATCGATACAATACATTATTACAAAACTTCTGAGCCTCCCTTTCAAGTTATTGTACAAAAACACGGCTGTTTCCCAGAGAGAAGATGAGTATCGGGTATTTCAGCTCTCAGATTATCTATAGAAGCGAGAGGAGAAATGAGTTGGGATGAAATAAGTAGTGTCAAAGTCATTTGTTCTACTTTTCCGATTCACGAAGAAGACTAAAGCCTATTGGATTTCTAATGAAAAAACAGTCTGTAACAAGGAAGAATGGGACATGCAGATAGAATCAGAAATGTATCTATCTAGTACGTCTATCTGCCCAAAAATAGGTCCCATTCTAGATTCCAGCCTGTTGTGCCCTTTTCATTATGAGATGACTATTGCATATTGCCCTCATCTACTTTCCCCTACGATTCTCCATTTCCCATTTATTTTGCACAGAGGCTGGGATGTGTTCAGGCCGAAGATCTTTTATACGTGTTCGGAGTGCCGCTTTACTTTTACGAGAATGAGTCGGGGAACCACCAGCACCGGGAGCAAACTACGACGGCGGACATGATGAGGGCTGAGATTAGCGGTGGCGGTGTCGGTGGAAAAGCCGCTCCAAGAGGTCAGAGGCCTTGGCAATCGGAGCCTGGGAATGAACTGGGTATCTTCACGGGGAATTATTCCTGGTACGAAGTACAACTGTCACTAACGGTTATGAGGCTGTGGACAAATTTCGTCCGGGTCGGGTAAGGAACTCTAACTAAGTATGGAAGTATGATAAGATGCATAACTCTAACATCATCTACCCACTCGTCCTCGTCGACGACAACGAGAACGAGGACGACTGCATAACAAGGATGTTTCCCTGGATTTAATAAGCTACCCATAGAGCCATAAGTTATATTATTATTATACAAGTTGTAAAGGGAAACGGGGTGAAAGTACTAGCTATCTACCTGGTAATCTTCCTCGGAAAGAAGAAGTTGAGTTGGCAGTTTGTATTTTTTTTCCGGACATTCCCTAGCTTTTACACGAAATAAAATATTAGGGCAAAGAGACTTTCTCCTAAACACTTTCTCTTCGTTCTAAATAGCCTTACTACACAAGTACTGCTGCTTTCTCCTTCTACTTACGAAGTTGGAGAAGTTCAAACGTACGGGTTGTATCCCTCGGAATGTATCTATAGAATCGTATGGTGGAAAAATAGAAAAACGTCTGAAACATGTCTATCCCTAGCTAGTAGTAGACGATACGATCAACAACTACAAACTACAACTTTTAAAAGTTTTTCTTGAAAAAAAATAGGGCAAAAGCATAGGGGCTGCTGGAATATATCGTGTCTTTAGCGAAGCCATCCCTTTTTATTACAGAAATCCAAATGGGGATCCTAAGTCAGAAGTGAAAGGCGAGTGGTTGGCTGAGCCACTGGGGAAAGTGGCGGTGGATGGAGATAGGGAATCCGGAACCGGAGGTAGCCTCCGCAAAACTACATCTTCTTCTTCGTCTACAATTCCTCGTCCTCTTCCTGATCCTAATCGATTAGGCCGTGAAAAGTTGGTGAAGGAACAACAGCTAGAGGAGGAGAGGCTGCTGGTACTGGAGGAGCAGATGCCGGAGCCGATATTTGTAGAGTGGCCACAGTACGAGTCTCTTGACAAAAAGTATCTCGTTTTAGGCAAGACATAATTATTTACTTAGCACACGTCCTCCTACTCAACTAATTAAAAACTAACCGCTTTTCCTCTCTCTCTCTCTCTGTTCTAACTTCCTAACTTTATCCTAGACCCATTTAGCCTTCTTCATCAGACACGACTTTACCATCTTGATAACGCAGAGGGTTCTTTATTAGCCTGTTTTTGTGAAGAAATTTTTTCTAAAAATTCCAGATCTCCGACCGAGGATCAAGTCCCACTACAGGGCCCATAAACTTTCATTTTGGCTACATCTCGTACCTGACTACCAGAGGAATGATGAGGGTACCAGCATCTCGAGCAGTCATCACGGGACGAGTAGCAACCGTAGCTCGAGTCATTATACGATTAGGACCGGTGGTAGTGGTGGTGGCGGTCGGGGTAGCAGCCCTTCTCCCAATTTACCCAGGACGTCTTCAAATTTATCAAAAGCATCTGTGATTCCTAACCCAACTGTTTTCGCATCCGGGTTGTATGATTTGTCGTCTGGAAGTGGGCCCGTTCGGCAGCCTCATAACTCATCAGCTCCATCCAATTCGCCCAAATTGTCACCCGCCTTCCCCCAAGCTATTGATCCCGATCTCAAGGAACAACAAGACTCAGGTTTTTTGCCACACATACGATAATACTAGACTCTCTTTGTTGACACTCATAATTCCTTTCATCTTTCATTCTTTTCGCCTCTTTCTCTCTTTTTGAACATCTCTGCCCTTATCCTTTGATATATTATACGGAGTTTGACTAAGGCCTTATTTGTACTTCTCCGGATGACATGTTAGATTTTACTGTAACTTTCTCTGCAGGGAATCGGGAAGTTCCTAACACTGATGAGGAGGAGTCCGTCTTTGGATTTCAGACCTACTCCACGGCTCTGTCAGTGACAATCGCTATCGGCTGCTCCCTCCTTGTCCTCAACATCTTGATCTTTGCTACCTTTTATTACGAACGGGAGAAGCGGCTAAGTACATTACGACGCTCTAATTCCCGTCCCCCTGTGCAACAAAAAAATCAAAGCTTCCCTTGCCCTGGGCATCACCTCCACCATGAATCCTCCGTCCCGACCACCACTCCCAGTTCAAGTAGTTTGAAACGTCGGAAAGAGAACGGGGGTGTGGGGACTGGTGGTGGCTGTAATAGCATCGGTGGGTGTGGTCGTGGGACGTTCTTCGACACTGACCGCACTTCTTCCTCCAGCCGGTGTGCGGATCCAAGAGTCTCCTCCAGTGCTTTCGGTGATTTGCATTTATCAACTTATACTGTAAGTGTAGAGGAAGAAGAGGCAGTGGGCTCAACAGGGGAAAGTGCTACTGCTCTTGGTGAAGTGAGTTATGTAAATTACCCTGTGAAGAGGTACTCTGAGAGAGCAGGCCCTTCTTCTGGAGGCAGCCTCTCCCGAAGTGGCAATCGCCAGCGTCGAGCTATTAATGAACTTCCGATCCCAATCGATCTGTCAGAGAGCCTGACAAATGATCTCGATTTTTTACCACAACCCTCTTCCCCGCAATCTTCCCCCTTCAGTAGGGCCTTGGAGATCGGAACAACATTTGTCGGGATTGAGGCTCCGGAGTCATATCGGGACGAGCAGTACCAACAGCCTCATCATCCGGCTCAGCGGCCCCACTACCGGCACCCCCACCACCTCCTCCAACGCCAGAACGAGGAAGACAATAGCTCGAATGAGGACGGACAAAGCAGTCACTGACTCCGACCCATCATTTCAATGAAGGAGGCGTGAATTGTCTGGATGATTTCCCCATTACCACTAGCACGGGGCCGAGGAGCTTATATATAAAAGTAATGGGTGCTTAATGGAATTATTGAACGGGTGCCAAGGGTTTGATGATGATGATGGTGATGGGGATGATGGGAGTGATCCGCACTAACACACAATACACAAACTACCCGTGCCTTAAACTTGGAATTCGATACATATATCATCCCAGCCTGCCCTGTAGCTGCCAGAGCCCAGCTTCCGAGCATCAGATCTCTAAGGATATGAGTGCGGCAGAACGGTAGCGAGATATGAGACATTCCTCCTTGGTGGAATTATTATTACCAAATCTTCTCGATCCATTTCAGTCCTTCAAGAAGTGAATGAATAGGATTATTTTGACTATAAGAGGAGACGAGGGCCCCAAATACATTAGATAGTTATATAATTGTTGTGATGTGCTTGTTGATGTCTCTCATTAAATGTTAAGGCCCTAATTCATCCTAAATGTTATGACATGACCGACGGGGTTGGTGGTGGTACTCAATGTTCTGAGGTGATGATGAAAATGAGGCACATCTTGTCATTATTTTAACCATGTTTGGCCATTAAAGACCCAGGCGGTATTTACCCTCGCTGGGGAAACTACAGAGAGACGGTACTTTGTCGATTTCCTTTCATTATTACTCGCCCGTGCTCGCTTCTACCTCTACAAGGGCTAATGTCTCTTTCAGATCTTCTTCAAAGTCTTCACACTTCTAAGACTGGTATCATCTTTGTAGACGAAGCTCAATGTGCTTCCTCTCAAGCCAAAGCTACAGAGAAGAACCGACAAACCTCGTAATTCCAAATTCTATTCCAATTTAGAAAATGGCTAGGTTTCCTTCCCAAAATGTACCCCTGTTGACTTTCTCCTCCTCTCTAATCGACTAGAGAGGAAAACGAAAGCAGTTCGAGAGGCCTTTAAGTGCAAGGAGCTAAGACACGGCATATACATTTATTTTAACATCGTCAAAGCACCAACGTTCTACATATACAGACGTAGAGAAAGACAGCATTAAATCAAAACTAAACGCCTTTCTTCACACTTTCCCTCTCTAGCCTTTGACTGACAAACCCTTTGGTCCCGTAACTTATTTTTAGATTTTTTGAGGCTAGGAGAGAGGAGCAATAGATGCAATAATGTCCATTACTATAGAATGTTTTGTAGATATATAGAGACTTTTAGGGCTGTAGGGGGATATATGTAATATTATTATTATTATTAAGTTGATGGTTCATGGGGTTGAGTTCAGGAGTGTAAGTCATTTGCTAAACTTCCTCCGTCTGGAAATAAAAAAAATTTCCGTTTTTTTCTCAGGAACACCAACGGTGAGAATCCCATAACCTCCTAGCACATTCAGATTATTAGAGGGAGAGAGTGAAAGGAGAAAGGATCTTTTTCTCGGCTTGTGGTGGGATGGTATTTATGGATGTTGAGCGGTTAAGCGTTCCCATCTCGTTGAATGAATTGTTGTTGGGGAGAGAAAGTCGGGCTTGGAATAAGGCTACTTTGGCGAAAGACCAGATTGACATATTTTTCATTTTTGCTTTGATAAGAAGAATAAGTTTTAAATTAATTTTGTCGGAAACTGAATGTTTGTAATTTTACATCAACCTTGTATCTGGGTTTGTCACGAAAAATAAATATGCACACGACTTAAATACAGGCGCAGGGCTCTAGACATTTGGAGTTTGGATTTTTAAACTGGCAAAAAATAATGGGAATTGAACTGTTCGAGCATCCAAACCCCAAAAATACATCAAAATATCGGAGGACTGAGAAAAATTCAGAATTTTCCAACGTGTATTTGTATAAATTTTTTGCATTTTTAAGTCTTACAAGGGAACATTCTCAGATGTAAAATCCCGATATTTTTTTAACCTGTCTCATTCAAAAGAGGAAGTAAAATAATGAAACTTTAACATTGGAACTATCGGTGAATAAAATCGTTTTAACATAGTAAAGTCGGTGGGAAGGTCAAGAAGCGGGCGTTTAAGGTTAAAAATGAGCATGAGCGAGAAGGGGAGAAAGAGGAGAAAGTCGAGTTTTCCCCTTTTCACCACTTTTCCCTGAAAAGTCGCGATGGAGATAGGGAGTTAACATGGGAGGAACCTCCAAATTAGTATTACGCTGAACCAGCCTTTTCACAAAATTTAAACGGGGATTTACTATAGGAATTCCTGAAATAGCGCCCGCTTCTTGACCTTCCCACCGACTTTACTATGTTAAAACGATTTTATTCACCGATAGTTCCAATGTTAAAGTTTCATTATTTTACTTCCTCTTTTGAATGAGACAGGTTAAAAAAATATCGGGATTTTACATCTGAGAATGTTCCCTTGTTAGTTTCAGATTTTTCGCCAAAACGGTCTTTACCGAATTTCACCGCTCTTCCTTTGATCACAATTCCAACCAAGACGGCATGACCTTTCTTCCTACTCCTATAGTCCGTCTTGTCCTCTTTCTAGTCGTCGTAGCATCATCTCCAAAGCAGTTCGGAGACTCTCCTTCTGGTGAAAGTAGAGAGAGACGAGAGGAAGGTAATGCTCTCATTTGCGATGAAAAATGCTTTAATCAATCATGAACCTCCTACCACTACCACCTCTTCCACAGAATGTGATAATTTTACCCGAATCTTCTTCTTCTTCTTCCCTAACGTAATCAACGTCTTGAGGGGAAACCCAACCAGATTTGTACTTTTTCTACTCTTCGCTAAGCCCCCCCTTAAAACAACCACCGAGGAATCTCTCTCCTTAAAAAATTCAGAAATAAGTCTGAAAAAGAGGTCCCTCTCGTAGGGATTGTTAGTCTGTTACCCATTTACCAGCTCAATTTACAAGTTTTCAGAGAAAGTAAATTCAGATTACTCATACTTCAAACTTCCTCCTACTTTTCACACCACCCGACACTTGCAACAACACATTCATGCCACGAGGGTAAGTATTATTACTTCGGCAAAGACGGAGCTAGATCAAGAATTAAAGGCCCCAGTTTTGTTCGTTTATTGAGCCTCCTCGGCTCTAGTATCCCTAGGCTCTTAGCTCTCCTATTTATAAAATTTTACAGCCGCCAATCCACGCTTTTCTTCCTATCTGATGAAGCCTTTTAATAATAATATTATTACAAGGACTACGAGCTAGCCAGCAAGGAATACGAAATAAAAGGAAGGAAGTGGCTATAATAGAGTATATGAGCTTGTCCCTCGGGATTACCGATTAAGAAAGCTACTGCTGTGTTAGCCTTCAAGGCGAGATTTCGTATATATTTATATAGATTGGGATTTGTGGATTGGAGGCAGTTTGCATTGAATAAAATGACTTGAAGCCTGAGAGTGTAAACATTCCAGTTTTCTTGGGAAATCTTTGTACTTTAGTTTACACTATCATTCTTCCGCCTTGGGATACAGAACTTTGTTTCTGGAGAAATGGAGAGAGAGAGGAATGAAATCGACGGAGTTCCCGTATCATTCATCTGACATAAAATTTAAGTGAAGTAGGTTAGAGGCTGGAACGTCGTAAAAAGCTACTTTTTCCATCCCGACTCTGAGGAGATGAATATTTGATAAAATATTTAACAATAGGAGCCGAGTACTATTAAATGGGGAACAATGGGAATTGAAAAATCTACAGCTTGTTAGAGAGAAAGAAGTTAAGGAGGAATGGGAAAGGAGCCGGTGGTGGTGGTGGTGGTGGCCTTGAGTTGGGATCAAAATTATTTATAATGGGCAAAGACAGTGGGATTGGTAACAATGAATGGGAATTATTCATGATAGCTGGATTCTAGCGTCTTTAAATGCTGCTTTTTTAGCAAGTTTCCTGTTTTTTTAGTTTTAACTGTCCGTTTTATTCAGAACTGAAAATATCTATTTGCAGGTCTGAATTTAATTGCTCAAGATTAACAATTAGGATCTGTGAAAGCATACATTTCGGTATGTTTTGGAATAAATACAAATATTGAACAGGAAAATGAGTTGGAGGTGCCAACTTGGGCTGTCATCCCCCTAACGTCTAAATTCAATGAATTTGTGGGTGATTCCATCGAGTTATTTTTTAAATGCGATACTACCAACTACAACCCGAAGCACTTAACCAAATACAAAGCAAACAAAGAGAAGATAAATAGTCACTTGTACAGTTTCCCCACAACAAATGCATTCCTTGTTGATTTTAGGAAGGTTTAACACTTGGTGAAGTATAACTAGCATCATATAACCCCCAGATTTCATCTCCTCAGAATTCCGTAACGAACTGGGAATCAGGGCTCGTCATATCATATTTATGAGCTGGAAGAAAAAAAATATCTTATTGGATCTCGATTCTTCTCGATAGCCCAAAGAAATAAAGTGATTTAGAGAGAGGTATCCCCTGTAAAATAAAAAAATCCGTTTTTTCAGGATTCCGGTCCGTCTCTCTTACCCTAACATTCAACATTGGAGAAAGCGCATATTCTTCTTACAGATAAAATACTATAGATTTAGTAGGATTTTTGGAGGTTTTTCAGGCTCTGGTTTCTTATCAGGAGGAGAGGATCTGCACAAAGGCCAAACTTGCTTGTAAGAGCAACTGGAAACTGGAACATGGAACTGGATAAGAGCACCTAATAAGACCACGTCCAAGTCCGCATGTTATACAGTACGGGGATGGACAGATATAAAGTAGGCCTTGAAGTACTCACGTACTCCATATATATTTACAGTTTCCTTCAACCTATTTCCTCTCTGCTATTTATACCAGTAGGTATATACTTATTCTGCTGGATCATAGATTTCAAATACTTTCTTTGGAAGGAAAAGCTGGAGCTAAAAAACGGAAAATGATGAGCAAACAGAGGAATTGAGATGGGAAATGTATACAGAGTGTGTGGCTTTATTTACTGTTTCTAACGAAAACCAACAGTGTTTTTGGATTTACTTTTCCATTTTTTCTGCAAAATGAGTTAGGGTTATCATATTGGATTTTGGAGGAAATTAGATAATTAATTAACTTTTAGCCGGATATATTTAGATAGTTTTTTGTAGCTCTAGGGTCGATAGATTGAGGGAGGGTAGGTCCGGAGGGTGAATGATTTAGCAGGGTTATGAATGGATATCTTTTAATTTTTTTTGATGAAATCAGCAGAGAGTATTGAGCGTGATATTTAATCATGGGAGTTTATCCTCAAATTACTGGCACCACCTCGATTTGACGTACGATAAATACCGAAATAAGTCCCCATCTTATCATGGACAAACTGTATTATGCTTGGGTTTATGAAATAAAACATCCCCTGCGCTAATGTTACTACTTACAGCAATTAAATTAATTAATTTTTAACTAGCTCCTTGAAAATGTCCTCTTATTTTCAGTCAAGAAACACTATTTCCAAAGGTGATAGACTGGGTGAGTTCCAGATTCCTCCTCCCGGGAAGGAATCTTCTCTCCCGGTGGTTTTTTTCCTTGAAGATTCGGATTCAGTAAAAGCATTGGATTTGTAAAGGTGAAAGTAAATCTCCGACGATAGGAGAGAAAATAAATAGACTGAGGAGAGGACACACATTTACGTGAGTATAGCTTATCTTGTCCTTAGACACGGGTTTCCGAACTCCAACTCCCCGATTCACACAATGTCAAGACGGGGAGAGGAAATATTTTTATAGAATGTAACCAAAAGTCTCCTATAAAATCTAAAATCCAAACTCCATAGCTATACATAGGACTAGAAATATTTCCCATGCTTTTATTCACCTTTCTCGCCATCACCAACCAAATAAGGCAAACTTATCATCTTGACGGGCTTTACAGTTTACGTGTTCTTTAATACGAGGGAGAAAAACATCATTCATGTTCCGATCTTTGTATATTAGAATGCCTCTTCTGAGGCTATAGAACCCGACTGGAAGTTCAAAAATTCGGGACCGAAAAACGGGAGGAAAAATGAGTCTTCTTATTACAAGGAATAATATCTCTTTCTTAATCCGAAGAGGACGACGGTGGATTTTTTTCGGAATCTATAAATGCTGAATGCTGAATCGTTGTTGGATGTAGGATGTGTCAGTGGCATTTCATATGATGTGCACATACTAGATACTACATACATTTACGGGGTTTTACGGGTTGGAGTTGGAGATAGAGATGAGATGAGGTACAATGGGCCCTTCATTCCTGTCACGATCCCGAATGGGAATGGTTAAAGAAAGGTCTCACTCTTCGTTATGGATAATCTGTCACTTGGGACGTCTTTCTGTGTTGCTGGCAGTTTACATTTATCATCAGATAGGCTCTCATTCCCTTATTTTTCATCTTCCTTCTTGCGTTTTGATGCTTTTTCCACGGAGTCTAAATCTAATTTGTAGTCTCAACAACTACATTTATTCTTGGGCTGGAAAGAGGCAATAATACTGCCATGGGTAATTTAATAGGAAGGAATGGGTTTCGGTTTTATTTTGTTCTGTTGGGGAGCTAGATTAAAGAGGGACTAACAATATTGTTATGGCCGTTTGAGATTTTGTTGCATACATGTTCATACGTACAAGGCTCGAAGTACCCGAGCCTGGTGTTGCTACCCTGTAGGGTACCGGTTCTTTTGCAGGTTCATGTATTTTCTATTTCACACTCCTTGACAACTCCATATAAAAACTATCGAACAAAATGTCTGGTAAAAATCTTGAAAACTTAAAAAAAAAACTGATCGTTTTTATCGAAACTTGGACTTCCAAATCGCTATTATTGAAAGTACCAACTGTCTTTGCCGATTTTCGACCTCAAAATGGGCGAGCCTATGGATGTTGACCTGAAGATGGATACCGATCAATTGCTGGTAATGGCTGGTTTAGTAAATAAATATAAAAATGCTGAAAAATAACGGATATCAAAATGCTCGTAAAACATGAAACAGGTCATCCTGGAAGGCATGTCAAAGTATTTGTCGTTTGAAGAGCTAAAACGATGTCGCCTGGTCTGTACAAACTGGGACATCAAAATTAAGGCCCATCCCCGTTTCCTCAACTCTAAAGTGATCCTTGACTCCTCTATCTATCTCAACGATAAGAACACAGTGGTGGATCTGATCAGGCCTCGCTGTACCAACGCAAAAATACAAGGCTTGAATCTCGGACGGAACCTATTCATGAAAGACTTGTGGCGACCCCACTACCAGCCCATTGTGCGGAAGTTGGAAATCAACCAAAGTTGGGTCTGGTGCCTTACATTGTGCAAGGTCATCAATAACTTACCTCATCTCGAAGAACTAGTTTTGAGCCATATCCGGTTTAAAAGAAACGTGGATAAGAATACGGCGGCTCTGGCACAGAATAATCAGGTTCCACTGCCGCAAAATGTCATTTGCCTCCACGGTCGGATACCGCCCGAGGTAGTGATACCTACAAATCGAGTGAATGAAACGATCCGAAAAATCGCTTTTGTTGACGTCCCCGTCATCCCAATCTGTAATTCCGCTTAGCTATCAAATAACGACATTTCGCTTATTTTCTCAAACTATCTCAATGATTTGTTAGGTCTTCTAGAACTTCTCCGCGTCCGATGTCGCTCGGTTTTGCAGGAATTTCAATACTCGGACGTGTCGATGGGTACCCGTCAACGCGAAACCTTTGCTCCAATCCTCGTAAATCAACATAACCAGTTCATCCGACTGATTTTCGAAAGCATTGGAATGCTTCGGAAAATAGTTTGGAAGAACAACGGAACAGGGAACGAATTTGTAAGCGTTATGACCCAATCACTGCTCGCTGATCTAAGCTTGCGGGAGCTCGCCCTCTCACAGCCCAAAAACTTGACGCTGGGGCTTCCGGTTCAAAGCGGGCCGATTGTACTCGACTTCATACAGAAACCTCGATTCTGCCATGCCGTTACTGGTTTGACAAAGTTAGAGCTGGGATTTGTCGGTCGCTTTTCCATACAAACGCTGCAGAATACGATCTCGAAGATGGTGACGTTGGAATCCCTGGTCCTGAAATTCGACCGTTTCGGCGAGAAAACCGGTCTCGTAATTAACTTCCAGCACCTTACCCGCCTCCATTCCATCGAAATCGTACAGTCTACTTCCGACATTGTGCCCTTCACGTTGGGGGTTTTGCCCATTGCTTTGCCAGATCAGCTAACTAGTCTTGTACTGGACTCCTTACGGAGTCTCAACACGGAGACGCTGACTGCTCGCTTGGGTGGCACGGAACATCGGCTACTTACGAAGCTGATGATTGGACAGCTGGAAGGAACTAACTTGGGTGACACTGCCATGCAGTTGATCATTGAGAATCTTCCGTGCCTGGAGGATCTGAGTGTTGTAGATGCCGGAAATGTGACCGACGAGGGTATCACTGGACTCCCTCTGAGCGTAGTCAATTCGGTCATTCAGAATAGGAGTTACGGGCTTATTTTCGGTGATGTGCCGTTTATTCTGCCGGAGGGAAGACGGAACCTGAAGGAACTGAAATGTATGGAATATTTTAAGAAACCAACATTTTATGCTTTTATGTTCGCTTAATATATAGTCATCTCTAGATTTGAGGCGTCTCAATTTGTCGGGATGCTGGAATGTCAGTGACGTTTCAATAGGACTGGCTTTCCACCTTCCGTACCTAAGGGAAATTGACTTGAGTTACATGAATAATGTATGGTTGTCAATGTCATTTATTTATTAAAGTCTCGATTTATTTTGTCTTGAATTGAAGAACTAACTTTAATAGGTCACGGATACGGGGATCATGTTCCTGTCGAAAAATAATCCCGGGTTGGAAAAGCTCACCCTCAAGCACAACAATAGAATCTCCCACTTTGGATTGAATCAACTCGTGAAACATTCACCTACAATTTCCTTGATCACAACATCTCCGGTTAGTTCCATACAATTTCATTTAAAATGCATTTCCCGTGTCTGTTTTCCAGTGCGTTAAGACAATGGAAATAATAAATTGCCTGTGAATTTTTCAGTCTGTATATTACCGAGAATTCAAAGGCGTCAAGTACACTGACACATTTAGTTTGGGGTCGAGGTCAAAAGTTCGACTCGCTTCAGGCTGCAAATGATTCCTGCTGTCGTGAAAAAAGAATACTCGTCGAAACACACGAAAAACTCAAAAACATCAAAAATCGATCCGTAATTTATATATTGAATAATTTACCTGATGCATTCAACCCGTCTTTCTTTAGTCTTAGTGTAAATGCCATAATGTTGCTGCAATAAAATAAGCTTGATTTTTAATTGGAATTTTTCTGAGTTTTAACCAATTCTTTTGACAGTAATACCCGGACGGAAAAAGAGCTAAAACTTTCCAGGTCACAATTAAAGTACCTTTTTCATTACATCTAGATAATAAAACACTGCATGAACATAAGAAGCCTGTGCAGTTCGTAAACCTTCGGGTCAAAGAACATTCTATTATTAAAACAGGTGGCATATATTTGAGAAGGGGACATAAATATTAAAGCCTCGTACTAAACAATTACTCGACAATAAATCCAAAACCCCGACATTTATTTTCCCCAAATGAATCAGAGCTAATTGCAACATTTACGGGGATTTGCATTTCAGAAATTATATTATTAAGTGGTTTTTGCTATATAATTCCTATAATAAGCTGCACTATCTTCCCTAGTAATTTATCATAATTTTAGCCCCACATAACTAATATTATACACAACTCCGCACACCTAAAAGCCCCAACCGTTTTTACGACTATATTCCCAGACGAACGACAAGTTATTATTTACGTACTAACAAGGCTTTCCATTTTATATTTTCGAATTAAAGGGATAAATACGTGGTAGAATGGAACAGAATTACAGGCCACTTTAAAACTGCATAGTCAGAAAAGGAGAAATAAATTGCTCATTAGTCAACATGCAATATATTCATTTCAAAGCTATAATTTTCCCTCAAGATAAGATAATAATGTCCCCTGCCGGTTGTTCGCTACCACGTTTAGGAGGACATTATATACTCCCTCCTCTGTAGAGAAATTAAATAATAATACAGTTTACAGATTACTAAATCAGAGTGATTTGCAAGAATAGCAGTAAAATGTATATGCGGGGATAGTTACGACTCTGTATTTTACTACTTACCCAAATTAAACTTTAGTTTGGAATTTTGGATACCGATGCTGATATAGGATACAATTTATGCCGTGTAATTTAACGATTTTGCTAGGTAGGGTGTTTTTGGTAAAATACCAATTTGGCGGAAAGTAAGCCGTAAATACTGAAATAGATTCCCTACCGAAATAAATGCTCCTCTGTTTCCAGTGTTAAATTAGTTAAACTAAACCGATTTGGGGGTTTAAAACAATAACTTCCCTGGGGGTTTATAAGTATTTACGGTAGTTTTATCCTCAAAATCGAATAGAAAAATATTTCTTTACATCCATAATCATAAAAAATAGCTGAATCCAGTGCATTTCAAGATAATTCCTTAAAATACATCCGATAAAATGATAAATACGAGACACTTCGAAGCAATCAATTTCAATAAAAGGAAGGACACTCTTACTTATTTCCCAGGAAGCCTAAACTAAACCAACCGGTCGCTTTCCTTGTAATCAATTTGTTTTATTGAAATTGATTGGTTGGAAGTGTTTCATCAATTTTCCATTTTTTTTTCTTTTAATATTGATTCTCGGCATATTTCAAAAAACCAAATGTTTAATTTTCGCCCAACCGGACTTTCGCCAAACTAGCCCTTCCCCTTTCCGCCAAAAAAAAACACATTTCATCCAAACATATTTCAAGAGAAGTAAAGCACGGAGCCGAAATGAAATATGAAAAGTATTCATTGTTCATTCTGTTCTCTTCTAGCAGCCCGATAACTGGTATTTACTTGCTGCTAGCAGCAGCAAAAAGATTGTTATCTGTATTGGATTCTGGATATGCATGGTGTGTGATACGATCGTCATATACAATCCCACCATGTACTAGTGTGGAACTGGAAGTGGTACGGTATCGGGTAGATTTATGGTTATAATTTGGATAAAATGCAAGGAGAGCTAGGCGGCGGACTTGTGTGCCCATTCCGAATGCAATGTGCCTGGAACGGGAGACGAAGTAGGAGATTCTAGAAAATATGTATGTCCTCCACACTCCAGTACATGATACGATAGGAGGGACAATTCCACATGGACAAGTTTCAGATTTCTGCCTCAGACTCCGGAGCCGAAGTGCTTTTAAAAGCAGCAGAGTTCTCAGCCAGCCCGGTCCCCGAAATTTCGGAGAAACGGAATGGGAAAGTCGATCTCATTTGCTGGCAGTCGACAAGGGAATGCAAATAAACCTTTCGCTTTCTCCAAATACATATGACTCTCCTTGTCTCATCCTCGTCTAGCCTCCCATTAGATTTTTAGAAATAGGACCTTAAGAAGGCTCCTCTTTGCCTTGCAATTTATTTCTAGTAAAAAAAAACGAAAGAAACAACATTTAAGGCCGAATGGATGGGACCTGGATTCCTGTCCCCTCTCCATCACACTCTCCCTCTCCTCAAAGACTGAGGAGGAAATAAAATCAGATTTGAGTATCGTCGTTGGCATAGCCTGCGTCCTCGTAAATCGATAAAACTTGCCCCAACTCCCCTTATTCTTGAATCCGACTTTTTCTCGTAAAAATATTAACTATGCTCATTTACTTGAGTTAAGTATCCCCCCATAAAAGCCTCCAAGTCCGGGGTTTAAAGCCCCAAGATAAGCGGGGGATAAAGTGGAGTCGTTCCCCCCTTTAAAGGAGTTAATAGCGAAAGAATGAAAAATTGGCTCAATAGTCAAGTCAACAGCTTGGAGATAAGGGAGGTTTGGATGTTAGATGTCAATCAATTCCTGTCTCCATCGTCTCTGAGCCGAGCTGATCGCCTCCGAAAAAGAGGAACAATAGGGCTCTCCGAGTCCCCTAAGGATGACTTTGGTGGGTTTGAGAGGAAAAATATTATGAAGGCCCATAGCACTCGAACTCGAGATGACAGAGGGATGAGACAGGAAGCAAGTGGACCACATAAAACGATAGTATAAAAAAGTTGGGAAGATCCGAATTCAATATTTTATTCCATAAAATGACAATAACTGCCGACTACATCTAAAGACACGATATAGGCCGAAAAAATAAGTCCGCAAAAGTTGGGGAAAATTATGATCTCGTGGAATCGAGGCTGGAACTGGTACTTTCCTTTCCGCTACTTTCCCCACATATTCATCCTCGGAATGTTTTTTTTCTTCTACGCTTTTATCTGTCATTACATAGTGCCTGACAGTCAATCTATAGCTAGATATAAGGAGTGTAGTAGTGGCTAATATGTACAAGTACAACTGCTGTCGTCGGTTGACAGGACTGCATTTAGCCCAACAGTCAACTCCCGTTTTACTTCATTGCTCTCGGGGAGGGAACTCAGCATTTTTCTTATACAGTCGAGATCTTTGTGGAAAAAATATGACGGCCAAGAGTCTGACTTGATCGAGGCGTGCTTTTGCAAAATGGGATCCGGTTCTCCTAATAGTAATCTGGTAGGAGTAGTTTCTTTTTTACTTTGTCATCTTTCGATAGGAATGTGTCCACCCCTTCGGGCATGGATGTTTTCTTAGTGTGGAATGTGGAATGTGTTGCTGGACAATATGTTAGCTATTATGTGGTTTCTTATGGTAGGAGGTGTGATAAGAATTGACAAAAAAACGGAGAAGTCCAACAAGTTCCCCCGTGTCGCTTTTTTCGCAGAGTTATAGCAAGGAGTATTCCCCAGGTTGACCTAATCAGATAACCTCCCTGTCCCGATAATAGGAAGCCATACTGACCTCTAACACGGCTGATGATAAACCAAAAAATCCTACAGGCTTTCCCCGTCATCAGTTCAAGACCCCTTCGGTGTCATCATGGATTATATAGGGAATTTAGAGAGGAATATCGGCTCTTATATTATAACGAGGTTACAGATGTGTCTAAAGCCCTGTGGGATGAATCCCTCCTACAGCCTACAGATGCGTTGGGAATAGGAAAAGTCGGAACTCCATCATAATCCTGGTTGAAATGAGAAAAATAAGCAATTTCGGAACTCGAAACTTTCTCATTGTGCCCTTAATAAGGTGTAAGTCTCGAATTTACGTGCAATACCATTTGGTCTAAGGGAAAAAATGCTATGGGATTTTAACTTACGACTTATGCTACTGCTATGGGGCTGAATGGCAACTTTAACAAGTCAGATTCATCCTAATCCTCACTCTCACCTACGTATAATTCTCGAAATTTTACTATCCATTCGAATACAAGAGCCGTTGTCGAAGTACTCTGCTCCAAATATCATTTAAACTCAAAGCACTTGCAAAGCTCGTCACATTCTACTTTCTCCTACGATCTTACAACTTACGTGACTGGCCAAACAGTAGGTCGAAGAGATACATGTGGCAGTGTTGCTGCTGTTGCGGCAGAACTGCCGATTCAGAATTCTATTTATATCTCCTTTTTCACGAATCTATACCAGTGTGGGTCTCTATATCGAGGCAAATATGTGCTCTTCTTGAAGAGCAGCAGAAAACCTAATATGAAGAGGTTTTTCAAGGGAGAGCTGGAAAGCGAAGGCTCTAACATCTAATATACCTTCCTCTCGGAAAGGCCAACCCAACAGGGCTTTTGGAAAGTCTTAGGACTTTCTCTACTTTCCCCAACTTGAACTCACGAGAGAGAGTCTCTTCTCTAGAGACCCCGTTCTTTTAAAGAAAAACATTAAATTACTTTTCTATGTTATTGTTAGGAAGTTTCCCCTTTTATCTTATGGGTTCAGCAGTGGAGGGTATCCTCGTTCTAAAGTCCTAGCTGTACTTACTACTTCATGGAAGAAGATGGGAAACTTAAAACAGAAGAAATATTATATAAGAAGAAGAAGAGTTCATGTGTGTTGTTGATTTGATATCATTACAATTGTAGTTTGTTGCAAAGTATGAGAAAGGCAATGCCTTGGAAGAAAGGAGATACTCAAATGTTTGTAGAGGGGACGAGGATCATCAACATCAACATGTGTACTTTTTCTTCTCGGAACATCATGTCTCCTCTATATACATTTCAAACTGTTTAAAGAAGCTCGGTTTTTTCTGGCGAAAAATCCGGGACTTTAATAAGGTTTATTGTTGAAGCGGACAGGAGAGAGAGAGAGACAGGGATGATGGAAACTCAAGCTGAATTTAAATCGACTTGAGTCGACCCGTGTTGTTAGCACAGACTCGGAGGTAAATCAGGGATGCAAACAACGTCCTTTGACGATGAAGTAAGTTATCGGAGGAAGAATTGCATAATAATGCTGTTTTCTACTGTGGCCATATATGGAAGCTGTGTATTGCTAAGTAATGAGGTAACTTTGCTAATGAGCAGTTCTGTAGATTGTTCCTTCTCGTAATAAATCTCGGTAGTTTGGAAAGTCGGTGGTTATGATGTAGTTCTTGGAATTGATTCACACCCCGGAATAGTAACCCCAGTCAAAATACAATCCCATAATTGTAAGCAAATTCACTCAATCTGATCACTTTACCTTTATAAAGGTAAAATGTTAGGATCCATATGCATTAAATCAATGTTTTTTAAGTTTGCTTGATTTTCTGCAAAAGTTTTGATTGCCGTTACGGCGAATTCCTGTCTCACTTATCCTCTCTCTCATTTACAAGCCCCTGGGGATCTATTTTAGGTTTTCCGGTACTTCCTAAATGGAAATCTTGTAGCAATTCCAAGTACAAACAACTACCTACTCTACCAGTTCCGAAATCAGATAGAGTTGTAGTAGTACTTTGCTGGGGTGATTGGTTAGATTTTAGTCATTATAGTGCCTAGAAGTTCATGGGAACAATATGTAGATTCCGTCTTCTAGATTATATATTTCTTCGTGCGTCTGTCTGCTAAATTCGTACCCTATTGTTATTTATAACGGTTCATAGCGAAGTTCATTCATTATTATTGGGTGAATAATGGAAAGACTAAGATTTGATCCTATTATTGGGACACAATAACAGTATCGTACAAGACCGTATGATTCTGATCATATTATATGGATTTGCACGTGGAATCCTCAACCACCTTTACCACCATACCATCGACCACCGCCACCAGCGTACGTCTAAAATCTTGAGAACACTGACAATATTGACAGACAGGATTCGTCTCTTCTGTGGAAACCACCTTTTATGATGACTTTGACACTTTCCCGTTTCTACTTTCCATGGATTCTGCATTCCGAATATTTTGGGATTCCAGAAATCTCTGGATTCTATTCCTTGCCGCGAGTTTACTACTTTGGCAAATTGCAGTTTTGGCAAAACATTTCCTTACGATGAGTTTAAAATTTGAAATAAAAAGGCAAGTAAGGAATTAAGGCAAAAACCGGTAGGAGGGTTTGATGACCACGCTCGTCGCTTGTAGATATGCTCAAAAATTATGAAAAGTACTAATCATATACGTTAATATATTAAAATTACCAAATAAGCATCGCGATATTGAAACTGAAGCGATCCTAGTGATTGCATCATTGAAACCTATTGGCATTTTCAAAAAAATTATTTTCGAAATTCGCCAAAATGTAATTTAGCCAGCTTGACCATCAACAATATCCACAAATCTACTTTCAACTTCCCAACCTCACCGTCTTGGCCCCAGATCCACGGTCTTGAGCCTCGCTTCCCAACGCTGCAGGAGGAGGAAAATTGGAACGATGAGATGAGAAAGGAAGGGCGAGATTACACTTAATTTGCATAGCATATATGGACATTAAGTCTGATAGAAGAGGCTCCTAGGATTTGAAACATTGTTCATTTTAGCCGGTGGTGGTGGTGGAGCTATTAGGTATGCAGAATAAAGACGGGAAACCACAAGGATGATGAAGTTCTATTCATTCATCCGCTTTTTACTTATGCAATAAGTTTGGAGCCTTAAGAGGACGTCCCTAAAGGGTTCCTCTCTCTCTCCTCTTCTTTCAATGAACTTTCTCCATCTTTCAAAGTTTAGGATTTCGGAGGAATTCTTTATTCTAATACATCGATTTCCCTATGTTAGCCTCTAAGAAGATTTGCGTTCCTAAGTATAGCCCTCCGATTCCTACTGTTTCTGACTAATCCACCGTATAATTCAAGTCCTTTGATGATGAGTCCGCAGGAATAAAAGGCGGAAAGCCTCTTAGATTTTAGATAGGACGTAGGGTTCCTTGATGAATGTCTTGTTATTATTTTTGGGAATCTTGTCGATAAATAAGAGCTTGTAGTTTAGTCGAAACGATTTAAACGAAATCAAAGGGGTTTTGAAATGGGAGTTATTGCGACGTTTGCCTAAGAAGTTATGAATTTCTTTCGCTTCATTTAAGCTTTGATTTAGGTTAGGGATGGAGGAAAGGCTGTTTTGAAGGGCTGAGGAATATGTTTAAGAAAGGGCGGATAAATGAATTATTGATCCTTGAGGTGTCATCCTGTCATTGCGAAGAATCCTTCTCCACCGCCGAACACAATCTATACTTTGTGTCTGTACAGAGTACAATATTCATGGCGTGTCGGTGACAAGGGAAAATTCGGGATTAAAGAGGACAATACGGGATCGGAACATGAGCCGGTGGGATCTTGGGTGCAGGAGAGGATGTGTATTTATGAGGGATTTTTTTAGCTCGGGCAGAGGGTCATGAGATGAAGGAAAAATGGAACGGTTCCGAATTCAGGTTTTAGTTTGTGGTTAGGATTTTCGGGACTTGCTCTTGGTGGTGGTGTTAAAAAATGAGAGAAATCTGGCAGTGACAGTATTAGTTGTTGCATATTTCGAGTTAGTTTATTGATAGAACTATCGGAAATCAGACGATAGGAAAAAGAACTTGGTTTTTTAGGATTTTTAAAGTTTGAAACGGTTCGAAATTCTTAAACCCAATCTTTGGGAATCTGGGACGGGAATCTGGAAAGGAAGTTTTTTTTATATAAATAAAATAGAGCAAATATTATAGAAAATTATGCATACAGCAGAACATCATCATTCTGGAAATATGAAATAGAACGTAGAAAAAATTCCAGTTCCGAATCCATATATATCGAGTTCCTGGCCTGGAGAGAGATTTTTAGCCGGGGTTTGCATCCCGGGCGAGGAATGAGGAAATTGGTTGAGAAAAATATGAATAGAGCATTTGGGAGACCGAGCTTTCTTCCGCTTTCATCATGTACCATGAAATTCCACTATTTTCTAATAATATATAGGAGGGATGGGATCTGGGATATCAAATTTTGTAGCTGTATCATCAGCAGGGTTGTTCTTAGCTGAATGTTTAATATCAATATTAATATACTATAAAAGTTGTTTGTATTTGCGATAGGATATGAGGTATATGAAGTTCGTATTTTAGAGAACACGGTACCATGGGCTATGGATGTTCATAAATCTTGCTGCATATGCCAGAAATATACACCTCAATGGAAGGAGAAAGGAGAAAGAGGGTCATAAAATTTTTAACTTTGACCTATATTCCACTGATTCATTCACCCTTTAAATGAGTAGCATACACGATAATGACAAGCCACTATTCATCTGTTTCTAAAAAATAAACTAAAATGTGAGCATAACTATCGAATGATAACGGGTTATTCAATTTTGCGACAATTAATATTGTGGGATGAATTTGTGATAGTGATGGTGCATCTGCCTGGTGGTATCGATGAGTTTGATTTGAACGAAATACATGTTTTATGAACATCCTATTCGAATATCGGAGACCGAAAACTCCCAGATTGCAAAGTTCGAACTTCCAATGAATAAACAAAGAATTTTTTGCGAGGAATTTGATTCGTTATTAATCATACGTTATAGCATAATTCCGGCACGGGTTGGAAAAGCTCAAAGTGCTCAAACATTACAGATTGATCCAGGAGATTTCTCAAAAATTCCATTCTGTCATGCAGATGATGTTGTAAAATTAATGTCCCTCATTTGTGCTGCTCGTTGCTATTTTTAGAATATTCCATTTCGATTGATTAATAATGTGATAAAGAAATGTGAGTAAGAAACGAAAAAATTAGACTTTGATGTATTGTGTTTAATTCCTTGTCTCAAAAAATAGTGTGGATTAATCATCTAGCTTTTGTATCGTAAAAGCGATTTTCAGAACAAAATGTATTATAGTTCATCATCAAATGACTAATGACTAAGAAAAGTGTACGTTGAGCATGTAGTAATCTGATTGCTAAATGCAATTATATTTAATATGATTTTCGGATCAAAGGAAATCTTTTTCATGAAATCATTGAAATCCTGTAGCAATTTGATTGATTTACAATTGAATTGGACGTATATTTTATTTTATATTTACGAAAATAAAATTTTATTACAGTTAACATTTGTTTTTAATTGTACAGGGCACGGCAGAGCTGGTAGCTCGTACAGAGGAATATACAGTATTTTTCTAATTAATTGTCGGTAATTAAATTCGATAAATCAGACATTTATGTTCAATATTCAGTATTATGTTTTATATAGACAGAGAAGAGAGATTAGGTACATCACATTATTATAAATTATACATAGCTATATTGCATCAATTACCCTAACTATCCAATCACATAACTTAGCTGTACGTTATCTCTAATTTTAACTGATGATTGAACAAGAAGATAAGAAATAAGAACCTTTACCAGCAAAATACTTTAAACAACTGCATGGCTTTATTTTAAACAAAAGTCATCTTTTAATAGCTAAAAAAATCTAAACAAAAACACAACCGGCTGTTGATTCAATGTTAAACACTAAAATAAAACCTTGACTTAAAAAGAGCCAAGCTTCTCCACTATATCTACCTACCTTAAACTCTCTTGCTCACTGGCATGGATTTTTAACAGTATCTCTGTTTTAAATTTTAATTATTTACAAACAATTAGATCATCCAGCATCTATTAAAATATTATAAACATCCTTATCATCACATCATCCACATCACATAATCACATAGGAATTTAGAACAATCTTGTCAGAAATCCAACTGAATCTCACCAAGCAAGCAACCATATAACCAATACCCAACCAAACCCAACTCAACAGCAACTCAAAACCGGGAGAGAGCCTAAACCCCGCTCCACTCACTCCAACCAGTCCAACCCCAACCCCGGCAACAAACTATACTCACTTTCCAAAATTTCCAAAATCCTCCAAACTTTATCAAAATTCTCGGTAAAAACGGTCACTTTTTTCAATTCCAAATGCACGAGCAGCAAGGTCTTGCCCCTACGCTCCAAATTCGTCAACAATTCCCGTAAATCCGCCCATAAAAAGTGTTGTAAAATTGATGTAGAAAAGGAAGTTTGTGGGAGCAGGAGGAGAGGAATGGACTGGATGAGGAGGACTGTTGAAATAAAGTTATCTTTGCGCAGTGGCAATATCGTAACCGATGAGGTTTTACCGAGGTGCGATTATTGCTAGTTGAAAACTTTAACCAATGCCCCGCCTGGATTGAGTGAAATACCTCAGTCTATGGCAATTTTTGGAGGCCCGAAAGGGTCAGCTAACCTAATCAAAAATTAATTACTCTTCTCTACTTATGAATTCATGCGAATTCTTACTTTGCCCCATTCCTCGGTTTTTTTTAGTCTTCGTTGCTGGTGTGTTGAACACGAAATTCTTGCTGCAGGACGGAGTTTGTTTTTTTCCCGTCCAAATGGATGCCGGATGGGGTTATATTTCGGGGTGGAGTTCTTATACCGGGGAATTTTGTTCCTATCCTCCCAAGTCCCAATAATATCTGAATGGAATTTTATTTTGGGATGGGTTTTTATTCCGGAGCGTAATTTGGGGCTTGGGAGTTGGCATTTCGTTGCTCATGTATTGAACACGAAATTCTTTCTGCAGGACGGGGATTGTTTTGTTCCCGTCCAAATGGATGGGGTTATATTTCGGGGTGGGATAGTTATACCGGGGGGTTTTAATTTTTTAAAGGATAATGAATTATATATGCTTCTACTCGTTAAAAGTTAGAAACAACGTAACTATTTTGTTCCCATCTTCCGAACATCCCGATGGAATTAGGTTTCGGGGTGGGTTTTTATTCCGAGGGTATTTGTTTGTTTAAAGGGTCCATGAATCTTCGTATTTATTTTATCCCTCAAATAAATGGATGAAGTTATATTTCGGTATTCTAGAGGCCTTTTCCAAAATTCCAAATACATTTTATAATGCAGATATTTTAACGCGAAAAACTATATAGCCACTGCAGTGTACGTATGGTAGGGATCTACTGTAAACTAAACTTGCTGAAAGCCCATTTTAAATTTTTCAACAATCAATTAGGCGACTTACTGAGCAGCCATGATTTTGCTTACCATTGGATAGAGAATTTTATGGCCGAGAGTGGGTCTCACAACCCAAAAAGTTTCAAAATGTCAAGAAATTGCATTTTACCATACATTAGTTTGATTTTTAATCGAAAAGTCCCACTAAACTAGAGAGGCACGGTTAACAGTTCCCCAATTACCATTTCCAAAATTTAATACCGAGTTGAGATTGGCACGAGTCCCTACTGTACGTGAATGGCAATTTTCTAAACAACGGATCATAATCTAAAGAAAAATTCCACCCAATTTGGCTCATACTTTTATTCTTGGTAATTTTTTTAAATTTCTAAAAAAAATCACCCAAATAAAAAAACACAATTGAAGCAAACTTGCTCACAACTAATTTCAAGTATCCATAACCTCGTGTGCCAAAAATACTTCCGTTCTGGAACATCAGGATTTACGAAATCTACTTTCATTTTTTTCTCAAATTGTAAAATCCTTAGTAATCTTCCACAGCTCTGCAAAGTCCCTTGATAGGGAGCTAAGACCCTGAGCTTATCAACATTTCCAAGGATAAGATGGCGAGAGAAGGGCGGATAGTAAGTAGTCTTAGTAAGTCCGTTGCCAAATAGCCATTTTAAGGAAAACATTCGAGAGGAAGAGGCCAAGACACAAGAAAGAAAGTGAAATCACCTGGAACCCGTTTGCCATGGATCATTAGTCTCATTATACTCGGAAAGTAGAAGGCATCAAGATAACCTACTGCTACAACATAATATATTACGATTATGACAATACCTTTAATAATAATGATAATAATAATAATAATGTACGTGTTCTAGTAATATATTCCTCAAGATCTGATGTCTCTACACGTACGGCAGGCTCACATTTCTCATGTTTTTCCATCACTTCGGCTTCACCTATTTTATATGCAGTTTACATAAGAAGAAGAAAACTGAAGAATTTTTTTTTTGCGGAAGCATTTCATCTCATCGCACACAGACATCGGCCGCCCTCGTTTATCATTTACCATTCAGATGTAGATGTTCCAGAAAAGTGCTGTATATTTACAAGGACTCGTGTGTGCCTTTAGGAGTCTTATCCGGAATCTGGAGCTGGAGATGTGTGTTTTAGATGGGGAGTGATATATTATGCAGTTTCGGCTCATAAATTCGCAGATATGACAGACAGGGATGTGATCTCATCAGGAAAAGAGTAAAGATCATGACTGTTTAAACTTGCTTTGAAGTTTGAAAAGTAGATCGGACAGGGAACTGAAATTTTGATGCATTTTTTCATAATTTAAAATATGGTGCTTGATAAGGAAAAAGCATATTTGATTTGACAATGATAAACCGAAAGAGATATTGGGTTCAAATTAAAGAGCATAAATTCGACTCTTCTCGCTCTGCCTTGACTATTTGACTAGGAGGTTGATTGAGCTGGGCTACGTGCTGCCAATTAATTTAGCATAGAATTGGCCATTACAGATCCTATCGGATTGCCAAAAGCTATTAATTTGCATGGGAATGGGGATGATGTGGAGATTAAAAAAATGGGAAAGGTGGCTTGGGGCTTATTTAGAATTTAATACGGAGGAGGGGGACATATACGATCTGCGGATCTGGCTGAGTTTACGTCGGGTTTGGGTCTACCGATTAGGAAAATGTGAAACGAAATTAATTCCGACTTTCACAAGGGTTCCAGGTTACTTATGCATATGTGCCCTATTTGACATTTGTACATGGTTAGCCGGGTCGGGACTGGAAGCGCAGACTAGGCCTTAATTACTTCTGCTTCCGGATTACCGGTCCGTGTGTGTGCAGTTCCAGGATTTCATTTACTTTGCTGGAATGGAACTGCAAAATATTTTCTATGTCATGGTCACAGGAAATCATATATGAATTTGTTAGTTGTCGATTTACATAACTTATATATATATGTGTGCACACGTTCTGAGAACCCTTCTGCATGCACCGTTTGAGCCGTAATTGAAAACTGTGGTTTCTCCCCGCAAAATTCCATATCTAGAATCTACAAATTATGCCCTCATAATTTCACGGCAGGCAGACAGACGTAATTACAGAATTTAAATTGTAAGTACTCTCTATACGGTGCTGAAAAGGCCAATCGTAGGGGGTTTGTTGCCATTTACTCCGCTGGATATGTGCTTCTTTGGAGCATACTATCGTTGATTTCACCTTGAGACGAACGGGTGAACGAACCGATTTTTTCAGCATCGTGGATAGATAGTAAGCAAAACCACCCAGTGTTTTGCAAAATATCCAAACTGGCTAGAAACGGGAGATGAAGGCAGTCCCGAATCCTGGATTCCATCCGGGGAAAGTCCCGGATTCGGAGCTACAAGACTTTCTCTTCCTCTCTTGTAGATGGGACACACGGGATCCCAATTTTTTTGGTAGAGATCAAATCCTCCGATTACATCCCCTAAACTGCAGAACGCACCGAAATGCGATGTTGGATCCGTACCAATAACAACATTCCACAAATAATAATCGTGATAACAATCTATGTATAGGAAACCTGAAATCATAAATATTCAAAGCGTTTCCCTCCCATAAATGACTCTTCTACTTCTGCTGCGATCACATATCCGGTTAACTGCAACAAAAAAGGGCATCTATCTAGAATTCTAGATTTTAGGCTAAATGACGCCGTTATGTTATCATCTACCATGATCACCACCACCGCCGATTTGCATCAGGAGGAATTATAAACGTCTCCATTCCAATAGCACTATTACAAAGAAAGAGCAGTTTAGAGGAATGAATAATTTAACTTCTAGTTTATCACCACAGAGTCACGTAGTTAACTCTGCTCCTGACAATCAGAGCCCGATTCTGAGAGCACGATGAGTCCTAGATGATATAACAATATTATTACTTACAACTTACAATTCCTCAACTCTAATATATTATTGCGAAGGCAGAGTCGAGTTTCTTTACGACATTTCTCCCCATTACTCCCATTTATGATCTTCCAGTGGGAAATTAAAATGTTTATTAAAGGAACTGAAGCAAGTAATGCTCTTCCTAATGGCACATTCCCAATCCTTATATTTCGCAAACTGCGGACTCGTTAGGAGTTAGAGTCGTCGACTTGGAGAAAGTCTCCCCATTCCCGATTTCGACACAAAATCTTGGGACGAGTGGAAAAGTTGAAATATTATGAGAGAACATGAATTATAGGCCCAAACCAATGCAACCGAACGAAACCACAGAGTAGTTATTGCAAATACAGGGCTAGAATCATGCATGGAACCCATTGGAACTTAGAACCTGGGAAAATGGACTAATATATAGGTGTGGGTGGTGTAGTCCTATATTATGTGTTATATATTATTATTATGATAAATAATATATTTCCTAGCCCTGTACTGTATATACAGGGCAGAGACCCTATAGGGCACCTCTTAGGGTCGGTTTTGTGACAAGATTTCTCTGATTTACGACCTCGACCCGGATGCTAAGTGTTTATACATGTATACACGAAAAACTTTCTCTCTCCCTCGTCCAAGGAGTTAGTTGTACGTGTTCTCGGCTGGCGAAGAAGAAGGACAACTCTCTCGGCTCGGAGATACATGATTTTCCCTTTCAGTTGCTGCATCTTTTCGGATACGTCTCGACTTACGTAAGGTCTTTATAGTTAGTTCTTACAAGTCCAGAGACATTGGCGAAAAACAGCGTCTAAGTCTGAGGCTGCTATGGGCCTTTTCGAAATTGCCTTGGAAAGAAGAGAGACTCTCTGTCTTGTTGTGGAACGGTAGGTTACGAACTTTCCCCGTATGTAGTTTGCAGGATTTCTGGTTTTAGCTAGGCAATTTTAGTTTTAAAACTAGGAGTATGCAGTAGGTACGGTAGTGGCCTACAATACAATACATATTTATGTACTTTTGGGAAGTTTGGGAGATTTATTTTGGTTCCGGTGCGCGGAGTTCTGAAGGTTTTGCAAGACTTTTTTGTTAGTCTTATTGCTTTTGGGACGGAAGGAGTAGAAATTATGAACGTGGTTGGGAATAGTGGTGGGTGGGGCTCAGGTGAAATGCCTTGCTGTCGGCGAGATGTAATTGATTCCATTGTTTTCGGCGGAATGGGAAAATTATACTACTTTGTTTTAGCATGATTTGATGTTTTGAATAAGGGTTCGAGAGCGGAGGAAATAATTTGGACGTGACTGGGCATACTTATTGATTCGGTGGTAGTGGGTTTTCTAGATGAAGGAACAAGGTTCTAGAGTTTGTAGTCAAGAAGATCAGGGCTGGAGTTGAAGTTCTATTTTTAGCTCGAAAATTCTTGAAACGGTTGGAATCAAGGAAACCAGCACTTAGATCCCTAGAACGTACATCCTACATGTCATCTTATATATCTCTACTTCCCTTCCCATGTCGAATAAGTTTGGAATGAGATTTTGAGTTCTCGAGAACAATCAAAAATCAAGGGACCATTTTATTCGAAATAATAATAAAGTTCAATATTGCACACGTTTGCAATAAGAATTTCTCAAAGTCCTGAGGAAGAGCTCCAGGATTTTGAGAGATAGTTTAGGAAAAGAGGTAGAGGAAGCAACTTCTTCTGCTTCTTCTTCTTTTTCTTCTTGGAAAGAAATAGAGGAAGAGAAGAAGGGAGAATTTGGTCATCAAATCAAATTACCAATCTTTCCATCCCATTGAACCCTTTGCTTCATCTGATGATGTCATTTTAAGATTTCATTCCCATTTTTTACAATTATTTTTACAAGCCTGAACAGGCCCAGGTACGTGTACTTTAGGGAGGAGCACTTTGAACCCCGTAACTGTGCAAGGTACAAAGAAATAGATAGGGATTCATGAACTGACATGGAAAAGGCTCTCCGTGTCAGAGATCATGTCAGGGGAATCCTACTTTGATCAATTGAATAAGTTTTTTAGGAGCTGTAATAAATATAAAGCCTTCCAGGGCATAAAATGCTCCCTTTAAACGGAATGGTAAACTCTGCTTAAATTGTCATTCCTCATGTGAGATACGGAGTTGACGAGGTTATAGAGCCTGTTATTTTAAACGGAATGGTAAACTCTGCTTAAATTGTCATTCCTCATGTGAGATACGGAGTTGACGAGGTTATAGAGCCTGTTATTTTCCTTTAGTGAGAGGACTTTTTTCTCATCATAGCACTCGATTTTCTGGGTAGTTTGTAGTTAGTCTAGCACCGATGCGATGGCTATAAAATGCATATTTAAATCTGAGAAATTGAACAACTTCTTTTAAGAGCAACACTCTGTCAATCACTAATAATAATCCCAGACTAATTAACTTTCTAGGAAGTTATTGTCAAGTTCCTGACAGAGTGCAGACTCAAGCCTCAAGGCAGAGTCAATTAACTTGTAAATTGGTTCGGGAAATCGGTGGTTGAAATCAGATTATAGGATTTCTAATTTGAAACTCGGAGGCTTGAAGAGTTCGTTGATGCTCATCCAATATTTGAAATAAAAATCGAATAAAAAGCTGACGCGAGGAGATTGTTAAGCATAGTTACAACTGTAAATTCGGAGTTGTAATACTTTGATACTTATTTGGGCAATCTGCTTACTCCCCTTTGCCCCTGAGGGTAAAAGTTAGCTAGCAATTTAGCCCTCTGTAGTAGCAAGTATTAAAAGTGCCAGTTATATTGAAAGATTGAAACTGGCACGGAGTCGGTGGTGTGGTTATTTGTATCCTCGACTCCTCTCCTACTCCAGAACTTAATCTCTCTTATATATTCCGAAACTTGTCTCATAGGCCATGTAATGCATTTTTGATACGGAGATAAGACATTAATAAGAAACTCAAAACGTCTACAAAGATAAAGTGTCCTGAGGTCAAATCCACAATTTATAAGGATAAACTGGTAGTAGTGGGGGTAAGTTTGGTGAGACTACAAACTGTTCCAACTCCTGTCCAAGTCCAACTTAGCAGTGAACACTCTAGTCTCTTACATTTCCAAATGAATACAAGGCTTCAAAATCCCTATTTTAAAGAGTAGAGCGTTTTCGCAAACTTTCTCCAACCTCATTGTACGGCGGGGATGCAGTTAGAAATCTAGAGAGAAACAGACACATCTCCTCTCCAATCTTCCTTTTACTTCTTCCTCGTCTAATATGCTTCTTTTTAAAGCCAAAAGCCTCTCCATTGCAAAAAGCAAGGAAGATCCTGGATTTTGTAGGAAGAAATTCGGGTTTTGGGAGTACATTAGTATAGTGGAATAGAGACTAAATTTTGCAGACTAGAGAGAGAGAGAGATACTTGCTCAGATATGAAAGACATCATGGGATGAGAAGTTCGTAAAAGGAAATGTTAAAATAAGTATCTTGGGAAATAAACGTAGTTGGAAGAATGAATATGTTCCCATACTCCGGCATCATCTCTCTTCTTATTCTTATACCGGCTTAGAACTTAAAGCAGAAATGAGAAAGCAGCCACAACCACCACCGCCAAAAGAGACATACCAGATCAAACTCCACTCTGATACTGGTTAAAAAATTACTGGCAAATCTAGGAGACTTAAGTTTTCGGAACCGAAGTCAGCTAGAAAAAGTGTCAAGTCCTGCATGACTATACTGGTCTTTTGGTATGTCCCGCACCTAAAACTTACGGTTCTTCCCGTATTCTTCTTGGTTAAAATAAATACTGGATTTTTTTTACCCAATCGTTCAAAGGGCTGAGATTTTGTGCTCAAGTTTTGGTGGAACTGGAATAAGAGTCAGAGGGGGGAGTATCTTGTGTATAAGTGGGATGACATGGCGGATGCCAAGAAAGTTTCGAACTTTCAGTCCCTGCTTCTTGTAGTTAGTACTGGGGACAGAGTGCCGATCATATATAATACAGTTCGGGTGCATCTCTCCAGTGATTCGGCTGGAAGTTAGTTATAATACTAGGGCCAAGTCTAGGCTGGAAGTGTTTTTCTTGGTCGGATTGGAAGTGCTGGAGAGAAGAGATAGTTTAGCCGTCTAATGTCCATACAGTTAGGACAGAGACGTGGTTATATTCCAAAAGAGCCGTCAGGAAGTGGGATGATGAGGATTTCTTGGAAACAAAATCGGAAGCCATCCAACTGACCGTGTATGAATTGCGTAGGGGGGTTTATTTTATTGCCTTGAGTTGAATCGACTTTTTCCAGATTCCGATGTTTTCTGTCTGTTTGGATACGCTTGAGAGTTTCAAGGGTTTAGTGCGAGAGGAGAGGAGTCTCGACATTTCTTGTTTAGCGTTTTTCGGGTTTTTGGATCTATGCATAATAATATATAGTGTTTCTTAGTTATGGGTTTTTTTTCATAGAAATGAACTAAAATGTGGTGTTAGCGTGGTTAGAATTTCGAAGCCAAAGTTGATTTTATGAGAATTAAATAATAATGTCGCGTTCAATTAGGTATGGTTGATGTCTAATAAATCTATGTGTTGGCTAGAACAGAAAAAAACTCAACAGAGCATATACTAGAGATCAGGGTTTCCGTCTATACTGCTCACTTTGAGAAAAGAGCTGGGGCTCAAGCCCCTGCCGCATAGCATTAATAACTATTGCAAGCATCTGAAGATGAATCCACAAAATCTCGGATTTGAATAGATTCTTGATAATTACAAATGCGAAAAAATAAGTCCATTTATTTAATGTTTTTTTTTGTTGTTAGTAAACTAAACTCTTATTATAAAAATATATATTCCCTGTTAAAAATTCGATAAAATAGCCCAAAAATACTAATTGAAAAGCCATAGGTGTATCTGATGTTTCCAAAAAATTAGAATACCAATGTAGATCGGACTTTTCTTTCAATGTTCAAGGCAAATCAAATTATTAATTATACTACAGTTTAGCATTTCAAATTCAAGAATTTTATAATTATCTTGTACTTACCACAAAACCTATGAGAAACATAACACACATGTGAAAAAACACTAATAATATGCTACTTCAAAGATCAGAGACCTTCCTTTCCACAAAGTAAATCCTTTTCCAGTTTCAAAAAGCAATATCTTTTTTTTACAAAAAAAAAACGTAAGAAGAAGATATATCCGAAAGGAATGCATCTCAATCCTCAAACGCACTTTTTACGACTTTTTTTTATACAAAAAAAATCCATGAATCCGCAATGAGATTATTATGAAATTATTATAATGTCATTGCCATTTTTGTAATCCCGTACGCAGAGTGCGTGTCGCATTTCTGATTCCTATATATTCTATCCTTGAATTTGGTTTCAGTTGAAAAGGTAGAATCCGCGATGATGATGTTATGAATAAATGTAAAATATCGGTTCGTGTGACCGTTGACTTTTCACCCATGATTCCGATTTGTAAGCAACGGACCAAATCGTGTGTATGAAATAAAGGGAATATGATTTACAGATTTCAATTTCCTCTGATTTATGGGATGCTGAACGACTCTCAAAGAAGAAAGTTCCGAGATTTATGAGGTTTTTCCATAAACATAGCTATAGGACTTATTGCACCATAGCTCCCTTTATCTCAATGTGTTATGTTCCTCCTGATGTGCGTGGAGCAAATTCAGCATAAAGGGAAATACAACATCCTTTCCACCTTACCTTGTTATCGTATATCACAAAACATTCTGAGAATCTTACAGATTTGCCATCCTGTAGATCCGATTCCCTGATCCGTGTATACAATCCTAGAAGGATGTGTAATTAATTGGCTTTTCCTGACTGTTTTGAGGATTTTGATCTGTTTTGTAGACAGTTAAAGCGTAAATATCTTAACCGTGCAGTACCTGATGCCCTCATTATTGGGCTTGCTGATTTATTCCCGTTGAAGCTAACAGCTAAAGACGCGATTGGTGGCTGATGATAAGAGACAATAAGTTTGAACCCGGTCTGGTTTTCTTATTTTAAAGTGTTTAGCTGCATATTTCGTATATATATTTGATTCATTTTAGTATTCATGACATTAGTTGTGAGGAGCCATTTATGGGAATTTCGCCAGAGATAAATAATTTGGTTATAGAACAGATAGAGTAGAACGTTGATGGTTTTCGATAGATTCCAAATTTTAATTTTCTGTTTTTTACGTTTCATGTGCCTAATTTCTTCTCCCTACAAATGACTACAACTCTAGATCGCGCGCGGTGAGTATAATACCACGCGCATTAAACCATTAAACACACCGACAAACACCCAACCCAAGGCTTTTAGCCCTACAGATCTGCATCCCTAATTTCAAAATTCCAACTCTAACCTCCAAAGGCAATAATATAACAAACTGCTCTTGCACATCAAGATGAAACCGATCGGAGGAGAGAGATGAGCTGTAAAGGCTTCAATACAAACAAATAACGTAACAAGTACCAATTGGTTTACAGTTCAAAGGAAATTGAAGTTCGGAGGTGGCCAGCTCTAAACGAATCCTCTCTTTCTCCTGTTGCCTCTGCTTTCTCCTTCCTCTATACCCGATGTATTAAATAGCTGGAGGGGCCAGAGTGATGATCCAAGCCAACATCTTCTGAACAGGAGGCAGCTCGCTCTGCCTTTATCTGCATTTTCGATCCTTGGACAATTGAATTCGGGCTGAATAGACAGTTTGCTGAGAAAAAAGGCCTTATATGGGTACTTCTCAAACATATATCAATATAAGTTAAACTGGCACACGATTCCCCTTCCGGCTCAACTTACTTCCAAAGTCCGTTTGTATAGCTTCCAGGCTTGAGCTAAAGTGATAGGCGATCCTATAAAAATGTAGGAACGGGCAGAATCCGTATAAGAATTCACTCTTATTATTTTTACACAGGGAATGTAGATTGGCGATAGGGGTTTTATTCGGCGGAATGGCGAGGAGGCAGCTGACCAAACCAATAATGGAACCCATGTCCATCCATATCTCCTTCCGGGAATAGGCTCAAATAATTGAATTTACAATCCCTTTTCACTTACCATTGCATACTTGATTTCATACCCAACCATTCCCGTCCCCGCCAGAAGAAAGAACATTATTGTTGGATATTACTTGTCCAGTGCCGTATTTTTTAAGGAAGCTCCTGTAACTTCCAACCTAACTTCCGGAAGCGTGTGACCTCTGACCCAGAGCTGCCACTTGGGTTAGGGGAAAGCAATCCGGCCCGGTTTTTAGTTTTTAAAGCTCAAAAAGGAGAGGGGAAAGTTTCTTTACTTTCACTTCTGCTCTAGAGATATAGATGGATATGTGTCTTTAGATCCCGAACAGAATTCACACAGAATAGGACCTACAGAGAGGAAGACGGAGGGCTGAGCCCAATTCCAATTTCGAACAAAGGACTCAAAATCCGAGAGGAAAAAAGAGCTTCACTCTCTGTATCCTAAATAAGAGAAAGTGTGTGTGGATGTGCCATTATGTCCTCCGTCCTATTTTTATATATTTTATAGTAGTTTTTGGATAGGAGGGGATATTACTTTCACCGCCGCCACCATGAATAATGCTAGACGAGCTGTATAGAGAGATGCATAAAAATGTAGGGTATTTATAAGAACTTAAAGCCCTAGAAGAAGCAGAAGAATTGGAGATTGTAGAGCCCGACTTTTGACTGAAATGTAGTCTCAGTTATATATTATTGACATTCCTTTCTCCACTCTCCGTTTTGTGGATATTATTTCTTGGGCATTCTTTGATATTTATGTACAGTAGTGGGATGAGTTGGACGTGAATTTGGTATGTTTATAGCAAGTCTCGAGACTGTCCAATCTGCATATTAGGTCCCATATGTCCTTGTCCAACTGCACATTCAGGGATTTGACTCGACGAAGACGAGGGTGACATTCCTGCTCCAATCTCATTTCCTTGGTCGGGGGAGGAAAATGGTTATTACCCCACTAAAGTGGGCCTATCCAGTACCGGTAGTCATTTGACATTCTATTCGGGGTGGTGGACAGGGTGATAAGAAATGTCGGGATTTTTTAGAGAGAGAAGAGACCTCAATTGACCGCTCTCTGCAATTTAGAATCGGAGTAAATTGACCGTATTATGCTCCCTGTCTGTTTGTGTAGAGAGGATTTGTAGGATATGAATTGGTGAGATAAATTGGAATCTTTCCCACCGCACAGGACGTGCTTGAAATGAGGGAGGATATGGAAGTATGACATACTTTTTACGTACTGTCAGCTCATCGTTTTGATATTTTTCTGATGAGATCGGACGGTGGCATTAGTGTGGACAATGTGAGATAAATAACCCAGTTCTATTTTTGTCACATCCTCGGACCAACAATAAGAGGCTGATGACGATAAGACGGGAGAAAGTTGAGCCAAATCAAACAGGGATGTAAATAAATGTTTGTAGGAAATATTATGTGTATAGAGGAATGGCAATCCTTCATCGGAGGAGAGTTCTTAACATTTCGGATCGTATGTCTTGTGTTTGGAATACTTTGTCAAAATAAAGTTCGGTGCTTTGAACTTTCTCTTATACAGGATAGCCAACCCACGTTTTGCTCTAGATACGTATTGGTATTAAGAGTCTACCGTTTTTACCGGAATAAGTCCTCGGTTCTGCTGAAAAATTAGCTATTTTTGGGCGTTTTTGATAACCCTCTCATAATTGTCTGCAGAAGCAGGAATAATTTTGTGACGTACTTTAGATCGACATTGTTTAAACGACTTATTCCGGAGGAATTTCCACTTAAATAGCTTTTAAGTGGGGAGTTATTTAGGTGTAACTGTATTTCAATATCCGGAATTTCTCGATACATTGATGCACATCCAAGAAAACTGTAATTGCTGAGACGTCGAAATATCAAAGATCTATTGATCCAGAGCTGCAAAAAATGCTCCAAGTGCGGAATAAATTTCCTCTGGACTCTTAGCAAGAAAGTTCAGTTAAGGAGACGGACTTACTACTAGCCTTCAAGATAAATGTTGATACAAAATATCCAACAATTCTTCTGTATGAATGACTGTCCAATAGTTTTCTCCAGCTTGACATCCAGATCCAGCCTCTCGTCCCTCAACTTGAGCTTGATCTCTTCAAGGGAAAAGAATTTGGACAGATCTCTCCATCTCAGATAAGAACTGGCCTATAGGATGTCTTTTGAAAAAGGAATCAGCCAAGCCTAAACTGAGAACTCCTACTACCACCACCAGCATCCACTTGTCAACCTGCCTCTGCTCCTACCATAACCGGCGAAATGATGACAAGGACTAATTAGAATTTGAAATGCCAGAAATAGAGACAAAATTGGGAGTTTCTCCGTTAACTCGAAAGGCAGCTAAGAGCATAAAACAAGTACTAGTTCCGCCGGTGCTGTACGCTCATTTTTCTTCGTACTTTTCCCAATATTTCGACTACTACAATTCAGTTAGTTCGTCAGAGTTTTCCTGTTATTTCAGTCCTTTCTCTTGTAATCCAACGGGGGCCTCCTAGCCGACTTTGATAACATTCTGCAAAGAAAGAGAGATAAAAAAGAGTGGATGTGTTCCGAACTGCTGGGGACTAGATCTATGTATGGGAATTTTCGTGGGATCCGTCTGTAGCTACTCAATGGAGAGGAATCGTCATTCCGAAAAATAAAACTTTTTCTGCAAGACCAAGAAAATGCTACTGAATTGAAGAAGTCGGAGAGGTGGACAGGACAGGAAGTCATGTCCTCTGAGGAGCTATTGAGGCAGAAATGTGACAAAACTTTGCACTCCGGGTGATTTTATGTATTGGTCCGAGGGCCGAGTATTCGGAATAACAGGCAGATAGATACCTAACGAGAGAGGCGACAGTTGAGCAGGTGTAGATCGATACGTTTTGTACGGATTTAGAGGGGTCCTTTTTTGTCGGTGCGACTTAAATGTAAATCCTGTCGATTCTGTTGGTTTGAAGAGGGAATGTCATGCATGTCGTTTGATTTTTAAAATATGAGGACCTTTTTTTGGAGTAAAGTAGGGATTCTGACTGCAGGAGTTGGTTACGGTTTGACGATTTCGAATTTTCAAAACATTCGAAATGGTACGTTTTAATGTCTATCAGGAATTTAGTTTGGGAATAATTTTCGTATCTGATGAACAGATAGATCCTTAAGAATTCCTTGCTTTATAATTACAAATTTTTTTAGGAAATCTTCTAAATTCAGAACAACCTGTTTGTACAGGGAAATGTCATTTAATTTAAAAAAAAATGAGACGACTTCTGTAACTAAGAATCCTCACTAAAGGGGCTTGACTAACGGTGTCAAATTTTTCAATCATTCCCAACGGACCATTTCCATGTCCATATAGGATCGAGTTTGGAATTAATTTTAATTTCTGTCCAGTAGATATTACCCACAATATGTAGTGCTTAGAAAATAAAAAAAAACATTGAGATTTAAAAAAATTGACTAAATACAGAACAGTAATCTATATGGCATAGGTTACTGGCTGGAATTTGATTTTAAATTTACTATTACTACTTACCACTACTCACTCCCTCCTCCAAAGTTGAGCTTATGTAGTATGTATTTTGAAGTATGTAAAGCGTTAGTTCGAGTAGAGTCGAACGGAAGTGAAAGCATATTAAAGTAGGTGGTTCTTTCTCCTCCCCGACTCTTGGTTTACAGTAGATGGACCGAGATCCAATTTGGAATTTGAAAAGACTCGAAAATTTCCTGTTAAAGTTCCTATTTAAAGATTTATGACCAATCAAAACGGCGGAGGCGAGGTTGGAACGTTGGAGTAGGGAGAGGTGAGAGGCAGACGTAACTTGCCTTGTTCACTTTACACTTAACATTGATCAATTTCTTTAGCAAAATGTAATATCATTTGCAAATTCTATAAAGTCTCTCTCTCTCTCCTCTCTATTCCTAGGAGCTGGAGAAGAAGGGAACAAAGGCTACTGGTGAGGTGAAATCAAATTGTTCCACTTATCAAATCCCATTAGATCTCCCGTCAGTCCGACCATTATCTATTGTATCTGTAATGCAAGGAGGAGGAAGATGAAGAGCTATATGATGATGTAGGAACTAGGACTACACTCCTGCCCTGATTTCCTTGTCGTAGATGTGGCAAATCTTGAAATAGAACCCCTCGAAATAGAAGCCCACCCTTTTGTAGTTTCAGCAGATGTAAGATAGATCCCTAAAATAGGTCCCCAAGTCCCCATATCACACTCCTGCCCTGCCCTGGTGTGATTTTCTTCTTGTATATACGGCAAATCTTGATATAGAACAGTAGAACCACCCTGAAATAGAAGCCCACCCTTTTGTACTTTGAGCAGATATAAGCTCCACCCCCTGAAATAGAGCCCTTCACCTTTTTTAATCTAATAAATTGCAGTGGAACAGTGTGTTAGAGTCCACATAAAATAAAGCCCCCCTCGAAATAAAAAATAAAACCCCACGGGCTTCAACATCAAGATTTAAAGTAAACCCAACATTTACTATACTATTTAACACGAGCCCGATTCCCGATTTTACACGTAATTCTGCCGGAGTGTTGGAGTTCTAAGCACTCCACCCGCCTTTTGTAATGTAAGAGGAGTGAAATCTCTTATGACCAAATCAATAGAAGTAAAGTCAAGGCATAATTGAATTTACAATTCGTTTTAACTCAAGAGCCCTACCACCACCTCCACTACTACTACTTCCGCCATGACCAGCGTCATCGTCAACGGTACTATCGGCCGATCAACATCGGCAAGTCTATTTGAAGGTAGAACTTATCTACAAAAATACGGCCTTTCAACTTCCAATGTGCCCAACCTTCCAACTTCCAATCCGAACCTACGAAACGGAACCGACGAGGTGACTTAAGTGAAAGTCACATCTTCCAGAGAGAACCTTTCCATTCCCATTTAACCGGGGGAAAGGTGGTATTAGTTGGAAGTAGTAGATCTTTCTTACGTCCTAAGAGCAGGATGGAAATTCAGTGGATTTTTTTTTACTTTCTCTAACCTACGGTATTAGTATCTATAGGTATATAACAAGCCTTTAGCTGCCACGTGTCTATCTGTCCGATTCATTTTGAGCCTGAGAGACTGATAAAGTTCAAATAAAACTTGACAGATCAGAACCATACTACGACTACTACGGGTCCTGGGATTGATTCGGTAGAGAAAAAAAATCCACACTGCCAACTTTCCCTAGCGGCTTTCTCTCTCATGCCATTCCTTTCAGGACGGAGGAATAAATTGCCATTCCGGATTCCTTTCCGAAGAGATGAATTGCCCGGTTTAGTTTATAATTCCTGAAATGTACCGATATACCACGTATCTCGATTTTGAGTCCCCACCTCGAAATAAATGCCCGTGGTCCATTAATGAGGGGATAAGGCACATGAATGAATAAAAATTTGCACCTAAATGTTTCAAAACATTTACTCTCAGAAATAAAGCCTCACCCCGAAATACAACTAAACATTGGGGTTCCAAATAGGAGTTTTGCATATTTTTACGTTTTTGAGCTCTGAATTATATGAATTGTATGGCTGGGCTTTATAGTTGTGTTGGAAATTGAGGGATTGATTTCGACAATGATATTATGACTGAATGGAAACGAAAGCCTTTGTAGCTTTGGAAGCTTGTAAATTGTAAAGGAACCCGTGGTGAAATCGGGCCGAGGCCTTGGACTGAATAGAAACTGAGATTCATCGGCTCTGGTCACTTTTAGCTTCAAACTGATTTAAATTATATCCTAATTCGTAATTCCTATCCCTTTGTTCTTGAATCAGATCCAAATCCTTTCGACCAATTTGTTTAATCCATGCGGAATGATTGGCCAATTAATCCTTGGGTAAATAGGAGGTGTCCAGTCCGATAAAAAGGCAAACTGGGTTTGGCTATAGTGTTAGAGTCAAGTCTGGGGACGAATTAGAAGTGAAAGCTCGTAGATTTCTAGAACGGTGCGGTTTTTTGGTATTCATGACTGGAGGATATTTAAATTCAGTTGGGGGCAGTTCTGGGTATAATTTGGAAATGATTTTATTTTTAATTTCGTCACAGAATATCCATAAAAAGGGCATTAAAGGGTTTGATGGGTGGACCCTGACTCTGCAAAAATCGTAAACTTCCGGCGATGCTAAATCCAGGGAATAAAGGAGACTGGAGTTGTTGGAACTTCTCTTTTCGGAGAGAGATTTCGGAGTTATCAAAGTTTATGCTCTTAACTGTCAGTTTTATGATGAGAGGATTTGTGAGATTTATTATACTGATACTTAATAGCCTGTTTTACCGATACTTACGGCAGCCAGATTTTTATCTCTCAGCAGAGAGCAGGATATCAAAAAATATCTCCTTTCTTCAGCCTGACCATTTTTATATTTTTATTGTACTTTTTTGGTCATTTCCCTTTCTCTACCTAAACTTTGCATCCCTTCTTTCATCATTAATTTTCCGGAGGTGCTAAAAAGATAAGGAACAGGGACAGCTGAACTGCCAACTCCTCCTCTAGTTGGATTCAGCTTTGACGAGGATATGGGATTATTAAAAATTTTAACTGGCCTTTCAGCCCCTGAAATAGGACAATTTTAATGTTTTTTCACACGCTTGGCTAGCAGTTTCTTTAGGTGTTAGGAGAGGAATAATAAAATTTTAATATGAACCGAGATTTTTTTCTCAAGCATGATCACATTTATTAAACTCTTACTTAGCCCTATAATAATATATATGAGCTCTCGATCACTGATGCATGATTCACTCACAGAATATCCTAGTTATTATTATTATTTCATACGAATGTTCGAGATACTTATCGCTAGTTTTTTAGAAGATAGTACACAAGTTAATTACAAAAGGAGCGGTGTCAACTATACAGAGTAGAGTAGAGAAACTTTACGTTTAATCTCTGCCATCAACTGAACGGAGGATGGCAAATAATTACTATGTAAAATGCAAACACGTTTTATTATTCTTAGTTTACGAGGACTTATTCCGAAGTAGAGCGGAGGGGCAGGAATTGTCAATTGTCATTAATAAGCAGCCCGGAATAACTCCACTCCCCGAAATAACTCCCCAGGGTGGTGAAAGGGTAGCTGTAGAATGTAGGCTGTAGTAATCCCGTGATGTGCATGCCTAATCCATTTGGTAGGTACCTCTAATAAGGTATTGTGTCAACGTCAACTGTCGAGTCCTTAATTGTCTCTGGCTGTACAGGAGTAGAGGGGGAGTTGAGACTTGGTACCTTAACGCTGAAAAGTTCCGACTACTTAATTATCTAACGAGTTTAAAGTTTTTTAACAAGTTTGTGAAAGATAAGGCACACCTCATTTTACATCACATCAGGTTATCACTTGGCACTTGTAAAAGTTTCCTCTAGACATACATTTCTGGGCGTATATATCCTGGACTTCTTCCTCCAAATATAGTAGAGAAAGTTGAGAGAATACTTCTTCTTCATCCTACACATTTGCCACCACTACTTGCTACTACTTCTGCCTGTAATTGCTCCTTGAGAAATTGGAATGCAGTAAGGGAAAGCTGGGCCTGAGTTCATTTTCACATTTTTTCCCCGTAAAGGGAGTAGAGAGAAAAACTTGAACTGTTCATCAGCTTACTTAACTTTCTCACGAAAGGATTAACAAGTTGACGAGTTTTTTTTACAAGGGCTGGAGAGTATGTTTAAAAGTTAGGGAAAGGTGATTTGATTAAAATTAGAGAGTTTCAGCATCAGGCCAATGCTACTCTTCTCGGAGATAGAGGTATTTGAAAAGTAGGGTGTGTAGAGAGAAGTATAAATGTAAATGTTGTAAAGTTGAAGGTGGATGGATGCAGTTGGTTTTTTTCTAGCTTTTTATCGCCGAGTTTGAAAACGTAGAAAAGTTGGTTGGAATTTTTTTGAAGTTTCTTTTACAGAATCCTCCTTAGAGAGAGAGACAGAGAGGAAAAAACTTCTGTTTCTGTTCTTTTCCCTTATGTAGTAGTAGTTTTTTCTCTTATAGCCGCTCGTTTGGATGGGTTTGGCTATAGTGGATAAGTACGAAGCTAAACCCGGAGCTCATCAGCGTTCGGAGAGTAATTAAGAGTTTTCTTTAATGAAGGTTTCAACGTCTGGGAAGTGAAACCCGGAGGTGGGGCGGGTCCAATCGTGGAGCCCGAGCAACCCGACGTGGGACTTTCTAGATTAGTTTCCGGTCCAAACTTGACGGTGGGAGTTGTCCGTTTCGGAGGTCGAGGTACGGTTCGTGAGCCACTTTCATAACTTCCAGTAGGATTACCACAACCACCACTGCCACCACAACCCGAAGCAAGGCTGAAATGCCCGGATCCGGGTAACTGATCCTTCATAGTTAAGCTCGATCGCCTTCCACCACCCCCACTTTTAACACTCCCGCATTCGGGGGAATCGTCGAACGTGACGCTCATCATCGAGGCGGCGAGGACGGCATCGGGCATCGGCATCTCGAAGGGGGTTTGCTGCTGTGCATTCTGCTGCTGCTTCCGTTTCAGGGTTCCCTGCTGGGAACTCTGACCTTGTTGGTGGAGATGTTGATGTTGGTGCTGTTGATGTTGTTGTTGGTAGGACTGATGACCGTAACTGTCGTTGTCGAAGGGGGGAAGCTCACCGCATATATTAGGCATCGGCATTTGTACAGCTTGACCGGGGTGCTGGGACATTTGTACTACTTGGCCGTTTTCTTTCCTGCGATTGAGAGTATTGACTTCCGCTTTTGTGTAGGTGACTCCGCCGTGGGTGTGATGATGTGGGGAGTGGGACATTGTCGACATCCCCTGGCCTGAGTCTCGTCGATGGGATGGGGAGTTGTCCATCTCTTCGGCCCGTCGCTTGTCCCGCTGGTAGTAGAAAGCGGCGAAGATGAGGATGTTGAGGATGAGGAGGGAGCAGCCGATTGCTATCGTCACGGACAGGGCTGTTGAGTACATCTGGAAACCGTCCGAGTCTCCATTGTCACCGTTGGAGCCTGGAAGTAAAATTAGTGGTAAACACGTGTGGTCAAATTAACAAGTATGGCAGGGAAGACAAAGTATTTTATTTGGCGTTTTTTGACGGGTGTCCTTTATTCAGTGGTAATTGGAAATTCAGAAACGCAGACCAATGGAAATTGATGAATTTTTGTTTAGAAATATTTTAAAATGACATTTTCCGAAAATTTAATATAATTCCTAGCCTTAAAAAAAATATTACTGACGGTTCCGATCTGACCCATTTGAAACAATAAAATGCTAATGAACCCCCACCCCAAAATACAACCCTATTAAAATAGTACCCCAGGGGATGTATTTAGAGAAATAGACTTCGGCCCCAGCTGATCTTCCCAACAAAGTGAAATTTTTCAATTGTTCATCGAAAAAGTCCTGTTACACACTGTCTGGAGATCCTTCAGTAAAATGTAAGTGCATTAAAACACTACTGATTTGCTGTGGTTATTGTGCTGTTCATATTGTTTGTTCCACAATACGTGAAATTAAAAACTTTTAGTTACAAGGTACATATATCTGTGCATTTCTGGCCCTTTCTACTCTATTTCCGAGTGGGGTTTTGACATATTTCAGGGACATACAATCCTTACTCCACTCTTGTATTACCAAAGAAGAGGATGATAAATATAACCTCTCACCTGGATAAAAGTTTCCATGATTGGGATTATGTTCCCACATGGGAGGGCCGGGCCCTACCAATTGGATTGTCGGGGGTGACGGAGTGGATGAATTATGAGCCGGATCTTCAGGGGGTAAAATTACGAGTCCGGAGTTGGGATGGGACGGGATGTTGTTCCCAGCAGATGAGGATGGTGAAATGGGATTGGGATTCACATTATGATGACCGCTGGGGGCACCGTACCCGTTCCTTTGTAAATCCGGTACCAAATGGAGCCAGAAAGAAAGTTTGTGGGCCCGGTAATGTGTTCGTACTCTTGGCTTCATGTCTGTAAGTAAGGGATAAAAAATAGAGCAACTATACATTATGATATAACTTCATCCAACGTACAGGACTGAGACTGCAAGTACTTTCTCAACTTTCTTTCTCCATCCAGAATCAAGTTGAGGGCTGTTACAGTACAGTGATCAGGGCCGGAGGGGCACATTTGCCCTGCATTATGTACCTTGGCAGATATTTATTTTTACAAGGGAACTCGTCGGGGTGAAAGTCGAGGTTCTATTGAAAGACTTCAATTATTGCGTATATTTGTATGGGATACGAATTTTTTCTGCTAAAGCAACAAAAGCTCCATATTTGGTTCATAAAAATGTCAAATTTTCACAATGAACTGTTGTTTTTTAAGTTTTTTTAAACATTTTTGCCCTAATATTATATCATTTGGGTGTGAAATTGATCCATTGTGATTCATTTTATATTTCAAATACATTTTCCACGTTCACTTCGCATCGTTTCATCGTTTGCCTTTGTATATGGATAAGTTATCCTGCATTGTAAAATGTAATGCATATCCAAAAATTCCCGATCTTATTACTCTCTACCTTTCTTCCACTATTCAGAGATCAAACACAAACAAATAACAAAAAATACGCTGGAAGCGTGGCCTAGTTCCTTCCTCCCAGTTAGGTTCAAAAAATCAGAACGTCCCTTTTCAATTGTACAGAGAGAAAAGTTCAAAGGACTAAATAATATAGGTATGGATGGATACAATCGTATAGAAATGGAGTAGTAAAAGAAACCACATTGTACATTGGGAGAATAGATTAAATCAGGCCAAAAAATAAAGACAAAACAAACGGTTGCAAACGTCGGTAAGGAAAGGGTGAAACCACATGAAATATGGAAATAAAGTATTTCAGAATTTTCGAAAACTTAAAAACAAGTAAATTTTAATGGGAAAATGTACCAGAAACCAATCTCAAAAGAAAATCAACCGGTACAACGCTATAAACTCCTACAGGTGGTCGGACGAACAGACAATCAGCCAAAGAGTTTCAATAAAGCAATTTTGCCCTTAATAAATACAACTTGTCGAATACATTTATTCCTACTCCTATACAACTAAAACATATCCCAACAATTTGTTCCGGATGGGATATAAGCGGTAGTTCAGTCTCATTAGTAAAAGGATACCTTTCATCTACATCGCTAATTATATGAATTATCCGGACCTTGGAAACCCGTAACCCAAACCCCTTGTTAGACACAAAGGTATCCGATCCACCCAAATAAGTTCTTGGGAACTGGTAAAGTAGCTAGACTGAACAAGATGCTTATTTTAATTTCTAATTAAATGCTCCTTAAAAGCCATCGTCTATCCTCTGTCCACTTAACCAGCACTAATCTTCCAAATGACTTGCCCACCTTGTAGAACTAATGCCTTATGTATTTCTCTTAAATCATACGAACTTACAGAGGGAGAGAGAGGGATTACAATTTCCAAAGTTCAATCATTCTTAATGGAATTTCATGCTGTGGTGAGTTGCAATTCCAATGAGAGTCAAGGCAAGCCAGGCTAAGAATTCCTCTAGCTGATCAATAATTGTGTCTAGTAGATCGGTACTAACCCGAAATTGGACTGTTTAGTAATAGCTTTAATTAATTAAAGGAAAGTCCCTTTGTGATCCGATAGGTTATTTCGAATTTAGCATGCAGTTTCCGCTCCGAATTTCCATTGAGGTCCGGAATAGCGGTGAAGAGGGATTGAGAATGTGATACTAAAATAGTCTAAAAAGGAACAAAGTTGAAGGGAGTAATAAAATACATGTTGTATATTTTGAAGGCTTTAGTAACTTTCCCCTTTGTGTATTTAACTGCATGATTACCTCTCCTAATCAAAGGGTTATAAAATATTTAAGTGGGGACTGAGCTCCGTAATTAAAAAGCGGAGAATTTTTAGGACGAGGAAGGCTTACCTATTGTTAGGTATTTTTTATACAGAGGGTCATAGGGGGGCCATTCCACGATTCGGGACTTGGATGATTTCTCGTTGCTGGATGAACGGGTCCCGGGGCCACTGCCCCCACCGGTATTACTTGGAGAGCCCTCTCCGTCCGCTTTCTCCTCGTTCGGGTTCCTGGAAACAGAATATGGGATGAAGTTTATAAAGTTGAGAAAGGTCTTTTGTGTTCATTTTTTTCCTTTGAAAATAAGTCGGGGTTTTGTTACTTCATTGTGAATTAATTTAAGCGCTTCTGTAAATAGTATTAACAACTGCAGGAATTATGATGACAGATGAGTATTTTTTTGGATTTTCAGGCCTAATTTAGTGTAAGAAAAAGGATGGTTTTTTGTTTTGTTTCAGGGAATCATACATTTTTAAACAAGCAGCTTACTATAGATCAATTGATATGTAATTAATCCTAACATAGATCTGAAAAACTAGCCTCTTTTTTAATGAATGCCCACAAGTATATTTTTAAAACTTGTAAAACGATGTCCCAAATGTCGGTGAAAAAATGAATGTGGAACGAATAAAAATAAAATCTTTAAGACGGTTCTTAAAAAATGCCAATTCTAAAATGTAGATATCCTGTTGACAAAAAATGATTGGAATATCTCAATCAAAAATCTAATGAAAGTAAGTTATTCGTATGGAAATGTTTTCGGGAAAACAGGTAAACAGATTCAGATGTCCATGTCCAGATTGAAGACAAACTTCAAAGAGCCTATTTATTTCAGGTTCTGAAAATAATCTGTTCCTGAAATGTTTTGATCTAGTCTAAATATATTGATTCGGATGTTTTACTAGAGCCACATTCATACAAAAATATTATTCTAATCAATGTTTATTAAAATATCAAGTTCTCTTGAATTTTGCTCCATAATTACAATTTACAAATCAAAATCATATCATTATTCATCATGTCCAGCACTCTGCTATGAACAGCAATTTACAACACAAAGTCGAGCTCTTAAACGCTTCCTGATTTCTGACTAATCATAATCATTCCCATGCTTTCACTTTTGACGACTTCACAAAACCTGATAACGACAAGTTATCTGGAAACCCTTACCCAGTTCTGATGAAATTGCCCCAATATCCTATAACATTTTGTGATAACTGTACTTCATTCCGGGAAAAGTTCCCTGTAAAAAATCCCAATTTCGGAGAGTCGCTCCGATCATCCGACTCGGAATTAGCACTTGATCTGCCACCATGCCCACCGCTCCCGGCACCTTCCGTTCCGTGGAAAAATAATGGAACGCCAAAGACGTAGAGCAGATCTTCCCCATGAACACATCCCAGTCGCTGGAAAGTTACCAAACATTTGTCATCAATAATTAAATCAAAGATGTTCGGATTTCGGGGATCGAAATCCGGACTGAATCTCCCAACTCATCATTCACACGGTTCGAGAGGAGAACTACGGCATAAATTACGGGATCCGTCCACTTTAGAAACTTTGGATTATGCTGATTAGGGGGATTCTAAACTGATTACATCAATTAATCAAGCCTTCTCAACTCCAATAAATCATCTTTTGAGAAATGGAGACCGGCTGTAATAGAATATGTAATAAGAGGGTATTAGGAAAGTGCTAACACGCGCTTCCTGCAGCAATAACTGCCATATGGACCTGGAATCTCTGCAGTTTAATATGGCTCAGGAAGGGGCTCTAAATCTGGAAATCTACGACAAATTTATTTCTGGCTGTATTTTAATATGTATATTTTATATAAGGGATTAGTTACCTGTTGGTAATCCGAGATCTTAGACTGGTACTCGAAGACGTAGAAATATGACTTGCCATTAGACTGGGAATGTAAGTCTCCCACTTTGACCAATGGAGCTACAATCTGTAGCAAAGATAAAAAGAATTATGACATCCCATTAGTCCTTCCCTTTACTTAGCACTAGGAGCTAAATAGCGAACGAGTTATATAGCCACACTTTCCAGCCGGAGAAAGAATGAAATATTGTCTAAAATGTAGATTAATATAGGACCGTTCTTTTGTAATAATTTTGCAGGGGAGAATTGCTAGCATATTCTATAGATTCGACCGAAACATGTGGTTGTAATAGTAATGGGCTTATATATATTTTTATTCCGCTAATGACATGATGTGGAGTTATGCAGATAGAGAAAGTTGGTTCTCGAAAAATAGGTTGTGAAAGTGGCAGGAGCGGCAGAAGTGCCAGTTTTAAGCTGTTTTAATTCATCTGCTGGTCTCTACTGACTTTGTAATTTAAATGGCTGCATGATCATTGATACTGAAATGGCTGAAAACTTGGACCTAATTTTTTACCAATTTAAACAAATCGGTGACGAAATGGCGTTAGAGTGTCAAACTCAACATTTAATCAGTAAAACATTTTATATTTTGTGAAACCTACTGCACTACTGCTTTCACTCATTATTTATTTCCTTGAATTTTAAGGTACATCAATCCTTGTAATTCCTGTAAAGTTAATGCGGGTTAACCGAACTATTAAAACCGTGCATCCTTCCGCCCATGTCGCCAAACACAGATTACAGATTGTGCTTTCTCCTTCAACCTGACACTCTATATTATATCGGGATTTGGGGGGCAGAAGGGTTCGTTGGGCTGGTACGGCCTGGTCATTTGGGGAATATAAATGTCAAATGGGTGAAGATTTATTACCACCTGCGGAAAGGATGGATACATCCATTTATTTCATATTATTTAGCTTTTATACCTTGTCATTGAGGGAACCTTAGAGATCCCTACACAAAGGGATGTGAGTTATGACTGCCTTGTAAAACTACTGCTCTTTAATAATTGTTTGCTGTAGTTTGTATCAGAGTAGACTATCATCCTAAAGTTCTACATATTTCAAAAGCCATGGTGGATGTTAGGAATGGGATCTATTGGGATTCCCATCATGAAATTAAATCCCCATGTACCATACGGAGAAAGTCGCATTTGACATTATAGGCCGAGTTAATAGGGAAATGTCAACACGGTGTGCTGTTGACGCATATTACAGTGTCTCGAAACCACCAAGACGTCTTGTGATAGAATGTGTTTGGCTGTCAGTTGGGATTTTATTCTAATTCTGATAGTTTTCCTAATGTATAATCAATTATGGGATAATTCCCTGTCGGTGAAAGCAGATTGAGCCCTCCTTCTGGTTCCAGTTGAGACGGTGTAATAAATTTTGTCAGACGTTTTCGGATATGGGACATTAAAAATTGCTGTCAAAGCTCACAATCGTCGAGGCTACAGTCATTGATTTAGAAGTCAGGAAATGTCACATTTTCTTCCATGTAGTTAGAAAAGAACTACATAAAACAACTTTTGTTAACCTATATAACTTTACAAAAAATTAATTAAAAACAACCATTCATTTGCTGGTTAATTTGGTTCTAAAAAATAGTATATTATCGGGCAAATTTATCCCGGAACTGTTGACACCGATTATACATTAAATCTTCAACTAATAGTAGTAAAAATGAAATTAACGATTTTAAGTGCCAAAATTTCACTAAAAAATCCTCTAAACCGATCCCCAACCCTTCATACCATTCCATATTCTTGGATAATGTCCCACTACTGTCATTAGCAGTCTCCCAATTTCCGTACAATCAAAAGTGTGGCTATATAGTATTATCTGCCCTATTCTACACTATAATTCAATACTCTACTAATCTGGACTTTACTTACTTGAGCATCTGCCAGCGCATCTAATGTCTCATCCCGGACGCTTATTGGATGCTGCGGAAATTAAAGGAAAGAAAAATTTAATATCCAAACCTTTTGTTGTTTCAAAAACAATGGAGAGTGAGAGCCAGATTCTCTATATAATAACATCCCCACACATCCAATAATAGGAGCATCTGGTGCTAAAAAGCCCGTAATATTATTATTGTATTTTCCGGCCAGTCTCTTGCAAAGAGAAAGAAAATAAAGAGGATAGGACTAAGTACCAAACAGTTTAGTGAAAGTCCGTAGTGTACATAACTGTGTGAAGGGAAATCGACAAAAAGTAGAACTCACTTGTACAGGCCGTTCCCAGTCCGTATATTCATGAATTGAGGCGGCGAGTATTTCGTTCCGATGGATGCTAAAGAAGGATAAGATAAATGAGGTCATTTTGATCCCATTAATCTCACAAACTCACAAGTGAGGAAAATACATCACACTCTGTACACAAAATCCAGAAAGAACGGGCCTTTCTCTCTATATATTTCTAACCGAAATTCCAGCCCTGAATTCCTCTGTCCCTCAACCAATCACAATATATAATCCGTCTACTTATAAGCACTACTACTTTGTCTTGCAAAAGCTACTTTTTCTAATAACGAAATTCTCGTTGAATAAATCTTAAAGTCGCGTGTGGAGGAATTGAATGGATTTCAACTTTATGTACTATCTAGAGCATTTACAATCGATGCTTGACAAATCGGCATTGCTTTTTATATAATTTCAATAATCATTGCGAGTACTTAACACCTATGTCTATAGGTCTAACATCGCTGGTGGAAAAAAACTATTTCTTTCTGGCATCTAAAAAAAATCGATTTTGGACCTGATTTTATCCAAATTACGAGGAAAAATCAGAAAATGTTCCTAAATTATTCGTGTTTTTTTTACTAGTCTCATTTAGCCAGTTTCCATATAAAAAAATCGTTACTTATTTTAACATCAAGTGTAGAATAGATTTCGCCTCACCTGTAATACTTTTCAACAAAGGCCCGAAGGATGTCCCTTCGTCTCTCATTTTCCAGCCCATAAACGGCATCATGGTCACTTAAAGAGGGGAGCATCTCCACTTTCGTCACACCGAACAGGACGGGGTAATGAGACAGTCTATCACGGAGGACGTTTTCTCGGATACCTTCCTCAATTATGACACCATCGTCACTTGGTCCGAAGAAGCTCCAGAGCTGTGAAAAAAAACAAAGAAAATCCGGACTGAAATGACAAATTCGTTGTTGAGAAATAAATTTCCGATCCCAAGATACAAAATTCATAAATAAATACTGAACAAGGAGATTTGGCGTCAGTAATTTAGTTCCAAAGCACATTCACCATTTCCCTCCCTTTAAATTGCTTTCTCTCCATCTGAAGAGGAAGTTTTTAAGACTTTTTTCCAACAGACTCTGTGTAGAAGACTTGTTAGGCCGAAGAGTGGAGTCGTTGGAATTAGCTCTACTTATTTATGGCCCTCAATTTAACATTACCATGTTTTTTTCTCCGTTTACTTTCTCTTTTTTTTCGAGAGGAAATAAGTATACGGAATAAATTCAAGGCTTGCGAAAAAAAATTCCCTGCTGAAAAAAACAAGTCCTGGATGGACTATTGAGACTTTAAGTTAGATCCAGTTATTTCAGTTCATAGTTCTCTCTTCAGTCTCATTTACCGAATTTCCCATTTCCAGGCCCTGTGAGTTTAGGGGAATTGCAGAATATATGAAGTGAAAGGGGAAAGGGCGTTGACCAAAGTTAGGTACATTCCCGAACAAAAGTGTCTATCTCCTTGTAAGTGTTCCCCTCTGAAAAGGAAATGGTTAATGGTAAATGGGTTACGGTATTTCTGATTCTACAGTTCTACTTTAAAGTGTCTGGAGAGGGACATTCCGTAGTTTTGTAATAGTTTTAGAGCAGGAAAGAAGATCTCCAATATTGCAGATGCAAATTAGGGTTGCCGAGAGCTTATCCGGTACTCGACCGTGTACTCGATTCGGCATTTTTCCAGGTTTCGCATGTGAAGTCCGGAAAAAATGGATTTTTCTCGATTTCAATTTAAAATTAGCTACAAGAAGTAGTTGAAAATCTATTAACTTTCCTGTTCAAGACTCGATCGAGCACTCGAAATTCAAGGCAAATCGATCCTTAAAAGATCAGACTCGCGGCAACCTTAATGCAAATACGGAGAGGGTTATTCTCTACAAGTATGGATCCTGTTCCTGTAGATTGTAGAATAAGTAGCGTTTCATTACGCCACCATGGCCGAGCCCAGCATTTATAATATATATTTATATCGTCTGTCTGCATGTAGACTGTACTATTATACAGACTGGCTGGACATAGTGAAAGTGGAAGTGGTAAGTGGTAAGGATATTGCTATATGATAGTATGGGCTGTGAGGCGAAGCTTTGTCCATAATTATTTACGCTAAAGGTGACAGAAACGAGCCATTATTTTCCCGAGGAATTTTGGGAATGGGAAAATGTTTGAGAACTTTCTCAGTTTTTCAAAGACAGGGCTGAAAGCTTCATTCTTGAAATAGAACGTGGAGAAGTAGGAGAGAGAAGAAGCAGCAGGGCTCAAGGATTCAAACCTAAAACCTTCTCAGATTAAAACGAATCCTCCTTCACTTACTCTGCGAGGAAATTGAACAGTTCAACAAGAGCCTTCGTTTAAGTAGTCCTTTTATTGGGAGCAGTTACAGTGCAGTAGGTGATATGGATATTGTATTATTGATAGGAACATTGAATACCGAAATAATTGCCCCATGCAAAATAACCCCTTAATTGATAGATCTCTTGATGAAATAATCCCCCGGAATAAAGCCCTCAACTAACAACGAAGGTTTGAAATACGGAGTCCTAATTAAAAAAAACATATATGCTTTGAAAATTTTTAACCTTTCGAATTTCCTTAAAAAATCTAAAATAAAAATGTTTGCTTGCTCACCAAAACCTTCGACCAATAAATCAGTTGCCATCTACTAAAATCATATAACAGAAAGAATCAAGTAAATCGGAGTGTTGTCTCTCCATTAGCTCCCTTGTAAACTTCCTCAAATCAATAATTTTATCTCATTCTTAATATCTTAAAATAAATAAATGACGATTGAAAACTAGTTAATTATGATTCGAGATAATCAGTAGCCCTAAATAATTCCCCAGGGATTCATTTCAATATTTACATTATGCATTATAACCTTTGGTCCTTCCAAACTCGGATAGATCCCTAATCTCAAGATAGATACCAGTTGAAGGAGACCACATCGTTCCAAACTCAAAACGAACGAGTTCATGGACGGAATCTCATCTTGGAGTACAATGACTTGCCCTGGTGGGTTAGACACACACTGGAGGATCCTTTACCGGGATATATACCGGCTATATCGCTTAAAACATCGGATGTGGATCCCCAAGAAACGTAGAAGTACACTTATAGACGTTGAGGGAAATCGGACAAAAAGCGTGATTAATCACACTGATTGCTTTTTCAGGAGGAGCAAATTGAAGCGACTATTCATTCATTAAGAGGATTCCCAAACATTTAGACATGGTATCTGATATCCAATTCATTAGGGCTTTCTCCTCAACTCTGCAGAGATCGAGAGAAATAATATTATATCTCATCTCCTGAGCTGGAAGCCGAGACTAGGATCGTTCTGAGCCGTAACCCCGAATTATACTAAAGCTACTGTAAATACCGATTTAAATCCCCAGGGGGGAATTATACTGTCAAACCTCAATAATCTCTGAAGATTAACGTTAGGGGGATTTATTCCGGGGGGACTTTAATTAGTATTTACAGTAAGTCCAGTTCATCTCTCACGAAGCATTATTCATTTTAGAGAAGATCAGCTATTTCCTCTCCTAAATATTGCAAGCACTTTGCCCCTTGTCTTCTGCTGACGATGATTCCACCGACGGATCTTTTTGCACGGTGAAAGCAGTAACGGGCGGATGATTGTGTGAGTGACTTTCTTAGAGAAGATGGGATCAAGATTAGATGAAAGATAGGACTTTTCACAGTTTCTCTTCTATTCGTAAATTCGTAAATTTGTAATGTTTTTGTCTTCATTTAGATTGTAGTAGAGGAGTAGTTCAGTGTCTTAAGCCGCTCGGAACTGCTCCTAATGTTTTCTCCCTGTTTTTGTGATTCCGTTTTGTTTCGTGATGGGATAGAGAATGGAACGGAAGGACGAGGGGATAGAAAATGGATTAACATTAAACATTTGAGCATGAACATTCATCTTGAAAGGAAATATCGCAGTATAGAGAGGAAGCGGAGTTTTGTTGAGAACTCCAAAACTGGGATTAATTTCGGAATTGGGAGAACATTGGGCTCCTCTTATTCGGCCTTATTTTGTACTCCTTCCGTCTCTAAAGGAAGAAATCAGTCTAATGATTATAATACGGAATGAATGACTGAATCCGAAACTCCCTTCTCTCTCTTCATGTCCTTTGTTCTATATAATATTTCGGGGCTGAGAGTGTTTTCGGATAAACCCTCTTCCTAACTGAATTTAGAAGAATGGGCACTGGGAGTGTGTTACAGGAAATGGGGAAAGTTAAGCTCTCAGGGCTGCATTTTAAATCGAAAGAAAATAGTGTGTTTAGACATTTGGAAGTTTGGAAAGATCCTTGGTTTTTGTTCTCGGTCGATAAGGATATATTTTTAAAAGAATGGTAATGGCGATAAAAACAAGATAGTATAAAAACCAACGTACACAAGTCTAACTTTAAAAAATGTATCAACAAATTTCGACATGTGTTCTTTTTACTTAAAACCGAAAACAAATGTTTTATTCAACACAGGTTAGTCATTTTGAACAGCAGTCAACGAAATATATCTATTACTATGTAGATCAATCTCATCTCATTGATTGTGATTAAGCTCATGATTCCTCATTTTCACAACATAAAATTCAGTCTCGAAAAATTTATTTGTCCCATTTCGAAACACACTGGTATGGATCTATGAAATTAAAAAAGATCAGATTTCCTAATTTTCTACAACTCTCAAATCAAGTCTCTAAAAACGACCTCCTTTTCGAAATACCCCGTCTGTCTGTAACATACAGAACTCTGTAACAGTTGAGCCCATACCTACAATTCAATGAAAGAAACAATAAAGGTTCATCTTACCCATCCCACGGCCATAAAGCAGCATAGGCTTTTATTATGTGTATAAATGATATAAATATCGTATACAGGCCTTTGTAGCCTATAAATTATATCGCTAAATAAGCAGTTCGGAAACGGGCACATAGGCCGACTTGAATTATACACTTTTGTTTGTTCCTTTTGCTAATCTCCTTGAGGAAACGGAAAGGCTGTTGAGCCTGACTCTTCTTCCAGATTTTAGGGCCTTACAAACAAACAATTCCGGAATTATAGACTTCTAGAATTCTATATATAGAATTTTATAAGTTTTATCCTCCTCTCCTCCGGTTCAGGATTTATTTAAACGTTAGCTGCCCAGAGAAGGAGTAATGGCTCCACATAAAATGGCCTTTCCTTGTTGTTTAGTCTAGAGTGATGTATTCGAAAGTTTTGAACTCTGGGATCTGTAAAGCGGTTAGCGAGAAATAAACGGAAGTACATTCCCCTGTTTCCATTTTTTTCAGCCGATATTCGTCCGGAAGGAAGGAGAAAGTACTTTGGAAAATTATTAAGAAAATACAATTGAGTGGAGGTATTTTCAGCAGAATTGCAAGTGTTCCTTTAAAAAAAAGCTGAAATAAAATCGAAATTGGACATTCCAACATTTGTAGCCAAATTCCACTTGCTTTACATAAAGAGGTCTAGACTTTCTAGGTCATCGGATTCATGGGAATTTTTTTTCCTCAAAGATTGCCGTTACTATTTTGAAATGGCTCTCTATTTCTCTATATTTCATTCATATAAGTCTGCTGGAGTGTGGGTCAGTTGAAGTTATAACATTCTCCGTATATTTCGATTGAAATCCGATTTTTTCGCAAGAAAAGAGGTAAGAGCCAGCTTTCTCTGGCACTTAACCTCTCCTAGATAGATCCTTTCCCTCGACAGAGTAAATTTCGTTTGAGACGGGAGATTTAGGTCCCGTTGCCCTTTCATTTTTCATTGAAACCGTCGGCAGTCGGTTGGAGGACTAGACGTGTTGAATTATTGAAAAGTGTATGGAAATGGATGGGGCAGTTTGGGTCATGTTTTCTCCACTTCTGTCCTAGATTCCAGATTCTAGATTCTGGAACAGGAAGGGGTCAGGAAGGAAGTTGGCGCCGGAGAATATACAGTTCTGACTTTGAGCCTTGATGATGGGTTGACTGAACTGATTGGAGAGTCTTGATATCCCTGGAAATAATTCCACGGTTTCGTAGTGGAAATGTGACCACTGCACACTGGCTTGGGCTAACTGGCTTCCCTTTGAACTGCCAACCGAATCATGTCAAGGGATTTCAGACAAAGATAGGGCAGAAAATGAACTGAAATCTGCCTGTCCAACTTCATTTGAAAGAGCCTGGAGAGGAGAGACTTGTTTGAGATTTCGAATCCCGAATGCCCTACTGGACAACTGGTCGATGTTGGACGCAGTGGTCAGAGCGGTTGGGTGTTGGGTTGGGATTCGAGAATCATATATATTTATGTAGCTTGCAAATTAGGGAACGGGGATGAATAAATCAACAGATTGTAGTTATATATCATGATGACTCGTGACCCGGTGATTATTAGAGAAGCCAAAAAGCAGCAGGCATCCTGTTGTTTTACTTCCTTGCCTGGAATGTAGTATGTACGAGGAACGTAACCTGAGCTGGTTATTCCTCTCGGAAGTTTGAATTCGCAAATAATATATAGTTGAGTTGGCTAAGGAAATTAGGAATGCAAATAGAAGCAGAGACAATCCTGTCGGGATGGGAATTCTAATTATTTAGTAGTAGGGATATAGAGTAGAGGAACTGAATGCGGTGTGTGGTGCATCCGTAAAATCACAAATTTCCCCTTTGACATTTTTTTTAGATGTCATTTGATGAATATTCATGAAAGGGAGTTCAAGTTTATTTTAGAGAGAGATACGGAGTTTTGCCTTTTTAAGAATTCCTTGACATCGGAATAAATAAACGGTTTGACCCGGTTATTATCGCTCCGTGTTTTTTCTCGAGATATTTCTACATGCTGCTCTGTGAAATAATAATGTTGGAAGACGATTCAAGAGTCAGGACTCCTCTTGAAATTCCGCCTTTTGCGATCCCAGCAGATTTTTTACGGTCCCTAATCAGGGACTTTGATGTCTGAACCTTTTTCCTGGCCCCTTTGGCTCAAAGATTTTTGCAATCATGCAATAATATATGTATGCATTAGTTGTTAGTGGGGTGGGATGTAGGATGAGGAATATTCCATATTTTAGCAAGTTTTTTCTTCGTCTACTCTGCTCTTCTTGCGAATTGCCTGGCAGGCAAAAAATAATGGATTTCATCACACATGCCAAAAAATGAGATTGTGGTTATGGTTGTGGGTTTAGGTAATATGAGATGAGGGGAAGAAATCTGGAGGTTCTTCCACATCCGATTGATCTACAAAAGGGCAAGTCCGATTTACGCATTAAGAACTTTCAAAGGGAACTAATCCCAGAATCAGAGTTACTAGAAACCAGAAGCTATCAAGACATCGTTAGCAGGGCCATAAAAATATGGCAGATGTTGACTGTTGATGGGACGGCTGGTAGTTTCGTATTTTTGATGTAGGATCTCTTGTGTGTAATATACAGACCACCTAGTCTTCTTGACTATTGAATATTGAATATTTTATCCTCCTGATTTCAGAGAGGAAAGTAGGGATTCCGGAAAGAGATGTATATATATGGCCTGTGGGATTATTAAAATTCAGAAGAAATTTGACTCGGATTGGAGCTGGCAGGTTGGGTATTGGATGTGAATGAAGCCTGTGTATTTCCCAAAATGCTACGTTTGTGAGTAGCTGGGAATTGAGTCAAAAACGAAGTCGGGATCCGAAATATCCGAATCTGGCAAAAATGGAATGAAAGGTAACTGACAGCTCTGTCTGTCTGCAGGCATCCGGCTTGCATAATAATAATATTTTAATCCCGAATTTCCACACATTCTCAATTTCAGGTCCTTAAATTCCAGATCCAACCCGACTCTCTAGACTCCTAGTTGATGGGCAGATATGATCGTTAGCATATTTGCTGGGTGTTCTCATAATCCATTCTGTCATCATCCTCTTACCTTATTAACGTTTTTCCAACTACGTAAGAAACCGTTATAATCACACTTGAATGTTGGAACAGTTATTAGCGATAACGCGAAAATTAGATTCCCTGAGGACTTATTTTGAGTTGGGGAGTTATTTGAGACGAATGCGTTATACAATGTCTTTATATACCGTTTTAATGTAATCAAGTTCGTGATAATTTGACAACAAATTCTCCAATTCAAATGCTATAGAGTTAAATTCGTGCATACTAAATTTATAAATCACATCAGATTTGCTTCCTACACCTTCCTAGTTTTCTTTGAGTTGTCTGTATCGACTTTACCCATGGGGAATTATTTAGAGGGGAACTTATTTAGGGATTTTTTTGCATAAGCTTCTTACCTCAGATTCGAGATAATACTGCAGAGGGACCTGCCTCAGACAGTGTAGCATGGTAGAAGGCGGCTCAGTAGCACACTTAACTTTCACCGCGAACCTCTTCGCCAGCTCTTTTCCATTCGACAGCCCGGATGCTAGTGGGGACAGGGCTGATCCAGACATCAAAATCACTCGATGGAATAGCAGTCCTGGAATGCAAAAAAATACATCGATTTTTTAAAGTCTACTAAACATACGCCATTACAATATTATACGATATACGATTAGGAAGGGGACCTCAAAACCAGTTGCTACATAGGCACATTTTTTGTCAAGAACGGGGAAAGGACGTCGAAGAGATAGTTTAGAAAAAAAAGTCATCTCATCAGGAATTGGATTGGATGTGCTGGTCTCAATTGGATTTCAAATGTCTATCACTCTGAGCCAAAAGGGGGAAATATTGCAAAAAATTACTACCTTTTACTTTACTACTACGAACTTAGGATCTATAATGGGAAAAGTGACTGCCTACCGCATTTCCTCACGTTAGTTAAGTTAAGCTATATCTAAGTGCTGGGATGAAGCCTTCACGTACGCAGAAGGGTAACTAAAATTTCCTCTTTTTTTTCCTAAAAAAATCGACTTTCAAGATTTCGTCACAAACCGAAGTTCAATCCATCCATCCTGTGCTCCGCAGAACTCGAGGAGTGAAAGTGTTGAGAAATGGGCCCGAACATTTTTATAAATTCTGCGAAGAAGGAGAGAGATACTTCAACTCTGACTTTCACCTTCTTGTGGTAAATAAACACGTAGGACATTTTTGTACAGACATTATCCTCTAGTACAACCTATAATGTACGTTAAAAGTTTCGAAGGCCCTGCCACCGCCAGATTGAACCCGGTTCTGTATGCGGTACACGGGCTTTTCATAATACATACACATTCGCTTCAACCACTACAAGGCCATTTTTACCACCTTTCAACCTTCTACTTTTAAACTTCATCGACGGACAAGGAGCAAGAAATGGGTGTCCGGTACCCATTTTTAAGGGACCATTACAGGAAAATTAGAGACAAAATTAATTAAAATTTATCGCTAATTCTTTAGCAAACTTTTGTTGCCTCAATCTGTCTTTTGAGTCCAATTATTGGTCCAACTTGGGAGTGACTATGATATTTGAAAGTAAAGTCAGAGACGGACAACCTCTGCAAGTCCATTATCAGCTCAACCTAACCAATTTATAGAATCTCGTTCCAGTTCCAGGATCTCTGGAATTGAGAGTTCTCCTTGCTGTTGGAACTAGATAGAGGAGGCACTCACAAGTTATATATATGTGAGAGGCAATGAGTTTTGTGGTGGAAAATTTATTTGATTCGTAATTTTCAATCCATTCATCCATCCTTTCGATTGCCTCACCATCATCGTCATCATCTTCATAGGAATATAGCAGTGAAGGGTAAAATTGCCGATAGGATCTAAAATCCAAAAGGATCCTCCACACTCTCGAGCAAATAATAATGTCTACAGAAGAGAGCCTTTTGTGCGGTCGAAAGTCGCAGTCGATTTGAACCCGAATTTTGAACCCGTGTTTTCCATAGCATGTGCAGTTGTACATGTATAAAAGTATCAAGGAATAAATTCCTCGTACTTCATGATCAGAGACGATGATGAGGAGAGCAGAGAGAGGCTTGATGTTTTCTGCGGTAGTTAATCTACCAAATCGGTACGAGTGTGTGGGGCTGTTATCGTTCCAAAGGAAATTGCACCCTTGTAACGACGTCCTTGATTACACTTGATGAAGTCTAGAACGGTTTACTAGCAGAAATAATAAGCTTAGGACCTCCGAATAGAAATTTCGGCTCGTTTGGGATATTAAACCTGTCATAGTTGAATGTCACCGAGCTCCGATCCAATGAATAGAGCCGAACTAAGGTTACATTATAAATATGAAATATGATGCTAAATCAACGGGTGAAAGTGAGAGCATATTTGAGTTATTCTGTTGGTTAATGGGGTCCCAATTTATGTTAATTAGTTAAAAGTATCACAATTAATTTCCGTAATTTCCAGGACTAGTTTCTAATTCGATTCCTGTAGATGCAAGATTATACCTCCTAGGGTGCAGTGACATGGATTTAAGCAACTTTTACACCAAGTTCTGTGAAATCGAAGTGGTTTCAGTTTGCAGTTAAAAGGAATCGGATACAGAATGACACAAGTCATATTTAACCTAAAACCAAAACCGTGAAACAAAAAAGCTCGTCATTTCCAGCCGTCGTTTGTGGGATGTTTCTTCTCTTCTTCTTCACCAGCTTTCATGATAATATCGATTTTAATGACTTTTCTTTCCAGGATCTCGATATGGAATTTAGAAGAGAGAGGTTATCTGGTGGTGGTGGTGGTGGAAATAATATCTGGAGAGCATGTACAATGTACTTACTTTACGTTAACTCCTGTCTATAACTACTTCCTATATATTGTTAATCCCATGTCATGGATGGAATAACTGGGCCGAGGGTAAATTGATGAAACGATGAAAGCACTTTCTCACAAAGAGAAAGTCTTGGGATAGAAAAGGTAAATAGCGTGGAAGAATCCGAACGGCACACATTCAACATCCATCCATAGTACAAGTCCATAACGCAGCAGGATTTCATTCTCATCAGGAGAGGAGGTTATATTTGTGATATGAAGAGAATACCAAGCAATCAACCATGCGAGGATCAAATCGAGAGATCCCTTAACATTTATGGACCTGTTCTAGATATTATGTCCGCTGAACGTGTTACAAGACTGGGTGAAAGGCTGCGTGGCTGCGTCTGAGTGGTCATTTTAGTGTTCTTTTAGTCGTTGGAATTTTTGTAATTTTTGAAAATTCTTATGAATTAATTGACAAATTGATTAATAGAAACACTTGTCTTCTAATGATTAAGATCCGAGCACTGGTTGATAATGTTACTGTATTATTGAAGTTTGAAATGACTAGAGGTACTTATTTTTAATTGGGAGAAGTTACTTGTCAAACAAAGTACTTAACAGCGAATTTACTATCTTGTAAAAGAGAAATACGCAAACAGGTACCTACAAATGTTAAATAAAATTATACGATGGGATTAAATTATAATCGGAGAATATATAGCAGACCTTTTAATATTCAAACGATTCAAACGGGAATTCGTTTAATTTATTCAGTTAAAATCAATCCTTTTCATGAACATTTATTTAGATACCCTTCTTTAATTCGCCAGATTTACCATCAACATAGAAATAGCAGATTCGTAACCGGACCAGAACTACAACCGGCGATATCGTTTCCTAAAACACCCTAAAAAACTAGAACCTCAAAATCCCTCACGATTCCGTTATTAGCAAAAAATAGAAACAGGCTAGCAAACACTTTCTCCTATTGTGTGCATGTGTTTTCAAAAGATCCCTTTAGAATTTCATTCAAAAACGGTTCTTATTTATGGAATAGAGAGCTTTCCGTGGCTCTAGTCTGTCCTCTAGAACTATAGAGTATAAATAACATTCATTTCCAATATAATACATTATAGGAGTATCTCACTCGTCTCTTTTGAGAGTCCCAGCCTATGCTATAAAGCAAAAACCGCAGAGATGGTGGAATTTCCAGGATTATTGCAAATAAGCAATGCGGAAAATGGGAAATCTGCACTGTCAAGGGAGATTCTAGAAGGGAGGTTGAAAGACCGAGAACTTTCAGAGGAGTTATAAACGCTTTACTGTGCAATGTTTACAACTACAATACACGATAACTATACACGACCAAAGAGCAAATAATGCATATAAAGATGTTATTTTACTTCACCTTACACAATACTACATAGAGCTTGACTGGCACTGTTAGCTACAGGCCTTTGCACTCTGTTTAGAGCGGAAGGGGGTTTAATTCAGGTAGATATTTCAAGGGACCTCTTCTCATGAAAAACACGACCTGTCAACTAAACAGACAGTCAGTCATCCGTTACAAAATATCATAATTTGACTCGGGACGAGTCCCCACTTCACCAAACCACAAAAGTGTACTCGTTCACTGTATCATCTTGTCTAGAGAGAAGTTGTCTCGTTCCAAATCATGCATTTTGTGGGACAAGTGCTCTGCAAGAAGGATTAAACAATAAAATGTTGCAAACGGACGTAAAGAAGGAGTGAAATCGGCAGGAAACTGTACAAGATTTTTTTAAGCAATCGAAAATTTAAAGAAAATGTAGGAAAAACCCGTTTTAAAACGACGGACGGACGGACAGACTCTTTCCATGAAGGGCTTTCACCCTTGCACAAAATACCGAGGAATGTACAAGTCATCCTACATGTACATAATCCGTCATCCGTGGATAATGACAATATTGCAGAAGTGGAACAGGCTTCAGAGTCTGGAATCATGTGGAGTAGGAGAGGTTGTAGTAGCAGAAGAGAGAATGCATAATTGATGCACGGGACTTTCACCTGATTGTGAGATATGCAAATTTCAATCTCATTCCTTTCACCTCAGAATACGCTCAGTGGGTCGGGTAAATGGAATCCGATATGGAAATTTGAATTTCTCAGGTGAAAGTGTCGTTTAGGACAGGTTAGGTTAGGGATGGTTTATTCATGTAGAGGAAAGAACGTTCTTCAGAGCTGTCGTTTTTAATGGATATCTGCTGTGCTGACTCGAGGACATTGGATTTACAGAAACGTTCAAGTTGACACAAAAAGGTGGCTTTGCAAAAGCTAAATTTGTTGTGTTTATAAATCAGGTTTGAACTAAGTAGAGACATTTCCTTGTAAAATTTGGGTCTCAGATTCCAGAAAAAATTTCAGTTGAGTTTCACTGGATAAGAGGTCCATAAACCAAACCCAATATTTAAAATGCATTTTGATAAGCCAACTTTAATGATTTCGTACTTAAACGCGTTTTTCCCGGAAAATATTTAATTAAACCTCAAACCATGAAAACTTTCCAAATCCCAAGACTAAAAAATAATCAAAAAATTGATTTCCACCCAAAGCTTTACATAAGCTCCAGCAGTTTTACATGATATTTTCAACCGGTATTAACCTGCTAGCATTTTTGAATCGCTATACCAAAAACTGCAACAGACAACCGATCATCCCTCTGTATTTGCTAATACAAAAAACATTAACCTCTTAGGTCCTTAAACAGAAAAAAAAAACCTATATATACGCAATATAGAGCTTCACTCTTAGAATTCCTAATGGGAATGATGATACCGAACCGAGAGACTGTCGGATCAAAGTTTTTAGGTTTCTATCTCTCCTCTATCCGTTCATTCATCCATACGTTCAACTTACAGCTGAGCTAGTCAACTTTTTTTTTTTTATATTCCAGTCGAGCCGATCAACTATAGTCCTTAGTCTCTAACGATAAAAAAAGAAAGTAGGAGGTTCAGTCTGATAGGAGAAAAATGCCCTCACATCCATCCCAACCTGAATATCTTACTCCTATTCTTGAAGACAAGTCCTTTTCAAGGCGAATTTCTTTCTCATCTCCTCATGTACAACTACTTATCTCCCGACTTGTTTCCATGCCCGAATTCGGGCTAAAAACGGAGGCTATAATGGAAAATTTAAGGTTTTTTTTATCGGGCTGGAAGAGTCTATAAGCGGATGAGTAAAGGAAGAAACGTAATACTACTGACTACCGCTGAACTTAAATGTCAAAGACCTTTAAGCTTTAAGAGCGACTAGAGAAAGAGAGAGAGAAAAAACCGGCTTCCGCTTTCTTTGCATTCACGTGCTTTCTCCATCTCCTTTTTTAGTTACGACTTACCTTCATCCACTTTGACTTTCAAAGACATAAAAACTTTACCGTTTTTATCCCTATCAAAAGTAGAGACGGACCAAAGGAAAACCTACTGAAAGATATTACTTTTCCGCCTTCATATTTTTACTCTTTGAATTTTAATAAGGATCGTGGGATGAGGAAGAGGGTTAGGACGGGAGGAGAGGAGATAGTTTGCTGAGGCTTAGAAATCGAACACTGCTTAAATAGAAACTCGGGGAATTTTTAATTCTATCAGAATTTTCATGTCAAATATTTAAGATGACTGTCCTTTTCACGATTTACGACTACTTGAAGTGAAAAGACAAAAATTCAAGTTTTAATTCTTCTTCAATGATGATGATCACGAGATGATCTAAAACTGGACTTACAATTAGTTAATATTTTTAGCTCCAATTAGCTAATTTAACTTGTTATTCTGAGCTCGTAATAATTAATAATAGGCACGCTCCCCTTGAATAGAAATTAATTGCGACGGGGTTTATTTTGTAAATGCAAAAGCAGACGGAAATGTACTTTGCCTCAAGACAAGAACGTGCGGATCAACAAAGTATTTTTATGACTAAACATAATTTATATGAGACATGAACTCCAGAGATATTTTGGGTTCGCCATTAGGATTAAGGCCCTTGGTTTTTAATTTTATATTTAGTCTGGAAAGTGAACTCTTTTGAGATCGGTTTCGGTAACGTGATACTCATGAGTTATGTCTATCAAGAGGATTCAAACAACAAGATTAAGTTCTTATAAAAGCTCAGCTTTGACCTTATTAAGTAGGCTTGAAGGATCTTCAAATAAATATTTTCAAAACGGTTAACAAGTAGCCCCAAGGACCCCGTCTCTAATAATAACGAACTGATCAAATCGATATTGCTCAAGAGAAAGTACATTAATATGCCAAGGATACGAAGTCCGTGGCGTAAAAAATATAGGAGATAACCCAGATATCTCTCTTCCTGTAATTTGCATAATGAAATTAACTACAAGGGCCACGCCATAAGGCAGATGAAGCAGTCACGGACGCTCGGGATATATTCCTCCGAGCTGAACTTGTTTCTCAAACTGCATCTCAACTTATTTTTAAAAATCTCAATAGAATACCAAATTTGAAGTTAGTAAGTTGAGGAACACTTGGAATGTAATGAGATCAGAGCCAATATTCTATCCCCTAAAACTCGGAGATAATATTATGGACTCATAACCGGGATCTCACGATCTCACAAAAAAGTAGTATGGATTCTCGTAAAAAAAATGGAGCCGGGATGGATAAAACCCGAATCAATATTTGGCAAACAAGGTTTCCCCGCACTTTCTCCCTATAGAATCTGTAGTAGTAGTAGTACTTATGCATCCACATTTTTATTTCTTCCTCTCCTCTCCTTCATCTCCAACGATTTAAAGATGGAAAGTAGGGTCTCTAAAACTCGAATTTTTTCTTCTTCTTCCAGGAATGTCTGTATAATATGAACTGGTCTTTGGAAAGTGGGATAGTTTGTAGTAAGCCTGGAGGAGGAGGTTGGGTTATTATTATGATACTTAAGAAAATAGCTGGCTATCGGTCTATATTTCCAAAGATGTTATATAGATAGTAGATAGAGTAGGGGGAAATAAGTGTTTTCTCTCTGACTTAAGTCAACAGTCGAAGACGGGATCGAGGAGGATATGGAATGGAAGTTGGAGGAGGAGGAATAGTTTTTGGAAGAATATTCAGAGGATTTTAGCAAAGCTGATGAAGTTGGATCGGAATATTCTATATTTAGTTATATGACGTCGGTATGGGTTTAGGCTGAGGGATTGAGATGAAGATGAAGAAGAACATTGCTGGTTTCAAAGGCTCTTCATTCATTCCGGAGAGTTTGGGTTTGGACAGAAATCCGGGCATTCATCTCTCTTCCCTGCTTTATTATCCCGGAAGTTTGTTTGACTAAGGGATAAGATCGGGTCAGTCATTGTTAGGACTTGTTCAGGGGATATATTATTATTATTATTTCTGTTAGCACTATTATTAGGTGGTACATGCCTTTTTTCTAGTGAAAGGTAGTGTCGTTTCTCTATAAGTATTTTTGTCGGTGTTTAGACTGCATGAGAAATGAAAGGTATTATTTTGAATGAAAAATACCTTTACGAGGGAGTGGGTGTTTCTTTCATGAGCTGTTTTATCTCTGATCTTTTTTTGCAAGGGATTCCTTTGTAGGGAATGCAAGGAACGGTAGAGATGTTGGATTTTTTTGTAATTTTTAAAGTTTTCTATTGGTTTGAAATCTAAAGTATCTTCTGTAGGAGACATCAAAGGCGGAGGCATGGGATTTAATAATGTGATATTGATGTGAAAAGATTTGGAATAGTATGTTTTAGCGATGTATTTTTAATCGTCGTGTTCTGTAAATGACAATATTTTCGGATTAAATAAAATTGAATTTAGATTTTTTATCTTTACAAATATATGATGAGTGGAAGTCGTGAATATAGAATTTAAATTCAGAATTAATGACAGAAACAAATGATATCTAAGATTTCAGTTCTTAATTACAAGACGCACTGTTTTGTACTACTGGATTTTAAATACGAGTACTTTAGTATACAAAAATCAGGGAACAATTCACAGATTTGTTGGCATTTTGACTTGAATAACACTTGAATATCAATGAATATATTCAGCATCACCGGGAGTTGAAGGTTAACCCTTTCTAGAATTTCCGTCAAAGTTCAAAGTTCAGGTAATAAATGCCAATTCTATCTTACAATGCCCATTAGCACAGTTGCGAAAATATTTAGCCACATCAGTGTTTTTAAGTTGACGAAATCGGATTGTGATGATTGAAGAGTGTTGTTTTAAATAGAATAAAAAATCTAACAGTTAACATCATTAAAGTTAGAAAGAACGAAGCGTTAACTACTAACTACGTCAAATCCCTAAAAATGCGAAAACTTTGTGAAATCAATAAAAACATGAGAGAAGGATTAAATTAATTTAATAAAAGAACTCCTAAATTTTTCCTAGAACCGACACTAATTAGAGAAATTATTATTTAAAGCTTCAGAACTTTTTACAATTTATCTAGCACGGCTCAAAACCTACAATGGAGTACTGCGATTCTCGAACCGTGCTACAATTTATGTATAACTACAGATTCAGCTTCCTTTAATTAGCATTGCATTTCCCAATTTGTAAGTTTTTTTTCGAACTTACAAATCATGCCTGATTTCACGAGATTATGCTCTTTTTATTCTATTCGAATTTTTTATGAATAACGTTTTTGACAAAACAGTTGATTTGGAATCATATCCTTTCTTGATAAGTTATAAGGATTTGTAAGGCGTCTAAAGTTATTTAGAACTAAAAGTTCGTGCATGGATAAGTAATAGTCATTATAAATCGATATTTCAAACCCCCAAAAGGGGCGGGCTTCTATTTCAAGGGGATTACCGGTTTTGAAAGGTATATTTGTTCAATGTGTACAAAAGGATGGGCTTCTATTTAGATGCGACTTTTTAATCAAGATTTACGGTATTAGCACAAATACACGGATTTTCCCAAAATATCTCCGCAATTTAGCACTTTTAAAATTTTAAAACACATCTTCCCTTGGAAATATATGCTCCAAAAACGCTTTTAAAAATCCGTCCAACTAAACCCAGCCCAGCCACCGGGGGCTGGAACCCTTTAGCTTCCTCCCCGCATATCCAACGATATTTTAAAATACTTCCTTGTCACTTCCATCCTCTTTCGCAAGAGAGACATTAGAGAGGAAATCTATCTTATTTCCCCTCACACTCCGGCAGTGAGATGGGGATATTATTATTATTATGATATTAATATTATGAATATATAAACCGTAACGAATCCAAAACTGTGAAATACTTGGTCCTCGTCCTAGAAGAGAAAGCCATGAATTTTACATGGAGGATTTCCCTACAACGCCTTCCTATACCTATCCCTTGCCCCAACTCTTTATTATGCAAACCCAGTCGGGTCCTTATACCTCCCAAATGCATATTAATCTCTATAGCCTTCAACCAAAAGAAATAAATCTGGATGATACCTTCTTCTGCATTACTTTGTCCCTCGTCTCCTCCGAAAAAAAATCTCTCTTCACCATTAAAGCAACCCCCTCTGCAACTAATATGCATCGAGGAGAGAGATGAAGGCTTTGGAATTCAAAATTTCAAATTCGAACATTTGAAGAAGATTTTCATTTACCATGTTATGGAAATCTGTAAACCTTTCTCAGTCCAGAATACCTAAATCTCGGCCTCCTTTGAAGAGGGGTATAAAACGGCATATGTGTGTGTGTCTGGCTTCTGACTGTCGAAATCGGATGTAAGATTGCTCGGATTCAGCACTTTGTGAATCCTACCGTTTCAACCGAAATTTATCTATTCCTTTCTTTGCACAGAAATCCAAATATTCTTTTAGAGGCACATTTACCAAGGCACAGAAGAGTGTCTAAAAGCAATCCTCCGAGATTTCATATAATACGGCCTAGGTGTCTTTTCCCCCGACTGGATTTAAAGGGAAAGGTATACGGGGGATGGGCGGAAATGACTTAAAATGATAATGGAAATCCCTCCGTCCTTCCGGTTCAATGGGAATCCGTTCCTCTAAAAATTCCCCGTTTGATTTTGCCATTTTTTGACCCACCCTGTAGATAAATCCCTCGTTTGTAACAGTAACGCTTCCCGAGTTGTGTGTGGGTACATATTGGGCCGGGATGCATTGCGAATTCATGCAGGTACGTAGCCGTATTTATGCCCGACTTCCCAGTCCCAATATATTCCTGCCTTTTATCAGAATAAGAGGCTCTGGTTTTCGGCGGTGGTGGTGGTTGTCTTTGGTCGGGTTGAAGTTGAAGAAGCGTGGGTAGTTTCCTGGCTCTATATATTGAATTTAGTACGGCTATACGGTGAAAGTAGGATGCTGATATTGCCGTTTAAAATATTCAACTTTATAGATTGGAAAGCCGTAGTTCTTGTAGGAGTAGGAAGTTGGAGAGACATTCAGTAGTAGAGACAGGAGAAAGCAAATGCAATTCAGCCTTCAACGGACCGTGATTTCTTGGCTAAAGCCATTGGCTTTCGATTCCCCTATTCACTATTCGATTTGTGTGATACTGAGCAAATATTGGACAAACGGATGGCTCCCTCCTTACTTGAGGACGAGGATGAAATCCATGGGGAGAATACTTAGAAGTCTTTCGTTGTATTCTGTACTACTAGGCCGAGAGAGTACAAAAGAAAAACGGTCCAAATTCCAGTATACATATGGCTCCTAGATGTATATATGGTTAGGACAAGACACACCACCAGGGAAAGCGGAGAGAGACAGTAATGTCTAACTAGGTTGGTTTTGGTTTCCAGTTTCGAGTCCCAAAAGCCAAGGCAAATCAAGGGAGGAAGCCCAGAGGTTGACTTGAAAGATACTAAAAACCGCAAATAGGTTGAAGTACACAAATTTGCATAATAGATGTGTGTATTTTACTACCGCTGTATATGGAACTACAGGGGATTCAAGTCGGTGGTGGATCTTTAGAGCTCAGACACCTACAAATTCGCGGTCGTACCTCCTTCAGTATTACTGCTAGGCCGTATTGACTCATCCTGACAAGTTATATGTGTACAACTATAGAGAGAGAGGAGTCACAAACAACTTGAGCCTTGAGGTGGTGACTTACATAAGTTGGTTTACGGTATTAGCTTTAAAGGACGGGATGAGAGATCTGGATTTGGCAGTTGGCATTGGTTCAAATGTATTTTGTCCTGATAGCTTGTGCATTGGGCCCTATTTGAATGCCAGGGTTTGGTTATCCGTGGAGAAAGTGGTATTGTTATATTTTATTTTATTTACTCCCCAATTTGTAATCCTTATAGCCAGCTCCGCTTCTTTTGCAGTTTCCACCTTTCCGGGGATCTCTGCTCTGGAACGTAGTTTAGAGTGGAGGAAAGAAATCTATAGGCCAACCCGTAATTGATACATACATATTTATTTTATACCCAAAGAGTGGAGTCAGTTTCCTTGTGTAGTATATAGACGACGACGGGGATGATGCTTTTTTCGGCTTAGGAAATTGAAGCTAGGATAGAAGTTAACAACCTCTTAGCCTAACTCCTGTTCCAAATTTCGAGAGTCGACTGACTTGCAGTTGGTACTTTCAATATTAAATTATTACTTTCCCCTGGCTGATTCAATGCCTGTCTGGGAGAGGAGTTCGAGTCTCTGGAAATTCACATAAGGTATTAGCAGCATAGGAAGTTGGGCTTAGCCTAAGCCCCGGTCTAACTGACGACTGCCTACTTGCGAAGAGGTAGAAATGTATGTATATTTGTATATAGATAGGGATTTGATTCAATACGGCACTTCCACTATTGGCAAAACCACAGTCTGCAGCCGAACTAATTCAACCACGACTACTACCATCGGATCACCAGACCACCACCACCATCGGGAGCAGAATAAGTTTATGAGGAAGGTGGATTCAATTCTATCCGCAGATTAGGTAGGCACTTACTTGAATAAAAAAGAAGATCGGAGAGAGGATCTCGTATCTACTATCTACTATCTACCTTTCGTTCTATATATAGCTGTCTAGTCTCTCTCTCTTCTAGACGTATTATTAGGAGGGTAACTTTTACTAAGTTTTAGTTCTAGCTTATGGTTCCACCTCCAAGGCCCTCGTTCTCCATTGTGTACCTCTTAGAGATAGAATCCAGTTTCTAAGACCTCCGAAGCCTTATTCTAAAGGAGTTTAGTTTTGCTTCTAGTTCAGGATTTCAGGTTTGAAAAGAATTGATGTCTTGGCCAGACAGGGCATAAACCAAACGGTACGTTACGCTTCCTAAGTACATAGCGTAGGAGGGAAGGTAGGGCCTTTTTAAACTACACCCTGTCATTCCAATATAGTTGAGGGGAAATGATATGTCAGGCAAGAGGGTCCTGTCGGATTCCTGGATGTAGGACAGACCGTTGTGGTCATGATATTATGCTCTTCTTCTTACTGCTACGGGTTTTTCCTCGACTTCTGACGAAGGGTCCTTTTTTCGTCACGAAGACCCAACTTTTTCTTTTTCTGGTCTTTCATGAAACCTTTTGCTTTCTCTCTCTCTGAGTCCATGAATCAACTTTCAATGATCTCATCCACGAACTATATCTCTGGAAGACTGTCTACCGTAAACATTGATTAAGTCCCCCTGGGGAGTTATTCTTTAGGTGGGTGGGGAGTTATTTCGGGGAAAACTTAAATCAGTATGCCACCATCGACGCAAATACCATCAAGTCAACGGAATGGGTGGATGGGGAGTTATTTCGGAGGGACATACCACCAACCACCACTGAGGAGAAAGCACCCAGATAGTTTGAAAAGAGATATTGGGTAAGAGGAAATGGGGTTCGTTCTGGTTTTCGGTGCTGGATTTCGGATCCTAACTCCCTCGTAGTTTGTAGATTCGTAGGTTCGTATTATCAGAGAGTAGTCTGTGTGTAGGAGGTCCCTTACATATTATACGTAGCATGTGAAATCGTAGTAGTCGTAGTTCGTAGTAGACGTAGTTTTGGTACTGCTCCTGGTGTGGACGATGTGGATCTTGGGAGAGAATCGAATAATCGATAGTAACTGGAACCAAGCCATCCTCCTCTATTCCTCTCGTCCTCGTCTACAGTCTACATGAGCCTACAGAAATTCTGCTAGAGCCTTTGGTCTTGTACTTGATAAAGTATAGGAGACGAGCCATGGTTCCTTCGCATTTAGGCAGAATGCTCGGGATTATATGCTTATATATATGGATTGAGAGATAGGTATATTAGAACTTTCACCATCACGATCACCAAACACCAGAGATCACCACCACAACTACGAGGAGATGAAAGAAACGAAGGGAATCTAGACATCCAGACCTAACTAACTGCTCCCGCTACCACCACCGACTTTCTCCTCGTGTGTCCTGCTGAAATTCAAATCTCTCTCTCTTTTTCTCTAACAAATTGCAATGGAAGTCCGAATCTCGGAAATTCGGAGTTTCCAGACTGTCGGTGGGGGCAGTGGGGACTACTGCACCCAGCTATATTCATTTCTATATAAGGATACATAATGTAATGTAATTGTCGGAACCTTGGGTTCGGTGTCGTTGGCTCTCCTCATCATCATCATCATCCCACGCGTGGGTTCCAGTTCTGTTCAACTCGGATTTCAATGGGACAAATTGTCAAGGCTAACTGTGAAGAGCATCTGAAAAAGTTCCGGATTGACCGCTTTATTTTACATGCTGTTGGCATTGGGATTGATATTTGAATGTCTAGAAGAGAGGCTAAGAAGTGACTCGAGTAGAGGGATGCAGATATTAAATATTCTACTTTTGATCCCATGTGAATGATGATTAAAGGTTGCCTTTTGACAATTTAATTGTATTTATTATTTTTTAAGAAATACTAGGTTGTTATACCACGAAGGAATTATTACCATCTACATTTTCTACCGTTCTTTTGACTTGTAGCCTAGTTTCAAGTGCGGAATTGTATTTCCGACAATTAATTTTTTTCATAATTTACAAGCAGATTCCTCTTCTATGCGTAAATCAGTAACACTTAAAATGTCCAAATTCACGTTTTTATCCGTCACTAAGAAGAATATTTAGAAAAGCACCTTCTTAGAATCATAGCGACATCACAAACCCTGTAAACTTCATATTGCAAAACTGACTATAGATAGCCAAAAAATGCCAACTTGGGAAGATTGAAAAAATTCCTAAAAAATGGTTCAAAATTGCCTAAATTGTATATAACTTTGGGGCTCTGAAACTACCTAAATATATATATTTAGTTTAAATCCAATGATATCCTTCAGTTTTCAAAGAGAAATGAGTCCACAATCAAATTCCATATTCGACAAAGATATCAAAAATACAACACGACCAACTACATAAAACTTTATGCTGGTTTCGATTTAGATGTACATGAATTTCGTCAAGTGTCCTTAATAAAGCAACAAACCTGCAAACCTGTACATTACAAATGCGGGAACCGGTTGGCTTGACTAAGGTTTCTTTGTCTTGTCTCCAAGAGCCTAAAGCAACCTTTTTAGAAGATCCTACTGTCCTGGAATTTGGAACCAGTTGGTGCAAAAGTAGTGGGGGCAGGCAGGGCTTTCTTTATCACTTCGTAGCTCATTATCTCCTTATACAATAATAATATAATAATGCTAAAGAGGAGCTTTACGCCTACTCTCCCAGAATTTGAACAAACTTTCTCAAAAAAAAGAAGCAACTATATATAAGGCTCTTGTAAGTGGAAATATGGAGGTCGTTAGTCCAACTCCTCCATAAGTGCATCGGGTTGAAGGAGGGGAAAATAGTTTCGTTAAAAAAAGCCAAGCGACCAAGTGAAAGCGGAGTTTATGCCTTGGAGCCTTGAGCTGGAAGAGTGGAACAAGTTATAGTATCCTCTCTGGTATGAAATATATTAGAAAAAAAGTAGCTTTTTTAATATAATTTTTCCCTTTGGGTTTGGGTATAAAGGAAATGCAATCCATAATTTTATTGTACATAATAATGCACATCATATGCTTCACCGTTCAGGAGCAGAGTAGACGGAATTCTGTGAAAGGGAAAGTTCTATGTATTCAAAGTTGTTATTAATGAAGTAGAGGAAGGGTAGGTAATGGGTACTGTAGCGTATCTACAGGTCAGCAACTAATTATGATGTATATGTGGACTGTAAAACATATGTGTGAAAGTGGATTGGATGAACTCTAAACTTTAAATCCCTATTTTCTCAATTTCACTAATTAACCCAATATGATTAACTAAGATGACCTCCCAGATACCTATGTATGTGGTGAAATGAGTAGACTAGGCAATTACGGAATTCCTAATTAAAGACAATATTTAATTACTGAAAGTTCCCAATAATCCCCGAATTATTCCCGTTACAAATAATATTAAATTGGAGCATCTACAAAAAATGCTCTGAGTTCCATGAACTCTGGTAGAAGACAAAAATTCTAGAATCCTATTTCTAGACACAAAAAAACTTCTAGACAAGAAAGACTTTTTCCCTGTACATCGATTCTCTAAGTTTTCTTTATCTTAGTCCCGGTCAAGCCCAGTGACTTTACAAATTCCATATAACTTGAACTTACATACATCTTAAACATATACTTCATTTCACATATAATATAACATTACAAACTTATAATGTTTCCATCTTCGGTTGCAACTTAACTAGTTTACATATCAGCCTAATCTTAATCTTAATACTAATTATCATGCATTTCATATTCATGCTTCATGACAGGTACGGCACAACTTACTCCCAAACTCAATTCGTAATTCTCTCCCTTTCCCTGCCCATAACATTACCTAGTATTACAAATAATGCAACCCTACCTAAATAACATTAGGATTTACTAATTATTCATCTACAAGGTTCAAGGCTTTTAATTAACTAACCTAACAGCATGGACTTATTAATCAATGACATATCTTGGATATGAATGTAACAAACTACTCATTTTAGCTTTAGATCCCTACTAGTCTATATTTTACATATATATATAAACCTATACTTAGCTATACAAAACTGCAACTTCAATTTCTACTTCTTAGCTCTTCCCACGGATGAATTCACTTGATTTGGTTTCACAATTGACTAGCAGCTATGGCAGCGTTACGCTGAAACATCAGCGTCAAAATCTACCCGATGGAAAAGATAAGAATTGAAGATAAAATTCAAAAAATATGCAATCCTAACATTTACGTACACTTTTTCATACGAGTTATTTCTCTTCTATATTTTGCTCTGTGTTGCTCGCGGACAGGTACATCTCTATGAAAGAATGTCAAATAAAAAAAGGAGTTTATTGTTTTTCTTTGACGGTTAGAAGGCCTCGAGATACAATAGTTATTTAGTTACTCCGGTTTGGAGGTTCTAGGGACCAACTTCTGTGAGTTTCTTATTTCCTTGTACGTTGTAAGTTGAAATTAGGACAGAGCTAGAGGAATTTAATAGTTATGAGTTAAAATTGGAAACGCTTTTGTAATTATTGAGCCCCGTCTCTTGTGCTGGGACGTTAAAAAATTCTGAAAAAATTGAAAATTTCAACTAATTTATTGGCAAAGTGCAAAATTTTCATAAAAAAGTCCATATTTGACTGGTTTTTCGATTTTTAAAAACAATTCCAGACAACTACTTTGCCAGCTTGTAAAGGTTTTTCCACATAATATAGCACTTTCGCTTCCTAGCCGATATTCGTGTTGTGTTCTTCATCAAAGACAACACTACTGTAGTAAATTAGTCGTATTTTAAACAATGAATTGTAAATTTATTAGTAAGCCCCCCGATTTCTATTTTAATTATAAACTGTTCATTGAATTAATAGATCCATTCTGCCAAAATATTGGCCCTATTTGTGCCTATTCCAAGGAGAGAGCCGGGCTCCTTACTGATGCTCTTTCGTAGTTAGTGATAAATCAACGAAAGCGGCTTAAACAGGACTCTACAGTATTAAATGTGCTACAGGATTACAACATCTATCAACGATTTGGAAGGATATTAAGAACCTTTTGAAATAGAATTGTATAGGTTGTTTTGCTTGTTAGAAGTTAATGTTTTCTGCCAAGCTAAGAAAGATACAAGTACTTGATCGGTACTTACTTATCAAGTTATTAACTACTTATTAGTTCAATAATATTTGATAGTTAATATCAAGCTAACGATAATATGCTTTGTATCTTGCTTTCATTTAAACTTTAAATATAAGCCCTTTTCTTCCATTTCTCCTTAAGAAGCTATTCATAATGTGGAGAGATACTATTTATCCGCTACGGATTATAATTACGGATTTTAAGAGTTATTGGAATTAGTATCATAGACTCAAGTTCAACCCCCCCCCCCCTCCCCCCACTGATATCTCGATACAAACGAATCTCCAACAACCACCCACCCCCGACATAACTGTCGATGTTTATGGATGGCTCATGGCCCTTTAACACATTTCTTTGCTACATATTATATTGTAGATGTATTGAGATTTAGGTATCTGAACTTACTAAAAGTTAAATCTCTGAGACTGTATACCCAACGTTGGCCTTAGCTTTTGGCTATTATTCGGACTCGAAGCAGTTATGAAGAAATTCTGGCTCAACTTCTTATTTCTCGCACTTTCACTCCCACGGCAGTTAGGAATTTACTTACAATATTATATCTGCTGGCATCCATACTTTTGGCAATCGTATTATTATTATGGCATGACCATGCCTTGGCTCCTGGTAAGGAGGATGGAGAGAACTTTGCCCCATTTATCCAAGATAATAACAGAACCGTTGTCCTTCTCTCTAGTTTCCTCTCTATGCAAACCCGACACTTGACTCCTTTCTCTAACCCAAGAAAGTTGAACTTTGGAAAGTTCTCTGGAAATTGAAACTTCTAAAACCAAGGAGAGAGAGGGGAGGTAAATTGGTAAATATCTCTGTCTCTCTAATTTCCGTTGTATAAAATCTAGGATTCTGGGCCAGAGTCACGAACTCGGCTATCTTTTCAACTTCCAAGAGTGTGAGCTTTCTTCTTGTAAATTGGACTGCAGTTCGGAACTCTATTACAATCAAGGAATTAAGATTTGCTATTAAATCGATATTATAATTTAAGACGTAGGACCGATCTCCGTTCCAAAAATGGTGTCAATCTTTCAGCCTCTCCTACTTCTCTTATCAAGCATAGTCACCGTGGGACTACATTATTAACATTATTTCCCCGATGATAAAATAGTTGGTCCTCGAGGCCAGTAATAAACCTAAATACAGTTGGCCTGAGCCGAATATAATAGTAATGAGGGCTAGGGAGTAAAGATAGGAGAAAGGAAGGAATTCCCTATATAACTTTATATCCCCGTAAAGAATTTTAAATTTCCTAGCTTGCAATATAATATATAGGAGGAAAGGGTTAATGCTTTACCTCAAGGAGCCCGATGATCCGCAAGAAGATACGATTCATTCTCAGAGAAGGAAGTGGTGTCTTTTATACCGGAAATACCGGTATAAGTCCCCACACCGAAATAAGCCCACCTTTCATTTAAAAGCATATTTTTCGCTGTTTTTGGAATTTGAAAAAAATAACTCCCCATGAGGATCTATACCGAGATTTACGACAGACCGTATTAACTCTGACTAAGATTTAGCCCTCGAGGAGCCGAAGAGGGAACGGAAGCCAAAGAGCATGTACCATTATTATCCCACCTACAACTAAAACTTGGATCTATAGTAAAGTAGACTCCGGTTCGGGGAAATGTATGTCAGTTTGTGCGAGCTTCTATACTAATCTCTATGTGGGGATAAAACGGTGAACTGAGAAGACCTCAAACGTAATGATGATTACAGAGAGAGATCTTATGTCTTGGATCTATCCGAGTTTATGGTGAAGCTAACTCTTCTGGAGAAAGTCCCCAAGTTTGCAGTTTCCTCTCTCTCTCTAGCTTTCTCTCTGCAAGAATTATTATTACTATTATTATTATTATATAGATTGGCGGTGGTGGTGGTGGTGGAATATATCTGGAGTAAATTGCAATAGTTGGCGGTGGTGGGTGTGGTATTGGTATCGGGATATGGAAGCAGTGTCTAGAGGAATTCTTATCAGCTCATCTTGTCACGTTCCAACAATGTTGATGATGATGGATCAATCCAATGACTTATCTTCAACGCTTGGATAATTTGTCAGGCTCCTCTCTCTCTCTCTCTCTCTCTCTGAAGAAACTACTAAAGACTAAGGAGAAAGAAGAAGACAAGGGATCTCTTATCTTCCTCAACCTTTGCTTTGCTACTACTGGAAAGTCGCATATAATTCCTTGTGTAATATATTTTAGTATTATTTTAGTATTCGAGGAACTATTATCATTACATGCTACTACTATCTATCTCCTTGCATCATCATGATATGGAATGAGATGCCTATATATAAGGTAGAGAGGAGAGACTATAACCCGCCTCCTCCCTAACAATGATGATGAACATGAACAGAGACGGTTTCCGATCATGTTGATGGCTTGATGGGCTTTCTTCTCGAATCTCGATCTTCTCATGTCTCACTTTCTCTTACTTCCAACAAACTTCTTCCGTCAGTCTAAACTTTCTCTTTTGTTACGGGATAAGTGGATTTTACTTTCTCTCTGTCTGAGATTAGGAGTTGCAGGATGATCTGTGTCTCGACTCCTAATTATTGTTCGGGATGATGGGACTAACAATGGCCTATTGTTTCCTGAGGTTTTTGATTGGAAAGTTTAAATTGATGTAGAAAGGAGGGGGGTTGGCAATGGGGGGATTGTTTCGAAAAACTGTCAGATCTGGGGCATTCTGCATTCTGGGGGGAAGTGATTGACAGTCGGTGGGGGTTTAGGAATTTCTGGAATTATTTGTCAACTCCCTGAGCTGGATAAAGTAATGAAAGCTAGAGGGGTTCTTTAAGAATGTGGAGGTGGTTGGTCTGAATAAGATGGAATTGATCCTTTGAATTTAATACGTGTCTAAAAGCTTGTGGTCGGTTGGTAATCACCGGTGGGGGCAGCCCCGAGCCAGGCTTTTTAGAGTTTGTTTCAAATCTTGTCGGTTGTACGGAGCCCCGGAATGTTGGATAAGAGTGAGGGCCTATCGTCAAATAATGACATTGTTCCGGAGTCGATTTTGAGTGAGAGTGGACCGAGTTCCGAACCCGAATTACAAGCGGGTTATCAGCATTCCCCGAAAAGCAATAAAACCTGTCCGGTTTACGACAAGGGAATAAATCTAAATCTGTGGCACATGGTAATAAATTCCAGCAACTTTTAATGACTCGCCTTGTTGGCTAATGCGAGAGCAAAGTCATAATGTAATAAAAAACAACAAGGAAAGTACTTAAGGTGACTGATTTGAATACAAGATACTAACTAGCCTCGCTTGAAAAACAACACAACCCAGATTCCAGAGTTGGAGAATTTAAAATTTTGATTTGCTGAACAGGAACTTTCTCTCAACATAAACAAGGGGACATAGAACTTTTAAAAGCCAAGCCAAATAGGGGAAGGTGGATTTAGGGCTTTTATTGACAATCAATCATGCCGGCACTAATTCAGTTTTACTGTCTTAATTAAGCTTCCGTCAGAGAGTAAAGTTGTTGCACACGCAGCCGAGCGTTGCGTGCCCATAAAATACGGGAGATTAACATGAGTCCAGACGCCGACACCCGCAGACCAAATAAATACTTTGGCCACTTGAACAGGATGGAAAAATGGACGGAAAAAAGCTGTCGAAATAACCCTTGAAACAATAAGTCTCTTGCTGTGTTTTTTCGGAGTTTGAGCCCGGAGTATGGATTACATATTATTATGTTCCTACTTACTTTTCCACTTCTATGAGCAGGACGACTATGTACTACCTGCTGGGACTTACATGGGATCACATCATGTCAAAACAGTGAACTCTGCGGTGTGGGGGATTACTGTAAATTGGGCCGTGTAAATGGTCCTTCTTTTTCGGCTCTGGAAGGAGCTATTATATTGGGTTAGGTTTAGCACACTAAGGGAATTATTTGTAACTTGATGTAATAAAATATGGTGAGTGACTAATAGCCATCTAAAGGTTCTCACAGCCGAGGAAAAGTTTCTCTCCTCAAATTGCTTTCTTGCATGCGATCTCCAATCTTTGCTCTTTTTGGGCCTAACTTCTTTAGTAAGAGTAAGTAGTATTTTGTTCGGGATGTGGAGCAGGTTCTTCTGTTTTTGAATGAGTTTTCTGTGTAGAAATGCTTAGAGAAGGGGTTGTAGGTTGTAGAACGGAACCGGTTGCTTGTACTTTCTACTCGGATTTTTTTATACCTGGTTTCGAGTTTTTTGTCAAATTATGAGAAGGAATCTCTTAATTTTTGAGTGTTATGCATGTGAAGTTGCTAATTGGAATTGAGTGAATTGTGCAACCTCTGATTCTTGGGTTTTTTACCAGCCAAAAAAGTGGGGTTATCGTAAAGTATACTAAATTTGTACTTTTTAAATTGTAATGATGGTTTAAACAAAACAGTCATGTAGAGATTGACAATCAGCAGAAGAGCGATTCTGCAGTTTGGTGGCTTTGCCTCTTCTAAACCATTTAATTCATTTATGTCGGATTTGATTTTGCTAATGTTGAGAGATCACTCCTTTCCTTTTTCTTATTCTCGCCTCGGCAGATTAGAACCCAAAGGAAAACATACATGCACTTCGATTCAAAAATATTCTCTCGAGGGCTAAACCCCCTCCTGTTTACATAGGTGTGACCGTAAAAGTTCCAATATTTTTTCTCTCAAGTTGACCACATCCTCTCGGGCTAAGAACAGCTTGGGAGTGCGTACAAGTTACCTCCCTATAAACAGTCTATAATAGATTCTACATAGACCATACCACCATTAGATTACATCATTCATACCACGATGGACTTTACAATCGATGGATGGAGGAAGGGCTGAAGGGAATTTGAAGTTCGACGAGTACCACTACCCGCTCTAGAACCTAATAAAAGGCTCTCTGGAGAGAAAATCGAGTATTTTTCTTCACACATCACCAGCCACCAAACCAATAGCACCTTTTTTCTCACATTCTAAGTCCTAAGTACAAAATCATGAAAACACCCATGTCATTCTCCTCTCGATCTTGTTTAGAGACTGACTATACATAAAACCAGGAAGAGTTTCAAGTCCGGTCGAAAGCCGTCCTTGTGGCAAACTGCCGCTTTGGAAAACTCTCCGAAAAAAATGTTATCCTGGAATGAGTCAGATGGTCCAAAAGATTGAAGACAACAGGCAGAACGGGACTGAATTTACAATTGGTTTACCATTCGAAAGACTAAAAATTACAATCTTAACTATATGCTTCATGGACTTTCGCTAAAGTGAATTTCGCCAAAATGGCCTTAAATTCGGAAGTCCATACCGTCGAAACTACATCTTATCCCCTATCCCTACGTCTTCTTTATTGATGACAAATTGTACGTTTTTCAGTGGTTGAGTGACTTGTCTCACTCAATTCTTTTATTTCTTCCCTCACCCTCCTTCACACTCGGTGTGTGGTCTTGTGCCCGAAGGATGCAATCAAGATGCAGTATTGATTGCTCCAAGCCTTTCTCCCTCCACACTTACTTCCGTACTTTCGTGTCGGTGTGGTTGTGGTACATCTTGAGGTCCTCCATTTTGAACGTCTCGAGATGTATTTACCAGCCTCTTCTACTAATACTTGAAAGTCTTAGTTAGAGTGCTGGTGAAAGTTCCTTGATTCTTGATTCTTCCGATTTTTTTTCACCCAGAGACACTTACTTGCTTCTTCGTCTTTGAACAGGAAAAACGTAAGAGTAAGTAGTAAAAGGGACGTGGACTTAGGCTATTTTCCTTCCGGAGAACAGGGCTTTAGCTTTTGAGCCCTTATTCGAAAATAGTGGAGAGGGAAATCTTAGAACGATTTCAATAGAACTAGCAGGACACTGCAGTACCAGTACTTGCTAATGTGTCATGCTCATGGATGTCGGTTCAAGATTTATATATGTCACTTGGGAATTCGGAATTAAACTTTGCCCTGTCAGGCTACTACAGACTCCGATACGATATACGGCTCAGAACCCCCCTGGTTCCTTGAGAAATATCAGATAATGTAATTTTGGCTCTCTATTTCTCTCTCAGCTTTTGTTAGCTCTCTCTCTCTCTCACTTTTGCTTTCTTTCGCTTTCTCTCTTGATTTTATCCCCAAGCCTTGAAGGGAGAAAGTAGAAGTAGGATTCCCAGAACTATTTTATGACGGACTTGATTACGTGTATTAGGTAACAACTAACATAGTAAGTTGTAAGTCTGGGTCAGCAGAAGAAGAAAAAATCTACTCCGACTTGATTCTAAACTGGCTTGACTTTTTTCCCAATAAAATCAGCCATGCCGAAAGCGGAGCTGTTCGGTTCATCAGAACTCTAAACAGAATTCTAAATCAAGGGAGAGGAGGGGATTTGATATCCGAAACTGATCTACTTTCTCAACATTTGTATTTAGATTTGAAAAAAGTTCAGGAGAGCTGTACACACTACTACTGGAGTTGAATAGGAAAAAGATGGACTTGGAGGGAAAAGAAGCGTTTTTCTTGTTATTTAGATAGATCGGAGTAGATTGTGTTAAACCCCATGAAATTGGAACTGTACATTATCCTATCCGGTCAAGTCAAACCCCTTTCCCTTTAGAGGAGACAAATCCCTGGCCAAAAAAAAGAGACCCGAAGTCTCAAAATCAGATTCCACCCTTAAATTTGCCAATATCATGTATAAAGGATGAGATAAAATCCCAATTTAACAACCGTCTTGGTCCATCCTTTGAAAACAAAATGGCTTTTTCTATTTCATCCGAAGTGGGCTTCAGCCTCCCCGATTTCCAACCATCCATTCTGGAGTGTTGGAGCAGTTTTTCATATCTTGGGTGAAATCTTTAGGTAAAAAAAGCAAGTTGCCTCCAACTATCTAACGATCGGACGATTTACCACCCCCACCGAGTGACTACTACCACAGCTACTACTACTACAACTCCAGAAGAACCAATAATACCACCACCGACAAAACCGATCCCGTCCAAAGACCCTGGAAGTAGAAGTTGTAGTAAGCTGACGTTTTTCCTCATTTTTCAAGCTCACTACAGCAAACTAACCAACAAGACGGGGAAGATAGATCCTTCACCGGCTCCAGATCCAGCCATCCAAGAACCAACTCCCACAAAACACATATAATATATAACCCTCCGAAACTGACCATCACTATCTTATTGGCCGGCTTTTTCTACTCTGTTTTTGGACAGTGCAGTTGTTTGGGCTTTGGTGAAAGTAGCCAAGATTCGAGGTGGCTGGAGAGCAAGTAATAGCCAATCTAGCCCTCCTATCGTCCGAGCCAGGACAAGGGGACAGGAGAAGCGGAGCAGAAAGAAGAACGGGAAAAACATTAGTAGGAATAAGGGATGGAAAAATAGTAGTAAAAAAATCTTTTTGAACAAGGAACTTTAGGTTTTTTCGGATATATCTTAAGGAATTCGAAATACATTCATCTTGGACATTATATAATAGATGAAGCTAAGGAATCGGCTCTCCATCCTCAACACCATACCACATCGTCTTCAAGTCGCTCTCCGATTCGGAATAGAAGAGAGAGAGAGAAGAGCAATATATCTTCTGGGATACTTTCTTTTTCCATGTTCTCCGAGACAAGGGAACAAGAAGGGCTCCTGACCAAATAGCCATTTGAACATTTGAAGTATAGAAAAAAATATATAAAATAACCCTAACTTTAGCTGAGAAATATAGTGTAAAAAAGTGCAATATATTATTAGAAGCTACAGAGCATCTGTTTCTAGGAAGGATATATTGTATACATCATAGTCTATAATAATATTTCTATTGCTTTCTCCTATCTGGGACATATCTGCAGGACCATTTACCATCCATCTCTCTATCTTTTGGAGTAGTTTTGGGGCTAGTACATATGGATCTATCAGGCCCAACGAGGAGCAGCAATACTTCTTTTTTTTGAACAACCGGCTTTATTAGTTTCTTTCACTCTCAGTTCTTGAGATGGTAGATTTCAGAGGATTCTCCGATATGTTAGGACGGTTTTGTTAGGGATGACCCGGGTACGGGTTTTTGAGACCTGGAAGCGGTATCGGGTAATTATTCAGAAAACATGGGTTTGGGTAACTGAATGAGAATATGGTGATACAAATTAATCGATTACGTTATTAAATGGGTTTCAAATTTAATTTAAAAGATCAAGATTACTTTTTCTTTGCTAATGAGATGAGTTGTTTTTTGTAAATGTAACAAAAATTGGCATATAGTTTCAATCCAAATTAAGAATGTTGCATTCTAGTATTCTAGACGTTTTCGACCCTTTACCCATAAGGACCCGGGTACTGGTTTTTGAGACAAGGGGTATCGGGTAATTATTTAAAAAAAAACATGGATTCTCAAAATTATTCTCATCTTAGCTAGATGAGAATAATCGCTAGTCGATTATATCATTAAATGGGTTTCCAAATTTAATTTCAAGATTCAAGATTGCTGCATTCTTTACTTGCTTACCGAGTTGTTTTTTTTTGTAAATGTAATAAAACTCTGCAGATAATTGCAATTCAAATTAAGAATGTTGCATTCTAGTGGATACTCGACCTGTTTTTGACCCGTTCTGGGTTCGGATATTCGCAGCATCCCTATTTTTATATCCATGATACTTTCGACTGATTCGACTATCGAAGTATTTTGAGTTAAGAACTCCAGAAGGAACCAAGTACTTTCTCCCCGTCCTTCCTCCTCCCGTTTCAAGACGGGAGAGTAAAAATGAAGAGGATATAGATTTGCAGCAATATGGATGGAGTAAGAGATTGGAAATAGATTGTCAAGTAGTAAGTTTCGAATTGTGTGATATCTTCAAAGTACATATTGCCTCTTCCTTCCCGATCCGCTAACTTTTTCTGAGCTTTTGTGCCCAGTCGATTCCTTATATGAGATGAGAGATAGGCTGGTTCCCGACGGGAACCTGGCTCGTGTATTATATGAGTCGATTTATAAACAGCTAGATGGTTTAGAAGAGATATTTCTCTGTGAAAGTTGATAAGTTTAGAATCTACTGGAAGGTGGGGCAATTTGGGAGCTTTCACTCAGTTAAGATAAGATGAAAGGCTTTTTATTGGCAGTGCAGACTTGTAGATTTTTTGGAGGTGGTCGTTCTGATAGTTTCCGAGCTTTGATGTTTAGGAAATCAATATGGAATTACATATTTACCAGCCGAAATCCCGATGTTTATGTCTACTAAAGAAAAGGAGGATTTTCTCCGGATTCTGGAATATTGGAGATTTAAACATTGGATTTTCGTAGCTTTTAGCTTTATGGCCATGTTCTTATTATATTATATAGTAATTCAGGCTGTAAAAAATCCCGTATTCAGTGGATTTTTTAGGGGATTTCTCCCTATATTACAAGTCAGCTTGAATTGGAAGTGATAAGGAGGCTCAGGTTGACATTTGATGGAACATGTAACACGTGAACATTTAATATATGCTACCATATATCATGTACAGAGTCGATCCACCCACACACGTGTTTGTAATATTGGCTTTGAATTTCCGGAGCTTTCTCCAGCTCCAACTATACTTTATTTAAGTCCTGCACCATTTTAAGCAGATCGGGTATCTCCATTTGCATATGGTTTCTGTTGAGGTTCTTGAGGTACAGTTAGTTTAGCAGTCGTGGCAGAAGAGAATGGGATTTTTTTTTAGAAACTGGAATGTCAGGAGTGAAGAGCATTAAGATATCAGAAATAGACGTGCCATAAGCTTTTCTCTACGACTCCGGTTCCGAAATCAAACTTTTCCCTCTGGATTTCTCTTAGGTTTTGTACCAAAATTTGAAGGAGTTCGTCCTAGGCTTTAAGTTTCACTGATAAGTTGATAACTACGAAGGGGACTGGACGTATGGACGATAAGATTGGAGGAGGTAGTTTTATTTTATAGAGCTGCCGATTTATAAACGTACATCATCAAAAATGAGTTGGGATTGGATGTTCGATGGATGGATTGATAGATTCGGTAATAATTTTTTAAAGTACCGGAGGAACTTGAAGTAAAACCCGTGATTTTGCGATATGATCCCCATTTTTTAGGAACATATTTCAGAGTTGCATATAACAATTGTAGGATTGCAATATTTAGACAATGTAAAATAACGTAATAAGGAGCTGTTTTTTTAAACCTAGGCCTAAACCCATTACGTTAGACTTATATATCTTACTCTTGGTTCTTAAGCTAATACGCTACTTACTTTTATAAGGAGGCGGGTGGGGCAAAGGGGAGAGTAAAATAAGAGTCATAAATTAGACTTACCCGTCGGCACAGTACTAGATATCATCAGGAAGTTAACGAAAATGCCAGCCTTTCCATGACCTAGTAAGGTCACGTTCGTCCGGTCTCCTCCAAAAGCTCCGATATTTTCCTGTTCCCAAGTCAAAGAGAAAAAAAAAATATTATGGACTGTAGAAGAATAGTGAAAGTATGTAGTATGTGTATACTTACTTAAGTATTAAAGTAAAGGAGAGAGGAAGAAAAAGAAGAAAAAAATTGACAAAAGAAGTTTCCACTTCGGGGACAAAATTTATGCTTTCTCCTACTTTCACTTTTACTTTCCGAGAGAGACTTAAGAGTTTAGGGTTAGTCGGGTCAGGATGATGATGATGGGATGGACTGTGTGGACCATAGGATTTGTGGACCATAGCCTGTGGACCATGGGCTTTGTGGACCATAGGAACAGGGACCATGGTCGTAGAAGCGGATGGTTGATTTGCTCAATGTGTTGTTAGTTCGGGTTGGGTCCCGATGTTGTACTTTTATTTGTTATATGGGGAATTTGGGATAGGGTTATATTTACAGGAAATGGTGGCCGTATATATAGTAATATAGTTAATTTATTTTTTGTCATTGATATGTGATTCTCCAAGGAGGAGGTGAGGAAGTGGGGAAGGAACTGGTAATGCACGAGGCGGAGGACTTTATTCTCGGATTTTTTTTTATCTCGGGGAGCAGGAATGCAACAGCTAGACACATTTATCAAATTCATGCCGTTAATTTCTGCTTCCTTTTACAAGGAGGAATGTAATCTGGAAATTTTGTCGATGATTTGGTTTTTTAAGAGGAAAATCGTCGCCTTGTTTTGCCGGCATGGTGGCTCGATTTGCTCAATTATAGCTGTTGGTACTGTTAGAAATGAGCATATTTGACTAATTTGACTATACTATTAAATTACTAATGCTACATACTACTGCATAACAAAGAAAAATAGAACCTGAGGATCTAAAATTAAAATATAAAGTATGCGAATCCAAATGTGACATTTTGGTGACAATTGAATTTGAGCAGTTAGTTTATAGATGGAAATAGTCTGTATGGTGTCTAAATCTTAACAGAATACAAGAAAATTATATCAATTGTATTGAATTCGTGTTTAGGTTCTATATATTTCACTGACAATTAGAAGTTATTTTTGCAACACTGAAAATAGTCCATACAAGTATTAATTAAAATCTCGAGTTCAATATGTCCCCTTCATGCTTCAACGTTTAAACGAGAGCTAATAAAAAGGTAAATATTTCAATGGGATGCATGCATTTTTAATTAACTACTTCAGTCGGAACGAAAACACTTATACAGTCTTCCTTTGTTGTTATAATTGTGTTGATACTTCGACATGAAAATGAATGGAAGGAAAGGCTTGGAAAAGTCTGGGTTTATTTATAGAGTTTTTAAAAACATCGTAATAAGCGTATTGAGTAACAGGGAGAAATGGGATATGCATTCAAAAGTGAAGTATGGAACGGTTGAGGTGGGGCCACTTAAAGAGAAAGGTATATAAATAGCGATTGGAGATGATACGGTTATGCGTATAAAATATGATGTTCTATTCAAGAGCCAGGCGGTTCGCATTTTTCTACATTGATTTTTTTAACTTGGCATTTTTTACACGTTATTGTGTTGTAAGAGTTGGAACTCGAAAAATCGTCGTTAATATAATACAACTAATTTTATTACTGAACTCAGAGCCAAAGAATGATCTTGAGACAATTATAAGCAAAAGACCAGAAACAGAAAACTCTTAGTAAACACAATTCTGTATAATTAAATAGTATAGTTAAATATGACAATGATTTAGCTAAATTCCAACAATCTTGATTCAATTTATTCAAATACTTAGCAGTTCATAATCTATTTTTAAACGAGGAATTCTAGGTAATTGGACCTACATCGTCACATCTTGCATCATCAAAAATGGTTCAATGGTGAAAGTTGAAGAGCATAAGAGGATACTAATATTTACTAATATTCCTGTAACCTGAGAGGAGACACTTTTGGCAATTTGGTAAATTTGATAAAGACATGAGTGCCACTACGGAACACTTCATTATTTCTTCTTATCACTACTACTTACTTCCTGATATGACACAAGACAGAATGAGACAAATCCAACCTAACCTTCACTCTTGTTATATACAAGTAAAACCAGACGATCTGGACTAACAATGGACCTGCAAGTATGGCCAGTGGGTTGTTCATCAATTGTTCCTCATCCCTCGACATTACATTCTCATAAAAATCTGAGCCAAACAATCCTTGCAAGCCCTTTATTGAAGAGACAAAAAGGCCCTGATATTTGTATACATCTTCATCCTACCTTCATGGACTCGAAAACGCAAAAAACTGGGTAAAAATAACACAACCCTAATGTGTTTTCGTCTCTCCTCTCCCCAAAACACAATACAAATCCCAGAGATGACATAAAGCCTGTAATATACGTCGTCCAAAAATATCTTTATAATAAATAAGAAACAATAAGACCCAACGCACCGAAATCGGTGCAGCCTAAAATCCCACGTTTCCTGAGTAAAATGTTTGCTTTCTCCTGCTTTCCGTTCCTCGCAAAAAACCAAAATGAAGATGTATGCACAGAATCAAGGCGGCAGAGAAACAAACAAGGGATTTATATTACAGGCTTGTTCCGTCTTCATCAGGAGAGGAAAAATTGTGATAAGGGCACAAGGTTCCCTAGGTAAGACATCATCATCATGAGCCATCAACTATCAAAACAATATGAGTTTCCGGGGAAAGTTCGGAGAGGATGAGGAGGTATAGGGAGACCTTATGCTTTTTATTCTTTAATGGGATGCGGGCTACGTGATCGGAATCGTAATGACAACTGCTTTTGGTTTATTCGACCAGGTTCTCCGCCCTGTGACATGTAATAGGGACGGAGAGAGGATAGATTTGAGGAATATTATATTTTACAACCCTCGGGTTTTGTTTCCCAAAAAGTAGTATACATTGTTGGGATTAAAATTGCCTCTGGTTGGGCTTGGGATGGTAGGGACATTGCTCAGAATGTGAAAGGCTGCTGAACCACCGGAGAGAATTGTTTGCTAATGATCAGTGAACAGTAAATATTTATGTGAGGAGGGGATGTGGGAATCATGCCTGCCTCTGACCTGAATACAATGAACTCTGGAGGCAAATTATTAAGTGATTTCTACTCTACTGTTTTGTGGGGTTATTTATGGAGTTTTTTCGTTCCTCTCGAATAGAATGCTTTTTTTGTTTTATGTCTTACCTGAGTCCATTGAAGGGCTGCTATGATATCGAGGAGGGCGAAGTTTGCTGGGGACTTGAAGTACCCGTCCGAATTGGCGTTTAAAAATCCTGGAATAGAGAGAGATACGTTAGAATCAGGGATTTTAATAAGGAGAGAATTTTTGTCCCAGACTAAAGTCAGTGGCTCAGTACTTGAAATAAACTTGAAATTGTAACTTACCGAGTATGCCAACCCTGAAGGATATAGTAAGGACGATAACATTAGCCTGGCTTGCTAACATGGAAGGATCGTATGGATGTCCAGCACCCCAGCCAAAATCCTCTCCATGGACGAACACAAGGACAGACAACGCTCCGCCCGTTTTTCCGCTAGCAACTGTAATCAGAGAAGGAAAAATGGGATGATTTAGACAGGTCATCGGTCAAAGTTTTTTAATGTCCTGGATATAAGGATTTCAAATGAGAGATCCATTCTTCGTAATAACTACGTCTCTGTCTTAAAACGGAGTAGAGAGCATTCGTTTTTGGAATAATACGGGATTTCAGTTATATACAAGTTATAAGTAATCATATTGTATTATGTTGAGCAAGTCGAGGGATGAATACTAAATCGGGATAAAATGACTTGCTTTTTTGTCCTCTTTAGTTCTATCTTGTTTACATTAAGGCAGCCAAGAAATTCGGAGAAAAATAGTTGTTGTTTTTGGGAAAATATTGGATTTACGACGAAATGACCGGCTTATCTACCCGTTCCTACTTTCGCAAACTGTAATGGGTGTGTAAATTATTAGCTAGTTGTTGTGTTATTGCCAACTTTCCTTTGGATGGAAATTACCTAAATAGCAGGGTTTAGCCTAATTTCCCAGAGTATGTGATTAATTAGTTTCAGACGGATAATGCGATACCTCAAAGTAACCTGTTCATTCACAATTACGAGCACATACTCACATATAACACGACTAACTACATAGATTATAGAGGTCGACTTGTCCATAAATGTAATTTAATACTGAATTAATCATGCTCCATTTTCTTTGATGTAGTTAATAATAAATTTGACATGAGGTCCTAGTGGTTTAATTTTTTTTAATCTTCTGCCAATCCTTTGATCTGGATTTGGAATTATAATACCATCAAAAGATCAAATAAAGATTTTTCATACTTTTCAAAATAAAAACATATCACTAACATCAATCTATTTGATTGGCAATAAAGTAATCTATATTGTTGGCAATAAACTAACAGCATGAGAAACAGCATAATTGGAATGGAACTATATTTGCAATAATAATTCCAGGTCCAGTAATGTGTCATACACCAGAGTAACACAAGTAACCGGATAGACTATGAAGTGATTCTCAGCCGTTTCGATCCCAATATTTTGTCTGCTTCTCTGCACAAAGTACGTTGCATATCCAGCAAAAACGAAAAAATGTCCCGTATAGCTCCCCTTTCATTCCCTCTTCTTGTGAAATAAAACATAATCTCAGAGCGCAAGACATCAAGGACAAACCCCCCTCTCTCTGACTTTCTCTCGATGCAAGTATGAGCATTAGAGAAAAGTGAAGATCTTAAAAATTGCAACTCTCCTTTCACTAACGAAAAAAGAATGACGCTTCTTCCCGGAATCCAGAATCTTCTTAAAAACCCGGCAAAGTTGCATCCCGAGAACTTTCTCTAGTGCCAGTGGCATCCTCCAAGCTGAAGTTGGAAATGGCTTCATTATGGACACAGTCTTCTTCTACGGATTTTAACGACCTTTGGAACGACTGTAATTGGGATGGTTAATTCGAGAGTGGAGGTGGCAGATCCGCCCCTATTGGGTTTTGTACGGAGCTAGGGTTCGGCGGTGGTGGAGAAAGCTGGAAAGGGTGCGGTCGTGTCGGGCTTTCTCTCGGTCTCTTTATTCATCTCGACAGAGGAGAGAATGCATGAGTTCACATGAATTCGATGGAGAAGTGCTGGAAAATGAAGTCGGAAAGATGGAGAAGAATGCGGTATTATATGATAGCAGGAGCATCAATGAGATTATACCTACTTTCACCATCACCTCACAATCTGCCCCTCTTAACCTCTTCGAGTCGGGGCTCATTCCATCCGCAGTTTTTGTCTTTGTCAACCCGGGCCCGTCTCCCCCATTTACAACCTGTCTCCTCTTCCCGAACGACGTGTTTATTTCCTGGTTCGGAGTTAATGAGACTTTGCGCCCCTTTGGTTAGGGAGACAATGCCTTTAATTCGGAGGTGCCTTTAATTCGGAGGTATTTGCGACCGGAACTAAAATCAGAGGCCCATTACCTTAAAATGTGACTACTTGTTATGATGGATTCGGCATTCTTATTTTCTTTCTAATCGTAAGTGTCCTATCAAAACTGACAGGTTTGTGTAATAAGTCTCAAGCCTAAAGCCCTGGGATTTGAAGTTCTCTACGTCTCGTAGGTAATATTCACTTCAGTCTCCGTGTGAAGATTGGAGATTAGGGGATGAGAAATGAGGATCGCAAGGCCTGTTCAGCCGGGGTATTATTACTGTCATCATTTACTAACAGTAAACATCAACACTTGGACCAACAACAACCCTTTCACTGGAGATATACAACGTGTGTCTATATAGAATAGAATAGAATATACTGTATCTTTGTAAGGGACATTCAGTACAAGTTGAGACAAGAGCTGATCTCTGGAAACTGTCTCTGGACGCTCGGGGTTAACTGTACATATAAAATGATGTTGCAAGAAGTCTAGAGATAATACTAAAAACCTGTATAAGACTAATTAAAAAGTCGAAATCTTCTCATCTATACATATTTTGCAAATTTAGTTTTACTTGAATTCAAAGAACTGTTCTCGAAATTACACTTAAATTATCCACAAAACATTAAAAAAAGGTTAATTTGGCCGAAAGAAATGTTAGTCATTACACAGGGCCTTAAACTATCAAAATTCCCTTCCCCTGCAACACATACTTACAATTTAGTATTTACGTTGGCCGGGATTTCGGGCATATAACTGATGATGAAATGGGAGAGGATAGAGGCAATCAAGCCTGAAAAGGGACATCAAGGAATCCAACTTTCTCCTTCCTCTCAAGATGAGAGACTTATTACTTATCTTTAGACAATCCTTCCTCTTCTCGGATCATGATGAGAGCTGTTGGCTGTCGTCTCGTTTCTATCAAAACTAGACCCTATAGAGACTGTATATATGACCCTCTCCGATCTTTGAAAGAGGACAAGAGAGACGGCTCTTTGATAATAATACATCTCTCTGTTAGACTGTTAGATCAGCTGGAATGTTATGGGGATAAATGGATGGAATGGGATATGACACACATCTCCAGATGAACTTCCTCTCTACTCCTCCTTCCCAAAAACCCTAACGAATCTATAACAAAGACTAATCGTTTTTTGTCTCTCTCTCTCGAACCGAGCTATAGAGTGAGAGTAATTCTAATTCCCATTTAGACTTTCCCTCAGAAGATGAAGGAATGGCCTTTCTAGGACATTCAACATTTCTCTCTCTGCTTTTTGTCAGCACAAATGAAGGAGGATACTATGGAAGGAAGGAAGTAAATAAGTAAAATCCGACTGCTTTTTTCGTCCGATGACAGACAACGGGCTGCTGCTGCCAATCTGAAGCCAAGTAGTTGTTGTCAGAGTAGTGTATTTATTGGATTAAGTCCCCCCCCTGGGGAGTTATTTTGACAAGCCTTAAAATTCGCGAGGATTGGGAGGGGGTTTATTTCAGGAATTGTGGTAGCTAAAACAGCAGGACTTGGTTCAGGAGTTTCTCTTTCATGATAGGTTTGTTACTTGAAGATTGCAAAGCCGGTAGTAAAGGTTGTACTAAGAGTACCGTATTTACTTGATTAAGTCCCCCCGGGGAGTTATTTCGGTAAACCTAAAATTCTGAGCGATTGAGAGGGGGTTTAATTCGGGAATTACGGTAACTAAAACAGCAGGACTCGGTTCAGGAATCTCTTCCGATGTTGACTGATGATAGTTCTAGTAGAGGAAGAGGTAGAAGATATTTAAAAGGAAGATGAACTGACGGCCAAGACGAAGAGAGTCCCCTCGAATCTCTTGTCTTCTTGGGCAAAAAGTATAGAGAGAGAGAGACAGGGAACCGGTCCAACTGTTCCGCCTCTTTTATGCCCTCCTTCATGACATTTAATGAGGTCTTTAGTATCGTAAACATGTCAAGTGCCAAGAGCCATACACCCGCAAACTAACTAACTACACGAGAAACGGAGTGCTATACGGACAGACAGATCTACGAGCCCCTAAATACAAGTTGGAATTTGCTGCTGGATGCTAAGGATCTTATTGTAGGAATGGGTTTTAGCTGGAAGTAGATCTAGAGGTAAGGCTAATAGTACTAATAGCCTTTTACACTCCGAACTTGGCACGGTTTGTGAAAAACAGGGCCTGGGCCCGTCGTAACTCCTCTCTAGAAGGTCGTCCATTACTTGGAATTAGTTGGTGTTTTAAAATTGAAGGATTTGGGAGGGGACTTGTCTCCTGATTCCAAATCCTTTGGAAGCGGAAGTGGTTTTAGTTTCGGGACAGTAATTCCAGGAATTTGACAATGGAACGTTTTTAACAGAAGGTTCCAGGTCCCAGCCCGTTAATCTACTTTTAACTGATGGGGACTGGATTCCGAGAAGATTGTAGAGACTATTTAAAGAATTTAATTTTCCTAAATTCCGCACTAAAATAATTTAGAACTTGATCAGTAGCCCAACTTTCTCCGACTTCTCAAAGTCCTTACTCTTTCAATTACTTAATCGACTCGGCCGGCTTCTACTTCTGCCAAGGCCCAACTTTTAATTCTTTGATATGGACCATCCATCCATCCTAATCTTAATTATCCATCAGTCAATTACTAAATTCTAAATTAGAACACATTACCAACTATCAGGGAGGAATTATTAGGGGAAAGTAGCCCAGGAATACGTAATTATCCTGCTGGAGAAAGTCTAAAAATCCCAAGGCGTCAGCATCATTAAGACCTAACCTCAACCCTCTGTAGATGTAGATTCTACAACGAGTTCTTGGGATTCTGAAACGTATAAACTCGAGAATGGAGTCTATAGATTCTAGACAATCTATTTTAAAGTCTGGGAATATTCATTGTAATAATAAAGTAGAGCTTAAAGGTAATATCCAGGGGAAAATAATTGTGAGGGTGGATCTCCATATGATTTAAATGCACTGTTTTTTAGCTAGTGTTTTTTAGTTAGTGGGATCAGGATTTCTTACTGTGTTCCCCACATAGTTAAGTTCTTCTGACGTTTTAAGATAATTAGGCCAAAACCAATCAAAACATTTCCTCGTTACTTCATGTTAAATTGTAATAGATTTTATTCAAAGTCGCTTTTGGCTATCCAGGGCAAATGTTTTGATTGAAAAACTTTTTAGATGGTTTCCGTGAATAATGGTAGTTAATAAAATACCTAAATATCTATGTAATTAA